>OU612058.1:102185822-102785822 GCA_914767635.1 Melanostoma mellinum
CTCCCCGTTGAAGGCTTCGAAGTTTGCAGCAAAAATTGTTGTCGACGTGGTACCAGGAGGTTGTGGAACTAACAATTCCTTCATCGTCTGGAGAAGCTCTGTAAATTGTGCGGCATCCATGCTGTGATTCGGAGATGCTTTTCAGTTTTCCTTTACTTTATCCTCGTCGCCAAATTGCTGTGTATAAAATAAAACAAAAGAGAAGGCTATTAGGCTATCAGATATATATGTATATTTATTAGACAATGTGCTTTTATAAGACTGCGATGCAAACGTGCTGGAAGTCGGAAATAGAATGGCGAATAGGCGAATCAATTCCAAAATGATGATGATGATGACAGATGAAAAGTTGGCAAGGTGGTATGACTGTTATCACTGTTCACATGTGGCACTGGTCTAATTCTTGTTCACATGTGGCACAGATGGAATGGAAAATACAACATGCACCCACACCCAAAAACAAAGAAGAGGAAGGGATACGTGAAATGACCCGAAGGATACTTTTTGTAGCGGTAAAATTTACCGCGATAGTGTTGCGACTCTGACTCGACCATCGGAACCCGGGCGTATATTTATAACACGCCCAAGACGCCATTCAGTAGATGGCAGATTTTCTTTTTGAATGACGACCAAATCATTATTGCTTATGTCGGTCTGAGGTGTCTTCCATTTGTGTGGTTGATGTAGTTCCTTGGGATACTCATCTTTCCATCTGTGACAGAACTGTTGTTGGAGGCATTTTACTTTTTCAAACCGATTGATAAAAGATAAGTTTCCATCAGCCAGATTCTGTTCTGGAAAAGATAAAAGCGGACCGCCGCTTAAAAAATGCCCCGGCGTCAATACCAACAGACCAGAGGGATCGGTGGACATGGACGATATTGGACGCGAGTTCAAACACGCTTCGATACCTGCTAGAACTGTTGAAAATTCTTGTACTTGGTCGTGGTCCCCAGCCTTCTTACATGGCCTTTAAAACTTTTCACCCCGGCTTCCCATAAACCTCCGATGTGAGGTGCCCCGGTGGAATAAAATTCCATTTCAAACCCTTAACGACATACTTAAGGCTCGTTTCTTTGGGAATGATGGCTTCAAATTTCTGAAACTCTCATGTTTTCTCGAGCATTTGGCAGTGTTATTTACCTACTAATTAAGTTTCGCCCTAGTCTCTCGAATTTATTAGACTTTTTAACAAATAAACATTTTAAAACCATTCCACTAGTGATTGGCAACACTTTTTTTTAAGTCAAGTCGCTAATTTCTTTCTCCACTTTTGTTGAAATTGAATAAATTATCTTTCTTTGTGATAATTTCAATATAATATATAAAAAAAAAACATCTCTCAGCTTTAAACTTACTTCTCCCGGTGAGTCTCTACATCAGTATATGTTCTGCCAACAGATCTACTCTTCTGCATATTCATTGGATTTTTTTTATTTTCTAACTTCCACACTTGCAAATCTTCACAACGGGAGCTCTCGGCACTACTGTGAGTGCACTGGAATTTTCTTCATCACCTCCACCCTCCACGCTCCACATCCAGCTTGAATAGCTCTTTTTCTCTGGCGTCCGTGTGAGTACAAATTTAGTACATTGTTCTGCCTCATAAGCTTTTTTTGATACTCACAAATCCACGTTTTGTTTACCTCAACCTCAATGAGTTTTCGTGGAAACATAATTAGCTGATACTAGAACCTACTCTAAATTTGTGCCCGATACCACAACCATTTTGGTGTACTAAATATTAACTACACAAAGAACAGAAATTCTTTCATTTCCATAAAAAAAAGAGTAAAAATACAAATAAATCCAAAATGAATACTGCAATTATCTGTGGAAAAAGTAATTGTCAACTCACCGACATTACTAATGAATGGATTACATGTAATGGTATATGTGGCAAGGTATTTCACCCAGTCTGCACTGGCCTTAGTAGAAGCGCTAAAGCTCATTTGACAGAATTCAACAGACTTTTTAACTATTACTGTGCTGAATGTAAATCGATAACACTCTCGCACATAATGCTCACACTTAAATGCAATAACGAACGTGTGGAACAACTTTATGATTGCATTATGGAACTTAAATCGGAGTTTCATTGTAACTAAAAAAAAACCAGCGAAATAATGGAGGTAAACAACGAATCAACAACAAAAAATCTTGAAAGCCTTTTTGAAATTTCAAAGTCACAAACATTAAAATCTGAAGTCTCTATAAAAAAGATTCTTGCCGGAACTTCAGAATGCTGTGACAACTTGAACTCTCTCTCAAGCCAACTAAATACAAAACTTGATGTATTGCTTAACACCGGTTCTACAACGAAGTCTTTTGATAGAACAGAAACTATGAGTGAACTGCTGAGCTCTTTCCAGGATAATTTGTCAAAAATAACCGACTCAATACAATTTCTGTTGATTGAATCGAAATCAATCTCAAGAAACGTAAAAACTTTGTTTGATAAAGTCTGTAACGATTCTACGTTAACTGCAGAAACTGTCAGAAATGAGTCAACAGCAACACGTCTAGCCATAGCAGAAGTTTATGACGAGCTAAAAAACACCTATAACTTAAGTCCTTCCAACCCAAGAGAACTTCTTACTAACAATAAATCACTACATACAGAAATTATGGATCTTGAAAGTCCGTCTCATCCAACAAACACCTCCTCAGTTGCTACTATTCCAACATCACCGATAGCTACAACATCAGAGTCTGCATCAACAATACAACCGATCATCATTAAATTCGGTACAACATGGAGTATCACCGACTGGAACCGTCGATTGGAAAAAATCATTAATAACCAACCAATAAACAGTTCTTGTTTCATTGTCAAAAACGCACCTCATCATACAACAGAATCCTGGATTCTTCAATCTTTTAAGAAAAACACTTTTTTAATCCATTAAATTGTAATTGCATTGCACCCGGAAAATTCATCATCACTTTACAAAGCGATTACTCATGGATGCTTTCTGGTCCTCTTCTTAAGAAACAGTAAGATGAAAATTGTTCCCGAGTACGTCAGATCATCCTTATCTCAATCCAACTCTAATTTTAATTTTAATTATAATCATAAATATCGAACTTGCTTTAAGAGTAAACGTAACGAACCTAAAAATTTCTCTAACTCCCAAATTAATGTAAAGCCTCTAACCAATTCTCAGGTTCATTATCCTAATTTCACTCCCTCACACGTCGTTCCTATACTGTTTCTTCTGTTACCGATACCAATCCCAAACCCATTCGTAATAATCCACATTTCCTTGATCCTCTTATCCCTCCTGCTGTAAAAGTATCTATGCAGAACTCTGACAGTACCGAATCTCGTTACACCATGTCCAGACTACGAGACCGTCGTATATATGACAATGTTCGTCTTTACCTGGCCTATCTATATAATACCGCCGAGTCAGTTTGCATAGATGGCAAAACTAAAACTAACGTAATGTTGCATATCCAGCAAGAAGGTCTCCCGACCAATCTTTCTGCGCTTAGAAAAATTTATAACTCTTTTCACGAAACTTTCAATGTTTCTAATCAAATGGTCGCTGATGATTTACAAGCTTACGCGGCTTATATTAAATCAAAATATAATCTTTATACCCGACGAAATCGTACTAGGAATGACGCTCGCCTTTAACACCGCCTTTCCTCCACACTCACTTAATCCCTCGGCCTTCCTTACTATATACTACCAGAATGTTAGAGGGCTCCGAACCAAAACGTCCTCAGTTTTTACCAATTCGCAATCATTTCCTCATAACATTTTTGCTCTGACCGAGACTAATCTAACTTCAATTATTCTTGACAGTGAACTATTTACTTATTATTTTTCCATTTACTTTATTTTTTTTTTTTTTCACTTTACTAGTCAAATAAGTTTTATTTCCACTCCTGACACCAATGTAACGTGCGCTTAGTTCGAAAATTAAGACTTCACTTTTAAATTTTTTTCAACCACTTTTATTCAGTATCTATACTTTATTCGATCTCAACTCGACTTTTGGACTATCACTTGTAGACAATTTACTCTTCACTTTATCACTCTATAATCAAAACTGCCCTCTGGTTGCCTCGGGCGGCCTATTTATATCGAATGATATTTCATCTAGAACTCTCCAGTAGTTTCCACATTGTCTGCACTCTCCACTGTCAAACACACTTCCTTCTGGTATATTTCTACACTTACACTAGTGTTGCCACTTGTGTTTTCATTTGAACGTTTTCGATTGGAAAATTGGTATTAAATGTTGGGTTCACGTTACAATATGTTGTTTCACCCAGTTCTATACTATTGTTGAATCTAACCGTGCAAATATTCTTTCATATTTTGTGTCTGTTTCTTCTCTGAAGTACTTCAGTAGCTTCGTAAATAGTGCTGCTGCAAATAGTTCTAGCCTTGATTATTTCGACCACACCTACTGCTACGCTCCAAAATAAAAACACTTTGTTTGGTAATTGTGTTGCACATAGGATTTTATTTGTATTTTTGTTTGTTTCTTTTTATATATTACTAGTTGTGCCCGCGACTTCGTCCGCGTGGAATAGTGACTTTCAGCAGCATTTTTAACTTTTTAGGAAATAAAACTTCTAGCCTTAAAAATGGCGGTACATATTTCCAAAAAAAAAATTCAACCCCTATTTCAACGCTTTGTAGCCCTGTTAAAAATACTTTTGAGACCGTAGTTTTTGAATTCCCATTTCCGTTCCCGTGGGAATATAAGGATAGATGTATAGCCTTTATCCTTCCGCATGTTCTAGACCATCTCTGTAGATAATTTAATGAAATCTGTTTAGCAGTTTGAACGGGAGACATACGAAAAACATACCGACATAGCTACATTCGCATTTTCAATATTAGTAAAGACTCCGGTTCCCGTGGAAATATGGTGACCGTTTTCGTGGGAATATGTGGATAAGTTAAAGTTAATGTTACTCCGGGATTATGGAGCATTCCAACGGTGGAAGAATTTTTAAAATCGGTGCTGTAGTGTAAAAGTTCCCGTATACGTTCCTGATCCCGTGGGAATATAGGGAAAAAATATATAGTCTATGTCTTTCCTCACGTTCTGAACAATCTTTGTTTAAAATTTCATTTAAATCGGTTTATTAGTTTGGGCAGGAGATGGTTACATAGAACGACGGACAGATAGAGGAGAGCTCCTTTCACACTTATTATATTACTAAGGACTCCCGTTCCCGTAGGAATATGTGGATGAATTAAAGTTAATATTACACAGGGATAGTGTAGCATTCTAACGGTGGAAGAATTTTTGAAATCGGTATTGTATTTAGGGATCCATAGGAATATGGGGATGAATTAGTTTTTATGTTACTCGGGGATAGTGTAGCATTCTAACGGTGAAAGAATTTTTGAAATCGGTGCTGCAGTGTCAAAGTTCCCATATACGTTCCTGCTCCCGTGGGAATATAGGGAACCGTAGGAATATGGGGATGAATTAGTTTTTATGTTACTCGGGGATAGTGTAGCATTCTAACGGTGAAAGAATTTTTGAAATCGGTGCTATAATGTCAAAGTTCCCGTATACGTTCCTGCTCCCGTGGGAATGTTGGGAATCGTAGGAATATGGGGATGAATTAGTTTTAATGTTACTCGGGGATAGTGTAGCATTCTAAGGGTGAAAAAATTTTTGAAATCGGTGCTGTAGTGTCAAAGTTCCCTCAAAGTTCCCGTATACGTTCCTGCTCCCGTGGAAATATAGGGAACCGTAGGAATATGGGGATGAATTAAATTTTATGTTTCTCGGGGATAGTGTAGCATTCTAACGGTGAAAGAATTTTTGAAATCGGTGCTGTAGTGTCAAAGTTCCCGTATACGTTCCTGCTCCCGTGGGAATGTTGGGAACCGTAGGAATATGGGGATGAATTAGTTTTTATGTTACTCGGGGATAGTGTAGCATTCTAAGGGTGAAAGAATTTTTGAAATCGGTGCTGAAGTGTCAAAGTTCCCGTATACGTTCCTGCTCCCTTGGGAATAAAGGGAACCGTAGGAATATGGGGATGAATTAAATTTTATGTTACTCGGGGATAGTGTAGCATTCTAACGGTGAAAGAATTTTTGAAATCGGAGCTGTAGTGTACAAGTTCCCGTATACGTTCCTGCTCCCGTGGGAATATAGGGAACCGTAGGAATATGGGGATGAATTAGTTTTAATGTTACTCGAGGATAGTGTAGCATTCTAACGGTGAAAGAATTTTTGAAATCGGTGCTGTAGTGTCAAAGTTCCTGTAAACGTTCCTGCTCCCGTGGGAATAAAGGGAACCGTAGGAATATGGGGATGAATTAGTTTTAATATTACTCGGGGATAGTTTAGCATTCTAACGGTGAAAGAATTTTTGAAATCGGTGCTGTAGTGTCAAAGTTCCCGTATACGTTCCTGCTCCCGTGGGAATATAGGGAAAAAATATATAGTCTATGTCCTTCCTCAGGTTCTGTGAACGGGAGACATACGAAAAACATACCGACATAGCTACATTCGCATTTTCAATATCAGTAAAGACTCCCGTTCCCGTGGGAATATGGTGACCGTTCCCGTAGGAATATGGGGATGAGTTAAAGTTTTTGTTACTCGGGGATAGTGTAGCATTCTAACGGTGAAAGAATTTTTGAAATCTGTGCTGTAGTGTCAAAGTTTCCGTATACGTTCCTGCTCCCGTGGGAATATAGGGAACCGTTGGAATATGGGGATGAATTAGTTTTAATATTACTCGGGGATAGTTTAGCATCCTAACGGTGAAAGAATTTTTGAAATCGGTGCTGTAGTGTCAAAGTTCCCGTATACGTTCCTGATCCCGTGGGAATGTAGGGAAAAAATATACATATAGTCTATGTCTTTCCTCACGTTCTGAACAATCTTTGTTTTAAATTTCTTTTAAATCGGTTTATTAGTTTGGGCAGGAGATGGTTACATAGAACGACGGAGAGACAGAGCTCCTTTCACACTTATTATATTACTAAGGACTCCCGTTCCCGTAGGAATATGTGGATGAATTAAAGTTAATGTTACACGGGGATAGTGTAGCATTCTAACGGTGGAAGAATTTTTGAAATCGGTATTGTATATAGGGATCCATAGGAATATGGGGATGAATTAGTTTTTATGTTACTCGGGGATAGTGTAGCATTCAAATGGTGAAAGAATTTTTGAAATCGGTGCTGCAGTGTCAAAGTTCCCATATACGTTCCTGCTCCCGTGGGAATATAGGGAACCGTAAGAATATGGGGATGAATTAGTTTTTATGTTACTCGGGGATAGTGTAGCATTCTAACGGTGAAAGAATTCTTGAAATCGGTGCTATAGTGTCAAAGTTCCCGTATACGTTCCAGCTCCCGTGGGAATGTTGGGAATCGTAGGAATATGGGGATGAATTAGTTTTTATGTTACTCGGGGATAGTGTAGCATTCTAAGGGTGAAAGAATTTTTGAAATCGGTGCTGTAGTGTCAAAGTTCCCGTATACGTTCCTGCTCCCGTGGGAATAAAGGGAACCGTAGGAATATGGGGATGAATTAGTTTTTATGTTACTCGGGGATAGTGTAGCATTCTAACGGTGAAAGAATTTTTGAAATCGGTGCTATAATGTCAAAGTTCCCGTATACGTTCCTGCTCCCGTGGGAATGTTGGGAATCGTAGGAATATGGGGATGAATTAGTTTTAATGTTACTCGGGGATAGTGTAGCATTCTTAGGGTGAAAGAATTTTTGAAATCGGTGCTGTAGTATCAAAGTTCCCGTATACGTTCCTGCTCCCTTGGGAATATAGGGAGCCGTAGGAATATGGGGATGAATTAGTTTTTATGTTACTCGGGGATAGTGTAGCATTCTAACGGTGACAGAATTTTTGAAATCGGTGCTATAGTGTCAAAGTTCCCGTATACGTTCCTGCTCCCGTGGGAATGTTGGGAATCGTAGGAATATGGGGATGAATTAGTTTTTATGTTACTCGGGGATAGTGTAGCATTCTAAGGGTGAAAGAATTTTTGAAATCGGTGCTGTAGTGTCAAAGTTCCCGTATACGTTCCTGCTCCCGTGGGAATAAAGGGAACCGTAGGAATATGGGGATGAATTAAATTTTATGTTTCTCGGGGATAGTGTAGCATTCTAACGGTGAAAGAATTTTTGAAATCGGCGCTGCAGTGTCAAAGTTCCCATATACGTTCCTGCTCCCGTGGGAATATAGGGAACCGTAGGAATATGGGGATGAATTAGTTTTTATGTTACTCGGGGATAGTGTAGCATTCTAACGGTGACAGAATTTTTGAAATCGGTGCTATAGTGTCAAAGTTCCCGTATACGTTCCTGCTCCCGTGGGAATGTTGGGAACCGTAGGAATATGGGAATGAATTAGTTTTTATGTTACTCGGGGATAGTGTAGCATTCTAAGGGTGAAAGAATTTTTGAAATCGGTGCTGAAGTGTCAAAGTTCCCGTATAAGTTCCTGCTCCCGTGGGAATATAGGGAACCGAAGGAATATGGGGATGAATTAAATTTTATGTTACTCGGGGATAGTGTAGCATTCTAACGGTGAAAGAATTTTTGAAATCGGTGCTGTAGTGTCAAAGTTCCCGTATACGTTCCTGCTCCCGTGGGAATATAGGGAACCGTAGGAATATGGGGATGAATTAGTTTTAATGTTACTCGGGGATAGTGTAGCATTCTAACGGTGAAAGAATTTTTGAAATCGGTGCTGTAGTGTCAAAGTTCCCGTATACGTTCCTGCTCCCGTGGGAATAAAGGGAACCGTTAGAATATGGGGATGAATTAGTTTTAATATTACTCGGGGATAGTTTAGCATTCTAACGGTGAAAGAATTTTTGAAATCGGTGCTGTAGTGTCAAAGTTCCCGTATACGTTCCTGCTCCCGTGGGAATAAAGGGAACCGTAGGAATATGGGGATGAATTAGTTTTTATGTTACTCGGGGATAGTGTAGCATTCTAACGGTGAAAGAATTTTTGAAATCGGTGCTATAATGTCAAAGTTCCCGTATACGTTCCTGCTCCCGTGGGAATGTTGGGAATCGTAGGAATATGGGGATGAATTAGTTTTAATGTTACTCGGGGATAGTGTAGCATTCTTAGGGTGAAAGAATTTTTGAAATCGGTGCTGTAGTGTCAAAGTTCCCGTATACGTTCCTGCTCCCGTGGAAATATAGGGAACCGTAGGAATATGGGGATGAATTAAATTTTATGTTTCTCGGGGATAGTGTAGCATTCTAACGGTGAAAGAATTTTTGAAATCGGTGCTGTAGTGTCAAAGTTCCCGTATACGTTCCTGCTCCCGTGGGAATGTTGGGAATCGTAGGAATATGGGGATGAATTAGTTTTAATGTTACTCGGGGATAGTGTAGCATTCTTAGGGTGAAAGAATTTTTGAAATCGGTGCTGTAGTGTCAAAGTTCCCGTATACGTTCCTGCTCCCGTGGGAATAAAGGGAACCGTAGGAATATGGGGATGAATTAGTTTTTATGTTACTCGGGGATAGTGTAGCATTCTAACGGTGAAAGAATTTTTGAAATCGGTGCTGTAGTGTACAAGTTCCCGTATACGTTCCTGCTCCCGTGGGAATATAGGGAACCGTAGGAATATGGGGATTAATTAGTTTTAATGTTACTCGGGGATAGTTTAGCATTCTGACGGTGAAAGAATTTTTGAAATCAGTGCTGTAGTGTCAAAGTTCCCGTATACGTTCCTGCTCCCGTGGGAATATAGGGGAAAAATATATAGTCTATGTCCTTCCTCAGGTTCTGTGAACGGGAGACATACGAAAAACATACCGACATAGCTACATTCGCATTTTCAATATCAGTAAAGACTCCCGTTCCCGTGGGAATATGGTGACCGTTCCCGTAGGAATATGGGGATGAGTTAAAGTTTTTGTTACTCGGGGATAGTGTAGCATTCTAACGGTGAAAGAATTTTTGAAATCTGTGCTGTAGTGTCAAAGTTCCCTTATACGTTCCTGCTCCCGTGGGAATATAGGGAACCGTAGGAATATGGGGATGAATTAGTTTTAATATTACTCGGGGATAGTTTAGCATTCTAACGGTGAAAGAATTTTTGAAATCGGTGCTGTAGTGTCAAAGTTCCCGTATACGTTCCTGATCCCGTGGGAATATAGGGAAAAAATATATGTATAGTCTATGTCTTTCCTCACGTTCTGAACAATTTTTGTTTTAAGTTTCATTTAAATCGGTTTATTAGTTTGGGCAGGAGATGGTTACATAGAACGACGGACAGACAGAGCTCCTTTCACACTTATTATATTACTAAGGACTCCCGTTCCCGTAGGAATATGTGGATGAATTAAAGTTAATGTTACACAGGGATAGTGTAGCATTCTAACGGTGGAAGAATTTTTGAAATCGGTATTGTATATAGGGATCCATAGGAATATGGGGATGAATAAGTTTTTATGTTACTCGGGGATAGTGTAGCATTCTAATGGTGAAAGAATTTTTGAAATCGGTGCTGCAGTGTCAAAGTTCCCATATACGTTCTTGCTCCCGTGGGAATATAGGGAACCGTAGGAATATGGGGATGAATTAGTTTTTATGTTACTCGGGGATAGTGTAGCATTCTAACGGTGACAGAATTTTTGAAATCGGTGCTATAGTGTCAAAGTTCCCGTATACGTTCCTGCTCCCGTGGGAATGTTGGGAATCGTAGGAATATGGGGATGAATTAGTTTTTATGTTACTCGGGGATAGTGTAGCATTCTAAGGGTGAAAGAATTTTTGAAATCGGTGCTGTAGTGTCAAAGTTCCCGTATACGTTCCTGCTCCCGTGGGAATAAAGGGAACCGTAGGAATATGGGGATGAATTAAATTTTATGTTTCTCGGGGATAGTGTAGCATTCTAACGGTGAAAGAATTTTTGAAATCGGTGCTGTAGTGTCAAAGTTCCCGTATACGTTCCTGCTCCCGTGGGAATATAGGGAACCGTAGGAATATGGGGATGAATTAGTTTTTATGTTACTAGGGGATAGTGTAGCATTCTAACGGTGAAAGAATTTTTGAAATCGGCGCTGCAGTGTCAAAGTTCCCATATACGTTCCTGCTCCCTTGGGAATATAGGGAACCGTAGGAATATGGGGATGAATTAGTTTTTATGTTACTCGGGGATAGTGTAGCATTCTAACGGTGACAGAATTTTTGAAATCGGTGCTATAGTGTCAAAGTTCCCGTATACGTTCCTGCTCCCGTGGGAATGTTGGGAACCGTAGGAATATGGGAATGAATTAGTTTTTATGTTACTCGGGGATAGTGTAGCATTCTAAGGGTGAAAGAATTTTTGAAATCGGTGCTGAAGTGTCAAAGTTCCCGTATAAGTTCCTGCTCCCGTGGGAATATAGGGAACCGAAGGAATATGGGGATGAATTAAATTTTATGTTACTCGGGGATAGTGTAGCATTCTAACGGTGAAAGAATTTTTGAAATCGGTGCTGTAGTGTCAAAGTTCCCGTATACGTTCCTGCTCCCGTGGGAATATAGGGAACCGTAGGAATATGGGGATGAATTAGTTTTAATGTTACTCGGGGATAGTGTAGCATTCTAACGGTGAAAGAATTTTTGAAATCGGTGCTGTAGTGTCAAAGTTCCCGTATACGTTCCTGCTCCCGTGGGAATAAAGGGAACCGTTAGAATATGGGGATGAATTAGTTTTAATATTACTCGGGGATAGTTAAGCATTCTAACGGTGAAAGAATTTTTGAAATCGGTGCTGTAGTGTCAAAGTTCCCGTATACGTTCCTGCTCCCGTGGGAATAAAGGGAACCGTAGGAATATGGGGATGAATTAGTTTTTATGTTACTCGGGGATAGTGTAGCATTCTAACGGTGAAAGAATTTTTGAAATCGGTGCTATAATGTCAAAGTTCCCGTATACGTTCCTGCTCCCGTGGGAATGTTGGGAATCGTAGGAATATGGGGATGAATTAGTTTTAATGTTACTCGGGGATAGTGTAGCATTCTTAGGGTGAAAGAATTTTTGAAATCGGTGCTGAAGTGTCAAAGTTCCCGTATACGTTCCTGCTCCCGTGGGAATAAAGGGAACCGTAGGAATATGGGGATGAATTAAATTTTATGTAACTCGGGGATAGTGTAGCATTCTAACGGTGAAAGAATTTTTGAAATCGGTGCTGTAGTGTACAAGTTCCCGTATACGTTCCTGCTCCCGTGGGAATATAGGGAACCGTAGGAATATGGGGATTAATTAGTTTTAATGTTACTCGGGGATAGTTTAGCATTCTGACGGTGAAAGAATTTTTGAAATCGGTGCTGTAGTGTCAAAGTTCCCGTGTACGTTCCTGCTCCCGTGGGAATATAGGGGAAAAATATATAGTCTATGTCCTTCCTCAGGTTCTGTGAACGGGAGACATACGAAAAACATACCGACATAGCTACATTCGCATTTTCAATATCAGTAAAGACTCCCGTTCCCGTGGGAATATGGTGACCGTTCCCGTAGGAATATGGGGATGAGTTAAAGTTTTTGTTACTCGGGGATAGTGTAGCATTCTAACGGTGAAAGAATTTTTGAAATCTGTGCTGTAGTGTCAAAGTTCCCGTATACGTTCCCTGGAATATAGGGAACCGTAGGAATATGGGGATGAATTAGTTTTAATATTACTCGGGGATAGTTTAGCATTCTAACGGTGAAAGAATTTTTGAAATCGGTGCTGTAGTGTCAAAGTTCCCGTATACGTTCCTGATCCCGTTGGAGTGTAGGGAAAAATATACATATAGTCTATGTCTTTCCTCACGTTCTGAACAATTTTTGTTTTAAATTTCATTTAAATCGGTTTATTAGTTTGGGCAGGAGATGGTTACATAGAACGACGGACAGACAGAGCTCCTTTCACACTTATTATATATTACTAAGGACTCCCGTTCCCGTAGGAATATGTGGATGAATTAAAGTTTATGTTACACAGGGATAGTGTAGCATTCTAACGGTGGAAGAATTTTTGAAATCGGTATTTTATATAGGGATCCATAGGAATATGGGGATGAATTAGTTTTTATGTTACTCGGGGATAGTGTAGCATTCAAATGGTGAAAGAATTTTTGAAATCGGTGCTGCAGTCTCAAAGTTCCCATATACGTTCCTGCTCCCGTGGGAATATAGGGAACCGTAGGAATATGGGGATGAATTAGTTTTTATGTTACTCGGGGATAGTGTAGCATTCTAACGGTGAAAGAATTCTTGAAATCGGTGCTATAGTGTCAAAGTTCCCGTATACGTTCCAGCTCCCGTGGGAATGTTGGGAATCGTAGGAATATGGAGATGAATTAGTTTTTATGTTACTCGGGGATAGTGTAGCATTCTAAGGGTGAAAGAATTTTTGAAATCGGTGCTGTAGTGTCAAAGTTCCCGTATACGTTCCTGCTCCCGTGGAAATATAGGGAACCGTAGGAATATGGGGATGAATTAAATTTTATGTTTCTCGGGGATAGTGTAGCATTCTAACGGTGAAAGAATTTTTGAAATCGGTGCTGTAGTGTCAAAGTTCCCGTATACGTTCCTGCTCCCGTGGGAATATAGGGAACCGTAGGAATATGGGGATGAATTAGTTTTTATGTTACTCGGGGATAGTGTAGCATTCTAACGGTGAAAGAATTTTTGAAATCGGCGCTGCAGTGTCAAAGTTCCCATATACGTTCCTGCTCCCTTGGGAATATAGGGAACCGTAGGAATATGGGGATGAATTAGTTTTTATGTTACTCGGGGATAGTGTAGCATTCTAACGGTGACAGAATTTTTGAAATCGGTGCTATAGTGTCAAAGTTCCCGTATACGTTCCTGCTCCCGTGGGAATGTTGGGAACCGTAGGAATATGGGGATGAATTAGTTTTTATGTTACTCGGGGATGGTGTAGCATTCTAAGGGTGAAAGAATTTTTGAAATCGGTGCTGAAGTGTCAAAGTTCCCGTATAAGTTCCTGCTCTCGTGGGAATAAAGGGAACCGAAGGAATATGGGGATGAATTAAATTTTATGTTACTCGGGGATAGTGTAGCATTCTAACGGTGAAAAAATTTTTGAAATCGGTGCTGTAGTGTCAAAGTTCCCGTATACGTTCCTGCTCCCGTGGGAATATAGGGAACCGTAGGAATATGGGGATGAATTAGTTTTAATGTTACTCGGGGATAGTGTAGCATTCTAACGGTGAAAGAATTTTTGAAATCGGGGCTGTAGTGTCAAAGTTCCCATATACGTTGCTGCTCCCGTGGGAATAAAGGGAACCGTAGGAATATGGGGATGAATTAGTTTTAATATTACTCGGGGATAGTTTAGCATTCTAACGGTAAAAGAATTTTTGAAATCGGTGCTGTAGTGTCAAAGTTCCCGTATACGTTCCTGATCCCGTGGGAATATAGGGAAAAAATATATGTATAGTCTATGTCTTTCCTCACGTTCTGAACAATTTTTGTTTTAAATTTCATTTAAATCGGTTTATTAGTTTGGGCAGGAGATGGTTACATAGAACGACGGACAGACAGAGCTCCTTTCACACTTATTATATTACTAAGGACTCCCGTTCCCGTAGGAATATGTGGATGAATTAAAGTTAATGTTACACAGGGATAGTGTAGCATTCTAACGGTGGAAGAATTTTTGAAATCGGTATTGTATATAGGGATCCATAGGAATATGGGGATGAATAAGTTTTTATGTTACTCGGGGATAGTGTAGCATTCTAATGGTGAAAGAATTTTTGAAATCGGTGCTGCAGTGTCAAAGTTCCCATATACGTTCTTGCTCCCGTGGGAATATAGGGAACCGTAGGAATATGGGGATGAATTAGTTTTTATGTTACTCGGGGATAGTGTAGCATTCTAACGGTGAAAGAATTTTTGAAATCGGTGCTATAGTGTCAAAGTTCCCGTATACGTTCCTGCTCCCGTGGGAATGTTGGGAATCGTAGGAATATTGGGATGAATTAGCTTTTATGTTACTCGGGGATAGTGTAGCATTCTAAGGGTGAAAGAATTTTTGAAATCGGTGCTGTAGTGTCAAAATTCCCGTATACGTTCCTGCTCCCGTGGGAATATAGGGAACCGTAGGAATATGGGGATGAATTAAATTTTATGTTTCTCGGGGATAGTGTAGCATTCTAACGGTGAAAGAATTTTTGAAATCGGTGCTGTAGTGTCAAAGTTCCCGTATACGTTCCTGCTCCCGTGGGAATATAGGGAACCGTAGGAATATGGGGATGAATTAGTTTTTATGTTACTCGGGGATAGTGTAGCATTCTAACGGTGAAAGAATTTTTGAAATCGGTGCTATAGTGTCAAAGTTCCCGTATACGTTCCTGCTCCCGTGGGAATGTTGGGAACCGTAGGAATATGGGGATGAATTAGTTTTATGTTACTCGGGGATAGTGTAGCATTCTAAGGGTGAAAGAATTTTTGAAATCGGTGCTGTAGTGTCAAAGTTCCCGTATACGTTCCTGCTCCCGTGGGAATATAGGGAACCGTGGGAATATGGGGATGAACTAGTTTTAATGTTACTCGGGGATAGTGTAGCATTCTAACGGTGAAAGAATTTTTGAAATCGGTGCTGTAGTGTCAAAGTTCCCGTAAACGTTCCTGCTCCCGTGGGAATAAAGGGAACCGTAGGAATATGGGGATGAATTAATTTTAATATTACTCGGGGATAGTTTAGCATTCTAACGGTGAAAGAATTTTTGAAATCGGTGCTGTAGTGTCAAAGTTCCCGTATACGTTCCTGCTCCCGTGGGAATATAGGGAAAAAATATATAGTCTATGTCCTTCCTCAGGTTCTGTGAACGGGAGACATACGAAAAACATACCGACATAGCTACATTCGCATTTTCAATATCAGTAAAGACTCCCGTTCCCGTGGGAATATGGTGACCGTTCCCGTAGGAATATGGGGATGAGTTAAAGTTTTTGTTACTCGGGGATAGTGTAGCATTCTAACGGTGAAAAAATTTTTGAAATCTGTGCTGTAGTGTCAAAGTTCCCTTATACGTTCCTGCTCCCGTGGGAATATAGGGAACCGTAGGAATATGGGGATGAATTAGTTTTAATATTACTCGGGGATAGTTTAGCATTCTAACGGTGAAAGAATTTTTGAAATCGGTGCTGTAGTGTCAAAGTTCCCGTATACGTTCCTGATCCCATGGGAATATAGGGAAAAAATAAATGTATAGTCTATGTCTTTCCTCACGTTCTGAACAATCTTTGTTTTAAATTTCATTTAAATCGGTTTATTAGTTTGGGCAGGAGATGGTTACATAGAACGACGGACAGACAGAGCTCCTTTCACACTTATTATATATTACTAAGAACTCCCGTTCCCGTAGGAATATGTGGATGAATTAAAGTTAATGTTACACAGGGATAGTGTAGCATTCTAACGGTGGAAGAATTTTTGAAATCGGTGTTGTATATAGGGATCCATAGGAATATGGGGATGAATTAGTTTTTATGTTACTCGGGGATAGTGTAGCATTCTAATGGTGAAAGAATTTTTGAAATCGGTGCTGTAGTGTCAAAGTTCCCGTATACGTTCCTGCTCCCGTGGGAATATAGGGAAAAAATATATAGTCTATGTCCTTCCTCAGGTTCTGTGAACGGGAGACATACGAAAAACATACCGACATAGCTACATTCGCATTTTCAATATCAGTAAAGACTCCCGTTCCCGTGGGAATATGGTGACCGTTCCCGTAGGAATATGGGGATGAGTTAAAGTTTTTGTTACTCGGGGATAGTGTAGCATTCTAACGGTGAAAGAATTTTTGAAATCTGTGCTGTAGTGTCAAAGTTCCCGTATACGTTCCTGCTCCCGTGGGAATATAGGGAACCGTAGGAATATGGGGATGAATTAGTTTTAATATTACTCGGGGATAGTTTAGCATTCTAACGGTGAAAGAATTTTTGAAATCGGTGCTGTAGTGTCAAAGTTCCCGTATACGTTCCTGATCCCGTGGGAATATAGGGAACCGTAGGAATATGGAAATGAATTAGTTTTAATATTACTCGGGGATAGTTTAGCATTCTAACGGTGAAAGAATTTTTGAAATCGGTGCTATAGTGTCAAAGTTCCCGTATACGTTCCTGCTCCCGTGGGAATGTTGGGAACCGTAGGAATATGGGGATGAATTAGTTTTTATGTTACTCGGGGATAGTGTAGCATTCTAAGGGTGAAAGAATTTTTGAAATCGGTGCTGTAGTGTCAAAGTTCCCGTATACGTTCCTGCTCCCGTGGAAATATAGGGAACCGTAGGAATATGGGGATGAATTAAATTTTATGTTTCTCGGGGATAGTGTAGCATTCTAACGGTGAAAGAATTTTTGAAATCGGTGCTGTAGTGTCAAAGTTCCCGTATACGTTCCTGCTCCCGTGGGAATATAGGGAACCGTAGGAATATGGGGATGAATTAGTTTTTATGTTACTCGGGGATAGTGTAGCATTCTAACGGTGAAAGAATTTTTGAAATCGACGCTGCAGTGTCAAAGTTCCCATATACGTTCCTGCTCCCTTGGGAATATAGGGAACCGTAGGAATATGGGGATGAATTAGTTTTTATGTTACTCGGGGATAGTGTAGCATTCTAACGGTGACAGAATTTTTGAAATCGGTGCTATAGTGTCAAAGTTCCCGTATACGTTCCTGCTCCCGTGGGAATGTTGGGAACCGTAGGAATATGGGGATGAATTAGTTTTTATGTTACTCGGGGATAGTGTAGCATTCTAAGGGTGAAAGAATTTTTGAAATCGGTGCTGAAGTGTCAAAGTTCCCGTATAAGTTCCTGCTCCCGTGGGAATAAAGGGAACCGAAGGAATATGGGGATGAATTAAATTTTATGTTACTCGGGGATAGTGTAGCATTCTAACGGTGAAAGAATTTTTGAAATCGGTGCTGTAGTGTCAAAGTTCCCGTATATGTTCCTGCTCCCGTGGGAATATAGGGAAAAAATATATAGTCTATGTCCTTCCTCAGGTTCTGTGAACGGGAGACATACGAAAAACATACCGACATAGCTACATTCGCATTTTCAATATCAGTAAAGACTCCCGTTCCCGTGGGAATATGGTGACCGTTCCCGTAGGAATATGGGGATGAGTTAAAGTTTTTGTTACTCGGGGATAGTGTAGCATTCTAACGGTGAAAGAATTTTTGAAATCTGTGCTGTAGTGTCAAAGTTCCCTTATACGTTCCTGCTCCCGTGGGAATATAGGGAACCGTAGGAATATGGGGATGAATTAGTTTTAATATTACTCGGGGATAGTTTAGCATTCTAACGGTGAAAGAATTTTTGAAATCGGTGCTGTAGTGTCAAAGTTCCCGTATACGTTCCTGATCCCGTGGGAATATAGGGAAAAAATATATGTATAGTCTATGTCTTTCCTTACGTTCTGAACAATTTTTGTTTTAAATTTCATTTAAATCGGTTTATTAGTTTGGGCAGGAGATGGTTACATAGAACGACGGACAGACAGAGCTCCTTTCACACTTATTATATTACTAAGGACTCCCGTTCCCGTAGGAATATGTGGATGAATTAAAGTTAATGTTACACAGGGATAGTGTAGCATTCTAACGGTGGAAGAATTTTTGAAATCGGTATTGTATTTAGGGATCCATAGGAATATGAGGATGAATAAGTTTTTATGTTACTCGGGGATAGTGTAGCATTCTAATGGTGAAAGAATTTTTGAAATCGGTGCTGCAGTGTCAAAGTTCCCATATACGTTCTTGCTCCCGTGGGAATATAGGGAACCGTAGGAATATGGGGATGAATTAGTTTTTATGTTACTCGGGGATAGTGTAGCATTCTAACGGTGAAAGAATTTTTGAAATCGGTGCTATAGTGTCAAAGTTCCCGTATACGTTCCTGCTCCCGTGGGAATGTTGGGAATCGTAGGAATATGGGGATGAATTAGTTTTTATGTTACTCGGGGATAGTGTAGCATTCTAAGGGTGAAAGAATTTTTGAAATCGGTGCTGTAGTGTCAAAATTCCCGTATACGTTCCTGCTCCCGTGGGAATATAGGGAACCGTAGGAATATGGGGATGAATAAAATTTTATGTTTCTCGGGGATAGTGTAGCATTCTAACGGTGAAAGAATTTTTGAAATCGGTGCTGTAGTGTCAAAGTTCCCGTATACGTTCTTGCTCCCGTGGGAATATAGGGAACCGTAGGAATATGGGGATGAATTAGTTTTTATGTTACTCGGGGATAGTGTAGCATTCTAACGGTGAAAGAATTTTTGAAATCGGTGCTGCAGTGTCAAAGTTCCCATATACGTTCCTGCTCCCTTGGGAATATAGGGAACCGTAGGAATATGGGGATGAATTAGTTTTTATGTTACTCGGGGATAGTGTAGCATTCTAACGGTGAAAGAATTTTTGAAATCGGTGCTATAGTGTCAAAGTTCCCGTATACGTTCCTGCTCCCGTGGGAATGTTGGGAACCGTAGGAATATGGGGATGAATTAGTTTTATGTTACTCGGGGATAGTGTAGCATTCTAAGGGTGAAAGAATTTTTGAAATCGGTGCTGTAGTGTCAAAGTTCCCGTATACGTTCCTGATCCCGTGGGAATATAGGGAACCGTGGGAATATGGGGATGAACTAGTTTTAATGTTACTCGGGGATAGTGTAGCATTCTAACGGTGAAAGAATTTTTGAAATCGGTGCTGTAGTGTCAAAGTTCCCGTAAACGTTCCTGCTCCCGTGGGAATAAAGGGAACTGTAGGAATATGGGGATGAATTAGTTTTAATATTACTCGGGGAAAGTTTAGCATTCTAACGGTGAAAGAATTTTTGAAATCGGTGCTGTAGTGTCAAAGTTCCCGTATACGTTCCTGCTCCCGTGGGAATATAGGGAAAAAATATATAGTCTATGTCCTTCCTCAGGTTCTGTGAACGGGAGACATACGAAAAACATACCGACATAGCTACATTCGCATTTTCAATATCAGTAAAGACTCCCGTTCCCGTGGGAATATGGTGACCGTTCCCGTAGGAATATGGGGATGAGTTAAAGTTTTTGTTACTCGGGGATAGTGTAGCATTCTAACGGTGAAAAAATTTTTGAAATCTGTGCTGTAGTGTCAAAGTTCCCTTATACGTTCCTGCTCCCGTGGGAATATAGGGAACCGTAGGAATATGGGGATGAATTAGTTTTAATATTACTCGGGGATAGTTTAGCATTCTAACGGTGAAAGAATTTTTGAAATCGGTGCTGTAGTGTCAAAGTTCCCGTATACGTTCCTGATCCCGTGGGAATATAGGGAAAAAATATATGTATAGTCTATGTCTTTCCTCACGTTCTGAACAATCTTTGTTTTAAATTTCATTTAAATCGGTTTATTAGTTTGGGCAGGAGATGGTTACATAGAACGACGGACAGACAGAGCTCCTTTCACACTTATTATATATTACTAAGAACTCCCGTTCCCGTAGGAATATGTGGATGAATTAAAGTTAATGTTACACAGGGATAGTGTAGCATTCTAACGGTGGATGAATTTTTGAAATCGGTGTTGTATATAGGGATCCATAGGAATATGGGGATGAATTAGTTTTTATGTTACTCGGGGATAGTGTAGCATTCTAATGGTGAAAGAATTTTTGAAATCGGTGCTGTAGTGTCAAAGTTCCCGTATACGTTCCTGCTCCCGTGGGAATATAGGGAAAAAATATATAGTCTATGTCCTTCCTCAGGTTCTGTGAACGGGAGACATACGAAAAACATACCGACATAGCTACATTCGCATTTTCAATATCAGTAAAGACTCCCGTTCCCGTGGGAATATGGTGACCGTTCCCGTAGGAATATGGGGATGAGTTAAAGTTTTTGTTACTCGGGGATAGTGTAGCATTCTAACAGTGAAAGAATTTTTGAAATCTGTGCTGTAGTGTCAAAGTTTCCGTATACGTTCCTGCTCCCGTGGGAATATAGGGAACCGTAGGAATATGGGGATGAATTAGTTTTAATATTACTCGGGGATAGTTTAGCATTCTAACGGTGAAAGAATTTTTGAAATCGGCGCTGCAGTGTCAAAGTTCCCATATACGTTCCTGCTCCCTTGGGAATATAGGGAACCGTAGGAATATGGGGATGAATTAGTTTTTATGTTACTCGGGGATAGTGTAGCATTCTAACGGTGACAGAATTTTTGAAATCGGTGCTATAGCGTCAAAGTTCCCGTATACGTTCCTGCTCCCGTGGGAATGTTGGGAACCGTAGGAATATGGGGATGAATTAGTTTTTATGTTACTCGGGGATAGTGTAGCATTCTAAGGGTGAAAGAATTTTTGAAATCGGTGCTGAAGTGTCAAAGTTCCCGTATACGTTCCTGCTCCCGTGGGAATATAGGGAACCGTAGGAATATGGGGATGAATTAGTTTTTATGTTACTCGGGGATAGTGTAGCATTCTAACGGTGAAAGAATTTTTGAAATCGGTGCTGCAGTGTCAAAGTTCCCATATACGTTCCTGCTCCCTTGGGAATATAGGGAACCGTAGGAATATGGGGATGAATTAGTTTTTATGTTACTCGGGGATAGTGTAACATTCTAAGGGTGAAAGAATTTTTGAAATCGGTGCTGAAGTGTCAAAGTTCCCGTATACGTTCCTGCTCCCGTGGGAATAAAGGGAGCCGTAGGAATATGGGGATGAATTAGTTTTTATGTTACTCGGGGATAGTGTAGCATTCTAACGGTGAAAGAATTCTTGAAATCGGTGCTATAGTGTCAAAGTTCCCGTATACGTTCCAGCTCCCGTGGGAATGTTGGGAATCGTAGGAATATGGAGATGAATTAGTTTTTATGTTACTCGGGGATAGTGTAGCATTCTAAGGGTGAAAGAATTTTTGAAATCGGTGCTGTAGTGTCAAAGTTCCCGTATACGTTCCTGCTCCCGTGGAAATATAGGGAACCGTAGGAATATGGGGATGAATTAAATTTTATGTTTCTCGGGGATAGTGTAGCATTCTAACGGTGAAAGAATTTTTGAAATCGGTGCTGTAGTGTCAAAGTTCCCGTATACGTTCCTGCTCCCGTGGGAATATAGGGAACCGTAGGAATATGGGGATGAATTAGTTTTTATGTTACTCGGGGATAGTGTAGCATTCTAACGGTGAAAGAATTTTTGAAATCGGCGCTGCAGTGTCAAAGTTCCCATATACGTTCCTGCTCCCTTGGGAATATAGGGAACCGTAGGAATATGGGGATGAATTAGTTTTTATGTTACTCGGGGATAGTGTAGCATTCTAACGGTGACAGAATTTTTGAAATCGGTGCTATAGTGTCAAAGTTCCCGTATACGTTCCTGCTCCCGTGGGAATGTTGGGAACCGTAGGAATATGGGGATGAATTAGTTTTTATGTTACTCGGGGATGGTGTAGCATTCTTAGGGTGAAAGAATTTTTGAAATCGGTGCTGAAGTGTCAAAGTTCCCGTATAAGTTCCTGCTCTCGTGGGAATAAAGGGAACCGAAGGAATATGGGGATGAATTAAATTTTATGTTACTCGGGGATAGTGTAGCATTCTAACGGTGAAAAAATTTTTGAAATCGGTGCTGTAGTGTCAAAGTTCCCGTATACGTTCCTGCTCCCGTGGGAATATAGGGAACCGTAGGAATATGGGGATGAATTAGTTTTAATGTTACTCGGGGATAGTGTAGCATTCTAACGGTGAAAGAATTTTTGAAATCGGGGCTGTAGTGTCAAAGTTCCCATATACGTTGCTGCTCCCGTGGGAATAAAGGGAACTGTAGGAATATGGGGATGAATTAGTTTTAATATTACTCGGGGATAGTTTAGCATTCTAACGGTAAAAGAATTTTTGAAATCGGTGCTGTAGTGTCAAAGTTCCCGTATACGTTCCTGATCCCGTGGGAATATAGGGAAAAAATATATGTATAGTCTATGTCTTTCCTCACGTTCTGAACAATTTTTGTTTTAAATTTCATTTAAATCGGTTTATTAGTTTGGGCAGGAGATGGTTACATAGAACGACGGACAGACAGAGCTCCTTTCACACTTATTATATTACTAAGGACTCCCGTTCCCGTAGGAATATGTGGATGAATTAAAGTTAATGTTACACAGGGATAGTGTAGCATTCTAACGGTGGAAGAATTTTTGAAATCGGTATTGTATATAGGGATCCATAGGAATATGGGGATGAATAAGTTTTTATGTTACTCGGGGATAGTGTAGCATTCTAATGGTGAAAGAATTTTTGAAATCGGTGCTGCAGTGTCAAAGTTCCCATATACGTTCTTGCTCCCGTGGGAATATAGGGAACCGTAGGAATATGGGGATGAATTAGTTTTTATGTTACTCGGGGATAGTGTAGCATTCTAACGGTGAAAGAATTTTTGAAATCGGTGCTATAGTGTCAAAGTTCCCGTATACGTTCCTGCTCCCGTGGGAATGTTGGGAATCGTAGGAATATTGGGATGAATTAGCTTTTATGTTACTCGGGGATAGTGTAGCATTCTAAGGGTGAAAGAATTTTTGAAATCGGTGCTGTAGTGTCAAAATTCCCGTATACGTTCCTGCTCCCGTGGGAATATAGGGAACCGTAGGAATATGGGGATGAATTAAATTTTATGTTTCTCGGGGATAGTGTAGCATTCTAACGGTGAAAGAATTTTTGAAATCGGTGCTGTAGTGTCAAAGTTCCCGTATACGTTCCTGCTCCCGTGGGAATATAGGGAACCGTAGGAATATGGGGATGAATTAGTTTTTATGTTACTCGGGGATAGTGTAGCATTCTAACGGTGAAAGAATTTTTGAAATCGGTGCTATAGTGTCAAAGTTCCCGTATACGTTCCTGCTCCCGTGGGAATGTTGGGAACCGTAGGAATATGGGGATGAATTAGTTTTATGTTACTCGGGGATAGTGTAGCATTCTAAGGGTGAAAGAATTTTTGAAATCGGTGCTGTAGTGTCAAAGTTCCCGTATACGTTCCTGCTCCCGTGGGAATATAGGGAACCGTGGGAATATGGGGATGAACTAGTTTTAATGTTACTCGGGGATAGTGTAGCATTCTAACGGTGAAAGAATTTTTGAAATCGGTGCTGTAGTGTCAAAGTTCCCGTAAACGTTCCTGCTCCCGTGGGAATAAAGGGAACCGTAGGAATATGGGGATGAATTAATTTTAATATTACTCGGGGATAGTTTAGCATTCTAACGGTGAAAGAATTTTTGAAATCGGTGCTGTAGTGTCAAAGTTCCCGTATACGTTCCTGCTCCCGTGGGAATATAGGGAAAAAATATATAGTCTATGTCCTTCCTCAGGTTCTGTGAACGGGAGACATACGAAAAACATACCGACATAGCTACATTCGCATTTTCAATATCAGTAAAGACTCCCGTTCCCGTGGGAATATGGTGACCGTTCCCGTAGGAATATGGGGATGAGTTAAAGTTTTTGTTACTCGGGGATAGTGTAGCATTCTAACGGTGAAAAAATTTTTGAAATCTGTGCTGTAGTGTCAAAGTTCCCTTATACGTTCCTGCTCCCGTGGGAATATAGGGAACCGTAGGAATATGGGGATGAATTAGTTTTAATATTACTCGGGGATAGTTTAGCATTCTAACGGTGAAAGAATTTTTGAAATCGGTGCTGTAGTGTCAAAGTTCCCGTATACGTTCCTGATCCCATGGGAATATAGGGAAAAAATAAATGTATAGTCTATGTCTTTCCTCACGTTCTGAACAATCTTTGTTTTAAATTTCATTTAAATCGGTTTATTAGTTTGGGCAGGAGATGGTTACATAGAACGACGGACAGACAGAGCTCCTTTCACACTTATTATATATTACTAAGAACTCCCGTTCCCGTAGGAATATGTGGATGAATTAAAGTTAATGTTATACAGGGATAGTGTAGCATTCTAACGGTGGAAGAATTTTTGAAATCGGTGTTGTATATAGGGATCCATAGGAATATGGGGATGAATTAGTTTTTATGTTACTCGGGGATAGTGTAGCATTCTAATGGTGAAAGAATTTTTGAAATCGGTGCTGTAGTGTCAAAGTTCCCGTATACGTTCCTGCTCCCGTGGGAATATAGGGAAAAAATATATAGTCTATGTCCTTCCTCAGGTTCTGTGAACGGGAGACATACGAAAAACATACCGACATAGCTACATTCGCATTTTCAATATCAGTAAAGACTCCCGTTCCCGTGGGAATATGGTGACCGTTCCCGTAGGAATATGGGGATGAGTTAAAGTTTTTGTTACTCGGGGATAGTGTAGCATTCTAACGGTGAAAGAATTTTTGAAATCTGTGCTGTAGTGTCAAAGTTCCCGTATACGTTCCTGCTCCCGTGGGAATATAGGGAACCGTAGGAATATGGGGATGAATTAGTTTTAATATTACTCGGGGATAGTTTAGCATTCTAACGGTGAAAGAATTTTTGAAATCGGTGCTGTAGTGTCAAAGTTCCCGTATACGTTCCTGATCCCGTGCGAATATAGGGAACCGTAGGAATATGGAAATGAATTAGTTTTAATATTACTCGGGGATAGTTTAGCATTCTAACGGTGAAAGAATTTTTGAAATCGGTGCTATAGTGTCAAAGTTCCCGTATACGTTCCTGCTCCCGTGGGAATGTTGGGAACCGTAGGAATATGGGGATGAATTAGTTTTTATGTTACTCGGGGATAGTGTAGCATTCTAAGGGTGAAAGAATTTTTGAAATCGGTGCTGTAGTGTCAAAGTTCCCGTATACGTTCCTGCTCCCGTGGGAATATAGGGAACCGTAGGAATATGGGGATGAATTAGTTTTTATGTTACTCGGGGATAGTGTAGCATTCTAACGGTGAAAGAATTTTTGAAATCGGCGCTGCAGTGTCAAAGTTCCCATATACGTTCCTGCTCCCTTGGGAATATAGGGAACCGTAGGAATATGGGGATGAATTAGTTTTAATATTACTCGGGGATAGTTTAGCATTCTAACGGTGAAAGAATTTTTGAAATCGGTGCTATAGTGTCAAAGTTCCCGTATACGTTCCTGCTCCCGTGGGAATGTTGGGAACCGTAGGAATATGGGGATGAATTAGTTTTTATGTTACTCGGGGATAGTGTAGCATTCTAAGGGTGAAAGAATTTTTGAAATCGGTGCTGTAGTGTCAAAGTTCCCGTATACGTTCCTGCTCCCGTGGAAATATAGGGAACCGTAGGAATATGGGGATGAATTAAATTTTATGTTTCTCGGGGATAGTGTAGCATTCTAACGGTGAAAGAATTTTTGAAATCGGTGCTGTAGTGTCAAAGTTCCCGTATACGTTCCTGCTCCCGTGGGAATATAGGGAACCGTAGGAATATGGGGATGAATTAGTTTTTATGTTACTCGGGGATAGTGTAGCATTCTAAGGGTGAAAGAATTTTTGAAATCGGTGCTGAAGTGTCAAAGTTCCCGTATAAGTTCCTGCTCCCGTGGGAATAAAGGGAACCGAAGGAATATGGGGATGAATTAAATTTTATGTTACTCGGGGATAGTGTAGCATTCTAACGGTGAAAGAATTTTTGAAATCGGTGCTGTAGTGTCAAAGTTCCCGTATATGTTCCTGCTCCCGTGGGAATATAGGGAAAAAATATATAGTCTATGTCCTTCCTCAGGTTCTGTGAACGGGAGACATACGAAAAACATACCGACATAGCTACATTCGCATTTTCAATATCAGTAAAGACTCCCGTTCCCGTGGGAATATGGTGACCGTTCCCGTAGGAATATGGGGATGAGTTAAAGTTTTTGTTACTCGGGGATAGTGTAGCATTCTAACGGTGAAAGAATTTTTGAAATCTGTGCTGTAGTGTCAAAGTTCCCTTATACGTTCCTGCTCCCGTGGGAATATAGGGAACCGTAGGAATATGGGGATGAATTAGTTTTAATATTACTCGGGGATAGTTTAGCATTCTAACGGTGAAAGAATTTTTGAAATCGGTGCTGTAGTGTCAAAGTTCCCGTATACGTTCCTGATCCCGTGGGAATATAGGGAAAAAATATATGTATAGTCTATGTCTTTCCTCACGTTCTGAACAATTTTTGTTTTAAATTTCCTTTAAATCGGTTTATTAGTTTGGGCAGGAGATGGTTACATAGAACGACGGACAGACAGAGCTCCTTTCACACTTATTATATTACTAAGGACTCCCGTTCCCGTAGGAATATGTGGATGAATTAAAGTTAATGTTACACAGGGATAGTGTAGCATTCTAACGGTGGAAGAATTTTTGAAATCGGTATTGTATTTAGGGATCCATAGGAATATGAGGATGAATAAGTTTTTATGTTACTCGGGGATAGTGTAGCATTCTAATGGTGAAAGAATTTTTGAAATCGGTGCTGCAGTGTCAAAGTTCCCATATACGTTCTTGCTCCCGTGGGAATATAGGGAACCGTAGGAATATGGGGATGAATTAGTTTTTATGTTACTCGGGGATAGTGTAGCATTCTAACGGTGAAAGAATTTTTGAAATCGGTGCTATAGTGTCAAAGTTCCCGTATACGTTCCTGCTCCCGTGGGAATGTTGGGAATCGTAGGAATATGGGGATGAATTAGTTTTTATGTTACTCGGGGATAGTGTAGCATTCTAAGGGTGAAAGAATTTTTGAAATCGGTGCTGTAGTGTCAAAATTCCCGTATACGTTCCTGCTCCCGTGGGAATATAGGGAACCGTAGGAATATGGGGATGAATAAAATTTTATGTTTCTCGGGGATAGTGTAGCATTCTAACGGTGAAAGAATTTTTGAAATCGGTGCTGTAGTGTCAAAGTTCCCGTATACGTTCCTGCTCCCGTGGGAATATAGGGAACCGTAGGAATATGGGGATGAATTAGTTTTTATGTTACTCGGGGATAGTGTAGCATTCTAACGGTGAAAGAATTTTTGAAATCGGTGCTGCAGTGTCAAAGTTCCCATATACGTTCCTGCTCCCTTGGGAATATAGGGAACCGTAGGAATATGGGGATGAATTAGTTTTTATGTTACTCGGGGATAGTGTAGCATTCTAACGGTGAAAGAATTTTTGAAATCGGTGCTATAGTGTCAAAGTTCCCGTATACGTTCCTGCTCCCGTGGGAATGTTGGGAACCGTAGGAATATGGGGATGAATTAGTTTTATGTTACTCGGGGATAGTGTAGCATTCTAAGGGTGAAAGAATTTTTGAAATCGGTGCTGTAGTGTCAAAGTTCCCGTATACGTTCCTGATCCCGTGGGAATATAGGGAACCGTGGGAATATGGGGATGAACTAGTTTTAATGTTACTCGGGGATAGTGTAGCATTCTAACGGTGAAAGAATTTTTGAAATCGGTGCTGTAGTGTCAAAGTTCCCGTAAACGTTCCTGCTCCCGTGGGAATAAAGGGAACTGTAGGAATATGGGGATGAATTAGTTTTAATATTACTCGGGGAAAGTTTAGCATTCTAACGGTGAAAGAATTTTTGAAATCGGTGCTGTAGTGTCAAAGTTCCCGTATACGTTCCTGCTCCCGTGGGAATATAGGGAAAAAATATATAGTCTATGTCCTTCCTCAGGTTCTGTGAACGGGAGACATACGAAAAACATACCGACATAGCTACATTCGCATTTTCAATATCAGTAAAGACTCCCGTTCCCGTGGGAATATGGTTACCGTTCCCGTAGGAATATGGGGATGAGTTAAAGTTTTTGTTACTCGGGGATAGTGTAGCATTCTAACGGTGAAAAAATTTTTGAAATCTGTGCTGTAGTGTCAAAGTTCCCTTATACGTTCCTGCTCCCGTGGGAATATAGGGAACCGTAGGAATATGGGGATGAATTAGTTTTAATATTACTCGGGGATAGTTTAGCATTCTAACGGTGAAAGAATTTTAGAAATCGGTGCTGTAGTGTCAAAGTTCCCGTATACGTTCCTGATCCCGTGGGAATATAGGGAAAAAATATATGTATAGTCTATGTCTTTCCTCACGTTCTGAACAATCTTTGTTTTAAATTTCATTTAAATCGGTTTATTAGTTTGGGCAGGAGATGGTTACATAGAACGACGGACAGACAGAGCTCCTTTCACACTTATTATATATTACTAAGAACTCCCGTTCCCGTAGGAATATGTGGATGAATTAAAGTTAATGTTACACAGGGATAGTGTAGCATTCTAACGGTGGAAGAATTTTTGAAATCGGTGTTGTATATAGGGATCCATAGGAATATGGGGATGAATTAGTTTTTATGTTACTCGGGGATAGTGTAGCATTCTAATGGTGAAAGAATTTTTGAAATCGGTGCTGTAGTGTCAAAGTTCCCGTATACGTTCCTGCTCCCGTGGGAATATAGGGAAAAAATATATAGTCTATGTCCTTCCTCAGGTTCTGTGAACGGGAGACATACGAAAAACATACCGACATAGCTACATTCGCATTTTCAATATCAGTAAAGACTCCCGTTCCCGTGGGAATATGCTGACCGTTCCCGTAGGAATATGGGGATGAGTTAAAGTTTTTGTTACTCGGGGATAGTGTAGCATTCTAACAGTGAAAGAATTTTTGAAATCTGTGCTGTAGTGTCAAAGTTTCCGTATACGTTCCTGCTCCCGTGGGAATATAGGGAACCGTAGGAATATGGGGATGAATTAGTTTTAATATTACTCGGGGATAGTTTAGCATTCTAACGGTGAAAGAATTTTTGAAATCGGCGCTGCAGTGTCAAAGTTCCCATATACGTTCCTGCTCCCTTGGGAATATAGGGAACCGTAGGAATATGGGGATGAATTAGTTTTTATGTTACTCGGGGATAGTGTAGCATTCTAACGGTGACAGAATTTTTGAAATCGGTGCTATAGCGTCAAAGTTCCCGTATACGTTCCTGCTCCCGTGGGAATGTTGGGAACCGTAGGAATATGGGGATGAATTAGTTTTTATGTTACTCGGGGATAGTGTAGCATTCTAAGGGTGAAAGAATTTTTGAAATCGGTGCTGAAGTGTCAAAGTTCCCGTATACGTTCCTGCTCCCGTGGGAATATAGGGAACCGTAGGAATATGGGGATGAATTAGTTTTTATGTTACTCGGGGATAGTGTAGCATTCTAACGGTGAAAGAATTTTTGAAATCGGTGCTGCAGTGTCAAAGTTCCCATATACGTTCCTGCTCCCTTGGGAATATAGGGAACCGTAGGAATATGGGGATGAATTAGTTTTTATGTTACTCGGGGATAGTGTAACATTCTAAGGGTGAAAGAATTTTTGAAATCGGTGCTGAAGTGTCAAAGTTCCCGTATACGTTCCTGCTCCCGTGGGAATAAAGGGAGCCGTAGGAATATGGGGATGAATTAGCTTTTATGTTACTCGGGGATAGTGTAGCATTCTAAGGGTGAAAGAATTTTTGAAATCGGTGATGTAGTGTCAAAGTTCCCGTATACGTTCCTGCTCCCGTGGGAATATAGGGAACCGTGGGAATATGGAGATGAACTAGTTTTAATGTTACTTGGGGATAGTGTAGCATTCTAACGGTGAAAGAATTTTTGAAATCGGTGCTGTAGTGTCAAAGTTCCCGTAAACGTTCCTGCTCCCGTGGGAATAAAGGGAACCGTAGGAATATGGGGATGAATTAGTTTTAATATTACTCGGGGATAGTTTAGCATTCTAACGGTGAAAGAATTTTTGAAATCGGTGCTGTAGTGTCAAAGTTCCCGTATACGTTCCTGCTCCCGTGGGAATATAGGGAAAAAATATATAGTCTATGTCCTTCCTCAGGTTCTGTGAACGGGAGACATACGAAAAACATACCGACATAGCTACATTCGCATTTTCAATATCAGTAAAGACTCCCGTTCCCGTGGGAATATGGTGACCGTTCCCGTAGGAATATGGGGATGAGTTAAAGTTTTTGTTACTCAGGGATAGTGTAGCATTCTAACGGTGAAAAAATTTTTGAAATCTGTGCTGTAGTGTCAAAGTTCCCTTATACGTTCCTGCTCCCGTGGGAATATAGGGAACCGTAGGAATATGGGGATGAATTAGTTTTAATATTACTCGGGGATAGTTTAGCATTCTAACGGTGAAAGAATTTTTGAAATCGGTGCTGTAGTGTCAAAGTTCCCGTATACGTTCCTGATCCCGTGGGAATATAGGGAAAAAATATATGTATAGTCTATGTCTTTCCTCACGTTCTGAACAATCTTTGTTTTAAATTTCATTTAAATCGGTTTATTAGTTTGGGCAGGAGATGGTTACATAGAACGACGGACAGACAGAGCTCCTTTCACACTTATTATATATTACTAAGAACTCCCGTTCCCGTAGGAATATGTAGATGAATTAAAGTTAATGTTACACAGGGATAGTGTAGCATTCTAAAGGTGGAAGAATTTTTGAAATCGTTGTTGTATATAGGGATCCATAGGAATATGGGGATGAATTAGTTTTTATGTTACTCGGGGATAGTGTAGCATTCTAATGGTGAAAGAATTTTTGAAATCGGTGCTGTAGTGTCAAAGTTCCCGTATACGTTCCTGCTCCCGTGGGAATATAGGGAAAAAATATATAGTCTATGTCCTTCCTCAGGTTCTGTGAACGGGAGACATACGAAAAACATACCGACAAAGCTACATTCGCATTTTCAATATCAGTAAAGACTCCCGTTCCCGTGGGAATATGGTGACCGTTCCCGTAGGAATATGGGGATGAGTTAAAGTTTTTGTTACTCGGGGATAGTGTAGCATTCTAACGGTGAAAGAATTTTTGAAATCTGTGCTGTAGTGTCAAAGTTCCCGTATACGTTCCTGCTCCCGTGGGAATATAGGGAACCGTAGGAATATGGGGATGAATTAGTTTTTATATTACTCGGGGATAGTTTAGCATTCTAACGGTGAAAGAATTTTTGAAATCGGTGCTGTAGTGTCAAAGTTCCCGTATACGTTCCAGATCCCGTGGGAATATAGGGAAAAAATATATGTATAGTCTATGTCTTTCCTCACGTTCTGAACAATTTTTGTTTTAAATTTCATTTAAATCGGTTTATTAGTTTGGGCAGGAGATGGTTACATAGAACGCCGGACAGACAGAGCTCCTTTCACACTTATTATATTACTAAGGACTCCCGTTCCCGTAGGAATATGTGGATGAATTAAAGTTAATGTTACACAAAGATAGTGTAGCATTCTAACGGTGGAAGAATTTTTGAAATCGGTATTGTATTTAGGGATCCATAGGAATATGGGGATGAATAAGTTTTTATGTTACTCGGGGATAGTGTAGCATTCTAATGGTGAAAGAATTTTTGAAATCGGTGCTGCAGTGTCAAAGTTCCCATATACGTTCCTGCTCCCGTGGGAATATAGGGAACCGTAGGAATATGGGGATGAATTAAATTTTATGTTTCTCGGGGATAGTGTAGCATTCTAACGGTGAAAGAATTTTTGAAATCGGTGCTGTAGTGTCAAAGTTCCCGTATACGTTCCTGCTCCCGTGGGAATATAGGGAACCGTAGGAATATGGGGATGAATTAGTTTTTATGTTACTCGGGGATAGTGTAGCATTCTAACGGTGAAAGAATTTTTGAAATCGGCGCTGCAGTGTCAAAGTTCCCATATACGTTCCTGCTCCCTTGGGAATATAGGGAACCGTAGGAATATGGGGATGAATTAGTTTTTATGTTACTCGGGGATAGTGTAGCATTCTAACGGTGACAGAATTTTTGAAATCGGTGCTATAGTGTCAAAGTTCCCGTATACGTTCCTGCTCCCGTGGGAATGTTGGGAACCGTAGGAATATGGGGATGAATTAGTTTTTATGTTACTCGGGGATGGTGTAGCATTCTAAGGGTGAAAGAATTTTTGAAATCGGTGCTGAAGTGTCAAAGTTCCCGTATAAGTTCCTGCTCTCGTGGGAATAAAGGGAACCGAAAGAATATGGGGATGAATTAAATTTTATGTTACTCGGGGATAGTGTAGCATTCTAACGGTGAAAAAATTTTTGAAATCTGTGCTGTAGTGTCAAAGTTCCCGTATACGTTCCTGCTCCCGTGGGAATATAGGGAACCGTAGGAATATGGGGATGAATTAGTTTTAATGTTACTCGGGGATAGTGTAGCATTCTAACGGTGAAAGAATTTTTGAAATCGGGGCTGTAGTGTCAAAGTTCCCATATACGTTGCTGCTCCCGTGGGAATAAAGGGAACCGTAGGAATATGGGGATGAATTAGTTTTAATATTACTCGGGGATAGTTTAGCATTCTAACGGTGAAAGAATTTTTGAGATCGGTGCTGTAGTGTCAAAGTTCCCGTATACGTTCCTGCTCCCGAGGGAATATAGGGAAAAAATATATAGTCTATGTCCTTCCTCAGGTTCTGTGAACGGGAGACATACGAAAAACATACCGACATAGCTACATTCGCATTTTCAATATCAGTAAAGACTCCCGTTCCCGTGGGAATATGGTGACCGTTCCCGTAGGAATATGGGGATGAGTTAAAGTTTTTGTTACTCGGGGATAGTGTAGCATTCTAACGGTGAAAGAATTTTTGAAATCTGTGCTGTAGTGTCAAAGTTCCCTTATACGTTCCTGCTCCCGTGGGAATATAGGGAACCGTAGGAATATGGGGATGAATTAGTTTTAATATTACTCGGGGATAGTTTAGCATTCTAACGGTGAAAGAATTTTTGAAATCGGTGCTGCAGTGTCAAAGTTCCCGTATACGTTCCTGATCCCGTGGGAATATAGAGAAAAAATATATGTATAGTCTATGTCTTTCCTCACGTTCTGAACAATTTTTGTTTTAAATTTCATTTAAATCGGTTTATTAGTTTGGGCAGGAGATGGTTACATAGAACGACGGACAGACAGAGCTCCTTTCACACTTATTATATTACTAAGGACTCCCGTTCCCGTAGGAATATGTGGATGAATTAAAGTTAATGTTACACAGGGATAGTGTAGCATTCTAACGGTGGAAGAATTTTTGAAATCGGTATTGTATATAGGGATCCATAGGAATATGGGGATGAATAAGTTTTGATGTCACTCGGGGATAGTGTAGCATTCTAATGGTGAAAGAATTTTTGAAATCGGTGCTGCAGTGTCAAAGTTCCCATATACGTTCTTGCTCCCGTGGGAATATAGGGAACCGTAGGAATATGGGGATGAATTAGTTTTTATGTTACTCGGGGATAGTGTAGCATTCTAACGGTGAAAGAATTTTTGAAATCGGTGCTGTAGTGTCAAAGTTCCCGTGTACGTTCCTGCTCCCGTGGGAATGTTGGGAATCGTAGGAATATTGCGATGAATTAGCTTTTATGTTACTCGGGGATAGTGTAGCATTCTAAGGGTGAAAGAATTTTTGAAATCGGTGCTGTAGTGTCAAAATTCCCGTATACGTTCCTGCTCCCGTGGGAATATAGGGAACCGTAGGAATATGGGGATGAATTAAATTTTATGTTTCTCGGGGATAGTGTAGCATTCTAACGGTGAAAGAATTTTTGAAATCGGTGCTGTAGTGTCAAAGTTCCCGTATACGTTCCTGCTCCCGTGGGAATATAGGGAACCGTAGGAATATGGGGATGAATTAGTTTTTATGTTACTCGGGGATAGTGTAGCATTCTAACGGTGAAAGAATTTTTGAAATCGGTGCTTTAGTGTCAAAGTTCCCGTATACGTTCCTGCTCCCGTGGGAATGTTGGGAACCGTAGGAATATGGGGATGAATTAGTTTTATGTTACTCGGGGATAGTGTAGCATTCTAAGGGTGAAAGAATTTTTGAAATCGGTGCTGTAGTGTCAAAGTTCCCGTATACGTTCCTGCTCCCGTGGGAATATAGGGAACCGTGGGAATATGGGGATGAACTAGTTTTAATGTTACTCGGGGATAGTGTAGCATTCTAACGGTGAAAGAATTTTTGAAATCGGTGCTGTAGTGTCAAAGTTCCCGTAAACGTTCCTGCTCCCGTGGGAATAAAGGGAACCGTAGGAATATGGGGATGAATTAGTTTTAATATTACTCGGGGATAGTTTAGCATTCTAACGGTGAAAGAATTTTTGAAATCGGTGCTGTAGTGTCAAAGTTCCCGTATACGTTCCTGCTCCCGTGGGAATATAGGGAAAAAATATATAGTCTATGTCCTTCCTCAGGTTCTGTGAACGGGAGACATACGAAAAACATACCGACATAGCTACATTCGCATTTTCAATATCAGTAAAGACTCCCGTTCCCGTGGGAATATGGTGACCGTTCCCGTAGGAATATGGGGATGAGTTAAAGTTCTTGTTACTCGGGGATAGTGTAGCATTCTAACGGTGAAAAAATTTTTGAAATCTGTGCTGTAGTGTCAAAGTTCCCGTATACGTTCCTGCTCCCGTGGGAATATAGGGAACCGTAGGAATATGGGGATGAATTAGTTTTTATGTTACTCGGGGATAGTGTAGCATTCTAACGGTGAAAGAATTTTTGAAATCGGTGCTATAGTGTCAAAGTTCCCGTATACGTTCCTGCTCCCGTGGGAATGTTGGGAATCGTAGGAATATTGGGATGAATTAGCTTTTATGTTACTCGGGGATAGTGTAGCATTCTAAGGGTGAAAGAATTTTTGAAATCGGTGCTGTAGTGTCAAAATTCCCGTATACGTTCCTGCTCCCGTGGGAATATAGGGAAGAGTAGGAATATGGGGATGAATTAAATTTTATGTTTCTCGGGGATAGTGTAGCATTCTAACGGTGAAAGAATTTTTGAAATCGGTGCTGTAGTGTCAAAGTTCCCGTATACGTTCCTGCTCCCGTGGGAATATAGGGAACCGTAAGAATATGGGGATGAATTAGTTTTTATGTTACTCGGGGATAGTGTAGCATTCTAACGGTGAAAGAATTTTTGAAATCGGTGCTATAGTGTCAAAGTTCCCGTATACGTTCCTGCTCCCGTGGGAATGTTGGGAACCGTAGGAATATGGGGATGAATTAGTTTTATGTTACTCGGGGATAGTGTAGCATTCTAAGGGTGAAAGAATTTTTGAAATCGGTGCTGTAGTGTCAAAGTTCCCGTATACGTTCCTGCTCCCGTGGGAATATAGGGAACCGTAGGAATATGGGGATGAATTAAATTTTATGTTTCTCGGGGATAGTGTAGCATTCTAACGGTGAAAGAATTTTTGAAATCGGTGCTGTAGTGTCAAAGTTCCCGTAAACGTTCCTGCTCCCGTGGGAATAAAGGGAACCGTAGGAATATGGGGATGAATTAGTTTTAATATTACTCGGGGATAGTTTAGCATTCTAACGGTGAAAGAATTTTTGAAATCGGTGCTGTAGTGTCAAAGTTCCCGTATACGTTCCTGCTCCCGTGGGAATATAGGGAAAAAATATATAGTCTATGTCCTTCCTCAGGTTCTGTGAACGGGAGACATACGAAAAACATACCGACATAGCTACATTCGCATTTTCAATATCAGTAAAGACTCCCGTTCCCGTGGGAATATGGTGACCGTTCCCGTAGGAATATGGGGATGAGTTAAAGTTTTTGTTACTCGGGGATAGTGTAGCATTCTAACGGTGAAAGAATTTTTGAAATCGGTGCTGTAGTGTCAAAGTTCCCGTAAACGTTCCTGCTCCCGTGGGAATAAAGGGAACCGTAGGAATATGGGGATGAATTAGTTTTAATATTACTCGGGGATAGTTTAGCATTCTAACGGTGAAAGAATTTTTGAAATCGGTGCTGTAGTGTCAAAGTTCCCGTATACGTTCCTGATCCCATGGGAATATAGGGAAAAAATAAATGTATAGTCTATGTCTTTCCTCACGTTCTGAACAATCTTTGTTTTAAATTTCATTTAAATCGGTTTATAAGTTTGGGCAGGAGATGGTTACATAGAACGACGGACAGACAGAGCTCCTTTCACACTTATTATATATTACTAAGAACTCCCGTTCCCGTAGGAATATGTGGATGAATTAAAGTTAATGTTACACAGGGATAGTGTAGCATTCTAACGGTGGAAGAATTTTTGAAATCGGTGTTGTATATAGGGATCCATAGGAATATGGGGATGAATTAGTTTTTATGTTACTCGGGGATAGTGTAGCATTCTAATGGTGAAAGAATTTTTGAAATCGGTGCTGTAGTGTCAAAGTTCCCGTATACGTTCCTGCTCCCGTGGGAATATAGGGAAAAAATATATAGTCTATGTCCTTCCTCAGGTTCTGTGAACGGGAGACATACGAAAAACATACCGACATAGCTACATTCGCATTTTCAATATCAGTAAAGACTCCCGTTCCCGTGGGAATATGGTGACCGTTCCCGTAGGAATATGGGGATGAGTTAAAGTTTTTGTTACTCGGGGATAGTGTAGCATTCTAACGGTGAAAGAATTTTTGAAATCTGTGCTGTAGTGTCAAAGTTCCCGTATACGTTCCTGCTCCCGTGGGAATATAGGGAACCGTAGGAATATGGGGATGAATTAGTTTTAATATTACTCGGGGATAGTTTAGCATTCTAACGGTGAAAGAATTTTTGAAATCGGTGCTGTAGTGTCAAAGTTCCCGTATACGTTCCTGATCCCGTGGGAATATAGGGAACCGTAGGAATATGGGGATGAATTAGTTTTAATATTACTCGGGGATAGTTTAGCATTCTAACGGTGAAAGAATTTTTGAAATCGGTGCTATAGTGTCAAAGTTCCCGTATACGTTAATGCTCCCGTGGGAATGTTGGGAACCGTAGGAATATGGGGATGAATTAGTTTTTATGCTACTCGGGGATAGTGTAGCATTCTAAGGGTGAAAGAATTTTTGAAATCGGTGCTGTAGTGTCAAAGTTCCCGTATACGTTCCTGCTCCCGTGGGAATATAGGGAACCGTAGGAATATGGGGATGAATTAGTTTTTATGTTACTCGGGGATAGTGTAGCATTCTAACGGTGAAAGAATTTTTGAAATCGGCGCTGCAGTGTCAAAGTTCCCATATACGTTCCTGCTCCCTTGGGAATATAGGGAACCGTAGGAATATGGGGATGAATTAGTTTTAATATTACTCGGGGATAGTTTAGCATTCTAACGGTGAAAGAATTTTTGAAATCGGTGCTATAGTGTCAAAGTTCCCGTATACGTTCCTGCTCCCGTGGGAATGTTGGGAACCGTAGGAATATGGGGATGAATTAGTTTTTATGTTACTCGGGGATAGTGTAGCATTCTAAGGGTGAAAGAATTTTTGAAATCGGTGCTGTAGTGTCAAAGTTCCCGTATACGCTCCTGCTCCCGTGGAAATATAGGGAACCGTAGGAATATGGGGATGAATTAAATTTTATGTTTCTCGGGGATAGTGTAGCATTCTAACGGTGAAAGAATTTTTGAAATCGGTGCTGTAGTGTCAAAGTTCCCGTATACGTTCCTGCTCCCGTGGGAATATAGGGAACCGTAGGAATATGGGGATGAATTAGTTTTTATGTTACTCGGGGATAGTGTAGCATTCTAACGGTGAAAGAATTTTTGAAATCGGTGCTATAGTGTCAAAGTTCCCGTATACGTTCCTGCTCCCGTGGGAATGTTGGGAACCGTAGGAATATGGGGATGAATTAGTTTTATGTTACTCGGGGATAGTGTAGCATTCTAAGGGTGAAAGAATTTTTGAAATCGGTGCTGTAGTGTCAAAGTTCCCGTATACGTTCCTGCTCCCGTGGGAATATAGGGAACCGTAGGAATATGGGGATGAATTAAATTTTATGTTTCTCGGGGATAGTGTAGCATTCTAACGGTGAAAGAATTTTTGAAATCGGTGCTGTAGTGTCAAAGTTCCCGTATACGTTCCTGCTCCCGTGGGAATATAGGGAACCGTAGGAATATGGGGATGAATTAGTTTTAATATTACTCGGGGATAGTTTAGCATTCTAACGGTGAAAGAATTTTTGAAATCGGTGCTGTAGTGTCAAAGTTCCCGTATACGTTCCTGCTCCCGTGGGAATATAGGGAAAAAATATATAGTCTATGTCCTTCCTCAGGTTCTGTGAACGGGAGACATACGAAAAACATACCGACATAGCTACATTCGCATTTTCAATATCAGTAAAGACTCCCGTTCCCGTGGGAATATGGTGACCGTTCCCGTAGGAATATGGGGATGAGTTAAAGTTTTTGTTACTCGGGGATAGTGTAGCATTCTAACGGTGAAAGAATTTTTGAAATCGGTGCTGTAGTGTCAAAGTTCCCGTAAACGTTCCTGCTCCCGTGGGAATAAAGGGAACCGTAGGAATATGGGGATGAATTAGTTTTAATATTACTCGGGGATAGTTTAGCATTCTAACGGTGAAAGAATTTTTGAAATCGGTGCTGTAGTGTCAAAGTTCCCGTATACGTTCCTGATCCCATGGGAATATAGGGAAAAAATAAATGTATAGTCTATGTCTTTCCTCACGTTCTGAACAATCTTTGTTTTAAATTTCATTTAAATCGGTTTATAAGTTTGGGCAGGAGATGGTTACATAGAACGACGGACAGACAGAGCTCCTTTCACACTTATTATATATTACTAAGAACTCCCGTTCCCGTAGGAATATGTGGATGAATTAAAGTTAATGTTACACAGGGATAGTGTAGCATTCTAACGGTGGAAGAATTTTTGAAATCGGTGTTGTATATAGGGAGCCGTAGGAATATGGGGATGAATTAGTTTTTATGTTACTCGGGGATAGTGTAGCATTCTAATGGTGAAAGAATTTTTGAAATCGGTGCTGTAGTGTCAAAGTTCCCGTATACGTTCCTGCTCCCGTGGGAATATAGGGAAAAAATATATAGTCTATGTCCTTCCTCAGGTTCTGTGAACGGGAGACATACGAAAAACATACCGACATAGCTACATTCGCATTTTCAATATCAGTAAAGACTCCCGTTCCCGTGGGAATATGGTGACCGTTCCCGTAGGAATATGGGGATGAGTTAAAGTTTTTGTTACTCGGGGATAGTGTAGCATTCTAACGGTGAAAGAATTTTTGAAATCTGTGCTGTAGTGTCAAAGTTCCCGTATACGTTCCTGCTCCCGTGGGAATATAGGGAACCGTAGGAATATGGGGATGAATTAGTTTTAATATTACTCGGGGATAGTTTAGCATTCTAACGGTGAAAGAATTTTTGAAATCGGTGCTGTAGTGTCAAAGTTCCCGTATACGTTCCTGATCCCGTGGGAATATAGGGAACCGTAGGAATATGGGGATGAATTAGTTTTAATATTACTCGGGGATAGTTTAGCATTCTAACGGTGAAAGAATTTTTGAAATCGGTGCTATAGTGTCAAAGTTCCCGTATACGTTAATGCTCCCGTGGGAATGTTGGGAACCGTAGGAATATGGGGATGAATTAGTTTTTATGTTACTCGGGGATAGTGTAGCATTCTAAGGGTGAAAGAATTTTTGAAATCGGTGCTGTAGTGTCAAAGTTCCCGTATACGTTCCTGCTCCCGTGGGAATATAGGGAACCGTAGGAATATGGGGATGAATTAGTTTTTATGTTACTCGGGGATAGTGTAGCATTCTAACGGTGAAAGAATTTTTGAAATCGGCGCTGCAGTGTCAAAGTTCCCATATACGTTCTTGCTCCCTTGGGAATATAGGGAACCGTAGGAATATGGGGATGAATTAGTTTTAATATTACTCGGGGATAGTTTAGCATTCTAACGGTGAAAGAATTTTTGAAATCGGTGCTATAGTGTCAAAGTTCCCGTATACGTTCCTGCTCCCGTGGGAATGTTGGGAACCGTAGGAATATGGGGATGAATTAGTTTTTATGTTACTCGGGGATAGTGTAGCATTCTAAGGGTGAAAGAATTTTTGAAATCGGTGCTGTAGTGTCAAAGTTCCCGTATACGCTCCTGCTCCCGTGGAAATATAGGGAACCGTAGGAATATGGGGATGAATTAAATTTTATGTTTCTCGGGGATAGTGTAGCATTCTAACGGTGAAAGAATTTTTGAAATCGGTGCTGTAGTGTCAAAGTTCCCGTATACGTTCCTGCTCCCGTGGGAATATAGGGAACCGTAGGAATATGGGGATGAATTAGTTTTTATGTTACTCGGGGATAGTGTAGCATTCTAACGGTGAAAGAATTTTTGAAATCGGCGCTGCAGTGTCAAAGTTCCCATATACGTTCCTGCTCCCTTGGGAATATAGGGAACCGTAGGAATATGGGGATGAATTAGTTTTTATGTTACTCGGGGATAGTGTAGCATTCTAACGGTGACAGAATTTTTGAAATCGGTGCTATAGTGTCAAAGTTCCCGTATACGTTCCTGCTCCCGTGGGAATGTTGGGAACCGTAGGAATATGGGGATGAATTAGTTTTTATGTTACTCGGGGATAGTGTAGCATTCTTAGGGTGAAAGAATTTTTGAAATCGGTGCTGAAGTGTCAAAGTTCCCGTATAAGTTCCTGCTCCCGTGGGAATAAAGGGAACCGAAGGAATATGGGGATGAATTATATTTTATGTTACTCGGGGATAGTGTAGCATTCTAACGGTGAAAGAATTTTTGAAATCGGTGCTGTAGTGTCAAAGTTCCCGTATATGTTCCTGCTCCCGTGGGAATATAGGGAAAAAATATATAGTCTATGTCCTTCCTCAGGTTCTGTGAACGGGAGACATACGAAAAACATACCGACATAGCTACATTCGCATTTTCAATATCAGTAAAGACTCCCGTTCCCGTGGGAATATGGTGACCGTTCCCGTAGGAATATGGGGATGAGTTAAAGTTTTTGTTACTCGGGGATAGTGTAGCATTCTAACGGTGAAAGAATTTTTGAAATCTGTGCTGTAGTGTCAAAGTTCCCTTATACGTTCCTGCTCCCGTGGGAATATAGGGAACCGTAGGAATATGGGGATGAATTAGTTTTAATATTACTCGGGGATAGTTTAGCATTCTAACGGTGAAAGAATTTTTGAAATCGGTGCTGTAGTGTCAAAGTTCCCGTATACGTTCCTGATCCTGTGGGACTATAGGGAAAAAATATATGTATAGTCTATGTCTTTCCTCACGTTCTGAACAATTTTTGTTTTAAATTTCATTTAAATCGGTTTATTAGTTTGGGCAGGAGATGGTTACATAGAACGACGGACAGACAGAGCTCCTTTCACACTTATTATATTACTAAGGACTCCCGTTCCCGTAGGAATATGTGGATGAATTAAAGTTAATGTTACACAGGGATAGTGTAGCATTCTAACGGTGGAAGAATTTTTGAAATCGGTATTGTATTTAGGGATCCATAGGAATATGAGGATGAATAAGTTTTTATGTTACTCGGGGATAGTGTAGCATTCTAATGGTGAAAGAATTTTTGAAATCGGTGCTGCAGTGTCAAAGTTCCCATATACGTTCTTGCTCCCGTGGGAATATAGGGAACCGTAGGAATATGGGGATGAATTAGTTTTTATGTTACTCGGGGATAGTGTAGCATTCTAACGGTGAAAGAATTTTTGAAATCGGTGCTATAGTGTCAAAGTTACCGTATACGTTCCTGCTCCCGTGGGAATGTTGGGAATCGTAGGAATATGGGGATGAATTAGTTTTTATGTTACTCGGGGATAGTGTAGCATTCTAAGGGTGAAAGAATTTTTGAAATCGGTGCTGTAGTGTCAAAATTCCCGTATACGTTCCTGCTCCCGTGGGAATATAGGGAACCGTAGGAATATGGGGATGAATAAAATTTTATGTTTCTCGGGGATAGTGTAGCATTCTAACGGTGAAAGAATTTTTGAAATCGGTGCTGTAGTGTCAAAGTTCCCGTATACGTTCCTGCTCCCGTGGGAATATAGGGAACCGTAGGAATATGGGGATGAATTAGTTTTTATGTTACTCGGGGATAGTGTAGCATTCTAACGGTGAAAGAATTTTTGAAATCGGTGCTGCAGTGTCAAAGTTCCCATATACGTTCCTGCTCCCTTGGGAATATAGGGAACCGTAGGAATATGGGGATGAATTAGTTTTTATGTTACTCGGGGATAGTGTAGCATTCTAACGGTGAAAGAATTTTTGAAATCGGTGCTATAGTGTCAAAGTTCCCGTATACGTTCCTGCTCCCGTGGGAATGTTGGGAACCGTAGGAATATGGGGATGAATTAGTTTTATGTTACTCGGGGATAGTGTAGCATTCTAAGGGTGAAAGAATTTTTGAAATCGGTGCTGTAGTGTCAAAGTTCCCGTATACGTTCCTGATCCCGTGGGAATATAGGGAACCGTGGGAATATGGGGATGAACTAGTTTTAATGTTACTCGGGGATAGTGTAGCATTCTAACGGTGAAAGAATTTTTGAAATCGGTGCTGTAGTGTCAAAGTTCCCGTAAACGTTCCTGCTCCCGTGGGAATAAAGGGAACTGTAGGAATATGGGGATGAATTAGTTTTAATATTACTCGGGGAAAGTTTAGCATTCTAACGGTGAAAGAATTTTTGAAATCGGTGCTGTAGTGTCAAAGTTCCCGTATACGTTCCTGCTCCCGTGGGAATATAGGGAAAAAATATATAGTCTATGTCCTTCCTCAGGTTCTGTGAACGGGAGACATACGAAAAACATACCGACATAGCTACATTCGCATTTTCAATATCAGTAAAGACTCCCGTTCCCGTGGGAATATGGTGACCGTTCCCGTAGGAATATGGGGATGAGTTAAAGTTTTTGTTACTCGGGGATAGTGTAGCATTCTAACGGTGAAAAAATTTTTGAAATCTGTGCTGTAGTGTCAAAGTTCCCTTATACGTTCCTGCTCCCGTGGGAATATAGGGAACCGTAGGAATATGGGGATGAATTAGTTTTAATATTACTCGGGGATAGTTTAGCATTCTAACGGTGAAAGAATTTTTGAAATCGGTGCTGTAGTGTCAAAGTTCCCGTATACGTTCCTGATCCCGTGGGAATATAGGGAAAAAATATATGTATAGTCTATGTCTTTCCTCACGTTCTGAACAATCTTTGTTTTAAATTTCATTTAAATCGGTTTATTAGTTTGGGCAGGAGATGGTTACATAGAACGACGGACAGACAGAGCTCCTTTCACACTTATTATATATTACTAAGAACTCCCGTTCCCGTAGGAATATGTGGATGAATTAAAGTTAATGTTACACAGGGATAGTGTAGCATTCTAACGGTGGAAGAATTTTTGAAATCGGTGTTGTATATAGGGATCCATATAGTCCGGGAGGTAGCGTTGCAAATTGAAAAGTCATAGTATGCCGGCTGATTTTTACACCAGTTGTTGATCTTGTATTACTTATTAGTGAACCGGCCGTCAGCTGCTCAAGTAGCGGTGGGTGTGGGTGTGGGAGGTCGTGAAAGTGGTAAAAAAAAAAAAAAAATAAAGTCATAGTATGCCGACTGAAACTTTTTTCACGGATAGTTTAGATCATACTGAGTTGAGAAATAACCGTCAGCTGCATCGTGGAGGGGGGAATATGCGTCAGCTGCTCGCATGATCTTGTAAAAAAACACCTAAATTAAAGTAATAGTATGCCGGATGAAACTTTACTGGGTGATCGTTTGAGTTATTCAAAGTACGAAAACAATAGTCAGCTGCGTAGGTTGCGGTGGAAAGACCGTCAGCTGGAGCAATGAAGATTTCAAATATTGGAGCGATTATAGGCACTTATAGTCTATTGATTATGTCATTTCTTAATGAACTCAAAAAAGGGCGAATTTTTATTGCATGAATCGATTAATGGCCTAATTTTGGAGAAAAACCCCAAAGTGCTATTAAATTAGAGGGGGCAAATCGCAGATATGGGTTCTAAACCATTTTCATTCGTTTTTTCAATATATCTCGAAAACGAAGCAAAATTTTTAAGCAATTCCAAGAACGTTTTTTGTAGAGAGCAAATTTTCCCATCAAATAACATCTTTCGAGTAATTTTAGAAAAAAGTTTTCTATCCAAAACGTTAAAATTCCCGACGAAAAAAAAGTCAAAATTTTTAAATTTTTTATTTTGTCAGTTTTTACTTGCGATTATAGGTACTATAAGGCAAGTCTTGCAATTGTGCAGAAAAAAAATTTTGAGATAACAATTAAATACGACATTGCGACGATAGAGAATACGAAAAAAGTGGGTCCTGCAATTCTGTCTGTCTGTCTGTATGTCTGTATGTCTGTATGTCTGTCTGTATATGGATCTACAGCCTGAACCACTTGACCGATTTTTTTCAAGATTTGCAGTTAGGGTCTATGGAGCAGCTCTGTAGACTGGGTTTTTGGAATTGGGTCTCTAGGTCTTGAAATACGGGACCTGCCATACAACCGATATGATAATACTTACTTTTCTCGAAAATGGCTCCAACGATTTCGATAAAATTTTGTGTGAGGGATTTATTTTGGATTTTCTTTCTTATGATGTAAAAAAAAGTTTTGGAAAAAGCCTAAAAACGGTAACTCCCATAGTACCGTTTTTTACAAAACCGACTTTCTCGTTAATGGCTTACACGATCTTGACGAAACTTTGGATTTAAAAAGTCGTAAACTGTTACAAAAAGACTGCAATCAATATTAAAAAAAATTTAGTTGTGGAAATTTTTAAAAATATTTTTAAAAAATTTTGATTTTTTGAAATAACTTCAAAACTATAACTTTAATTTTTTTCAAATTTTTTGTCAAAACAACTCTTGTTAAGATCTAAAACTTTGCATACTCGACTTTTAAAAAACAGTTTTTAAAAAAAAGTTAAAAATAAAAAACCGTTTTTTGGAAAAACTGCTCCAACGATTTTGATTAAATTTTCATCATTCATATGTATTAGCGATTGCAAAAGAATGGCGTTTTTAGATTTTTGCTTGAAATCTTTGGAATATTTAATTTAATTTTTTCATTATTTTACGTGATTTAATTCAATTTTCATAATTAATGTGTAGTTGGCAACCCTGTACCACAAAACATATTATGAAGAGCTAATACCAAAACCTTTAACTCAGCTTTTAGATTTTGATATCGTGTTTAGAACACAATCGCAAGTTCGTGCGACCCAGTCGTGCCCATTTTTTTTAATGGCTTTTCTTTCTGGTTGCAGATAGGCATAGTCAATGCTTCATAAAAAAGAAAGTGAATAAAATTTTCTTTTAAATGCTATATCATAGAACTTTCACCGAAATATTACCACTTAATCATAGACATTTATCATTATTTTTTATCCTTTTTATACTGATTGCAGCTTTTTTGTATGGAACAATGTTGAACCAGACCCTAAGCAACTGTCGTTTCCAATATTTTTGCAAATTATTAAAAAGTCCAAATTTTTCGCTGGCACAAATGCCACCAACACGCGATGCAATCAAACATCATGGCCTAAGAACTTTTTTCCAAATCCAACAGTGGAATGGAAACCGATTAAATCATTTGAACTTTGGTTGGGAAAGTTCTAATTGTGGATTCATTCCGATTCGCACAATTACACCTTCTGCACCGGAGATATAGCCAAAAAAATGGATTGTGGTTGCACTTCAGGTTGCCATGGAAGCTGTGGTTGAAGAAAAATTAAGATTCCTTGCTCATTATTTTGTAAAGAATGAATGGGAGTTATTGCGATAGTGTGCAAGTAGCCGATATTGCAGAAGATGACATTTTTGAAGATGTAGATGTGGATGTTGATATAGACCATCGAAACGTTATTCAAGAATTATAATAGCACCTGGATTAAACACTTAAATTGTTAAGTAAAAAAAAAATATATATATAGCATTTTTTATATACTTATATAAAAGACTTTCCATCGAGTAAGAAATATTATAAATAAATGCAAACTTATACTGTTTGCATTTATTCTTATTTTGAGGATGAAAAATAACGATAAGTGTCTATGATTAAGTGGTAATATTTCGGTGAATTTCAAACGCAAAAAGTTCTATGATATAGCATTTAACATAAAATTTTATTGACTTCCTTTTTTATGAAGCAATGCCTATACCTTTCTTCAACCAAAAAAAAAATGCCATTAAAAAAACTGACAAAACTAAAAAAATTTAAAATTTTGACTTTTTTTTCGTCGGTAATTTCAACGTTTTGGATAGAAAACTTTTTTCTAAAATTACTCGAAAGATGTTATTTGATGGGAAAATTTGCTCTCTACAAAAAACGTTCTTGGAATTGCTTAAAAATTTTGCTTCGTTTTCGAGATATATTGAAAAAACGAATGAAAATGGTTTAGAACCCATATCTGCGATTTGCCCCCTCTAATTTAATAGCACTTTGGGGTTTTTCTCCAAAATTAGGCCATTAATCGATTCATGCAATAAAAATTCGCCCTTTTTTGAGTTCATTAAGAAATGACATAATCAATAGACTATAAGTGCCTATAATCGCTCCAATATTTGAAATCTTCATTGCTCCAGCTGACGGTCTTTCCACCGCAACCTACGCAGCTGACTATTGTTTTCGTACTTTGAATAACTCAAACGATCACCCAGTAAAGTTTCATCCGGCATACTATTACTTTAATTTAGGTGTTTTTTTACAAGATCATGCGAGCAGCTGACGCATATTCCCCCCTCCACGATGCAGCTGACGGTTATTTCTCAACTCAGTATGATCTAAACTATCCGTGAAAAAAGTTTCAGTCGGCATACTATGACTTTATTTTTTTTTTTTTTTTTACCACTTTCACGACCTCCCACACCCACACCCACCGCGGGTGCGCCAGCTGACGCTTGATTCGTTTATATGTCATCCAAGATCTATTGAAAAATATGATATCCGATCGGCATAAAATCACTACCTAAAATGCAACGCTACCTCCCGGACTAATAGGAATATGGGGATGAATTAGTTTTTATGTTACTCGGGGATAGTGTAGCATTCTAATGGTGAAAGAATTTTTGAAATCGGTGCTGTAGTGTCAAAGTTCCCGTATACGTTCCTGCTCCCGTGGGAATATAGGGAAAAAATATATAGTCTTTGTCCTTCCTCAGGTTCTGTGAACGGGAGACATACGAAAAACATACCGACATAGCTACATTCGCATTTTCAATATCAGTAAAGACTCCCGTTCCCGTGGGAATATGGTGACCGTTCCCGTAGGAATATGGGGATGAGTTAAAGTTTTTGTTACTCGGGGATAGTGTAGCATTCTAACGGTGAAAGAATTTTTGAAATCTGTGCTGTAGTGTCAAAGTTTCCGTATACGTTCCTGCTCCCGTGGGAATATAGGGAACCGTAGGAATATGGGGATGAATTAGTTTTAATATTACTCGGGGATAGTTTAGCATTCTAACGGTGAAAGAATTTTTGAAATCGGTGCTGCAGTGTCAAAGTTCCCATATACGTTCCTGCTCCCTTGGGAATATAGGGAACCGTAGGAATATGGGGATGAATTAGTTTTTATGTTACTCGGGGATAGTGTAGCATTCTAACGGTGACAGAATTTTTGAAATCGGTGCTATAGCGTCAAAGTTCCCGTATACGTTCCTGCTCCCGTGGGAATGTTGGGAACCGTAGGAATATGGGGATGAATTAGTTTTTATGTTACTCGGGGATAGTGTAGCATTCTAAGGGTGAAAGAATTTTTGAAATCGGTGCTGAAGTGTCAAAGTTCCCGTATACGTTCCTGCTCCCGTGGGAATATAGGGAACCGTAGGAATATGGGGATGAATTAGTTTTTATGTTACTCGGGGATAGTGTAGCATTCTAACGGTGAAAGAATTTTTGAAATCGGTGCTGCAGTGTCAAAGTTCCCATATACGTTCCTGCTCCCTTGGGAATATAGGGAACCGTAGGAATATGGGGATGAATTAGTTTTTATGTTACTCGGGGATAGTGTAACATTCTAAGGGTGAAAGAATTTTTGAAATCGGTGCTGAAGTGTCAAAGTTCCCGTATACGTTCCTGCTCCCGTGGGAATAAAGGGAGCCGTAGGAATATGGAGAACCGTGGGAATATGGAGATGAACTAGTTTTAATGTTACTTGGGGATAGTGTAGCATTCTAACGGTGAAAGAATTTTTGAAATCGGTGCTGTAGTGTCAAAGTTCCCGTAAACGTTCCTGCTCCCGTGGGAATAAAGGGAACCGTAGGAATATGGGGATGAATTAGTTTTAATATTACTCGGGGATAGTTTAGCATTCTAACGGTGAAAGAATTTTTGAAATCGGTGCTGTAGTGTCAAAGTTCCCGTATACGTTCCTGCTCCCGTGGGAATATAGGGAAAAAATATATAGTCTATGTCCTTCCTCAGGTTCTGTGACTGGGATACATACGAAAAACATACCGACATAGCTACATTCGCATTTTCAATATCAGTAAAGACTCCCGTTCCCGTGGGAATATGGTGACCGTTCCCGTAGGAATATGGGGATGAGTTAAAGTTTTTGTTACTCAGGGATAGTGTAGCATTCTAACGGTGAAAAAATTTTTGAAATCTGTGCTGTAGTGTCAAAGTTCCCTTATACGTTCCTGCTCCCGTGGGAATATAGGGAACCGTAGGAATATGGGGATGAATTTGTTTTAATATTACTCGGGGATAGTTTAGCATTCTAACGGTGAAAGAATTTTTGAAAACGGTGCTGTAGTGTCAAAGTTCCCGTATACGTTCCTGATCCCGTGGGAATATAGGGAAAAAATATATGTATAGTCTATGTCTTTCCTCACGTTCTGAACAATCTTTGTTTTAAATTTCATTTAAATCGGTTTATTAGTTTGGGCAGGAGATGGTTACATAGAACGACGGACAGACAGAGCTCCTTTCACACTTATTATATATTACTAAGAACTCCCGTTCCCGTAGGAATATGTGGATGAATTAAAGTTAATGTTACACAGGGATAGTGTAGCATTCTAAAGGTGGAAGAATTTTTGAAATCGTTGTTGTATATAGGGATCCATAGGAATATGGGGATGAATTAGTTTTTATGTTACTCGGGGATAGTGTAGCATTCTAATGGTGAAAGAATTTTTGAAATCGGTGCTGTAGTGTCAAAGTTCCCGTATACGTTCCTGCTCCCGTGGGAATATAGGGAAAAAATATATAGTCTATGTCCTTCCTCAGGTTCTGTGAACGGGAGACATACGAAAAACATACCGACATAGCTACATTCGCATTTTCAATATCAGTAAAGACTCCCGTTCCCGTGGGAATATGGTGACCGTTCCCGTAGGAATATGGGGATGAGTTAAAGTTTTTGTTACTCGGGGATAGTGTAGCATTCTAACGGTGAAAGAATTTTTGAAATCTGTGCTGTAGTGTCAAAGTTCCCGTATACGTTCCTGCTCCCGTGGGAATATAGGGAACCGTAGGAATATGGGGATGAATTAGTTTTTATATTACTCGGGGATAGTTTAGCATTCTAACGGTGAAAGAATTTTTGAAATCGGTGCTGTAGTGTCAAAGTTCCCGTATACGTTCCAGATCCCGTGGGAATATAGGGAAACAATATATGTATAGTCTATGTCTTTCCTCACGTTCTGAACAATTTTTGTTTTAAATTTCATTTAAATCGGTTTATTAGTTTGGGCAGGAGATGGTTACATAGAACGCCGGACAGACAGAGCTCCTTTCACACTTATTATATTACTAAGGACTCCCGTTCCCGAAGGAATATGTGGATGAATTAAAGTTAATGTTACACAAAGATAGTGTAGCATTCTAACGGTGGAAGAATTTTTGAAATCGGTATTGTATTTAGGGATCCATAGGAATATGGGGATGAATAAGTTTTTATGTTACTCGGGGATAGTGTAGCATTCTAATGGTGAAAGAATTTTTGAAATCGGTGCTGCAGTGTCAAAGTTCCCATATACGTTCCTGCTCCCGTGGGAATATAGGGAACCGTAGGAATATGGGGATGAATTAAATTTTATGTTTCTCGGGGATAGTGTAGCATTCTAACGGTGAAAGAATTTTTGAAATCGGTGCTGTAGTGTCAAAGTTCCCGTATACGTTCCTGCTCCCGTGGGAATATAGGGAACCGTAGGAATATGGGGATGAATTAGTTTTTATGTTACTCGGGGATAGTGTAGCATTCTAACGGTGAAAGAATTTTTGAAATCGGTGCTGCAGTGTCAAAGTTCCCATATACGTTCCTGCTCCCTTGGGAATATAGGGAACCGTAGGAATATGGGGATGAATTAGTTTTTATGTTACTCGGGGATAGTGTAGCATTCTAACGGTGAAAGAATTTTTGAAATCGGTGCTATAGTGTCAAAGTTCCCGTATACGTTCCTGCTCCCGTGGGAATGTTGGGAACCGTAGGAATATGGGGATGAATTAGTTTTATGTTACTCGGCGATAGTGTAGCATTCTAAGGGTGAAAGAATTTTTGAAATCGGTGCTGAAGTGTCAAAGTTCCCGTATACGCTCCTGCTCCCGTGGGAATAAAGGGAACCGTAGGAATATGGGGATGAATTAAATTTAATGTTACTCGGGGATAGTGTAGCATTCTAACGGTGAAAGAATTTTTGAAATCGGTGCTGTAGTGTCAAAGTTCCCGTATACGTTCCTGCTCCCGTGGGAATAAAGGGAACCGTTAGAATATGGGGATGAATTAGTTTTAATGTTACTCGGGGATAGTGTAGCATTCTAACGGTGACAGAATTTTTGAAATCGGTGCTATAGTGTCAAAGTTCCCGTATACGTTCCTGCTCCCGTGGGAATGTTGGGAACCGTAGGAATATGGGGATGAATTAGTTTTTATGTTACTCGGGGATAGTGTAGCATTCTAAGGGTGAAAGAATTTTTGAAATCGGTGCTGAAGTGTCAAAGTTCCCGTATACGTTCCTGCTCCCGTGGGAATAAAGGGAGCCGTAGGAATATGGGGATGAATTAGTTTTTATGTTACTCGGGGATAGTGTAGCATTCTAAGGGTGAAAGAATTTTTGAAATCGGTGCTAAAGTGTCAAAGTTCCCGTATACGTTCCTGATCCCGTGCTAATATAGGGAACCGTAGAAATATGGGGATGAATTAGTTTTTATCTTACTCGGGGGTAGTGTAGCATTCTAACGGTGAAGGAATTTTTGAAATCGGTGCTGTAGTGTCACAAAGTTCCCGTATACGTTCCTGCTTCCGTGGGAATATAGGGAACCGTAGGAATATGGGGATGAATTAGTTTTTATGTTACTCGGGGATAGTGTAGCATTCTAACGGTGAAAGAATTTTTGAAATCGGTGCTATAGTGTCAAAGTTCCCGTATACGTTCCTGCTCCCTTGGGAATATAGGGAACCGTAAGAATATGGGGATGAATTAGTTTTAATGTTACTCGGGGATAGTGTAGCATTCTAACGGTGAAAGAATTTTTGAAATCGGTGCTGAAGTGTCAAAGTTCCCGTAAACGTTCCTGCTCCCGTGGGAATAAAGGGAACCGTAGGAATATGGGGATGAATTAGTTTTAATATTACTCGGGGATAGTTTAGCATTCTGACGGTGAAAGAATTTTTGAAATCGGTGCTGTAGTGTCAAAGTTCCCGTATACGTTCCTGCTCCCGTGGGAATATAGGGAAAAAATATATAGTCTATGTCCTTCCTCAGGTTCTGTGAACGGGAGACATTCAAAAAACATACCGACATAGCTGCATTCGCATTTTCAATATCAGTAAAGACTCCCGTTCCCGTTGGAATATGGTGACCGTTCCCGTAGGAATATGGGGATGAGTTAAAGTCTTTGTTACTCGGGGATAGTGTAGCATTCTAACGGTGAAAGAATTTTTGAAATCGGTGCTGTAGTGTCAAAGTTCCCGTATACGTTCCTGCTCCCGTGGGAATATAGGGAACCGTAGAAATATGGGGATGAATTAGTTTTTATCTTACTCGGGGGTAGTGTAGCATTTTAATGGTCAAGGAATTTTTGAAATCGGTGCTGTAGTGTCAAAGTTCCCGTATACGTTCCTGCTTCCGTGGGAATATAGGGAACCGTAGGAATATGGGGATGAATTAGTTTTTATGTTACTCGGGGATAATGAAGCATTCTTACAGTGGAAAAATTTTTGAAATCGGTGTTATAGTTTCTTAGTTCCCGTATACGTTCCCGTTCCCGAGGGAATTTAGGGATAAATTGTAGCCTATGTGTTATTCTGATGTATAAGCTATATTATTGGAAAATTAAATTGAAATCCATTCAGCAGTTTTTGCGTGAAAGAGGAACAAACATACATCCACACATACAAACTTTCACGTTTATAATATAAATAGGATATAATAATTATAATAATAATAGGATAAGGCAAACCCAACATTAAATACCAATTTCCCAATCAGAAACGTTCAACCGAAAACATTAACGGCAACACTAGTGTAAGTGTAGAAATATACCAGGAGGAGAAATGTTTGACAGCGAAAATATTGGGGTGTGGCGACCATGTGGAAGATACTGGGAAGTTCTAGATGGAATGTCATTCGATATATATAGGCCGCGTGCCGAGGCAATCAGAAGTCAGTTTTGATTATAGAGTGATAATGTTATGGGGATGAATTAGTTTTTATGTTACTCGGGGATAGTGTAGCATTCTAACGGTGAAAGAATTTTTGAAATCGGTGCTATAGTGTCAAAGTTCCCGTATACGTTCCTGCTCCCTTGGGAATATAGGGAACCGTAAGAATATGGGGATGAATTAGTTTTAATGTTACTCGGGGATAGTGTAGCATTCTAACGGTGAAAGAATTTTTGAAATCGGTGCTGAAGTGTCAAAGTTCCCGTAAACGTTCCTGCTCCCGTGGGAATAAAGGGAACCGTAGGAATATGGGGATGAATTAGTTTTAATATTACTCGGGGATAGTTTAGCATTCTGACGGTGAAAGAATTTTTGAAATCGGTGCTGTAGTGTCAAAGTTCCCGTATACGTTCCTGCTCCCGTGGGAATATAGGGAAAAAATATATAGTCTATGTCCTTCCTCAGGTTCTGTGAACGGGAGACATTCAAAAAACATACCGACATAGCTGCATTCGCATTTTCAATATCAGTAAAGACTCCCGTTCCCGTTGGAATATGGTGACCGTTCCCGTAGGAATATGGGGATGAGTTAAAGTCTTTGTTACTCGGGGATAGTGTAGCATTCTAACGGTGAAAGAATTTTTGAAATCGGTGCTGTAGTGTCAAAGTTCCCGTATACGTTCCTGCTCCCGTGGGAATATAGGGAACCGTAGAAATATGGGGATGAATTAGTTTTTATCTTACTCGGGGGTAGTGTAGCATTTTAATGGTCAAGGAATTTTTGAAATCGGTGCTGTAGTGTCAAAGTTCCCGTATACGTTCCTGCTTCCGTGGGAATATAGGGAACCGTAGGAATATGGGGATGAATTAGTTTTTATGTTACTCGGGGATAATGAAGCATTCTTACAGTGGAAAAATTTTTGAAATCGGTGTTATAGTTTCTTAGTTCCCGTATACGTTCCCGTTCCCGAGGGAATTTAGGGATAAATTGTAGCCTATGTGTTATTCTGATGTATAAGCTATATTATTGGAAAATTAAATTGAAATCCATTCAGCAGTTTTTGCGTGAAAGAGGAACAAACATACATCCACACATACAAACTTTCACGTTTATAATATAAAAATAGGATATAATAATTATAATAATAATAGGATAAGGCAAACCCAACATTAAATACCAATTTCCCAATCAGAAACGTTCAACCGAAAACATTAACGGCAACACTAGTGTAAGTGTAGAAATATACCAGGAGGAGAAATGTTTGACAGCGAAAATATTGGGGTGTGGCGACCATGTGGAAGATACTGGGAAGTTCTAGATGGAATGTCATTCGATATATATAGGCCGCGTGCCGAGGCAATCAGAAGTCAGTTTTGATTATAGAGTGATAATGTTAAGAGTGAGAAAGTGATTATTGGTAGAGTTGAAATCGAATAAAGTAGATACTGAATAAAAGTGGTAGAATTAAATTGAAAGGTAAAGTTTCATTTTTTGCGAACTAAGCGCCCGTTTCATTGGTGTCAGAAATGTAAATAAAACTTATTTGATAAAAAAAGAGACTAGTAAAAAGTAACAAAAATAAGTTAAATACAGTGAAATTGGATAAGTTGTTAAAAGAGCTCAACTGTGGTGAGCTAAGAAGTGAGCTGGGTAAGCGAAATCTTTCTAGAGCGGGATCGAAAAATGAGCTCGTCCTGCGCTTTCGCAACTATTAGGAACAGCAAGGGGAGGATGTAAGCAATTGTTTTCGAATCACAAGTGGAGGAAGAGGAAGTAAGTGAAAGTGTAGATTTTTCTATATTATGAAGCTTTTATTAGAACAAAAGACGGAAGAGCAGAAGGTTCTCGAACAACTTGAAAAAGAACGAAACGAGCGAAAGAAGCTGATTGAAGAACAACGAAGCGAACAAAAGAAGGAACAGCAGAATGTTCTCGAATGACTCGAAGTACAACAAAAAAATCTGGAAGACCACGAAATGAGCAAAAGAAGGAACAACAGAATATTCTCGAAAGACTTGAGGCGCAACAGAATGTTTTGGAAGGTCAGAAAAACATTCTAGAAGGCAAATTGGGCAACATTGAGAAAAATGTAATGTTGACGAACGCGTTGAAGGTATGGAAAAACAGCGTTCTGGTGTAGAGAATCGTTTGGAAAGCAGCTTACAAGCGACAATTTGAGGCAGTCGCTACAAGAAAAGGCTGGGATGACGAAGACAAGTACATAGCATTGACTCTTGCTCTTAGAGGACCAGCAGCTGAATTACTTCAAACAGTTCAAGCGGTGATTTCAGTTCTCTCGTGGCAGCTATAGATAAACGCTTTGGCGATAGCCACTTGAAAGAAGTCTTCCGAATCCAACTCAATAACAGAGTCCAGAAAAGGGGTGAAAGTCAACAGCAGCTCCAAGCAGACGTTGAAAGGCTGGTTCACCTGGCATACCCGGATGCTGAAGAAGAAATTATCAACCAGCTTGCTGTTGAGTCCTTTGTTCGTGCCATTTCCGATATATATCTTCAAAGGTTTGTGCGAGCTGCTAGAACAAGTACTCTTTCTGAAACTTTAGCATTCGCATTGACAATTGAAGCAGCAGAACAGGCTTCTCATGGAGTACATCGACTTACCACCAAATAAAGCCGCTTGTCAACATTGTGGAAGCAAGAGATCCAACCCAGAGCAAGGTAACAACAACACCAGCGTTGATTATCAATCCGTTTCCTATCAGGGAAACGAGTAAGAACCAACTTCGAGGGGCATAAGCTGGTTTCTTGTATCGATGGCCCCAGAACCACCATCCAGGTCTCTCAGACCAAACGAGACAACAAAAGTCTGACTGTGGAGACTACTATTAACGGGAACAAACATGTGGCTACCATCGACACCGGTGCCACAGCCTAGATAGTACGTCGAGACCTGGTAAAGATGACGTGGCTTCATAACACCAATAGCCACCGTTTAAGAACCGCAATGGGAGAAGCAGCAAGAGTATATGGAGAAGTGTGTCTTAAGATCCGACTGGCCGATCTAGTGCTTACTCATCAATTCCTGGTGGCAGATATATGTGACGAATCGACTTTATCAAACAGCACGGAGTTATTTTGGACATCGGTAATCAGGTTTTGAATTAACTACCAAAATAAGGAACTTGACCTATTCGAACGAAAGTACGTCGACACTGAGGACTGTCATCACGGAAGATCTGATTCTGCCTCCTTCTTCTGAAGTGTTCGTTTGGACAATACTGGAAGGTGAGATTGGAAGCATTCGATTGCAGCAATAACGAAGATCACTGATGAAGCCCCGAGAAAAACCATAGCTCCGGAGGAGCTCAAAACCATCAGAGCTAAAATACTGAATTTATCCAACCTTGATCACCAATAAACAAGGATGGCTGAAAATCTCCTACAAGAGTACACTGATATCTTCGCATCGCAAAAGGGGCAATATGGTAGGACACAGTTGGTGAAGCATCGCAGCAACACAGGAGATGCAAGACCGATTCGTCAACCCGCAAGACGCCTTCCACTGGCCAAACAAGGTGAGGTTGAGGAAATGATAACAGCAATGAAGAAGGACAATCTTATCGAAAATTCCAAAAGTCCTTGGGCGTCACCAGTGGTGCTAGTGAAAAAGAAAGACGGAAGCACTCGTTTTTGTGTGGACTACCGAAGGCTGAACGATGTGACTAAGAAGGACAGCTATCCCCTGCCAACGATCAGTGATACCCTGGATGCCATGGAAGGAGCCCAGTGGCAAGTTGACATCCACCCTGACGATCGGGAAAAGACGGCTTTTTCTACAGGCAATGAACTGTGGCAGTTTAAAGTTATGCCGTTTGGGATATGCAACGCTCCGGCAACATTCGAGCGCTTCATGGAGTGTATTCCTCAAGTACTGACGTGGAAAGCGTGCCTTGTCTACTTGGACGATGTCATTGTTTACGGGAAAACAATTGGCCAACATAGCAAGAACCTAAGAGCCGTGTTTCAGAGACTTCGAGAGGCTAACCTTAAACTAAATCCAGAAAAATGTGCACTTTTCAAAACCAAAGTTAAGTATTTGGGACATACATTTCTTCCCTATTAGTGAAGACTGATCCTGAAAAAGTTGACTCCGTCAAAACACCACAGGACAAAATTCCGAAGCTTTCTAGGTCTTGCCACATATTACCGACGTTTTGTTAAGAACTTTGCTGGTGTTGCCTACAGTTTTCATCAGCTCACCGAAAAAGGGAAGGAGTTTAAATGGTCAGGTTAGTGAAGGAAACCTTTTCAGGAACTCAAATACCGGCATATTACAGCAAGGTCCTCTCGAAACCTGAAAGAAACTACTGCGTGACCAGAAGGGACCTGCTAGCTCTTTTCTTGGCAACAAAGCACTTCCATAAGTTCATCTATGGACAGAAATTCCTTCTGTGGACAGACCATGGTGCTCTGAACTGGCTGTTGATCTTCTAAAATCCAGAAGGTCAAGTCGCAAGGTGGATAGACAGATTGCAGACTTATGACTACCAGATTCAACACCGCAAAGGGAAGCTGTACTCAAACGCCGTCGACGCATCATCCCGAAGACCTTGAAAAGTGGATTGCAAGCATTGTAGGCGGTAGAAGGACAAAGAAAATATTACCGCTCAGCGACTAGGAGCTGACCCAATATGCAGATGGAGCAATGAGGAAGGGAGGACTGCTCAACAGGAGGATCCAGATACCAAACGAATTCTCGCATGGAAAGAAAATGAGGAGAAACCTAAATGGGGAGACATTTCTGACAGGAGATCAGTTCTCAAAGCCTATTGGGCACAGTGGGAATCATAATATGTGCAAGAAGGTGTCCTCAGGCATAGGTGGGAGTCCACTGACGGTAAATCATATATGATGCAGCTGATCGTACCGCAATCGAAAGTCAATGAAGTTCTTCGGGAGATGCACGACGGACCTTCTGGAGGCCACCTGGGAGTAAACAAAACTTTGGAGAAGGTGCGACATCGGTTCTACTGGTTGCATGCTAGAGATGACGTGGAGAAGTGGTGCCGAACATGTTACAAGTGTGCTGCAACCAAAGGACCTGGTAAGAAGCATCAGTGCAACGTTGGATCGCCTTTTGAGAGGATTGCAGTAGATCTGGGTGGGCCTTTTTCAGAGAACAATGCCGGAAACAAGTACATTCTGGTTGTAATGGACTATTTTAGCAAGTGGCGTATGCCATCCCAAATCAAGAAGCCAAAATGGTGGTCGACCAGATTGTGTTTAGCTGGTTGAGTAGGTTTGGCCTATGGAATCAATTAGATTTGGAAATGTCAACAGATGAGCTACTGATTAGACGTGTTACAAGGGCGGCAGTTTTTTCTTGCGATTTTTGCTATAAATAAATTCCCAAACTCGATAATCTTGTGACTACATACTTTGTTTTTTTTTTTTGCTTAATTTGAATAAAAACAGTGAAAAACCCTGATATTGTTCATGAAAAATACCAAAATTTCGTGATTGAAAAATATTTTCATTTTATAGACATACTCTTTTTTTCTTTTTCTTTGTTTGCAATTGTGTTAGTGAAAGTTAATTTTATTGTCTCTCATCAAACACCAAATATATCGTCAATGTCCGGATCAAACAGCAAACGAAACCGTCCAACCGAATCTGATATTGAACCAAAAGCTCATAATACTACAATAAGTAACTCACCTCATCAAACTTCAAAAAGAATGGCTCTTGACAGCTCATCTTGGTCAAAACTGGATGAAATATTTAAAAAACAAAGTGAGTCCATTGTTTCCCTTTTCACCAAACAAATTAAAGAAAACAATCAGAAACTCGCAGAAGGTAGCTCTTCACAGGACTAAGAGGTACCTGTATACTTCTCTGCACACATAATATATTTTTGATTACCTATTTTTGCCGTGTAAGACATAAGACATTGTCTACAATACATACAAATTCAACACGAAAAAAAAAAAAAAAAAAAAAAAATATATTAAACTTCAATTTGAAAAAGTAAACAAAAATATAAGTGAAATTAACTTTAAAATTCAGCAACTCGAAATTTCTATCACTAACACTAACATAGAAATTAATTCCTTGAAATCGGATTTACACAAAATCAATTCTTTCTTTTCCACCCTTAAATGCGAACTTTTCGACACTCAAAATGAGCTCGCGCAAAACAAAAAACAAATCTTCGCGAACCAAAACGAACTCGCCGGCGCGTTATCAATAATAAACGATCTTGATAACAAACAAGTATCCAGCGATGCTATACTCACTTATGTCCTACACTTTGCATTGATCCTCCTGTTCTAAATAATATGTTCCGCACGCATCCGAAAAGACAAACTGATAACAACACAGTCATTATTCTTAAATTTAAAACCGCATGCGCTAAGAACGTTGTTTTGACCTCGATCGCAAAACATATTAAGGGGGAAAAACGCAACTATCATTCAAAGACGTGGGAATAAAGTCAAATGAAAGTCTTATATGTATATGTCAAACGACTGCCATCTGATGTCAAAGGAGTATGTGTCGATAATGTAGAGGACCTCGATGGAATTGCCAGCCTAACGCATGATCAACATTAAATAAATAGTCAAATTTTTTTTTCTCTCTGATTTATTATTTTCATCAAATTTAAACTATTAATTTTATTCACATATTTATTGTTATTATTCTTATTTTTTCAATTTATTTTACTTTGATTGATTAATATTTTTTCATTTTTTATTATTTTTTGTTTCTTTTCTCTTTTCTCCACTTTAATACTATTTTCCTATACTTCGAATTAAAAAAAAAATGCTTTCTTTTCCACTCGATCTATTTTCTATAACTAGTCAGTATGGCTGTGAATGGGTTCACTGCAAAAATTTCTATGTTTCGTCAACTTTTTGCTTGTTGCCTGTGCCTTTGTTTCTTTTAATTTATGATTGCGTCTCTATCTTATTTGGGTTCCACGGGTGGAAGCAAGGATGGTATTGTTCGTTGGTTGATTGATATCCTTACTAAGAAAGAAACTGGTCTTAAGATTTGCCATATTAACGCACAATGTTTGTTCCCAAAGATAGATGAGTTCAGGTATTTGTTCCTTGGTTCCATTTTTGATGTCATTTGCGTTTCTTAAACCTGGTTTTTGCCTAACACCCTAACTCGCGATTTATGAGTTGTTGAAGGGGTATAATCTTATCCGTGCAGATAGACAAACTAAAGGTGGTGGTACCACAATCTACTTACGCGAGGGTATAACTTTCAAATTTAACCGTAGATCTGAGGCCGGAAGTGAAAGAGAGTACATCTTTATCAATTTGATTTCAGGAGATATTGACTTACTTTTAGGAGTTGTTTATCGACTTAATCGTAACGTTAACATCAATCCTCTTATTGTACTATTAGAAAACATTTCTTTAAATTGCACCCAAGTTGTAATAAGAGGTGATTTTAATAGTAACCTTTTAGAAGAGTCTTCCCTTAGTGATGCTTTGAGATCTTTTAATATGTTCCCTGTTAATACCAGTTTTCCAACACATTTCTCTAGTACTGTAAGTATATTACTTGATCTTTTTTTGTAAGTGACACAGGAAACGTACTTTTATACGACCAACTTTCTGTGTCTGCATTTTCAAAGCATGATCTTATTTTCATGATATACGACTTTGGAACACCTTCCGATCCTGAATATTATGAGTATAAGGATTTCAACCACATAGACTATGCATTATTAGAACAACACACTAGAACCACAGAATGGGTAAGGGTGTATGGCTTAGTAGACCCTACAGAGCAAATTGAATTTTTAAACAGTAATATTGTCAATCTATTTGATCAACATGTCCCGATAGTAAAAAAATTTATTAGACATGGGCAACAGCCCTGGTTTACTACCGAAATTCAACAGCTAATGCTCAAGCGGGACCAAGCGTATAGACAATGGAAAAAAATTAAACTGTTTGTCTTTCATGATATGTACCGAAATTTGAATGAAGTTGTTTCTAAGATCCGAACAGCTAAAAGGCAGGTCTATAGTAAAAGATTCAATTTGTCGTTAAATGGGAAACAACTTTGGAAGAACTTACGAGAGATTGGAGTTGGAAGGAAAAACAACGCTAAGATAAATATCGATGTTAATCAACTTAACCAAAGCTCTGTAGACTTGCCATTTCCAAGTTTGCCGGATGATCCCGTACCACATGTCGAATCTGTCATTGAACATGATGAACTCTTTCATTTCACAAGGGTATACGATACCGATGTTGTAGAGAGTATCATATCGATCAAATCAAATGCAATAGGAATTGATGAAGTTCACCCTGTTTTCCTCAAAGCAATACTCCCAATAATCTTACCATTCATCACTCATATATTCAATAAGGTGCTTATGACTAGAGTATATCCTAGCCAATGGAAATTATCAAAAGTTATCTCTATTCCTAAGAGTCGCGTTGGTAATGATTTCAAGCCCATTTCTGTGTTGTCGTTCTTATCGCAAGCATTTGAAAAAATTATGCAAAAACAAATGAGCTCCCATCTGTATACACAACACATCCTATCGCCTGTTCAGTCGGGCGCTATGTTGTAAGGTCTATTAATAATAACTAATCTTTGTTTATCCCAAACTTTAGCACATCGCGACCAAACGACCGACCGCCAGGTGCCGCAGCAAAGGTTGCACTTAGTACAGCTAGCATAAAGGCAATCACCGACCTCGCCGCAATACCGTCGTCCGCAAAGTCCTAAAAAGGTGAAAAATAAACAAGACCAGCCGGCTCTTCATTTATACGTATTCATTTTCTTTTTTTGTTATTAACGTAGCTAATGTAGAAAAACTCGGCCCTTCAGGCATAATAATTACTTTCTATTTTTTGAGCAATTAACGTAGATGCAAGATTACATTAACGTAAAAAGAAAATCATTGTAAACATTATTGTAAGCTCTCCGTTTTGAAATTTCAAGATTACATTAACGTAAAAAGAATACCATTGTAAACAATACTGTAAGCTTTTCGTTTTGAATTAGGATAATAAAGAAAATCTCTAAGAAACATTTGCCGTGTCGGAGTTCTCCTTTATTACGCAAGAAGTTGGACCGTCGCATCCCAAGTCTTCTGGCTTCCTTGGGAAATACCCTGGCCCGCTGAGTCCTACCCCAGCTGGGAAACCAAAGAAGCATCACAAAGTGAAGAGTAAATTGTCTACAAGTGATAGTCCAAAAGTCGAGTTGAGATCGAATAAAGTATAGAATATAGATACTGAATAAAAGTGATTGAAATAAGTTGAAAAGTGAAGTTTAAATTTTCGAACTAAGCGCACGTTACATTGGTTTCAGAAGTGTAAATAAAACTTATTTGAAAAAGAAAAAAAACGAGTTGACTAGTAAAGTGTAAAAAAAAAAGTTAAAAGAAAAATAAAACAATATACAGTGAAAATGGGTAAGTTGTTAGAAGAGCTCAACTGCATTGAGCTTAAAAGTGAGTTAGGTAAGCGAAATCTTTCTAGAGCAGGATCGAAAAATGAGCTCGTCCTGCGCTTGCGCAACTATTTGGAACAGCAAGGGGAAGACGTAAACACTTTTGTCTTTGAAGCAGAAGTGGAGGAAGAGGAAGGAAATGAAAGTGTAGATTTTTCAAGTATAATGAAGATTTTATTAGAACGAAACAAGCAACAGCAGAATATTCTCGGACGTCTGGAAGAGCAACGAAACGATCAAAAGAAGGAACAGCAGAATGTTCTCGAACAACTTGAAGCACAACGAAATGAGCAAAAGAAGCTGATTGAAGAGCAACGAAATTAGCAAAAGAAGGAACAGCAGAATGTTCTCGAACGACTCGAAGTACAACAAAAGAATCTGGAAGAGCAACGAAACGAACAAAAGAAAGAACAACAGAATATTCTCGAAAGACTTGAGGCGCAACAGAATGTTTTGGAAGGTCAGAAAAACATTCTACAAGGCAAATTGGGCTGAGAAAAATGTATGTTTTCTTGACGAACGCGTTGACGGTATGGAAAAACAGCTTTCTGTTGTAGAGAATCGTTTTGAAATCGTAGAAAGCCGATGTGATAAACAGTTCTCTGTTCTGACCAAGGAATTGGACCAGATCCGGAAAATCAAAATTCGAGAATCTGCTGGAGAGTCTGTAAAGAAAAAGGAGATGAAACCGCCACCATTTGATGGACAGTCTTCTTGGCCAGTCTACAAGAGACAATTTGAGGCAGCCGCGACAACAAATGGCTGGGATGACGAAGACAAGTACATTGCACTGACTCTTGCTCTTAGAGGACCAGCAGCTGAATTACTTCAAACAGTTCCAGCTGGTAAGAGCGGCGATTTCAATTCTCTCGTGACAGCTATAGATAATCGCTTTGGAGATAGCCACTTGAAAGAAGTCTTCCGAGTCCAACTCAATAACAGAATCCAGAAAAGGGGTGAAAGTCTACAGCAGCTCCAAGCAGACGTCGAAAGACTGGTTCACCTGGCATACCCGGATGCTGGAGAAGAAATCATCAACCAGCTTGCTGTTGAGTCCTTCGTTCGTGCCATTTCCGATATACATCTTCAGAGGTCTGTGCAAACTGCTAGAACACGTACTCTTTCCGAAACTTTAGCATTCGCATTGACAATTGAAGCAGCAGAACAGGCTTCTCAGGGAGTACATCGACTTAGAGAGGCCATAGTCGAAGAATGCTCATGCTAAAGAGCTGAAATACAAAAGAACCGGAGCGGACTAGCGAGATGTTGGAACTGCAACAAGACCGGGCACTTACAGCGTCAATGCCGACTACCACCAAACAAAGCCGGTTGTCAACATTGTGGAAGCAAGAGATCCAACCCAGAGCAAGGTAACAATAACACCAGCATTGCCTATCAGCCCGTTTCCCATCAGGAAAACGAGTAAGAACCAACTTCGAGGGGCAGAGGCTGGTTTCTTGTATCGAGGGCCCCAAAACCACCATCCAGGTCTCCCAGACCAAACGAGACAACAAAAGTCTGACTGTGGAGACTACTATTAACGGGAACAAACATGTGGCTACCATTGACACCGGTGCCACAGCATCCATAGTACGTCGAGACCTGGTAAAGATGACGTGGCTTCATAACACCAATAGCTACCGTCTAAGAACCGCAACGGGAGAAGCAGCAAGAGTATATGGAGAAGTGTGTCTTAAGATCCGACTGGCCGATCTAGTGTTCACTCATCAATTCCTGGTGGCAGATTTATGTGACGAGTGCATCATTGGAATTGACTTTATGAAACAGCACGGAGTTATTTTGGACATCGGTAATCAAGTTTTGAAGTACCAAAATAAGGAACTTCCAATGACCTATTCGAACGAAAGTACGTCGACACTGAGGACTGTCATCACGGAAGATCTGATTCTGCCTCCTTCTTCTGAAGTGATCGTTTGGACAAAACTGGAAGGTGAGTTTGGAAGCCTTCGATACCTCATGGTGGAACTAGACCCAGAGTGTTCCTCCCAAAGCGTCATCATTGGGAAAACACTGGTAGCACCGAAAAACAAAATGGTCCCCGTACGATTACTAAACACCAGACCGTACGATGTAAAGTTGAAGAAAGGAGAAGTCGTTGGACGTTGCGAATCGGTTGCAGCAATTACGAAGATCACTGATGAAGCCCCGAGAAAAACTATAACTCCGGAGGAGCTCAAAACCATCAGAGCTAAAATACTGAATTCATCCAACCTTGATCACCAACAAACAAGGATAGCTGAAAATCTCCTACAAGAGTACACTGATATCTTCGCATCGCAAAAGGGGCAATATGGTAGGACACAGTTGGTGAAGCATCGCATCAACACAGGAGATGCAAGACCGATTCGTCAACCCGCAAGACGCCTTCCACTGGCCAAACAAGGTGAGGTTGAGGAAATGATAACAGCAATGAAGAAGGACAATCTTATCGAAAATTCCAAAAGTCCTTGGGCGTCACCAGTGGTGCTAGTGAAAAAGAAAGACGGAAGCACTCGTTTTTGTGTGGACTACCGAAGGCTGAACGATGTGACTAAGAAGGACAGCTATCCCCTGCCAACGATCAGTGATACCCTGGATGCCATGGAAGGAGCCCAGTGGCAAGTTAACATCCACCCTGACGATCGGGAAAAGACGGCTTTTTCTACAGGCAATGAACTGTGGCAGTTTAAAGTTATGCCGTTTGGGATATGCAACGCTCCGGCAACATTCGACCGCTTCATGGAGTGTATTCCTCAAGTACTGACGTGGAAAGCGTGCCTTGTCTACTTGGACGATGTCATTGTTTACGGGAAAACAATTGGCCAACATAGCAAGAACCTAAGAGCCGTGTTTCAGAGACTTCGAGAGGCTAACCTTAAACTAAATCCAGAAAAATGTGCACTTTTCAAAACCAAAGTTAAGTATTTGGGACATACATTTCTTCCCTAGGAGTGAAGACTGATCCTGAAAAAGTTGACTCCGTCAAAACACCACAGGACAAAATTCCGAAGCTTTCTAGGTCTTGCCACATATTACCGACGTTTTGTTAAGAACTTTGCTGGTGTTGCCTACAGTTTTCATCAGCTCACCGAAAAAGGGAAGGAGTTTAAATGGTCAGGTTAGTGAAGGAAACCTTTTCAGGAACTCAAATACCGGCATACTACAGCAAGGTCCTCTCGAAACCTGAAAGAAACTACTGCGTGACCAGAAGGGACCTGCTAGCTCTTATCTTGGCAGCAAAGCACTTCCATAAGTTCATCTATTGACAGAAATTCCTTCTGTGGACAGACCATGGTGCTCTGAACTGGCTGTTGATCTTCTAAAATCCAGAAGGTCAAGTCGCAAGGTGGATAGACAGATTGCAGACTTATGACTACCAGATTCAACACCGCAAAGGGAAGCTGTACTCAAACGCCGTCGACGCATCATCCCGAAGACCTTGAAAAGTGGATTGCAAGCATTGTAGGCGGTAGAAGGACAAAGAAAATATTACCGCTCAGCGACTAGGAGCTGACCCAATATGCAGATGGAGCAATGAGGAAGGGAGGACTGCTCAACAGGAGGATCCAGATACCAAACGAATTCTCGCATGGAAAGAAAATGAGGAGAAACCTAAATGGGGAGACATTTCTGACAGGAGATCAGTTCTCAAAGCCTATTGGGCACAGTGGGAATCATAATATGTGCAAGAAGGTGTCCTCAGGCATAGGTGGGAGTCCACTGACGGTAAATCATATGTGATGCAGCTGATCGTACCGCAATCGAAAGTCAATGAAGTTCTTCGGGAGATGCACGACGGACCTTCTGGAGGCCACCTGGGAGTAAACAAAACTTTGGAGAAGGTGCGACATCGGTTCTACTGGTTGCATGCTAGAGATGACGTGGAGAAGTGGTGCCGAACATGTTACAAGTGTTCTGCAACCAAAGGACCTGGTAAGAAGCATCAGTGCAACGTTGGATCGCCTTTTGAGAGGATTGCAGTAGATCTGGGTGGGCCTTTTTCAGAGAACAATGCCGGAAACAAGTACATTCTGGTTGTAATGGACTATTTTAGCAAGTGGCCTGAGGCGTATGCCATCCCAAATCAAGAAGCCAAAATGGTGGTCGACCAGATTGTGTTTAACTGGTTGAGTAGGTTTGGCCTATGGAATCAATTAGATTTGGAAATGTCAACAGATGAGCTACTGATTAGACGTGTTACAAGGGCGGCAGTTTTTTCTTGCGATTTTTGCTATAAATAAATTCCCAAACTCGATAATCTTGTGACTACATACTTTGTTTTTTTTTTTGCTTAATTTGAATAAAAACAGTGAAAAACCCTGATATTGTTCATGAAAAATACCAAAATTTCGTGATTGAAAAATATTTTCATTTTATAGACATACTCTTTTTTTCTTTTTCTTTGTTTGCAATTGTGTTAGTGAAAGTTAATTTTATTGTCTCTCATCAAACACCAAATATATCGTCAATGTCCGGATCAAACAGCAAACGAAACCGTCCAACCGAATCTGATATTGAACCAAAAGCTCATAATACTACAATAAGTAACTCACCTCATCAAACTTCAAAAAGAATGGCTCTTGACAGCTCATCTTGGTCAAAATTGGATGAAATATTTAAAAAACAAAGTGAGTCCATTGTTTCCCTTTTGACCAAACAAATTAAAGAAAACAATCAGAAACTCGCAGACAATATTAAACTTCAATTTGAAAAAGTAAACAAAAATATAAGTGAAATTAACTTTAAAATTCAGCAACTCGAAATTTCTATCACTAACACTAACATAGAAATTAATTCCTTGAAATCGGATTTAAACAAAATCAATTCTTCCTTTTCCACCCTTAAATGCGAACTTTTCGACACTCAAAATGAGCTCGCGCAAAACAAAAAACAAATCTTCGCGAACCAAAACGAACTCGCCGGCGCATTATCAATAATAAACGATCTTGATAACAAACAAGTATCCAGCGATGCTATACTCACTTATGTCCTACACTTTGCATTGATCCTCCTGTTCTAAATAATATGTTCCGCACGCATCCGAAAAGACAAACTGATAACAACACAGTCATTATTCTTAAATTTAAAACCGCATGCGCTAAGAACGTTGTTTTGACCTCGATCGCAAAACATATTACGGGGGAAAAACGCAACTATCACTCACTTTATGATAGCACTGAATACGAATAATAAACAAAACGACCGATTCGTTTGGTGAACAGAATAGAACTCCCCGATCATTCGCGTTTCCAATTGAATCTTGCCGATGACCGAAATGTCCAAGAAGCACTTAGAGGTTGTTCGTCTCTTGTGCCAATTAACATGTTGAAACTTTCTCGCCAAGCATTTTGGTGTTGCCCAATTCTTGTGTCAATTGCAAAGGTGAACCTTTCTTGCGACATCATCAATGGCAATGACTTGTTGAATTGGGGAACACGCTTAATGTTTGGCGACCCAAATGCACACGCAACATTCCCTGTAAAATTAATTCAGTTTAATTTCTGTTTATTCAATATTAATTCCGACTTATCTAATGTCACGCTCTGATTCAGACTGCCACAAACACGATGACTGCAACGGTTATCACTCCCAGGGTCGATAACGAAAGTAGCGAATATCTGTGGAATGATATTTCCCATGCCATGTTTCTCGTATTTCTTGTGGTTTCCAAATTTGCGAGGTTTTGATGCAATTCTTGAAGGGAACGCTTACCATCTAAAATATCGCTGACTATTTTCTTGTGGTCTCCCACTCTGAAATTCCATGGTTTCAACGTAGTTGGTTGGCTTTTGGCTCGAATTGGGTCTCTCAGGTCCTCCAAGAGCTGTGAGTGGTTAACCAAAGGCTGCTTGTATTCCGCAAGTGTTGCGAAATTTCGTTGGTATGAGAATTTCAGTTCTTTAGTGTTGGCGTCGCAAGGTTGATGAAGTTTGAATATTCCCAACCCCTCAAGAGTTGCCTGCTCACGAATCCCACCGCACATTAGGTTCAGTATCAATGGTTTTCTACAACTGAAAAACCAGTGGTTAGCTGCTGACATCTTAAGCAGGACGCCATCGTTTGCTGGGATTGCAACATATTTACAACTAGTTTCGGATGTAACAGCATGTTGTAAAAGTTCAACTAAGCAATGCTTAGAACCAGATGTTAACAGCGGTGCATAGAAGCTGCAAATGGCCACTGTCGAGTTTGCCTTTGTCTCAGATACCAGCACGCACCTCTCGAAATCATCATGACTTAGTATTCCAAATAGTGCGTGGTTTTCGGATTCAGCGATGTACTCGAATCTGTTGTCGATTACTAAATCCCAATCCTTATTGTATACTGCTGGCATTGGATATACCTTATGTAACTCATAACGACAGTTTTCCGGCAGTGGTATGATGATTTTTATAAAGTAACTGCCTTGGTTAGGAAAAACTGACGTGTCGGCGGCTTGATGGAGTATTGTAAAATCCCCAAATACGTCTTCAGTTCTTACACCTGCTGCCTGCAAAGTCTTAGTTAAATTGCTTGCATTTAGGATAAAAGGATGCAGTCTATTTTTGTAGAGATCATCTACAATAGATAGCTCAATGAACTGACGATGTTGCAATTCTATCATCTTTGCCGTAATAAGTGCAACAAGTTCGTTGATATCCAACTTCATTTGCATCGTGTTGATTTCGTTATCTATGTTGCTCAGACTTTTCCCAATTGCATTGGACAATCCTTCTGTTTCTGCCGTTATGTTTTCGATTTCGGCTGTCAGCTGCGTAATAGGCTTAGAAAGTTTTTCATAGTTCGAGGACACAACCGATACTTGATTTTTCATAACTTGGATGGTCTCATCTTCATCCTTCTTTAAAACCAGGAGCCGGCTATACACTTTCTGTGAGTCTTCGCTGTCCATAGTGCCAAAGGCCCATTTTGAAAACTTTCCAATGAAGTCCAGAGCTCGTTTTTGACGGTTAGAGGGGAGTTGAAAGATGGCGTTTAAACGTTGGCCATCTTGCCTCAGCATGTCAAGATTGAGCTCCAGCTGTTGCAACCTCCGCACGCAACGCTCCTGGTATTGGCTGTCAGGAACATTTTGACAGATTTTTCCCACCTTTTCAATGCAGTCCTCCGTCGCTGCCAATACGGTCGGATACTCCAACGGTGTAAACTTTGTCAATACCGTCCACGTGTCCTTGTAAAAAACTGCACGCCCCACTGTCTCGAAAAACACCGGTGACTCCCGAAGACGTTCGATTTCGTATGGTGGTCTAGACAAATCTACCCCTATAACTACCAATGAAATTATTATAAATCTATACATTTTGAATGTTTCCTTCCTTTTACCCTTTGTTTTTTTAATTTAAAAGAAATACAATACTTAATGTAAATATAATATACAATTTAATTTTGCTTAGAAATATAAAATTTATTTTGATACCTGAAAAGAAAAACTTTGGATTATTACTATGGAATAAGTAAACTTTTGAAAAGGATTTGATTATTAGACATTTATTGAAAAATATGATAATTGATTTATTTCTGACAGTGAAAACGTTTGAGTTGATTGTTATGCACCCTTTTGGCTTTCCTACCGGATAAAATAGTGGTGTTTACTGAGTTAACGGACACCACCTCATAGGGCCCTAACCAAATTGGAGAGAACTTATTTTTCCTAGTAGGGTTCTTGAGCATAACTTTTTCTCCAACAGCAAACATAACAGGGTTTGTCTGTCGGTCGTATTGCTGCTTTGCTTTTTGTTTAGCAACCACCAAGTTTTTCCTCGCTAGTTCGTATGTTTTTTGTATCTGATGTTTCAGAAGCTTTGGATAATGCTCGCTATTATAAAGGGGTGCAGGTTTGCCCTTTAAATTAGTTGGCATTTCAAAATCAAAACCATACAAGCTTTTCGTTGGTGTTAACTTAGTAGCTGAATGCTCGGTGTTATTGTGAACATGCATCGCCTGTCTCAACCATTGGTCCCAGCACCGGTCATCATTGTCAACGAAACTCCTTAGATATTCCGCTAAGGGTCTGTGACTGCGTTCCAGCGAGCCATTTGCTTGTGGATGATAGGCGGTAATGTGAACCTTTTTAACTCCTAGAAGCTTACAAGTTTCCGAAAAAAGTTTCGAAGTAAAATTGGTTCCATTATCTGTGACTAGTACTTTTGGTATACAGAACCTTGTAACGATCTCCTCGTAAAAAGCTCTTGCAACAGTCGATGCTTCCGCGTCAGGAATTGCTACACATGTCATATACTTGGTCAGGTCGTCCTGGAAAGTCAAAATATACCTGTTACCAGAATACGTCAACGGAAGTACACCGACCATGTCCATGTATACTTTTTCGAACGGGAGGCATGGGGTGTCTGTCAGAACCATTGGCATTTTAGTAAGTAGTGAACTCTTATTTTTCTGACACTCTGGGCACTCTTTTACATAGTCCAGTATCTGTTTGTTCATACCTTTCCACCTGTATTGTCGTCTGATGCGCTGGAAGGTTTTTTTTCCACCTTGGTGGCCCCCCAGTGGCGAGTTATGGAAATCTTTTAATATTGTTTGGATTTCGTCTGGGTTGGATAGAAACGTCCAATTCCCAGTACCCTTTTTAACCGAATCGACTTGACCTTCTTTCACCACCGTGATATTATCATCCCCCTGTAAGTTTCGACTATTTGCATTTTTGACTTGGTCCCGTGCTGCTTGTAACCTCGTTACTGCCAGACACTGACCTTCAGGCCTAGAAATACGACTCAATGCGTCCGCATTTGTATTTATTTTCCCGGGTTTGTACTCAATTTTGTAATCGTATTCTGAGAGTTTGTGGTGAAAGTTAACAAGACGAGTTGTTGGGTCTTTCACGTTAAATACTCCTTTCAGTGGTTGGTGGTCACTGTAGACTATTTATTTATATTTTAGTCGCCCACACAACAGCTAAAAGCTCCCTTTCTATGGTCGAATACCTCCTCTCGCTCGGACTTAAAGATCTACTAGCAAAAGCGATCGGCCTATCCTCCCCTACTTTTCCCTGTGACAATACTGCACCCAACGCTTCCCCACTAGCATCAGTCGTAAGGATGAATGTTTTAGTAAAATCAGGGTATATCAAAACCGGTGGGGATGTTACTGCCTTTTTTAGATCTTCAAAAGCCCGTTGACATTCGTCACTCCACCTAAATTGTGTGTTCTTTCGGAGGAGATTGTTTATGGGAAAAGCTATAGTTGCGAAATTTGGTACAAACTTACGGTAATAACTTACAAATCCCAGAAAAGACTGAACTTCCTTGATATTTTTGGGAGGTGGGTAGCTAGTTACGCAACTAGTCTTCGATGGGTCAGGTCTCGCGCCGTCTTCAGAGCAGATGTGGCCCAAGTATACCACTTCTCTGCAAAGAAACTTGCATTTCTCTACGTTGAGTTTTAAACGACTCTCCCTTAGTCTACCAAAAACATTAACTAGCTTCTTGTTATGATCTTCTAAATTCTTAGCATAAATCACTATATCATCAAGATAGACGAAACAGTCAATGCCGTGGAGCCCCGTCAAGATATTATTCATTATTCTTTGAAAAGTGGCGGGTGCTCCTGAAAGTCCAAACGGCATTCGGTTGAACTCATAATGACCGAGACTAGTGCTAAAGGCCGTTTTTTCTCGATCCTTTTTATCTATGAGGACCTGGTGGTAACCGTTGGCCAAATCAAGAGTAGTGAAATACCGACTATTTCCTAACTGGTCGAGAATATCTTCTATTCTAGGCAGAGGAAAAACATCTTTCACTGATGACTTCGTTGAGTTTGCGGAAATCAACTACCACTCTCCACTTCTTTTGTCCGTCAGGTCCTGATTTCTTAGGAACGACCAAAAGTGGAGAATTCCATGGTGATTTACTGGTAGAAATAACTCTATCGTCAAGCATTTTTTTGACTTGTGAGTTTATCTCATCTCTAGCAATTTGAGGTAATCTATACTGTTTTTGATTTATTGGCCCTTGGTCCACTTTCACAGTTATTTTATGGGAAAGAACATCGCTATAGCTTAAAAGGTCATCATCCAAATGAAATATATCATTGTATTGACTACATATTTCTTCTATACTAGCTCTTTCCTCAATACTCATAGAAGGATTTAATTTTAATGCCTTTAGCAATGAATCTATTCTCTTACATGGTAGCTTTGAGCTTTGTATGCTATAGATATTTGGAGACTTATTGTCTAAGATCTTAAATTGATTGAAATTGCTAAATTTTGGAGTAAACTTATCATCAATGTAAAAATTTTTTGTTGTTGAATTCAGGACGGGTACTTGTACTTTTCCGTCCTTCACTTTTACCACAGTATTGGCCAAATATATGCCTGGGTAGATTTCTTGTGAGTGTACTAGAATTTCAGGGGTTTTTGATGGCACTTTTAAAGTCACAACCATTTGAGTACGTGCTTTTATCTCTCGTTGTTCTAAACGTGCGTTGTTAGCCATGCACTGCAAGCTAATACTTCTCTCAAACGCATGCCTTAGGGGATATTCAGAGACAACCGATTTATTTTTATTTAAAAATTTTAAGGTTTTGGACACTGTATCTATAACGGAATTATTCCAAAGTATATCCCGACCTAGGATACCATCAACTGGAATATCATTTTTATCGTCTATAATGTGCCATTTTGCTTTGAATTTTTGGGATGAAAATATATTTGCTCTGACCGTTCCTAAGGTCACTCCGTTACCACCAAAGACCCCTCCTAATTCCTTAATCTCTTTACTACAAATGTTTTTTGTGTTTTTTAAAACACTCAATTTTAGTAAACTGGTGTCGGCTCCTGTATCCACTAAAACTAAAATTTTTCCTGTCTTAGCTAATGACATAGGGAGTTCAACATATACATCGTTCTCCTTGATTGTATTTATTTTTGCTTTGGAAATTATTCCTCTATTTATTAACCCACTCCCAGCAATTACAAAATTCAAGCCTTTTGATATGATTTCTTTGGCTTCGTTTATGGTTTGTCTTACTTTCGAACTAATGGTCAAAAGTAAAAATTGAATCACTGTAAGCCATTCAACGACTAGAGAATTTATCCTCATTCGTAGGTTACTATATTTTTTAGCTTGTTTTTTGTTTGATGTCGTACGGTTGCCGAGCGTATTTTGCTCGCAAAAGAAAAATCCGATTTTTGAATCAGGTTATTCCTGATTTCCTTTTACTTCTTTAATTTTATGGGGCAGTCTTTTGGTTTTTTTCGGGGCACAGCTTAATTGATTTTGCTGGCCCCTCTCCCGCGGAATACAAGCAGCCTTTGGTTAACCACTCACAGCTCTTGGAGGACCTGAGAGACCCAATTCGAGCCAAAAGCCAACCAACTACGTTGAAACCATGGAATTTCAGAGTGGGAGACCACAAGAAAATAGTCAGCGATATTTTAAATGGTAAGCGTTCCCTTCAAGAATTGCATCAAAACCTCGCAAATTTGGAAACCACAAGAAATACGAGAAACATGGCATGGGAAATATCATTCCACAGATATTCGCTACTTTCGTTATCGACCCTGGGAGTGATAACCGTTGCAGTCATCGTGTTTGTGGCAGTCTTCAGGAGAAGGAAGAATTCGATACCAACAGCTGCCAATACAGTCATATGCATGGATCAACGTTTTCCATCGTCACAAATCAGCGATGAAGAGCCAAAACGAATCAGCAAAACTAAAAGAGCACCTGAAGCACCAACTCGCCAGTCGAATAAGGGAGCTACGTATGCGTGTGTCTAAGTTTCGTTTGGGTTTTTTTTTTGTTTGCTATAATATAATGATGGTTTCCTTCCCATGTAAATGTAGATTTAAAGAAAAATTATTTTTATCAGTAAATTTTTATAAATTGTAAAATCAAAAGAAAAAAAAAAATGTTTAAAATTAAATTTTAGATTTTATGCCACAATAAAAAAAAAGAGGAAAAATGTTTATTTATGTCAATTAATTTATATAAATTGTAGAACTAAAACATTCTAACTAAAGAAAAAAAAAGAGAAATTGCAGATTATATTTAAAATTTAAAGCCATAATTCCTTCTAGTATCGTGTAAGTCTAAAAAAAATATATATATATTATATATATATATAAAATAATAATATATGTCAATAAATTTTCGTAAATTGTAAAATTAAAACATTTTAACTTAAGAAAAAAAATGTTTAAAAGTAAATGTAGTTTGAACGAAACTCCAACATTATTATATGTAAATTCAAATTTAAGCTTTTAATTAATATTTATTAATTTATAAAATAAGAGAATTTAAGAACATATATCTGCGTAAACTGAAAATCTCTTCAGATTAAAATAAATATTAAATTTATTTGATTAAAGACAAATTTGTGTAAAAAAAAAAACATATAAAAACAATAATATTGAGTCAATACACCTCAATAATTTTTCACTTTGTAATTTCAGTAAAATTATTAAAATTTGTGTAATGTATAGGTTAGTTTGTGTATGTTAAAGGTTATAATATAAGATAGTCTATAAGTTGAAATAATCTGTTAGTTTTAAGTTACATACATAAATACTTGGAAAATAAATATGGAACACTGATGTTCGCGTTTCCGATTGAAACTTTCCCTGAGGGTGGAGGAATGTTGCGTGTGCATTTGGGTCGCCAAACATTAAGCGTGTTCCCCAATTCAACAAGTCATTGCCATTGATGATGTCGCAAGAAAGGTTCACCTTTGCAATTGACACAAGAATTGGGCAACACCAAAATGCTTGGCGAGCAAGTTTCAACATGTTAATTGGCACAAGAGACGAACAACCTCTAAGTGCTTCTTGGACATTTCGGTCATCGGCAAGATTCAATTGGAAACGCGAATGATCGGGGAGTTCTATTCTGTTCACCAAACGAATCGGTCGTTTTGTTTATTATTCGTATTCAGTGCTATCATAAAGTAAAAGCACAACACGTGGGAATAAAGTCAAATGAAAGTTTTATATGTATATGTCAAACGACTGCCATCTGATGTCAAAGGAGTATGTGTCGATAATGTAGAGGACCTCGATGGAATTGCCAGCCTAACGCATGATCAACATTAAATAAATAGTCAAATTTTTTTTTCTCTCTGATTTATTATTTTCATCAAATTTAAATTATTAATTTTATGCACATATTTATTGTTATTATTCTTATTTTTTCAATTTATTTTACTTTGATTGATTAATATTTTTTCATTTTTTATTATTTTTTGTTTCTTTTCTCTTTTCTCCACTTTAATACTATTTTCCTATACTTCGAATTAAAAAAAAAAATGCTTTCTTTTCCACTCGATCTATTTTCTTTAACTAGTCAGTATGGCTGTGAATGGGTTCACTGCAAAAATTTCTATGTTTCGTCAACTTTTTGCTTGTTGCCTGTGCCTTTGTTTCTTTTAATTTATGATTGCGTCTATATCTTATTTGGGTTCCACGGGTGGAAGCAAGGATGGTATTGTTCGTTGGTTGATTGATATCCTTACTAAGAAAGAAACTGGTCTTAAGATTTGCCATATTAACGCACAATGTTTGTTCCCAAAGATAGATGAGTTCAGGTATTTGTTCCTTGGTTCCATTTTTGATGTCATTTGCGTTTCTTAAACCTGGTTTTTGCCTAACACCCTAACTCGCGATTTATGAGTTGTTGAAGGGGTATAATCTTATCCGTGCAGATAGACAAACTAAAGGTGGTGGTACCACAATCTACTTACGCGAGGGTATAACTTTCAAATTTAACCGTAGATCTGAGGCCGGAAGTGAAAGAGAGTACATCTTTATCAATTTGATTTCAGGAGATATTGACTTACTTTTAGGAGTTGTTTATCGACTAAATCGTAACGTTAACATCAATCCTCTTATTGCACTATTAGAAAACATTTCTTTAAATTGCACCCAAGTTGTAATAAGAGGTGATTTTAATAGTAACCTTTTAGAAGAGTCTTCCCTTAGTGATGCTTTGAGATCTTTTAATATGTTCCCTGTTAATACCAGCTTTCCAACACATTTCTCTAGTACTGTAAGTATATTACTTGATCTTTTTTTGTAAGTGACACAGGAAACGTACTTTTATACGACCAACTTTCTGTGTCTGCATTTTCAAAGCATGATCTTATTTTCATGATATACGACTTTGGAACACCTTCCGATCCTGAATATTTTGAGTATAAGGATTTCAACCACATAGACTATGCATTATTAGAACAACACACTAGAACCACAGAATGGGTAAGGGTGTATGGCTTAGTAGACCCTACAGAGCAAATTGAATTTTTAAACAGTAATATTGTCAATCTATTTGATCAACATGTCCCGATAGTAAAAAAATTTATTAGACATGGGCAACAGCCCTGGTTTACTACCGAAATTCAACAGCTAATGCTCAAGCGGGACCAAGCGTATAGACAATGGAAAAAAATTAAACTGTTTGTCTTTCATGATATGTACCGAAATTTGAATGAAGTTGTTTCTAAGATCCGAACAGCTAAAAGGCAGGTCTATAGTAAAAGATTCAATTTGTCGTTAAATGGGAAACAACTTTGGAAGAACTTACGAGAGATTGGAGTTGGAAGGAAAAACAACGCTAAGATAAATATCGATGTTAATCAACTTAACCAAAGCTCTGTAGACTTGCCATTTCCAAGTTTGCCGGATGATCCCGTACCACATGTCGAATCTGTCATTGAACATGATGAACTCTTTCATTTCACAAGGGTATACGATACCGATGTTGTAGAGAGTATCATATCGATCAAATCAAATGCAATAGGAATTGATGAAGTTCACCCTGTTTTCCTTAAAGCAATACTCCCAATAATCTTACCATTCATCACTCATATATTCAATAAGGTGCTTATGACTAGAGTATATCCTAGCCAATGGAAATTATCAAAAGTTATCCCTATTCCTAAGAGTCGCGTTGGTAATGATTTCAAGCCCATTTCTGTGTTGTCGTTCTTATCGCAAGCATTTGAAAAAATTATGCAAAAACAAATGAGCTCCCATCTGCATACACAACACATCCTATCGCCTGGTCAGTCGGGCTTTCGACCTTAACACAGCTGTCTTACAGCTCTTACAAATGTCGTAGAAGATATAAGGCAGGCTCGTGCTGCTCGACTTCTCCAAAGTATTCGACACAATAAATCATTCTATCTAGTGCAAAAAATTGCTCACGATAAACAAGTTTTCTAACTCCTCCATCGACCTTTAACAATCCTACTTAAGTAGTAGAAAACAGACTGTTTTTGCAGCGAATAAATATTCCAGCTTTCTATCCACGAAGCGAGGTGTACCACGAGGCTCCATCCTTGGACCTCTTCTTTTGTCGCTGTATATTAATGAACTTCCCAAGCAAATCACGACATCATCTGTTCATATGTAGGCTGATGATGTTCAGCTATACAAAATTTGTCCCCTGGGTATGATCGAAGACTGTGCAGCTTCTATTAACATTGACTTACAAAATATCTTTACCTGGTCATCCAAAAATTGTTTGTTTTTAAACCCAATCAAGTCTAAATGCATAGTTATTAGTAAAAAAAACACTCGACCTCTCATATTTTCCCACATTGTTGCTGAATGACTCTGCTATTGAATATGTTCAAACTGCAAAAAATCTGGGAATGACTTTTAATAGGAATCTTACCTGGGATACCATCATTAATCAAGTTGTTGGTAAAGCATACGGAATTCTCCGTCAACTTCATTCATCACAATATTTCACGTCCCTTAAAACTCGACTTTTGCTAGTGTAACGTGAACCCAACATTTAATACCAATTTCCCAATTGAAAACGTTCAACCGAAAACACAAGCGGCAACACTAGTGTAAGTGTAGAAATATTCTAGGAGAGAAAATGTTTGACAGCCAAAAAAGTGGAGAGTGGACACCATGTGGAATTTACTGGAGAGTTCTAGATGAAATGTCATTCGATATAAATAGCCCGCCAGAGGCAACCAGAGGGCAGTTTTGAATATAGAGTGATAAAGTGAAGAGTAAATTGTCTACAAGTGATAGTCCAAAAGTCGAGTTGAGATCGAATAAAGTATAGATACTGAATAAAAGTGATTGAAATAAGATGAAAAGTGAAATTTTAATTTTCGAACTAAGCGCACGTTACACTAGCTAAAATACTGATTATTCCGGTACTTACCTATGGTTGTGAGATATTTGCAAACTGTGATGCTGTCAGCAAACGTAAATTAAACGTCGTTTATAATAATTTTGCACGTTATGTATACTGCTTAAAAAGATACGATCATATATCTCTGAATAACTGACAAAATAAGTTGTTAATTAACTCCTTGCCGCTGGTGGGAGGAAGTCAATGAAAGAAAACTTAAATGTCTTTTTGCTCGCTGGTTTACTAGCAAGTGAGTTATTTATTTTCTATCCAAGATATTTATAAAATTTAATTGCTAACTAGGCAATAAATAATTCGAGATACAGACAAACAATATATACATAAGTGAAATGAAAAGAAATGCAATGCAATGCAATACAATGCAATGCAATGCAACTGCTCCGAGCACGAGAATGCTGATAGTCCAGACGCCAACTGGTGGTGTCGTTCATTAACCTGTTGGTCATTAACCTGCTGTTGTTTACTTAGTTTGTAGTGCAGAATTCGGTCGTTTGCATTTGTTGCCACAACATGCTGGGCCCCTCAAAATGATGAAAATGTCTTCAAAGGATGTTTGTGTGTTACGTTGTGGTTGAGACTTCGTCTTGTTGAGACTTCGCTTTGGAATAGTGGTGATGGTTGGTAGTGCAAGTGGCTGATCTCTTTTTCGAAAGATGATGAAGATGATAACAGCTACGATAACTATTATAGTAAGACAGCCAGTGACTCCAAACTGTGAATATTGGTGAACTCGATAGGTACTGAATTCATTCAATATATATTCCTGATTTTTTTTGAAGGTTTATTGCATTTTCCAATGTAGCAAAATCTATCGAAGTGTTTGATGGAAGCATCGACTGTTTCTCTCTTTTGAAGTTAAACGAAGTTAACGTCTCAGAAAGATTGAATGATTGTAAAAATGATGATTTTAGTCGGCTTGACATTGCTTGCTTTAAAACAATTGTCGCGGTTTAGTCATGAATTATGCATTTTGCTGGTAGCTTAAGCAGCCCACTCCCTCGCAGTGTAACGGGCTCAGTATTGTAATCACAGCTTATATTAACTGTAGTTGAATTTGGAGTGCTGTATATCCATGCGTTTGGCTGATGCATAGATTCCATAGATAATCTACACCCTCCTCTCCTTCTCTCATTTTTTCTCCAGTCTTCACAATCATCTAACCCGCCTGAACCTCTAGCTTCATACGATTTCCACAAAGCAAACTTCCGCAAAATTAACGATTACCTCAATAGAACTCACTTTAATTTTGAAAATTTAAATGTAGAAGATGCCACATCCGCGTTCTACAGAGAAATACATAAAGCTATATCCCTATTCGTTCCCCTTTCTAGACTTAAAACTTCTTCTACTTCCCCTCCGTGGTATAACCATAGGCTCCGTACTCTAAGAAAAAAAAAAAAAATTGTGGACAATCTTCCTTCGTACTCGATCTCCTACTGACTATTCAGCTTACCTTGGCTCTTATCTACACTTCTGTGAGCTTTTCAACACCCTTTACCAACGCTATTTAATCGAAATGAAATCTAACATTATAAATGACCCTAAGGGCCGGTCTGTTCAAGTTTGGTTAATTTTAACCCGTGGTTATTTCCAGTGGTTACCATAGAATGCGTCTTTTCAACCTTGGTTTGGTTAACAAATGAATGGTTTGGTTAACTAACCAGAGAAATTGTTAACCAGTCGATTTTGGTCGGTTAACGCTATTTAACCATCGATTTACTGGAATTTCGTCTTTTCACGTTTGGTTAATCTGTCTTCACGCATTATTTTTGACTCATCATTTGGCTATACAACAATTCAGTGTGATGGAGTGCGTTTGTTTTTAATTTTTCATTATATTTATCCTATTAATATTATAAACGTGAAAGTTTGTATGTGTGGATGTATGTTTGTTCCTCTTTCACGCAAAAACTGCTGAATGGATTTCAATTAAACTTTCCAATAATATAGCTTATACATCAGAATAACACATAGGCTACAATTTATCCCTAAATTCCCTCGGGAACGGGAACGTATACGGGAACTTAGAAACTACAACACCGGTTTCAAAAATGTTTCCACTGTTAGAATGCTTCATTATCCCCGAGTAACATAAAAACTAATTCATCCCCATATTCCTACGGTTCCCTATATTCCCACGGGAGCAGGAACGTATACGGGAACTTTGACACTACAGCACCGATTTCAAAAATTCTTCAACTGTTAGAATGCTACACTATTATTTATTTTTACAAAAGTATTTTTAACAGGTCTACAAGGTGTTGAAATAGGGGTTGAATGTTTTTTTTTGGAAATATGTTCCGCCATTTTTAAGGCTAGAAGTTTTATTTCCTAAAAAGTTAAAAATGCTGCTGAAAGTCACTATTCCACGCGGACGAAGTCGCGGGCACAGCTAGTCTCCAATATTATTCTTGTTATAGTTCTTTTTTATAAAATACTGTTTCATTTACAAATTTAGTTCACGTGGAAATTGTGTTTGGGATTTGTGGAGTTCTGATGGTAGTGGCGTTAGTGATGACGAGGAATTATTGGTCAGTTTTCTTGTTTTCGAAAATGTTCTTTTTTTCTAACACCAAAGCTACAAGTTTTTCTTCTTCACTTTTGGAGAAATTCGCAGATCGTTGCTTTGACTGTGACATTTTCTTCAAAAATAACAAAAATTATGAATAACATAGAAAAAAAAAACATGAATAATTATAAAATAACTCACTATGAACTGCCGACAATAAACACATGTCACCAAAAAAGATAACCATTGATTGGGGTTAGTGATTAATTTGACAGATAGACTGGAAAAATATTGGAATTTCTCGATAACCTACGGTTTGTTAACCAAGGCCGAAAAAATAGTGAAAAGACGCAATTCCTTAACCATAGATCCATAACCACGGGTTAAGCAAAATCTCTGGTAACCAAACCACAGATTTAACCACACTTGAACAGACCAGCCCTAAGTCTTTTTATAAATTTCTCAACCACAAAAGAAAATCTGACGGGTGCCCTTCCTCCCTTTCCTTCAATAACGAAACCTCATCCGATGCACTCGCCATAGCCAACTATTTCGCAAATTACTTCAAACAGTCATTCACGAATGATTCATTTGTTCCTGATTCAGATTATTTCTCGTTTTTACCGAATTTTTCTTTTGATCCATTCCTTCCACGCTTCTTTGACTCCTATCTAATTGAAGAAATGTTAAATCATCTAAATGATGAGTATGTTCCTGGCCCCGATGGTATACCTGCCATATTTCTTAAGAAATGCTCCTCCACTCTTTCCCTTCCCCTCTCAAAATTTTTTAGCTTGTCTATATCCCTTGGAGTTTTCCCCCAAGCTTGGAAAACGGCTTTTATAACCCCTATACACAAGTGTTGTATCTCCTCCTATACCTTCCAGAGGAAGTCGTCGTGCGTTGAACTCAGCACACTTCAATTGTGTTGTACTCTTTGATTGCCAATTCGATATCATATTACGGATGTTGTTTTGGGTCAATCAAAGTGCAATCATACAATAGTTGAATTGTGCTGACTCTTTTAACGTGCCGACGATTTATCCACTGTGAATGTTTGGGCTTGCGGTCACCTAAATGACACGACAAGTTGAGTCTTTGGAAAACATTCAATGAAGTCGGTCGTTTCGCATTCTTTACACGGAAAACACTTTAACATTGGCGCAGCCGGTCCGCGAATCTCGTTTCTTTTATGTAAACTCGCGAATCTAAATTCAGAATAGTTAAAAAAAAAAAAAAAAAAATTTATCAATCAAAGTGTGAAATCTAAATGTTTTAAAAAGAATCGCGTCGAATGTTGGGTTGTGTAGTGTTGTTGTGACATTAAAGTGAATGAAAAATAAAAAAATAATAACAAAGAGCAAAAAGTATATCTGAAAAAAAAAAAAAACCATCGCTGTGACAATTAAAAGTAGATACAAAGGGAGAAATACAGGTGAGTATACTTTAATGTATGTACCTATATTTTATTTTTTAGATCGTAAGTGACAAAGTTGTGTACCTATAAATTTTATGTATTTTTTTTTCGGTTTAGTTTTTCAAGTCAAGTTCTTAGTCAAGTTTCGTTTCTTTCATTTGATTTTGGCAAATAAAATCACTCAGGTAGAAATAGAAGAAAATTGCGAAATGCCACTTGAGAGTATAAGCAAGGTAGTTTCAAGGTTAGTCCCCATATTCAAAGGGGAGAGAAATCATGAACTTTCACGAAGAGTTCATGAATTCTTAAACGCATGCGATCTGGCTTTGAAAATGGTAAAGCCAGAAGAAGAGGGGATCTTAGTGTCTCTAATCTCAACCCGATTGCAAGGCGATGCGTTTGAGTTTATTCGTTCAAACAATGTGAACACAATAGAGGGTTTGGCAAAACTGTTTAAAGACAGTTATTTAGTGCCAAAAACTCTGGACAATGTGATGAACGAATTAAAACAATGCCATCAATTGTTAGGCGAAGATGTAAAAGCGTTCGCTAGACGTCTAGCGAAACTGAAAGCTACATCTGTTGAGATTATTGACTCAAGATATTCCGCAACTGAGTCAGTAGGCCTCAAAAAAGAAGTTGAAAACACGGTGTTGACAACTTTTAAAAAAGGGCTAGTCGATCCAGCTCTTCGACAGTTTATGCTGGGGAGCAAAAGCAAAGATCTCAACGAAATCTCTGAGGAAGCCTTGAAAACTTCCTTGCTACTACAGCCAAACTCGATGGGCTATATGGGAGTTGGAACAACACCAAACTTACCTTTTGATCGTATTAGCTCAATGTACCAAATTCCCGGTACTTTCCAACAAAATTACAATAGCCTGACTCAAGCATATCCATCTATGCCTTCCATGCCTCACCTTTTTAACAATTATACTACACTACCTCACAATTTACCTCAAGTGACACAAGACTACACATCTAAACCCGCACAACATCCTTCACACATCACACATAATGAAACACCTCAATACATCCAGAATTTTCAAGACCCTCCCCACTCCAGCAATAGACAGTCAACAAGGTCTGCAAATCCCATTAAAACCTGTGGATTCTGTGGTAAGCAAAATCACAGCTATGTTGATTGTAATATTCGTAAAAGAACGCTATACTGCGACACTTGCGAGGACTATGGGCATGCTCAAAACAGTTGTCCCCGCTCACAAATACGAGCTACTCAGACAATAAGTCAAAGGCCTAGAGTCAAATGCAAGTGGTGTTCTAGGGTGGGTCATGTGGAGGACGATTGTTTATCTAAGAGAAATTACCTCAAAGACCAATCGGGAAACGCCCTGGGGGCCAATTTGAATCACTAAATTGTGCCCCAGAGAATTCGCTCTCCACAAAATCAACAACGAAAAATAAAAAAAGCAATGTAGACGAAGTAAAGCCATTAGCGCCTGTATTAAACGATCGACAAAAAGAAAAAAGAACACAAAACATTGACTCGGAGGAGTTAAATTTCTTTACTTTTGAGTCGATTCGTAAAACGAAGCAGAAATCAAGGCCACTAGTTTCTGGGACAAAAATAAACCTAGGTCAGTTTGGTTTCTTATTTCTGATTTTCAATCTTCGTTTCGTTTGGAGTAAGTGCCATTCAAAGGTGAAATTCGTCTATAACTTTTTGAATGATTATTTTAAGTGTTTTGTTTTGAAGTGTTTCAACCAGTATGCTTTGCCGAAAAGTAAGAAAAAAATATTATATGCATTTAGGAATCTTCGTAAGCATGACGTGTTCGTCGAGCTGCCTATGTCAATGGCCAAGTCCGAAAAGGTACTTCTTCTGGTCGACAGAGGAGCAGACTCGAGCTTACTTAAAAGAAGCTCATTAAAAAATGCTACCAATATAAATATAAATGAAACAAAGCAACTGGGTGGTGTTTTCGGTGGAGTAGGTATGACATTGGGTACAATTAAAACCAATTTACTTTTTCCAAGAAAATTTTTTACTAAGTGGAATGTTGTAGATGGACTACAAGATATACCTGCTGATGGTATACTGGGTCGTGATATCCTTTGGAATCACTCAATCATCGACGCAGTTTCCAAAAGAATAAAATTTTTGGATGAAAAAAAAGAATTTTTAATTGATCTACCTCTAAAATGCCTGCCAACAAATCCTCCTCCTATTTCTTTACTAAACGTTGTCAAGTGTAGGATTGGAGCTCGTACGCAAACTATTGTTAAAATAAAAATTCCGAATTCCAAGTCAAACGAATTCCTGATACATTCACAGGAAATTGATGATGGAATTTATCTAGGAAACACAATAGTTAAGGCACACGACAACTACGTCCATGTCCCTGTTTTGAACAGTACAAGAGAGAACTATTTCATGGATACAAGCTTCATACCTACACACTCAAATCTTAAAAATTATACAATAGTAAAAAATAAACCGGGATCGAAAATATATGCGAATTTTAAACAAATCCACATTAAGGAACGGGAAAAGAACCTTCTATCTTTAATTAAACTAGATCATAACTTAACAAAGCAAGAAAAAAAATCTATACAAAATTTATGCATTAAGTTTAATGATGTATTTTTACTAAAAGGTGATCGTTTAAGTTATACACCCGTGTTAGCCCACAACATACCCACCAAATCTGACCAAGCACCAATCAATACAAAGCAATATAGAACTCCGCAGATTCACAAACAGGAAATTGAAAGGCAAGTGCAAGAAATGCTTGACCAAGACATAATTTCTGAAAATAAATCACCTTGGAATTCACCATTGCTCATTGTGCCAAAGAAAATGGTTGAAGGTCAAAAACGGTGGAGGGTGGTTGTTGACTTCAGAAAACTAAATGAAGTCACAATCAAAGATGCATTTCCCCTTCCTAGAATAGAAGAGATTCTCGATCAGTTGGGCAATAGTCAGTTTTTCACCACATTGGATTTGGCAAGCGGTTACCATCAGGTGTTGATCGATCCAGCCGATAGAGCAAAAACCGCGTTTAGCACCAGTACAGGGCATTACGAGTTCAATAGAATGCCTTTTGGTCTAACCGGTGCTCCGGCACATTTCAAAGGATCATGAATCACATTCTGACAGGTTTACATGGCATTGATTGTTTCGTTTATTTAGATGATATTGTTGTCTAAGGTAAAAATCTAGAAGAACATAATCAAAAACTTTCTAAAGTTTTGGGAAAACTTAGGCAGCACAATCTCAAATTAAATACCGAGAAATGTAACTTTCTACGGCGTGAAGTAACATATTTGGGACACGTATGTTCTGAAGCTGGTGCTTCACCCGACCCAGCTAAAACACAATGTGTTACAGATTTTCCTAGACCCAAAACAATAAAACAGGTGCAATCATTTCTGGGACTTACGAACTACTATAGAAAATTTATACCGCAATACGCTAAAATAGCAGCCCCAATAACAAAGCTGCTGCGTAGTGAAAGTAATTTCGAATGGTCTCCAGATTGTGAGAAATCATTTCAGTTCCTCAAGGAAGCGATTACCTCACCACCTGTTCTCATCTACCCAGATTTCACAAAGCCATTTATCCTGACTACAGATGCCAGCAACAAAGCTCTAGGAGCCGTTTTGTCTCAGGGCGAAGTGGGTGAGGATAAGCCTATTGCTTATGCTAGCCGTTCGCTAGAAAAATCTGAAAGAAATTATTCTACGATAGAAAAGGAATTGCTTGCCGTAGTTTGGGGGTGTAAGCATTTCCGAACATATCTTCTAGGTCGACATTTTACAATTTTCACAGACCATCGTCCCCTTGTAGGAGTATTTAATGTAAAGGATCCAACCACGAGACTTTTGCGTTTTCACCACAAATTGTCTGAATATCGAGGTAAAATCACGTATAAGCCTGGCAAAACCAACTGCAATGCAGATGCGTTAAGCAGAATACAAAAAGATAATAATTGTATCAAAATGGTTCAGACAAGGAGTAAGGCCAAACAGAATAGGGAAGTTCCTAGCATTAGAAACAACATAAGTATTGAAAACGACATCGTAACACAAAATGGTAAGAAAGGTAAGAACAATCGAGGAAATAGAGATGACTTCCAAATTCTTGAAAATCCGGAAGACATACAAACAGTTCTTCGTGATTTCCACAACTCCGCACTAGGAGGGCATCTGGGGATGACAAAAACTTTTGCACGGATTCGTCGTCAGTTTAGATGGAAAGGGATGAAAAATGACATTGCAAATTACATCAGGAATTGTGAAAAATGCCAAAAAAATAAGTCAGGGAAAATGACTAGAATGCCAATGGTATTGACAGATACCCCATGTTTTCCTTTCGAAAAGGTATACATGGACATGGTTGGTGTTCTTCCACTGACGTATTCCGGTAATAGATACATTTTAACATTCCAGAACGACTTGACGAAGTGTGGCCATCCCTGATGCTGAAGCATGCACTGTAGCAAGAGCTTTTTACGAAGAGATTGTAACAAGGTTCTGTATACCCAAAGTTCTAGTCACAGATAACGGAACAAATTTTACTTCGAAGCTTTTTTCCGAAACTTGTAAGCTTCTGGGAGTTAAAAAGATCCACACTACCGCCTATCATCCACAGGCCAACGGTTCACTTGAACGCAGTCACAGACCCTTAGCGGAATATCTAAGGAGTTTTGTTGACAATGATGATCAGTGTTGGGACCAGTGGCTGAGACAGGCAATGCATGTCCACAATAACACGGTGCATACCGCCACTAAACTGACACCAACTAAGAGCTTGTATGGTTTCGAGTTCGAGATGCCGACAAATTTAAAGAGTAAACCTAAACCTCTGTATAATGATGAAGACTATCCGAAACTTCTTCAACATCAACTGCAGAAAACTCATGAACTTGCAAGAAAGAATCTTAAACTGGCCAAGCAAAAATCGAAACAGCAATACGACCGTCAAACCAACCCTGTTTCGTTTGCAGTTGGAGCAAAAGTCATGCTTAAAAATCCAACTAGGAAAAATAAGTTCTCCCCTATTTGGTTGGGTCCCTACGAGGTGGTGTCTGTAAATGATATTGTAAATACCAATATTCAAGTAGGTAGGAAAATCAAAAGGGTACACAACAACCAACTTAAGGCTTATTGTAATGATTTTTGATTTCTTTTATTTTTTTTGTTTTCTTTTTTTTTCTCTTTCTAGATTGTGGACTGACTGGTAAAAATAATTATTTTTATTTTTTTTTATTCAAATATAAATTATCTTTTTACATTAAATTTATAAATTTCAATTTGTTCACTAAATTCGAAAAAAAAAAAAAAACAAATAGTACAAAAAGTTAGACTACTCCTGCTATACAAAAAAAAAAAGTGATAGAAGAAAAATGTATTCAATACTTAATATTAAACAAACACTTTTAAATGTTGCCTTAATGTATAAACTAATCTTTCTCGTGGCAAACATACCGAACGTCTCAACATCCCACACAACAACGACATCAGCTCCTTATCAAATAGAAAGCATTACTTTAACTCCGGCACTATTTGAAGGCATTGGGAATGCTGTCTTTTTTAATAACAAATGGACCATATTCACGAAAATAAAACCCATGGATTTTTCTGAAGTTCTCGATTTTGTAAACAAGTGTGACGCTAAGATCAAACAGCTGTGCGTTCCTCTACAATCAAAATTCCAAATAAATTGCAACATGAGAACGAACGAGTTGGAAGCTATCATTTACAACCTTCGGCAAAACAACATGCGACTAAAGCATATGGTCTCTCACCGAAGAAATAAGAGAGCTATAGAAACAATTGGACATTTCTTCCATTGGGCTTTTGGAACTATGGACAAAGAGGATTCTGATAAGATTTATGACCATCTTGACAACTTGGATACGAACGAAAAGGAAACGCTCAACTTAATTACGAAGCAGATAACGGTGGCAAATTCCAATTTTGATAGGCTCAGTAAACCTATTAAAACATTAGCAGAAGAGGTGGAAAAAATTGGAAATAGTTTCGAAAACTTCACCACGGATATGGAGAATTTCGCGACGGCTGCAATCAAAGATTTAGCTGCGACGAAATTGAAAGTGGAGATTAACGAAATGATCTCATTAGTTACTTCCAAACTACTTGAAGTCCAAAGTCGCCAAACAACTGAGCTATCAATTTTTAACGATTTGTACCAAAACAAGCTTCATCCCTTTATTTTGGACGCAAACAATATATCATCAGTGCTGAAGAATTCAAAGTATGAAAGAATGGTTCTTAATCCAGCCGCGTTGTTCCAAGTTGTTCGGCTGTTGACCTATCCACAAAGAGACTCAATCCTTTTAAAGATTACTGTTCCGCTACCTGAAGCCACCATGTTTTCCTTGTTCAAGGTATACCCAGTGCGAACAAAACTCGATAACCATTGGGACTTGGTTTTGGACGTTAAGACTCAATACATCGCAGAAGCAGACGATCATACCTTATTTGTCACCATGTCGCGTACAGAGTTGATGCAATGTTCCGAGGTCCCGTTCAATTCGTCAATAACGATAAAGGTATGTCAACACCAAAAACCTATACATACCAGTGGAAGCTCCGAGTGCCTAGTAGAGCTGTTGCAACATTCTGCTACCTCAAAAACGAACTGCAACTACGTCGCTGCACCAACTACAAAGGGGGTAATCACGAAGATGTCAACGAAGAACCAATGGTTTTTCAATGTAAGAGAATCGATTGCTCTCAATTTTAATTGCGATGGGGAACTGTACGCTCCAGAGCTCAAAGGATTCGGAATTCTGCACATTCTACATCCTTGCGAAATAAATACGAAGGAATTGCGTATACCATACGAGCAGGTTTGGAGTTCAAAGCTTAAGATCCATCAACCGAGAGTGAACCATTCGGATCTTATTGGACTACTAAGGGAAAGATATGCCAATCTTACAGTGAGGACCTTTTCGAAACCACCACCACTATCCCTAGGTAGTCATAGCGATATGATTGCGAGTTTGAAGGAGGGGAAGAAGTCGTTAGAAGATCTACAAGAGGAAGCAAATCAGGTCGAAAACAGAAAGCGTGTAAGCAGTCAGCGATTGGAAGTCGACGTCCATCGATATTCTCTTGTGTCCATCAGTGTTCTCATAATAGCACTCGTATTATTTAAATGGTACCTTTCAAGAAGTTCGTCTGAAAACACCGCCAACATACCGAGTCACATAACAACAAATGTAACAAACGTTGTCCCAGAAATATCCCATGCCGTCAAGATAGATGCCCTGCCCGATCGTACAGCTGCAACAAGGAAATCGATACGAGAAGTAACGTTTGCCCGAGTTTAAAAAACTTATTTGTAGTGTATAATGTAGTAAGAAAAAGAGAAAACAAAATAAATAATAATTAAATAAAGAATTGTAGAAATGAGATCAAAATAAAGATAAAAATCTTAAAACTGTTAATTACACGTTTATACAAATATAACGTTTTGTTCTATATATTCAAAAAGGGGAGAGTACGATAACTATGGCGACAAAAAATAATAACGGTTTCTGATAGAGGGGTTCAATACAAGTATTTTTTACTATGGGAGGGGGGGGGGGTCTATCTCCCCCCGTTTAGGCGGTAGGGGCAATTTTATAAAAATTGACTTAAAATCTAAAAAAAAATATTGTAGAACAACAGAAAAACTTACAGATACAATTTATACTTTTTATGAAAGCCAGAAACTTGCACTTTATAATAAAATTTAAATGAAGTGGTTTCAATTTATAGTTTTTGAAATAACTGACTTCAAAGTCAAAATTTATGAAAAAAAATTTTAAAAAATCACTTTGAGTACTATGTTTCTCGTGATTACAAATGCCAATAAAAAAAAATTAGATGCAGTTAGTTGCTTCAATAAATTTTTTATCAAACGATATAAATTACTTTTTTCTATGTCTTATAGTTTTTGAGATAATTGAAAAATAGTAAAACTATATTTCTTTTTTAAAATCAAAAAATTTTCTAATTTTAAAAGAAACTTTTCATATAAAAAATTTGCACCCCAAAGCTTATGAGCAGCTTAACCCTGCGGAAAAAGGGTTAAAATAATGAGCCCCGCGAAGCGGGCCATGCGGAAAGCTGTTGCATACGGAAATTAATTGCTACTTTCATATTTAGCATGAGCAGCTTAACCCTGCGGAAAAAAGGGTTAAAATAATGATTCCCCGCGAAGCGGGCCATGCGGAAAGCTGTTGCATACGGAAATTAATTGCTATTTTCATATTAAGCATGAGCAGCTTAACCCTGCGGAAAAAAGGGTTAAAATAATGAGTCCCCGCGAAGCGGGTCATGCGGAAAGCTGTTGCATACGGAAATTAATTGCTATTTTCATATTTAGCATGAGCAGCTTAACCCTGCGGAAAAAGGGTTAAAATAATGAGCCCCGCGAAGCGGGCCATGCGGAAAGCTGTTGCATACGGAAATTAATTGCTACTTTCATATTTAGCATGAGCAGCTTAACCCTGCGGAAAAAAGGGTTAAAATAATGATTCCCCGCGAAGCGGGCCATGCGGAAAGCTGTTGCATACGGAAATTAATTGCTATTTTCATATTTAGCATGAGCAGCTTAACCCTGCGGAAAAAGGGTTAAAATAATGAGCCCCGCGAAGCGGGCCATGCGGAAAGCTGTTGCATACGGAAATTAATTGCTACTTTCATATTTAGCATGAGCAGCTTAACCCTGCGGAAAAAAGGGTTAAAATAATGAGCCCCGCGAAGCGGGCCATGCGGAAAGCTGTTGCATACGGAAATTAATTGCTACTTTCATATTTAGCATGAGCAGCTTAACCCTGCGGAAAAAAGGGTTAAAATAATGATTCCCCGCGAAGCGGGCCATGCGGAAAGCTGTTGCATACGGAAATTAATTGTTATTTTCATATTTAGCATGAGCAGCTTAACCCTGCGGAAAAATGGGTTAAAATAATGAGTCCCCGCGAAGCGGGCCATGCGGAAAGCTGTTGCATACGGAAATTAATTGCTATTTTCATATTTAGCATGAGCAGCTTAACCCTGCGGAAAAAGTTTTAAAATAATGAGCCCCGCGAAGCGGGCCATGCGGAAAGCTGTTGCATACGGAAATTAATTGCTACTTTCATATTTAGCATGAGCAGCTTAACCCTGCGGAAAAAAGGGTTAAAATAATGAGCCCCGCGAAGTGGGCCATGCGGAAAGCTGTTGCATACGGAAATTAATTGCTATTTTCATATTTAGCATGAGCAGCTTAACCCTGCGGAAAAAAGGGTTAAAATAATGAGTCCCCGCGAAGCGGGCCATGCGGAAAGCTGTTGCATACGGAAATTAATTGCTATTTTCATATTTAGCATGAGCAGCTTAACCCTGCGGAAAAAGGGTTGAAATAATGAGCTCCGCGAAGCGGTCCATGCGGAAAGCTGTTGCATACGGAAATTAATTGCACATAAGTACCTGTCTTATGAATTTTTATACTTTCACTAGTCTATTTCCTAACATTATTGTAAATTCGTACGTATTTCCATAATTTTTTGAAAATAATGCATACTTCAATAGTTTTACTATTTTTCAATTATCTCAAAAACTATAAGACATATAAAAAAGTAATTTATATCGTTTGATAAAAAATTTATTGAAGCAACTAACTAAATCTAATGTTTTTTTATTGGCATTTGTAATCACGAGAAACATAGTACTCAAAGTGATTTTTTAAAATTTTTTTTCGTAAATTTTGACTTTGAAGCCAGTTATTTCAAAAACTATAAATTGAAACCACTTCATTTAAAATTTGTTATAAAGTGCAAGTTTCTGGCTTTCATAAAAAGTATAAATTGTATCTGTAAGTTTTCCCGTTGTTCTACAATATTTTTTTTTAGATTTTAAGTCTATTTTTATAAAATTGCCCCTACCGCCTAAACGGGGGGAGATAGACCCCCCCCCTCCCATAGTAAAAAATGCTTGTATTGAACCCCTCCACCAAAAACCGTTATTATTTTTTGTCGCCATAGTTATCGTACTCGTGCCTTCAAAAATATAAATAAAAACAAACTGTCCATTACCTCAGAAAAATGTATTGCTTACATAAAAAAAGGGTTATTTTTGTATATAAAAGAAAAATTATAATACAATATATTAGAATGAATTAAAAACAAAAACAAAATTAAACCTATTTTTAAATATAATGCTGTTAATAATAATGTTCTTAAATAAAAAAAATAATAACGTTCCTAAATAAAATTAAAAAAGAAAATAAAACAATTGTAATGTAATAAAAAAAACAAAGTAATTCCTAGAATATAAAACTATATTTGTTAAGTATTTGTAAGAAATTGTTCAATAAAAATAATTTAATCTCGTCGATTGTCATCCGGTTGATCGTTCGTCCTCCGGGTGGGGAGGGATGTTGTATCTCCTCCTATACCTTCCAGAGGAAGTCATCGTGCGTTGAACTCAGCACACTTCAATTGTGTTGTACTCTTTGATTGCCAATTCGATATCATATTACGGATGTTGTTTTGGGTCAATCAAAGTGCAATCATACAATAGTTGAATTGTGCTGACTCTTTTAACGTGCCGACGATTATCCACTGCGAATGTTTGGGCTTGCGGTCACCTAAATGACACGACAAGTTGAGTCTTTGGAAAACATTCAATGAAGTCGGTCGTTTCGCATTCTTTACACGGAAAACACTTTAACACAAGAAAGGTCCCAAGTGCGACGTGAAAAATTATCGTCCCATCGCTAAACTATCGCATATACCAAAAATTTTCGAAAGCATATTGTATGAAAACTTAAGTTTTCGTTGCAAATCTCTCATTTCCCCTAGACAACACGGGTTCCTCAAAGGCAGGTCAACAACAACAAACCTCGTTGACTTTGTCTCATTTTCCCTCTCAGCCTTGGAGAATGGAAAGGAGGTCAATGTAATTTCAACTGACTTTAGTAAAGCTTTCGAAAAAATCTCTCACAAACTTATTCTTTTTAAACTTCCCACCCTCGGCTTTGAACCCATTCTGTTGAGATGGATTTCTTCTTATTTAGAAAACCGTTCTTACAGCGTTCGGTTCAAATCCGCCTTATCCAGCCGCTTTCTAGCTACATCCGGTGTTCCCCAAGGCAGCCATTTAGGCCCTCTCCTCTTCATTCTCAGTATTAACGACATTGAAATGATCATAAAACACTCCTCTATCTCTCTCTATGCGGACGATACTAAGTTTTACCGAGTCATTTCTTCTTCTGATGACTCTTTCCACCTCCAACATGACCTCGACAATTTTTCAATATGGTGCTCCAAAAACTGCCTGGAGCTAAATGTTTCCAAGTGCCAATCAATAACCTTCTCACGTAAACGCATCAAATCTCCTCCCCGTCTGTATCTTCTAAACGGTCAAATCATTTCCACCGTTGAAGTGATCCGGGACCTTGGGATTATTTGCAACCGTGAGCTGAATTTCCTCAAGCATATCGACGATATAATCCTTAAGGCTAATTCAGCACTTGGCTTCGTGAAACGATGGTCCAAAGAATTTGCTGACCCCTACGTAACCCGATCCCTTTACATTTCATTTGTCCGTCCGCTTCTTGAATACGCTTGTCAAGTCTGGTCGCCTTTCCAACAAGTGCACATTGCCAGAATTGAGAGCATTCAACGCCGTTTCCTCCGATTTGCTCTTCGAGGTCTTAATTGGAGTAATCCTTTGATATTACCTCCTTATCAAGATCGAATCAAACTCCTCAACCTCAACACGCTGAAAGATCGAAGAGAAATATTTGACGTCCTCTTCATTCACCGAATCTTCACAGGTACCATTGACTGTCCAGCCCTTAACGAATCCATTTTTCTAAATACTTACCCTCGTAACACCCGGAATCCCCGTCTCTTTTATCTTCCCACCCATCGAACCTCTTACGGCTCCAATGAACCCATCTCCCGAATGCTGAGGAATGTCAATTCCCACTCCTCTTGTTTTGACTTCAATATGAGTACTCCCTGCCTAAAACTTCGTCTCCTAAGCCTTCCAACTAGTTAGTAAGTCTTAGCTATTAAGTTTCTTAGTTTGTAAGTTAATAGCTTGTATTAAGCTTAATAAATGGGGGTTTTGCCCCCACCAAAAAGTCAACACAAAGAAAGTCAAAATGCATCTCAATCCAGTACAGCCTTGGTGATATGTCCTCGATCGTGCATGAGTCCATAATTTTCTGGTGTTGTATAATGTTTGTTTCACAAACACTAGTTGACGCTCCGGTTGTATACAGAAGATGCTGAAGTGGGCACCAGAAGATGTCGGAAGGCCTTATTTTACAAAGTAAGAATTCATCTTTGTTGATCGGATAAACATGGGTGCCTTGTAAGTTTACCATTAAATATTTCGATGATGGAACAACGTGTAAGGCGTCCATTGTGGTTTGTTGGAACTGACAATACTTTGTATAGTTTGAATTCTTCATTATACAACAACGGGAGACTGATCTCAATTGATATTGTTGTTCGTCACTCTAGCTCTTGGGCTTACAATTTTATACAGCTGCAATATGGATTCGTGATGTCATTCGCCAGGAATCATTAAAGACTTAGGGATATTCTCATGAATCTTAGTCAACTCATCCTTGATTTGTCGGACTGAAAGGATAAGAGGGTGTATTCTTCCAGCATACGTTGATAGCAGAATATCAAGCACTATGCTCTGGGTTGCTTTATAATTGATCATAATATGTATCCCGTTAAGAGCAGTTGCTGAAAATCTCTCCATGTACTCCAATTTACTTGTTTTGTTTTCCAATTTCTTGACAATAGAACTTAGTAACATAATTTGATTCAATTTTTCGATTGTTCTTTCTTGAAGATATTGATAGTGGAGTCAACAATGGTTGTTTGATTTTTCATGAGTTGTAGCGAGTGTTTTTCATTTTCTTGAACAGCTTCTATTGTTTGCTCCTATTTCTCAGCAAATTTTTGATCAAGTATTCCGAACAATTCATTAATGACTGTTCCAATAAAGTCAAATGGTGATCGTCTTTGCCTTTTTAATGAATCGTCGTTTGCGTGTAAGAGAATTTCATTGTTGAGCTCTATTTGTTGAAGTTGATATCCAAATTGGTTCAGTATTCCTTCGCACATAATAGACTTTAGTTCCTCCACTCCCGATGACGAACATACTCTCTCCATTTTTGAAACAATTTCCTTGTATGCTTCGTATTCCTGCCAATAGTTCGTCAAATTAAAGAAAACAATTGTCTTTCATGAGCTTGAAATTAAGTTGGCTTGTCCTTTTTCTTCGAAATATATTCCAGGATGACTTTCGAATGGAAATATTTCAACATCGTGTATCTGACGAATTGGAGCGGAGTCAGATAGGTTCAGTAAACCAAACAAAATGCATAGCCACGAAAATGTTTGTACTCGATTTGTTGACGTATTAACCTGAACTTGTTTTACTGGTGTTGTCGTTTCTATCGGGAGTTTACATAATTTGGCTATTGGTCGCTTCAAATGTTTATTATTACTATATACAGTTGCAGCCCGAACACCATTGTCACTCCCAGGATGAATTTCTGATATCCTTCCCATCATCCAGGTGGTCGGTGGTAGCCGGTATTCCTTGACAAGAACTATATCGCCTGTTTGAATGTTGTCTTCTTTTTGTTTCCATTTAGGCAATTGTTGAAGCTGTAACAAATATTCTGATGACCAGACTTTCCGAAAGTCTTGAGTCATTTTTTGTATTAGTTGCCAGCGTGAACGGAACGTTTTCTTTTCATCAATGAGTTGTTCGGGTACAGCATCCAGAGAACTTCCGATTAGAAAATGTCCCGGAGTAACTATCGTAGTGTTGTCAATATCGTTTTCGATTGCCGTAAGTGGTCGGGAGTTTAGGCATGGTTCTATTTGAGTCAATAATGTCGAAAGTTGCTCAAATGTTAGCATGGTGTCTCCAATTATTCGTTTTAGGTTAAATTTCCCACAAACCGCCAAAGTGCGGTGCTGCTGGTGGTATGAAATGCAATTGCGTTTTATGTTTCGTAAGCATTGATGATGCGTCTACTACACCGTACTTAAGGGCTCACTGTTTGTTAGCTCCAATGAATGTAGTTCCATTGTCACTGTAGAAATGTTAACATATCCCTCATCTTGATGTGAATCGCTTCAATGCTGCTGAAGTGAGGTCACTCACAAGCTCGATGTTAACTGCTTTTGTAGCAAAGCAGACAAATATAGCGATGTAGCCATTAGTTGAACGGTTTCCTCGTCCTTTTGAGATCAGTATTTGAATTGGTCCAGCATAGTCAACACCCGTATGTGTAAAGGGTCTTGATGCTGTCACTCTTGCTGCTGCCCCATTTGTTGAGTATTTGGTTGAGCAGCAAGTCTAAAGCATCTCAAACATTTATTTGTTACTTGTCGAACACATCTTTTTGCTTGCATAATCCAGTTGTGTTGTCTCAGTTTAGCCATTGTAAGTCGAATACCACCATGCAGTGTGCGTTCATGGGCATCTTCTACTAATAGTTTTGTGAACCACTTTTGATGTGGTAAAATGATAGGATGTTTCTCGGAGCTAGAAAGATCCGCGTTTTGTAGCCGCCCGGCCACAACAAGGATGTTCTCGTTGTTCAGAAACGGGTTCAAGGATAGTACCTTACTCTTTATTTTGATCGCCTCTCTATCTTGTAAAGATTCTAGTTCCTTGGAATACACCTTCTCTTGTAGATACCGTATGATTCCTTTACTTCCATCGCTCAATTCACTTGTTGTTAGGTTACCGGTTTCCGATGGTTTCTTCTTTAGTTTGTTTTTGCAGTTTGATATGAATCGTCTGCAATAAGCAGCGACTCTTATTAGTTTTGTGTATGAAGAAAATATCTTAGTCAGGTCGTCAATTTCTTCAACTCTAATTGTTAGAACTCTTTTTGCTTCGGGAATATCGATCACTGCGATTGGCTGTTGGTTGTTTAACGGCCATTGTTCAGAATCGAATTTCAGCCAATGAGGTCCATTCCAATATAAATCATTGGTTGCCATCTGTTCTGGAAGGCAGCCTCTTGAACCATAATCAGCTGGATTATCAGTTGACCGAACATGTCTCCAGCAGCTAACGTTTATTGCCTCTTGTATTTCTGAGACTCGGTTCGCAACAAATGTTTTTCAGGTAGATGGACATTTTTGTAGCCAGGCCAGCGTTATTCTCGAATCCGTCCAAGCAAATATGTTTTTAACTTGGCACCCAAATGTCTTCATTGTTTCTGACAGCAGCTTTGATAACAGGTGAGCACCAAATAGTTCCAATTTCGGAAGAGATATTTTTTTCGGATTGGGGCCTCCTTTGTTTTTGCAGCTACAATTGTTGTAGCAAAGAAACCCGTTGGTAGAGCTGACTCTTTTAACGTGCCGACGATTATCCACTGCGAATGTTTGGGCTTGCGGTCACCTAAATGACACGACAAGTTGAGTCTTTGGAAAACATTCAATGAAGTCGGTCGTTTCGCATTCTTTACACGGAAAACACTTTAACACAAGAAAGGTCCCAAGTGCGACGTGAAAAATTATCGTCCCATCGCTAAACTATCGCATATACCAAAAATTTTCGAAAGCATATTGTATGAAAACTTAAGTTTTCGTTGCAAATCTCTCATTTCCCCTAGACAACACGGGTTCCTCAAAGGCAGGTCAACAACAACAAACCTCGTTGACTTTGTCTCATTTTCCTTCTCAGCCTTGGAGAATGGAAAGGAGGTCAATGTAATTTCAACTGACTTTAGTAAAGATTTCGAAAAAATCTCTCACAAACTTATTCTTTTTAAACTTTCCACCCTCGGCTTTGAACCCATTCTGTTGAGATGGATTTCTTCTTATTTAGAAAACCGTTCTTACAGCGTTCGGTTCAAATCCGCCTTATCCAGCCGCTTTCTAGCTACATCCGGTGTTCCCCAAGGCAGCCATTTAGGCCCTCTCCTCTTCATTCTCAGTATTAACGACATTGAAATGATCATAAAACACTCCTCTATCTCTCTCTATGCGGACGATACTAAGTTTTACCGAGTCATTTCTTCTTCTGAAGACTCTTTCCACCTCCAACATGACCTCGATAATTTTTCAATATGGTGCTTCAAAAACTGCCTGGAGCTAAATGTTTCCAAGTGCCAATCAATAACCTTCTCACGTAAACGCATCAAATCTCCTCCCCGTCTGTATCTTCTAAACGGTCAAATCATTTCCACCGTTGAAGTGATCCGGGACCTTGGGATTATTTGCGACCGTGAGCTGAATTTCCTCTAGCATATCGACGATATAATCCTTAAGGCTAATTCAGCACTTGGCTTCGTGAAACGATGGTCCAAAGAATTTGCTGACCCCTACGTAACCCGATCCCTTTACATTTCATTTGTCCGTCCGCTTCTTGAATACGCTTGTCAAGTCTGGTCGCCTTTCCAACAAGTGCACATTGCCAGAATTGAGAGCATTCAACGCCGTTTCCTCCGATTTGCTCTTCGAGGTCTTAATTGGAGTAATCCTTTGATATTACCTCCTTATCAAGATCGAATCAAACTCCTCAACCTCAATACGCTGAAAGATCGAAGAGAAATATTTGACGTCCTCTTCATTCACCGAATCTTCACAGGTACCATTGACTGTCCAGCCCTTAACGAATCCATTTTTCTAAATACTTACCCTCGTAACACCCGGAATCCCCGTCTCTTCTATCTTCCCACCCATCGAACCTCTTACGGCTCCAATGAAGCCGTCTCCCGAATGCTGAGGAATGTCAATTCCCACTCCTCTTGTTTTGACTTCAATATGAGTACTCCCTGCCTAAAACTTCGTCTCCTAAGCCTTCCAACTAGTTAGTAAGTCTTAGCTATTAAGTTTCTTAGTTTGTAAGTTAATAGCTTGTATTAAGCTTAATAAATGGGGGTTTTGCCCCCACCAAAAAGTCAACACAAAGAATGTCAAAATGCATCTCAATCCAGTACAGCCTTGGTGATATGTCCTCGATCGTGCATGAGTCCATAATTTTCTGGTGTTGTATAATGTTTGTTTCACAAACACTAGTTGACGCTCCGGTTGTATACAGAAGATGCTGAAGTGGGCACCAGAAGATGTCGGAAGGCCTTATTTTACAAAGTAAGAATTCATCTTTGTTGATCGGATAAACATGGGTGCCTTGTAAGTTTACCATTAAATATTTCGATGATGGAACAACGTGTAAAGCGTCCATTGTGGTTTGTTGGAACTGACAATACTTTGTATAGTTTGAATTCTTCATTATACAACAACGGGAGACTGATCTCAATTGATATTGTTGTTCGTCACTCTAGCTCTTGGGCTTACAATTTTATACAGCTGCAATATGGATTCGTGATGTCATTCGCCAGGAATCATTAAAGACTTAGGGATATTCTCATGAATCTTAGTCATTTCATCCTTGATTTGTCGGACTGAAAGGATAAGAGGGTGTATTCTTCCAGCATACGTTGATAGCAGAATATCAAGCACTATGCTCTGGGTTTCTTTATAATTGATCATAATAAGTATCCCGTTAAGAGCAGTTGCTAAAAATCTCTCCATGTACTCCAATTTACTTGTTTTGTTTTCCAATTTCTTGACAATAGAACTTAGTAACATAATTTGATTCAATTTTTCGATTGTTCTTTCTTGAAGATATTGATAGTGGAGTCAACAATGGTTGTTTGATTTTTCATGAGTTGTAGCGAGTGTTTTTCATTTTCTTGAACAGCTTCTATTGTTTGCTCATATTTCTCAGCAAATTTTTGATCAAGTATTCCGAACAATTCATTAATGACTGTTCCAATAAAGTCAAATGGTGATCGTCTTTGCCTTTTTAATGAATCGTCGTTTGCGTGTAAGAGAATTTCATTGTTGAGCTCTATTTGTTGAAGTTGATATCCAAATTGGTTCAGTATTCCTTCGCACATAATAGACTTTAGTTCCTCCACTCCCGATGACGAACATACTCTCTCCATTTTTGAAACAATTTCCTTGTATGCTTCGTATTCCTGCCAATAGTTCGTCAAATTAAAGAAAACAATTGTCTTTCATGAGCTTGAAATTAAGTTGGCTTGTCCTTTTTCTTCGAAATATATTCCAGGATGACTTTCGAATGGAAATATTTCAACATCGTGTATCTGACGAATTGGAGCGGAGTCAGATAGGTTCAGTAAACCAAACAAAATGCATAGCCACGAAAATGTTTGTACTCGATTTGTTGACGTATTAACCTGAACTTTTTTTACTGGTGTTGTCGTTTCTATCGGGAGTTTACATAATTTGGCTATTGGTCGCTTTAAATGTTTATTATAACTATATACAGTTGCAGCCCGAACACCATTGTCACTCCCAGGATGAATTTCTGATATCCTTCCCATCATCCAGGTGGTCGGTGGTAGCCGGTATTCCTTGACAAGAACTATATCGCCTGTTTGAATGTTGTCTTCTTTTTGTTTCCATTTAGGCAATTGTTGAAGCTGTAACAAATATTCTGATGACCAGACTTTCCGAAAGTCTTGAGTAATTTTTTGCATTAGTTGCCAGCGTGAACGGAACGTTTTCTTTTCATCAATGAGTTGTTCGGGTACAGCATCCAGAGAACTTCCGATTAGAAAATGTCCCGGAGTAATTATCGTAGTGTTGTCAATATCGTTTTCGATTGCCGTAAGTGGTCGGGAGTTTAGGCATGGTTCTATTTGAGTCAATAATGTCGAAAGTTGCTCAAATGTTAGCATGGTGTCTCCAATTATTCGTTTTAGGTTAAATTTCCCACAAACCGCCAAAGTGCGGTGCTGCTGGTGGTATGAAATGCAATTGCATTTTATGTTTCGTAAGCATTGATGATGCGTCTACTACACCGTACTTAAGGGCTCACTGTTTGTTAGCTCCAATGAATGTAGTTCCATTGTCACTGTAGAAATGTTAACATATCCCTCATCTTGATGTGAATCGCTTCAATGCTGCTGAAGTGAGGTCACTCACAAGCTCGATGTTAACTGCTTTTGTAGCAAAGCAGACAAATATAGCGATGTAGCCATTAGTTGAACGGTTTCCTCGTCCTTTTGAGATCAGTATTTGAATTGGTCCAGCATAGTCAACACCCGTATGTGTAAAGGGTCTTGATGCTGTCACTCTTGCTGCTGCCCCATTTGTTGAGTATTTGGTTGAGCAGCAAGTCTAAAGCATCTCAAACATTTATTTGTTACTTGTCGAACACATCTTTTTGCTTGCATAATCCAGTTGTGTTGTCTCAGTTTAGCCATTGTAAGTCGAATACCACCATGCAGTGTGCGTTCATGGGCATCTTCTACTAATAGTTTTGTGAACCACTTTTGATGTGGTAAAATGATAGGATGTTTCTCTGAGCTAGAAAGATCCGCGTTTTGTAGCCGCCCGGCCACAACAAGGATGTTCTCGTTGTTCAGAAACGGGTTCAAGGATAGTACCTTACTCTTTATTTTGATCGCCTCTCTATCTTGTAAAGATTCTAGTTCCTTGGAATACACCTTCTCTTGTAGATACCGTATGATTCCTTTACTTCCATCGCTCAATTCACTTGTTGTTAGGTTACCGGTTTCCGATGGTTTCTTCTTTAGTTTGTTTTTGCAGTTTGATATGAATCGTCTGCAATAAGCAGCGACTCTTATTAGTTTTGTGTAAGAAGAAAATATCTTAGTCAGGTCGTCAGTTTCTTCATCTCTAATTGTTAGAACCCTTTTTGCTTCGGGAATATCGATCACTGCGATTGGCTGTTGGTTGTTTAACGGCCATTGTTCAGAATCGAATTTCAGCCAATGAGGTCCATTCCAATATAAATCATTGGTTGCCATCTGTTCTGGAAGGCAGCCTCTTGAACCATAATCAGCTGGATTATCAGTTGACCGAACATGTCTCCAGCAGCTAACGTTTATTGCCTCTTGTATTTCTGAGACTCGGTTCGCAACAAATGTTTTTCAGGTAGATGGACATTTTTGTAGCCAGGCCAGCGTTATTCTCGAATCCGTCCAAGCAAATATGTTTTTAACTTGGCACCCAAATGTCTTCATTGTTTCTGACAGCAGCTTTGATAACAGGTGAGCACCAAATAGTTCCAATTTCGGAAGAGATATTTTTTTCGGATTGGGGCCTCCTTTGTTTTTGCAGCTACAATTGTTGTAGCAAAGAAACCCGTTGGTAGAGCTGACTCTTTTAACGTGCCGACGATTATCCACTGCGAATGTTTGGGCTTGCGGTAACCTAAATGACACGACAAGTTGAGTCTTTGGAAAACATTCAATGAAGTCGGTCGTTTCGCATTCTTTACACGGAAAACACTTTAACACAAGAAAGGTCCCAAGTGCGACGTGAAAAATTATCGTCCCATCGCTAAACTATCGCATATACCAAAAATTTTCGAAAGCATATTGTATGAAAACTTAAGTTTTCGTTGCAAATCTCTCATTTCCCCTAGACAACACGGGTTCCTCAAAGGCAGGTCAACAACAACAAACCTCGTTGACTTTGTCTCATTTTCCTTCTCAGCCTTGGAGAATGGAAAGGAGGTCAATGTAATTTCAACTGACTTTAGTAAAGATTTCGAAAAAATCTCTCACAAATTTATTCTTTTTAAACTTTCCACCCTCGGCTTTGAACCCATTCTGTTGAGATGGATTTCTTCTTATTTAGAAAACCGTTCTTACAGCGTTCGGTTCAAATCCGCCTTATCCAGCCGCTTTCTAGCTACATCCGGTGTTCCCCAAGGCAGCCATTTAGGCCCTCTCCTCTTCATTCTCAGTATTAACGACATTGAAATGATCATAAAACACTCCTCTATCTCTCTCTATGCGGACGATACTAAGTTTTACCGAGTCATTTCTTCTTCTGAAGACTCTTTCCACCTCCAACATGACCTCGATAATTTTTCAATATGGTGCTCCAAAAACTGCCTGGAGCTAAATGTTTCCAAGTGCCAATCAATAACCTTCTCACGTAAACGCATCAAATCTCCTCCCCGTCTGTATCTTCTAAACGGTCAAATCATTTCCACCGTTGAAGTGATCCGGGACCTTGGGATTATTTGCGACCGTGAGCTGAATTTCCTCTAGCATATCGACGATATAATCCTTAAGGCTAATTCAGCACTTGGCTTCGTGAAACGATGGTCCAAAGAATTTGCTGACCCCTACGTAACCCGATCCCTTTACATTTCATTTGTCCGTCCGCTTCTTGAATACGCTTGTCAAGTCTGGTCGCCTTTCCAACAAGTGCACATTGCCAGAATTGAGAGCATTCAACGCCGTTTCCTCCGATTTGCTCTTCGAGGTCTTAATTGGAGTAATCCTTTGATATTACCTCCTTATCAAGATCGAATCAAACTCCTCAACCTCAATACGCTGAAAGATCGAAGAGAAATATTTGACGTCCTCTTCATTCACCGAATCTTCACAGGTACCATTGACTGTCCAGCCCTTAACGAATCCATTTTTCTAAATACTTACCCTCGTAACACCCGGAATCCCCGTCTCTTCTATCTTCCCACCCATCGAACCTCTTACGGCTCCAATGAAGCCATCTCCCGAATGCTGAGGAATGTCAATTCCCACTCCTCTTGTTTTGACTTCAATATGAGTACTCCCTGCCTAAAACTTCGTCTCCTAAGCCTTCCAACTAGTTAGTAAGTCTTAGCTATTAAGTTTCTTAGTTTGTAAGTTAATAGCTTGTATTAAGCTTAATAAATGGGGGTTTTGCCCACACCAAAAAGTCAACACAAAGAATGTCAAAATGCATCTCAATCCAGTACAGCCTTGGTGATATGTCCTCGATCGTGCATGAGTCCATAATTTTCTGGTGTTGTATAATGTTTGTTTCACAAACACTAGTTGACGCTCCGGTTGTATACAGAAGATGCTGAAGTGGGCACCAGAAGATGTCGGAAGGCCTTATTTTACAAAGTAAGAATTCATCTTTGTTGATCGGATAAACATGGGTGCCTTGTAAGTTTACCATTAAATATTTCGATGATGGAACAACGTGTAAAGCGTCCATTGTGGTTTGTTGGAACTGACAATACTTTGTATAGTTTGAATTCTTCATTATACAACAACGGGAGACTGATCTCAATTGATATTGTTGTTCGTCACTCTAGCTCTTGGGCTTACAATTTTATACAGCTGCAATATGGATTCGTGATGTCATTCGCCAGGAATCATTAAAGACTTAGGGATATTCTCATGAATCTTAGTCATTTCATCCTTGATTTGTCGGACTGAAAGGATAAGAGGGTGTATTCTTCCAGCATACGTTGATAGCAGAATATCAAGCACTATGCTCTGGGTTTCTTTATAATTGATCATAATAAGTATCCCGTTAAGAGCAGTTGCTAAAAATCTCTCCATGTACTCCAATTTACTTGTTTTGTTTTCCAATTTCTTGACAATAGAACTTAGTAACATAATTTGATTCAATTTTTCGATTGTTCTTTCTTGAAGATATTGATAGTGGAGTCAACAATGGTTGTTTGATTTTTCATGAGTTGTAGCGAGTGTTTTTCATTTTCTTGAACAGCTTCTATTGTTTGCTCATATTTCTCAGCAAATTTTTGATCAAGTATTCCGAACAATTCATTAATGACTGTTCCAATAAAGTCAAATGGTGATCGTCTTTGCCTTTTTAATGAATCGTCGTTTGCGTGTAAGAGAATTTCATTGTTGAGCTCTATTTGTTGAAGTTGATATCCAAATTGGTTCAGTATTCCTTCGCACATAATAGACTTTAGTTCCTCCACTCCCGATGACGAACATACTCTCTCCATTTTTGAAACAATTTCCTTGTATGCTTCGTATTCCTGCCAATAGTTCGTCAAATTAAAGAAAACAATTGTCTTTCATGAGCTTGAAATTAAGTTGGCTTGTCCTTTTTCTTCGAAATATATTCCAGGATGACTTTCGAATGGAAATATTTCAACATCGTGTATCTGACGAATTGGAGCGGAGTCAGATAGGTTCAGTAAACCAAACAAAATGCATAGCCACGAAAATGTTTGTACTCGATTTGTTGACGTATTAACCTGAACTTGTTTTACTGGTGTTGTCGTTTCTATCGGGAGTTTACATAATTTGGCTATTGGTCGCTTTAAATGTTTATTATAACTATATACAGTTGCAGCCCGAACACCATTGTCACTCCCAGGATGAATTTCTGATATCCTTCCCATCATCCAGGTGGTCGGTGGTAGCCGGTATTCCTTGACAAGAACTATATCGCCTGTTTGAATGTTGTCTTCTTTTTGTTTCCATTTAGGCAATTGTTGAAGCTGTAACAAATATTCTGATGACCAGACTTTCCGAAAGTCTTGAGTAATTTTTTGCATTAGTTGCCAGCGTGAACGGAACGTTTTCTTTTCATCAATGAGTTGTTCGGGTACAGCATCCAGAGAACTTCCGATTAGAAAATGTCCCGGAGTAATTATCGTAGTGTTGTCAATATCGTTTTCGATTGCCGTAAGTGGTCGGGAGTTTAGGCATGGTTCTATTTGTGTCAATAATGTCGAAAGTTGCTCAAATGTTAGCATGGTGTCTCCAATTATTCGTTTTAGGTTAAATTTCCCACAAACCGCCAAAGTGCGGTGCTGCTGGTGGTATGAAATGCAATTGCATTTTATGTTTCGTAAGCATTGATGATGCGTCTACTACACCGTACTTAAGGGCTCACTGTTTGTTAGCTCCAATGAATGTAGTTCCATTGTCACTGTAGAAATGTTAACATATCCCTCATCTTGATGTGAATCGCTTCAATGCTGCTGAAGTGAGGTCACTCACAAGCTCGATGTTAACTGCTTTTGTAGCAAAGCAGACAAATATAGCGATGTAGCCATTAGTTGAACGGTTTCCTCGTCCTTTTGAGATCAGTATTTGAATTGGTCCAGCATAGTCAACACCCGTATGTGTAAAGGGTCTTGATGCTGTCACTCTTGCTGCTGCCCCATTTGTTGAGTATTTGGTTGAGCAGCAAGTCTAAAGCATCTCAAACATTTATTTGTTACTTGTCGAACACATCTTTTTGCTTGCATAATCCAGTTGTGTTGTCTCAGTTTAGCCATTGTAAGTCGAATACCACCATGCAGTGTGCGTTCATGGGCATCTTCTACTAATAGTTTTGTGAACCACTTTTGATGTGGTAAAATGATAGGATGTTTCTCTGAGCTAGAAAGATCCGCGTTTTGTAGCCGCCCGGCCACAACAAGGATGTTCTCGTTGTTCAGAAACGGGTTCAAGGATAGTACCTTACTCTTTATTTTGATCGCCTCTCTATCTTGTAAAGATTCTAGTTCCTTGGAATACACCTTCTCTTGTAGATACCGTATGATTCCTTTACTTCCATCGCTCAATTCACTTGTTGTTAGGTTACCGGTTTCCGATGGTTTCTTCTTTAGTTTGTTTTTGCAGTTTGATATGAATCGTCTGCAATAAGCAGCGACTCTTATTAGTTTTGTGTAAGAAGAAAATATCTTAGTCAGGTCGTCAGTTTCTTCATCTCTAATTGTTAGAACCCTTTTTGCTTCGGGAATATCGATCACTGCGATTGGCTGTTGGTTGTTTAACGGCCATTGTTCAGAATCGAATTTCAGCCAATGAGGTCCATTCCAATATAAATCATTGGTTGCCATCTGTTCTGGAAGGCAGCCTCTTGAACCATAATCAGCTGGATTATCAGTTGACCGAACATGTCTCCAGCAGCTAACGTTTATTGCCTCTTGTATTTCTGAGACTCGGTTCGCAACAAATGTTTTTCAGGTAGATGGACATTTTTGTAGCCAGGCCAGCGTTATTCTCGAATCCGTCCAAGCAAATATGTTTTTAACTTGGCACCCAAATGTCTTCATTGTTTCTGACAGCAGCTTTGATAACAGGTGAGCACCAAATAGTTCCAATTTCGGAAGAGATATTTTTTTCGGATTGGGGCCTCCTTTGTTTTTGCAGCTACAATTGTTGTAGCAAAGAAACCCGTTGGTAGAGCTGACTCTTTTAACGTGCCGACGATTATCCACTGCGAATGTTTGGGCTTGCGGTAACCTAAATGACACGACAAGTTGAGTCTTTGGAAAACATTCAATGAAGTCGGTCGTTTCGCATTCTTTACACGGAAAACACTTTAACACAAGAAAGGTCCCAAGTGCGACGTGAAAAATTATCGTCCCATCGCTAAACTATCGCATATACCAAAAATTTTCGAAAGCATATTGTATGAAAACTTAAGTTTTCGTTGCAAATCTCTCATTTCCCCTAGACAACACGGGTTCCTCAAAGGCAGGTCAACAACAACAAACCTCGTTGACTTTGTCTCATTTTCCCTCTCAGCCTTGGAGAATGGAAAGGAGGTCAATGTAATTTCAACTGACTTTAGTAAAGCTTTCGAAAAAATCTCTCACAAACTTATTCTTTTTAAACTTTCCACCCTCGGCTTTGAACCCATTCTGTTGAGAAGGATTTCTTCTTATTTAGAAAACCGTTCTTACAGCGTTCGGTTCAAATCCGCCTTATCCAGCCGCTTTCTAGCTACATCCGGTGTTCCCCAAGGCAGCCATTTAGGCCCTCTCCTCTTCATTCTCAGTATTAACGACATTGAAATGATCATAAAACACTCCTCTATCTCTCTCTATGCGGACGATACTAAGTTTTACCGAGTCATTTCTTCTTCTGAAGACTCTTTCCACCTCCAACATGACCTCGATAATTTTTCAATATGGTGCTCCAAAAACTGCCTGGAGCTAAATGTTTCCAAGTGCCAATCAATAACCTTCTCACGTAAACGCATCAAATCTCCTCCCCGTCTGTATCTTCTAAACGGTCAAATCATTTCCACCGTTGAAGTGATCCGGGACCTTGGGATTATTTGCGACCGTGAGCTGAATTTCCTCTAGCATATCGACGATATAATCCTTAAGGCTAATTCAGCACTTGGCTTCGTGAAACGATGGTCCAAAGAATTTGCTGACCCCTACGTAACCCGATCCCTTTACATTTCATTTGTCCGTCCGCTTCTTGAATACGCTTGTCAAGTCTGGTCGCCTTTCCAACAAGTGCACATTGCCAGAATTGAGAGCATTCAACGCCGTTTCCTCCGATTTGCTCTTCGAGGTCTTAATTGGAGTAATCCTTTGATATTACCTCCTTATCAAGATCGAATCAAACTCCTCAACCTCAATACGCTGAAAGATCGAAGAGAAATATTTGACGTCCTCTTCATTCACCGAATCTTCACAGGTACCATTGACTGTCCAGCCCTTAACGAATCCATTTTTCTAAATACTTACCCTCGTAACACCCGGAATCCCCGTCTCTTCTATCTTCCCACCCATCGAACCTCTTACGGCTCCAATGAAGCCATCTCCCGAATGCTGAGGAATGTCAATTCCCACTCCTCTTGTTTTGACTTCAATATGAGTACTCCCTGCCTAAAACTTCGTCTCCTAAGCCTTCCAACTAGTTAGTAAGTCTTAGCTATTAAGTTTCTTAGTTTGTAAGTTAATAGCTTGTATTAAGCTTAATAAATGGGGGTTTTGCCCCCACCAAAAAGTCAACACAAAGAATGTCAAAATGCATCTCAATTCAGTACAGCCTTGGTGATATGTCCTCGATCGTGCATGAGTCCATAATTTTCTGGTGTTGTATAATGTTTGTTTCACAAACACTAGTTGACGCTCCGGTTGTATACAGAAGATGCTGAAGTGGGCACCAGAAGATGTCGGAAGGCCTTATTTTACAAAGTAAGAATTCATCTTTGTTGATCGGATAAACATGGGTGCCTTGTAAGTTTACCATTAAATATTTCGATGATGGAACAACGTGTAAAGCGTCCATTGTGGTTTGTTGGAACTGACAATACTTTGTATAGTTTGAATTCTTCATTATACAACAACGGGAGACTGATCTCAATTGATATTGTTGTTCGTCACTCTAGCTCTTGGGCTTACAATTTTATACAGCTGCAATATGGATTCGTGATGTCATTCGCCAGGAATCATTAAAGACTTAGGGATATTCTCATGAATCTTAGTCATTTCATCCTTGATTTGTCGGACTGAAAGGATAAGAGGGTGTATTCTTCCAGCATACGTTGATAGCAGAATATCAAGCACTATGCTCTGGGTTGCTTTATAATTGATCATAATAAGTATCCCGTTAAGAGCAGTTGCTGAAAATCTCTCCATGTACTCCAATTTACTTGTTTTGTTTTCCAATTTCTTGACAATAGAACTTAGTAACATAATTTGATTCAATTTTTCGATTGTTCTTTCTTGAAGATATTGATAGTGGAGTCAACAATGGTTGTTTGATTTTTCATGAGTTGTAGCGAGTGTTTTTCATTTTCTTGAACAGCTTCTATTGTTTGCTCATATTTCTCAGCAAATTTTTGATCAAGTATTCCGAACAATTCATTAATGACTGTTCCAATAAAGTCAAATGGTGATCGTCTTTGCCTTTTTAATGAATCGTCGTTTGCGTGTAAGAGAATTTCATTGTTGAGCTCTATTTGTTGAAGTTGATATCCAAATTGGTTCAGTATTCCTTCGCACATAATAGACTTTAGTTCCTCCACTCCCGATGACGAACATACTCTCTCCATTTTTGAAACAATTTCCTTGTATGCTTCGTATTCCTGCCAATAGTTCGTCAAATTAAAGAAAACAATTGTCTTTCATGAGCTTGAAATTAAGTTGGCTTGTCCTTTTTCTTCGAAATATATTCCAGGATGACTTTCGAATGGAAATATTTCAACATCGTGTATCTGACGAATTGGAGCGGAGTCAGATAGGTTCAGTAAACCAAACAAAATGCATAGCCACGAAAATGTTTGTACTCGATTTGTTGACGTATTAACCTGAACTTGTTTTACTGGTGTTGTCGTTTCTATCGGGAGTTTACATAATTTGGCTATTGGTCGCTTCAAATGTTTATTATTACTATATACAGTTGCAGCCCGAACACCATTGTCACTCCCAGGATGAATTTCTGATATCCTTCCCATCATCCAGGTGGTCGGTGGTAGCCGGTATTCCTTGACAAGAACTATATCGCCTGTTTGAATGTTGTCTTCTTTTTGTTTCCATTTAGGCAATTGTTGAAGCTGTAACAAATATTCTGATGACCAGACTTTCCGAAAGTCTTGAGTAATTTTTTGCATTAGTTGCCAGCGTGAACGGAACGTTTTCTTTTCATCAATGAGTTGTTCGGGTACAGCATCCAGAGAACTTCCGATTAGAAAATGTCCCGGAGTAATTATCGTAGTGTTGTCAATATCGTTTTCGATTGCCGTAAGTGGTCGGGAGTTTAGGCATGGTTCTATTTGAGTCAATAATGTCGAAAGTTGCTCAAATGTTAGCATGGTGTCTCCAATTATTCGTTTTAGGTTAAATTTCCCACAAACCGCCAAAGTGCGGTGCTGCTGGTGGTATGAAATGCAATTGCATTTTATGTTTCGTAAGCATTGATGATGCGTCTACTACACCGTACTTAAGGGCTCACTGTTTGTTAGCTCCAATGAATGTAGTTCCATTGTCACTGTAGAAATGTTAACATATCCCTCATCTTGATGTGAATCGCTTCAATGCTGCTGAAGTGAGGTCACTCACAAGCTCGATGTTAACTGCTTTTGTAGCAAAGCAGACAAATATAGCGATGTAGCCATTAGTTGAACGGTTTCCTCGTCCTTTTGAGATCAGTTTTTGAATTGGTCCAGCATAGTCAACACCCGTATGTGTAAAGGGTCTTGATGTTGTCACTCTTGCTGCTGCCCCATTTGTTGAGTATTTGGTTGAGCAGCAAGTCTAAAGCATCTCAAACATTTATTTGTTACTTGTCGAACACATCTTTTTGCTTGCATAATCCAGTTGTGTTGTCTCAGTTTAGCCATTGTAAGTCGAATACCACCATGCAGTGTGCGTTCATGGGCATCTTCTACTAATAGTTTTGTGAACCACTTTTGATGTGGTAAAATGATAGGATGTTTCTCTGAGCTAGAAAGATCCGCGTTTTGTAGCCGCCCGGCCACAACAAGGATGTTCTCGTTGTTCAGAAACGGGTTCAAGGATAGTACCTTACTCTTTTTTTTGATCGCCTCTCTATCTTGTAAAGATTCTAGTTCCTTGGAATACACCTTCTCTTGTAGATACCGTATGATTCCTTTACTTCCATCGCTCAATTCACTTGTTGTTAGGTTACCGGTTTCCGATGGTTTCTTCTTTAGTTTGTTTTTGCAGTTTGATATGAATCGTCTGCAATAAGCAGCGACTCTTATTAGTTTTGTGTATGAAGAAAATATCTTAGTCAGGTCGTCAATTTCTTCAACTCTAATTGTTAGAACCCTTTTTGCTTCGGGAATATCGATCACTGCGATTGGCTGTTGGTTGTTTAACGGCCATTGTTCAGAATCGAATTTCAGCCAATGAGGTCCATTCCAATATAAATCATTGGTTGCCATCTGTTCTGGAAGGCAGCCTCTTGAACCATAATCAGCTGGATTATCAGTTGACCGAACATGTCTCCAGCAGCTAACGTTTATTGCCTCTTGTATTTCTGAGACTCGGTTCGCAACAAATGTTTTTCAGGTAGATGGACATTTTTGTAGCCAGGCCAGCGTTATTCTCGAATCCGTCCAAGCAAATATGTTTTTAACTTGGCACCCAAATGTCTTCATTGTTTCTGACAGCAGCTTTGATAACAGGTGAGCACCAAATAGTTCCAATTTTGGAAGAGATATTTTTTTCGGATTGGGGCCTCCTTTGTTTTTGCAGCTACAATTGTTGTAGCAAAGAAACCCGTTGGTAGAGCTATTCTGGCATAAGCTACTGCTGCATATGCTTCCTCTGAAGCATCACAAAATCCGTGAAGCTCAAATTCTTGAACATTTGTGGAGTTTATCCACCTTGGAACTCGAATGTCTTCCACTGCAATCAGGTTTATCTTTAGTTTGTTCCACTGTTTTGCAGTTCGGTTGGAAGTGGTTCGTCCCATTGTAGCTTTACCATACGTGAAAGTCGCTAGTTTGTACACTTTAATAGGTTGGTTATTAGAACTGCGCCATAATATCCTCTGGTAATCTTGGTGTTCATCGTGTAATTCAATTTGGCGGTAAATTTTTTCATTGTCCGAAGAAAAAAAATATTTATATTTGCTCCAACGCGTCAAAATTGTAGTTATGTCGCCTTGGAGCTTAGGCCCTGTCAGCATTAATTGATTTAAGCTGACTCCAGTCGTTGATTTTGCTGAACCGTCAAAAACAACACGAAGTTTGGTTGTTTTACTCGTAGGTTTAATAACGGCATGATGTGGCATATAGAAAATATTGTATTTGTTGGATGAGTTGTTACTGACTTCTACCATGTGCCCCAGGTTGAGAAACTCGATTATAACTTTTGTATAATCGTTTTTAAGGGTAGGATTCTTGTTAAGCTGCAACTCCAGCTGGCGAAATCTAGTCTTGATTCACCAAGTGGATTTGTTTGGATTAAATCTTCGTTGAATGGGATCTTCACAACATACCTCCCGTTGTCCTTTCGGTAGTGTGTATCCTTATAGATTTGTTCGCACCGTTTATCTTCCGGCTTTCGGAATTTTGGTTGATTAACCTCTTCTATCTTACAAAATTTTTCTAGTTGTTGATCAATTGATGTAAGTGCTACTAGTCCAGTAACATTGTATGTGTCGGGAATGTCGTTTGATGTTCATCCAGAGATCAGCCAACCTAACTGTGATCTTTGAGCGATTAGTGATCTAGCAGCGACTCGTTTAATACCACTAAACATGATCAGTCGTATTTATAATCCCATTCCAAAGTATGTCTAACTTTGGACAGCTTTTAGAACAGTGTCCAACTCCAAATCGTATTTATAAACACTTTCATCGCTGTCTAAGGAACGTCTAACTTTAGACACCGAAATTGGTTGTCTAAACTATGGCTAAAGTGGCATTTGCTACAGCAAAAAACAATTTTGTCGAACGTGTTATAAAACACTGTTGAGAGCTCTAAGATCGAAAAAAATAAGTAGTTCGAGGTGCAAAAATACTACTTTCAACAATTTAATTTATAAATTGCACAAATTTCATCGTTTTATGAGACTTGGAAAAGCTGTAACTCAAAGTCAAATCAGCTGCTTTTTTGGTCTGGTTCAAGTGCTACGCCACACTCTTTCAGAGCCATTTTGTTGTTGCACTCGTATATCAAAACACAAAAAATGGTACTGCACGGATACATCATGAACGCCACCAGTTAGCTTTTCATTCGTAGTTGATAGTTTGAGAGGTAGTTTAGACAACTGTTGGAATTCATTTATAAATACGAAATTGGCTAAGGGTTGTCCAACTCTTTAGACACCGTCTAGTTGGACAGTTGTCTAAGGGTGTTCTAAGCAAATTTTATAAATACGACTGGATGTCGCCATAGGTATCAGCGCCAATTATCATATCAATTGGCCCAGGAATATTGAATGTTGGATCAGCAAGCTCTAGAAGATCGAACTTTTCAACTTGTTTATCGTTTGTTTGCTTCGAAGGTAACTACCTTCTCAATTTTGACAACACCAGACCTTCTATTTTTAGGTTAAAACTCGAAGCAAAATATGGCATTATGGTCACATCTACCTTATTGGTGGCAATTCCTGCTTTTGTTGCTCCTAGTACGCTGACTTCAACACAAACGTCCTGTTTCTTAAGTTTCAGTGTCTGTACAACCGACTCGGTGATTAGCGAGGCTTGGGATCCAGGATCGATAACTGCTCTGACTGTAACGTACTGTCCTTTGTCATTATTAACTTTTAGGATTGCCGTTGCGATTAAAACATTCTGGTTCTGTTCGCTATGACTTATTTGTGCGGATGATCTTGCAGATTCTATCAATTCTGTTTGTTTTGGCCTATCAGTCCATTCCATGTGAAGAAGTGAATGATGCTTCTTGTTGCGATGTTGGCAATTTTTCTTGCTAAAATATTAGATCTGTTTGTTATGCCTCAAACAGTTCAGGCAAAGCTTTGCCTGCTTGCACTGTGTCAATCTTTCTTTAGGCGATAATTTCAAAAACTTTTGACATGCGTTTATTTTATGGTCTCCTTTGCATATTGGACACTGAATAACTTTTGCATCTATGAGGAAGTTACGGACTCCAGATCTTGGTTCCTCAAATGAGTTCTTTCGTTTTTTGTTTGTTGACATTACTTCAAGAGCTTGGTAACGTCTTTCCAGAAAGTCGAGGAGAGTCTTCATGTTCGGCATTTTATTTGGCTCCTCTAAACCTTGTTCAAACAAATGTCTTGATTCTGTATCAAGTGACTTTGTAGTCATAAGAAGAAGTGTCATAGCCCAAATTTTTCAGTGCCGCTAGTCCCTCTGTAATGGCATCCAAGCAGTTTTTGATGGAGCGCTATTATGTCCAGATTTGAGCATCTTCTCTATATGCATAGACACTATTTTTCGCTCGTTGTTGTATGTACTTTTTAAGATCTCCCAAGCGCTATTAGAGTTTTCACTTGAAAACGTTAGATGCTTTATGAGTTGCAGGGGCTCTCCTTCCAAATGAGTTTTTAAATACTCCATTTTTTCAGTCGTTGTTAAATTGGCCTTTGCGTGTATTATATTGAGGAACAAGTCATAAAACTGCTGCCACTCCAAATAATTACCTTTAAATGTCAGTATTTTAAGCCTTGGAAGCAATGATTCAGTCTTATGTTCCTTCGGCTTGTTGTTACTACTGGAGAGTTTTGATGCCAATGTATTTAGAAATCTGTTCACCTCTTGTTTGACATTTTTATAATCCTTATTTGTTACATAAGGTTTCTCAAGGTCTTCTTAAGATGAATTGCAGATGAAGTCTTCATGTGATTCAGTGAATGTTCGCAACTGCTCCAACAGTATGTTTTGTTGAAAGTCGTAAATGTCCTTGGAGTAGTCATCGAATGTTTGTTCAAATTCTTCTATGTTCTCGTTAATAGCCGTTATCCTCAGCTTCAACTTTGTCAACCGTTGACCTTGTACGGCAGTTGAATTCTCGTCCGACTTTGCGGTGCCGGCTTTTTAGGCAGAGGCATTAGATGTCTTTTCAACTTTCTTTGAAGTTTCTGCAGTGGGAGCATCGTGAGGGACTTCAGGCCTTTCCATTTCCTTCGAAGCTTGTGCGACACTTGCATCTATATTTTCCAATTCTTGTTTAAAACTTTCGTACAATGCTTTTACTCTGTTGTACGTATCCCTTTGTACGTAGGGTGTATAAAATTTTAAAAAGGGAGCTACTTCAGTATGGTTTGAATGTAATTCAGACCAACATTTTTCGAGGCGTTCTAGCCTATCTTCTTTGTATTTCTGTGTTTTTCTGGAGGCACTATCCTTACCGAAGTTTCGATATTGCTTTTCCATTTCTTTTGTCAAGGCCTTTTGCTTCGAGATTATAATAAACACATCTGTTTCGTCTAACATCTTAGTTTTTTGTTTGAATTGTCTTGTTCTATATTAAAGATAATCTTATAGATAGAGACAGTAGTTTTTTCGTACTTTGGTGAAACTCAAACACAATTTTGCAGCGTTTTTTTGTAACTTCACTTTTCACTAGCCGATGTTTGAAGTCCTGGCTAAGCCCAGGTTACGCTTATTCGCTCACTTTTCACTAGCCAATGTTTGAAGCCCTGGCAACGCTTTTCACTAACCAATGTCTAAGTCCTGGTTACGCTTTCTTGTTCATTTCCTCGAAGGACCATGAATAACTGACAAAATAAGTTGTTAATTAACTCCTTGCCGCTGGTGGGAGGAAGTCAATGAAAAAAAAAAAACTTAAATGTCTTTTTGCTCGCTGGTTTACTAGCAAGTGAATTATTTATTTCCTATCCAAGATATTTATGTGGGATTTGGATACACCCTGTTAGCGATTAGAGTCCAACTCTCCAAAGCAAATGAACACAAATGAACATCGGCTAACAATTCACCCAGCGAGACGAGTCAAGAGGCAGTCGAATAGTAAAGACGGAACACGACGGAAGCCGATTCGAACGAAAAGACGATCTTTTTACGTAAAATATTCTCTCTGTTCAATCACTGCGCATAATAGTTAATAAATTATATTCTTGTTCGTATATTAACTCTTTTTATTCTGGGTATCCAATTCTACATGGGGGCTCAACCGGGATCCGAATAAAAAAAAATAAGCTGCCAATTGATTTACGATTAAATTCGAGAGATTTTTTTTTTGCCCAGCAACAGCAACGGTACGAACAATGGTAGGTAAGCGGGGTAAGCGGATGAACAGTACATCACTGGCATCAACTTCGCAAGCAAATTTTACAGAAATGTTTGATGCTCTCATTCAGCGAGAGATCGATCTAAAACATAGAGAAAAAGAACTGGAATTGTCAAAGAGCATGTTTTTAAGATCAGTACATCAACATGTTACGGAGTTGCCGCAAGATAACGCAGTAGACGAGGTGTTTGCAGGATGTAGTCCAGAAGCGGGAACGAGAGTACCCGATGTGCAACGAATGGCGAAGCAACGCGATCCAGCAGAAGAGAGACGAAGGTGTGAAGAAAGAGGATCAGGTGCATCTAGAGCACAGTATGTAGAGGGACGAGTAAGTAGTAATTCGCAGGGAGCAAATGAAAATTCCGTTCCCAGTGCGGAATTAGAGCTTTCATTACTTCGAACAGAGGTCAACGAGATAAAAGGGCTTGCTAACGGGAGAAGTGTAGGTTCGTTTGAAGATGCTTTAAATGCAGTTTCATATTTTAGTGGAGAAGGTGACGTTGTTTCATGGATTGATGAGTTCGAAACTGTAGCGGCACTCATGAAATGGGATGAAACGAGACAGATATTATTCGCTAAACGGTTGTTGACTGGCACCGCAAAGCTGGCCATGCGAACTAGATCAGTTATTATCAAGTGGCCAGACTTAAAAAAACTGTTGTTAGAAGAATTTAGCGGTGGCATGACAACCGCTGATGTACATAAGGGGCTCGTGGCTAGAAAACAAAAAAAAGGAGAAACTATTACGGAGTACTTATTTACTATGCGTGAGTTGGGTGCAAAAGCAGACGTCGACGACAAATCAATAATGCAGTACATCGTAGATGGTAAAGACGATTCTCCTTTAAATAAAGCAATGTTATATGGAGCGAGTTCAATGAAGGACTTCAGAAACAAAATTTTAGAATATGAACGTTTTCGACGTTCCTTGCGACAACCACCTCCCATATCTAATAATGATAGTGTAAAAGTGAGAAATGCGGCATTGAGTGGGAATATGCGTTGTTTCAATTGTGGGTTGACTGGACATAAAAGCAAAATGTGCGAGTTCAAGGCTAAGGGTCCGAAGTGTTTTAACTGTGAAAGTTTTGGTCATCTTGCTGCTAACTGCCCGACACAGAAGAATCTTACTAAGGTGGCAAAAACTTTCAATGTGATGGGGATAGATGTGAGTGATTTGGAGGTTAAGTCAGTTTTCGTGAACGGCATTGAAATGCAGGCCAGAATAGACACAGGTAGTGATGTGACGGTCATGGGTTCCGAAGAATACTTTCAAATGGGAGCACCGCTTTTAGAGAAGGACGGTCGGATTTTTAGAGGTTTATCTCAAGAGAGCACAATACCATACGGGTTTTTCAGTGCGTCTATAATAATAGACAACGTGACGTATAATACCAAGGTGTATGTAGTTTCATCTAAATCATTAAAGCATGCCTTATTAGTCGGTAAGGATGTTCTGAGAGGCACGAGAATCATTCTCGGTGAAGGTGGCGTACAAATCGAGAAACTAGAACCTGTTTTAAGAAACTGTTATAATGTCTCAGAGGTGACGGAGGAGTATTGCATAGGCAACAAATCGTATGAAGATGAATTGAGAATTCTAATTAATAATTATAGGCCAAAGAAGTCAAAATCAACAAATGTGGAGATGAAGATCATTTTAACTTCCGAAATCCCTATTACACAGCGACCGAGAAGACTTGCTCCGTTAGAAAAGAGCATTGTAGAAAAACAGATTGAGGATTGGATTCAAAACGAAATAATCCGTCCCAGCAACTCCGAATACTCGTCACCGATTGTTCTTGCCAACAAAAAAGATGGTAGCAAACGTTTATGTGTGGACTATCGCGCTTTAAATAAAATAGTTGTTCGAGACCGTTTTCCCTTACCAATTATAGACGAACAAATTGATCAGCTCAGCTCGTCAAACATTTTTTCAACTATGGACCTGGAAAATGGGTTTTTTCACGTCCCCGTACATGAAGAAAGCCGTAAGTATACATCCTTTGTTACACCAGGAGGGCAGTATGAGTTCAATCGCGTACCTTTCGGCCTCTGTACCTCGCCATCCGTATTTCAGCGACATGTCAATCGAGTGTTTCATGATTTGCTCCTACAAAAAGTGGTTCTGTTGTACATGGACGACATTGTGATACTGGGAACAGACTATCAAAATGCAATGACGAATCTTAAGAGGGTGTTGGTAGTTGCAAGCGAGTATGGGCTAGTATTTCGATGGAAAAAGTGCCAATTTTTGTGTAGTGCCATCGAGTACCTAGGTTTTCGAATTGAAAATGGAAACATCAAGCCGTCAGAGAACAAAATCAACGCCGTACGAAGGTTCCCACGACCAACAAGTGTATTAAAAATTCAAAGTTTCTTGGGGTTGACCGGGTATTTTAGAAAATTTATCCGGGGGTACGCATGCATTGCGCTGCCACTTAGCAATCTATTGAAGAAAGGTGAGGTGTTTCATTTCGGACCGAAGGAAATTGCTGCATTCGAAGAGCTTAAGAAGTTGTTAACATCTGAACCTGTGCTGAAACTGTATCGACCCGAGGCTGTAACTGAACTCCACACAGATGCCTCTAAGTGGGGGCTAGGCGCAATTTTATTACAAAAAGAAGAAAATAATTTTTACCCTGTCTATTACTACAGCAAGAAGACGAGTGCGGCGGAACAAAATTACAGCAGTTATGAGCTGGAAGCTCTTGCCGTTGTAACAGCCCTAAAGAAGTTCCGTCACTATCTACTTGGTCTTCACTTTACCATAGCCACCGACTGCGCAGCTTTCAAAGGTACGATGGAAAGAAAAGAGTTTTCATCACGTATTGCTGGATGGGTACTCATAACACAGGAGTTTGATTTTGTTTTAGAACACCGTAATGCCACAAGAATGCGACATGCAGATGCGCTGAGCAGAAATGCTATTGCAGTGGCACAAAGTGAGTTCTTGTCGAGGATTGTAAAGGCACAAGAAGGTGATGAAAACATTCGACTTATCAAAAATCTGTTGGGTTACGGTGCTTACGAAGATTTCATTTGCGAAAGGGATGTTATCTTCAAAGTGGATGCCGAAGGAAGAAAACTTTTGTACATTCCTAAGAAAATGCAGGCGGAATTCTTGCGAAATATACACAGCGATGGACATTTTGCAACGAAAAAAATGATGGAAATAGTTAAGCGTGATTATTATGTTCCGTCCCTTACAAAAAAACTAGAGGAAACGAGGAAAAATTGTATCGCGTGCATTTTGGCTGAGAGGAAAGCCGGAAAACAAGAAGGCCTTGTATCGAACGACGAGAGCTGGCAACTCTCGTGTTCGATGATTGAAAAGAACGAGAATGAGAAGAACGAAAATTATTCCTATCGAAAGTTTTTCTATAAATACATGAGTTTTGATCGAAAGAGAGTTAGTTATATTTCAGATTTATAAAAGGAAAGACCTAGTTTTTATAAAAGGAAAGACGAAACATTATAAATAGGGAAAGTTGATTCATTACAGTCTAATAAAATTGAATAGAAGTGGTTTTTTGATTAATATTTTCCACTATAAAATTAATTTGTTTTATTTTCCATTTGCTCAGAAACATTGGTCCATAACGAAGCCGGATAGATCTAGTGCATACATAAGGAAAGAAGTTACTTAGTTACAATACAAGTAAGCGCAAAATTGGAGAGAATATGTAAGTACAAAATAAAATATAAAAGCGATAGAAGGAAAGAAAGTACAGTCCGCTATTCAGAAAAGAAAAACAATGCTACATAAGGCACGTACGCCACGATGCTACATAAGGCACGTACGTACACACGGTCTGAATGTACGCAACAAAAATAACAAGCGAAAGACATACAGAAAGACATAAAAAAGTTTAACACAGCATAGCTGTGGTCGCGACGAAAGAATTTTCATTTCAGCATTTTTTACAACTAACAGAGTGTACACACACATTACATATGGATACACAAGACGAAAGACAATTTTGGAGAGACCGAAATGAACATTTGCGTGGCAACGAAACAAGAAAATAACAACACACTCATCCTCAGGTAACGCTTCTTTTTGTTCGATTCTTTTCTTTGCTTACTTCTCTGCAAATATTTTAATGAGTAAAAAAAAAAAAAGGGAGCAAGCAAATATGCGATTACATAGGTTTATACATGCGAAAAGGGGTGCAAAAGAAATAGGCATGCCATTGCCTGTTGCTTCTGTTGGTTGTTGCTACTGTGAGCGGCATTCATTAGTTTGTCGTGTTTTCCTTTTCAGGTGAAAGATTTAAAAGAAAATAAATTTTGTAGTTTGAAAACAAGTTGTAGCGTAGATATAAAATTATTAGCGATCGCTAGTAGTAGAAGTAGTGTTGACATAAAGACAAATTATATAACAATATTTGGAAAGATTTGCAGATTTGGAAAGATTTGAAGATTTGGAAAGATTTGAAGATTTGGAAAGAATAAATGGCAGTTTGGTGAGAAAGCCAGCAGAAAGAAAATATAAATTGGAAAGACGTAAATTTGGTACGAATTTTACGTGAGAAATAAACAGGAAAGAAAAAATTGGAAAGATATAAACAGGAAAGGAAAATTTGGAAAGATATAAACAGGAAAGAAAATGGACAATCACGAGTATACATTCAAGGCAGGATGCAATGCCATGTTCCGCATGGTGGCATTCGTGGAGTCAGGCATGTTCGCCAACAGCACCTAGGAAGCTATTTAAGTTGCCGATGCTGCAGGGCCTTCCTAAGGCAGGTGAGTTGCAGAAGATGTCGAACATCACTCACGAAACATTGCGGCAGCTGGCAGGGCAGGGAGTCCCAACTGAACATTGGGACGTTATAATAGTGCACATGCTCCATGAAAGGTTGGACAGAGAGACGGCGTGCAAGTGGGAGGAGACGAGAGCTTCAGAGTTCCCAACAGTGCGAGAGATGTGTGCTTTCTTGGAAAGACGTGCGACGGCACTTGAAAGCGTACAGGAAAGATGGAGAGACGAGCCGTCCGCCCCACAGCAAGTGAGGCTGGCAGAGCCAAATGTGAAAGAAGGACCGTCAACGTCTCAACAGGCCAAGCAGTTTTACAAAAGGGCAGAGGACAGAGCAGGCCAGCAAGGCACTTTTGGAAAGAAAAGGATGCCGTGCAATGTGTGCCGCTCCATGGAACACCTCATTTGGAACTGCCCGGATTTCTAGGTTCTCAACCTAGCAGCAAGGAATCGTGTGGTGAAAGAAAAGAATTTGTGCCCCAACTGCCTGAAACTGGGACACATGGCGAAAGACTGCTATCAGGGACCGTGCACCAGATGCCCCGGTAGACAGATGCACAACAGCATACTATGTCCGATGAAGGAACTGCAAAAGGCAGAGGCGACTGTTTTCCGGGTCCAGGAAGGTGGTAAGAGGAAGAATGTGGTAGCGAGAGACTCGAAAGAAAAAAATGGGAATGAATAGGAAGCCCGTCGATGAAACGAGCCCGCATTTCAAAAGAGAAAGACGGAAAGACAGAAGGAAAGTCAGCAGGAAAGACTAGATGGGAAAGACGTGATTCATTATCCAATGAAGGCAGTGCCGCCTCATGGGATAATTTTAAGAGAAGGAATAATAAAAAATGTTCAATGGTTTATTCGAACTATTTTATTGATAGGGAAAGAGAAGGTTTAGTTTTGACTCCAACGGCGCAAGTAAGAATAAAAATTGATGGAAAGAAATTTTGGGCCGTTCAGGGCGCTCTTGGACACTGGAGCTCAGCCAAATTTGATTTCTTATCAGCTATGGGAAAGACTGTTGCTTCCACCAATGCAGGTAACACGAAAGATTATAGGTATAGAAGGAGAGCCCCTCCATATCAAACATCAGGTCGTTCTCAAGATTTTTCCTTGGTTCGACACGATAGATTCAATCGAGCAAGTATTTTGGGTGTTGCCAAAGGATAGTCAATGGCGGCTAAGCCACAATGCGATCGATATAGAGAAAGACATATTTGAGGATTCATTGCTGGCCGATCCACAATATTGGAAAGAGGGTCGCATCGAACTACTACTTAGGTGAAAATTCCTGGCTGAGATGTTGGTTTCAGTGGAAGGACGGCATCGATGTGCGGTCCTATGTATGGACACGACTTTTGGAAAGATTGTTCTCGGTGAACAGGACAGATTAAAAGCCCAAGAAGATGGTCAACAAGCCTTGGTAGCTTGTATAGATAACAATCAACTGCATGAGTTGCTCAAGCGATTCTGGTCTATGGACGAAATTGGGTTTGCGTCTATGAGAACGGAAGAGGAGGAGCAGGTTGAACAAAATTTTATTAAGACATACAAGCGTGATAAAGAAGGAAGATATGTAGTTACAATTCCATTAAAGGAACTTGGGAGAGACATAGGCAATACCGAACTGATAGCCAAACGAAGATTCTTCGCGCTAGAAAGAAGATTATGTGGAGATAGTGACTTGAAAGAGAAGTATATTGACTTCATGAGAGAATACGAAAGACTAGGACATATGAGACCAGTAGAAGGTGAAGTCCAAGCAGAGATCGTCTATCACATACCACATCATTGTGTGACGAAGAAATTCCGAGTCGTTTTTTGACGCCAGTTGTAAGACGAGCAAGGGAATTTCGCTGAATGAAATGCAGATGAACGGAGAGAAGTTACAGAAAGATCTGGTTAACATTTTAATGCGTTTCCGTCGCCACGGAATTGCGATAAACGCAGACATAAAGATGATGTTTAGAATGATTAAGGTGGCAAGAGAGCAATGGGCCCTGCAAAGAATATTTTGGAGAGAGAACCCACAGGAAAGATTGAAAGAATACTGGTTAACTGTCGTTACCTATGGAATGACATCTTCAGTTTTCAATGCTGTAAGAGCGCTTATACAGTGTGCGAAAGACGAAGAGAGGAAATTTCCGAGAGCCGCGAAGGCAATCATGGAAGACTTCTACATGGATAACTGTACGACAGGTGCGGATTCCGAAGAAGAAGCAATAGCGCTGTCGGCAGAGATCGACCTTGTGCTTAAAGGTGCAGGTTTTGAGTTGAGAAAGTGGAAGTCAAATTCCAGACTTCTGATGAAAAGCATGAATTACGAGGAAGAATCATCGGTAGTATTTCAGGATGACGATAAGAATTCTATTCTGGGGCTAAAATGGCTTCTGGAAAAAGATCAATTCACATTTATAGTGAAGGCACCAGCGATAGAGCAAATGACCAAGAGGAAAGTTGTCGGTTGTATTGCGCAGCTGTACGACCCAAATGGGTTCATAGCACCGGCGACAATAACTGGAAAGATCATTATTCAAGATATATGGCGGTTAAATGTCGATTGGGACGAAGAATTGTCGGGAGAGTTACAAAAAAGATGGAAAGATTTTTGGAAAGACATAATATTTCTGGAGAAGATTAGAATCGATCGATGGTTGGGCACATCACCGGTCGTTCGGAAAGAATTGCATGGTTCCGATGCTTCGGAGAAAGCATACGGGGCGGTTATTTATGTCAGGACGGAATGTCCGAATGGAAAGATAGCAACGAACATTCTCGTAGCAAAAACGAGAGTAGCGCCGTTGAAAACAGTAACGATTCCGAGGTTGGAATTATCCGCAGCGGAGCTTTTGGGAAGATTAATCCTCAGTGTGATCAATACGATGGAATGGAAAGACGTCGAATATAATTTATGGACAGATTCGTTAGTCACATTGCATTGGATTAACAAGTTGCCTTGCAGTCTCAAAACTTTTGTAGCAAATAGAGTTTCGTCCATCCAGACGAATACGGAGGTAAGAAAATGGAGACATGTGAGTACGAAAGACAATCCTGCTGATCTGTTAAGCAGAGGTATCAAACCTTCAGCATTAGTAGACAACAAATTTTGGCTGGGTGGGCCAGATTGGTTACAGCAACCCCGATCAAGTTGGAAATCTGAACATTTTGTGCCAAATGTTGCAGATGGGGGGAGGGATGAGATGAGAGTGCTCGCGGTAATGACATACACAGAATCATTATCGATACCTACGAAAGATGGAAAGAGTGTCTTAGTGATTGAATATGCTAACAAGCTCGAAAAAGCAATCAATATAATTGGATTTATATTTCGTTTTGTCGATTCGCTAAAAGCGAATATGAAGCGACGAAAGGAAGAGGAAAGAAAATATGGAAAGAGGCATAAACGCTCTAAGCGTCTGATGGAAAGAAGAGAAAGAATATGTATTCAGCTGACATCTGTTGAGAAGAGTCAGGCAATTGATTACATGTTATCGAAAGAACAGGAAAGATATTATGGGAAAGACATTGCACATATAAAGAAAGACGGGTGCTTACCAGAGAAAAGCAACATTGAATCCTTGAAGCCCATACTAGATGATAAGAGCATATTAAGGGTTGGAGGACGACTGGAAAGAGCAAAGATGAAATATGAAAGACGACACCCAGCAATCGTACCTAGAGGTTCACGGCTAGCATGGTTGATCATGGATAGTGCTCATAGAGCAACAAAGCACGGGGCTGTTCAGATTATGATGCAGCACATAAGGGAAAGATATTGGATTCCGAGACTTAGAAATGAATTGAGAATGTTTCTGCATAAGTGTCTGGTATGTGTGCGATACCATCATCGTTTCGAAACACAATTGATGGCTGATCTACCAGAGGAAAGAGTAACCCCAGGAAAGGCGTTTCTACACTCAGGAGTAGATTACGCAGGACCGTTCGAGATAGAGATGATAAGGCAGAAGTGCTGGGTCGCAGTCTTCGTTTGCCTTAAGACAAGAGCAGTGCACATTGATGTAGTATCCAATCTTACTTCGGTAGCCATCATTGCCTGCTATGAACGATTCATAGCTCGCAGGGGCAGATGCGAGAGAATTTATAGTGACAACGGCACGGCCTTTGTCGGAGCCGCGAAAGAACTGGAAAGAGCGAGAAAGATTTGGCATGGGAAAGAAACCCTTGACTTCTTAGGAAGAAAAGGGACGGAATGGAAGTTTATGACTCCTGCAGCGCCACATCAGGGTGGCATATATGAAGCAGCGGTCAAATCAATGAAGTTCCACTTGACGAGAGTGATTGGCGCGAAGATTTTGACGTATGAGCAATTGTTAACCTTACTTACAGGGGTAGAGGCGATTCTGAACTCTCGACCGCTAAACCCTATCAGCGACGATCCAAATGATCTACAGGCGTTAACGCCGGGACATTTTTTAGTCGGTGAACCATTGGTATTACCTTTACCATTCACCACTGGCGATTTGCCAAACTCAAATGGAGTAAGATTGTGGAAAGAGCGAAAGACTATGCTTGCCCATTTTTGGGTTAAGTGGAAAGAAGAGTATTTGACTACTCTATTCGAAAGAAAGAAATGGCGGAAAGAAAAATATGGATTGCAGGAAGGACAGCTGTGCATAATGAAGAGCGAGAACTTCCCACCATCTGCGTGGGCGTTGGGGCGCATCTCGAAGCTGATTCGGAGTAAAGACGGACTTGTTAGGAATGTGGTAGTGACTACGGCAACCAATCAGCTGACAAGGCCGGTACAGAAGATCTGCATCCTTCCAACGCAAGAGTAAATATGATTATCGAATGTTAACGATGGAAAACCGTAGGTTTTCGCCGGGACTGTATCGAACGACGAGAGCTGGCAACTCTCGTGTTCGATGATTGAAAAGAACGAGAATGAGAAGAACGAAAATTATTCCTATCGAAAGTTTTTCTATAAATACATGAGTTTTGATCGAAAGAGAGTTAGTTATATTTCAGATCTATAAAAGGAAAGACCTAGTTTTTATAAAAGGAAAGACGAAACATTATAAATAGGGAAAGTTGATTCATTACAGTCTAATAAAATTGAATAGAAGTGGTTTTTTGATTAATATTTTCCACTATAAAATTAATTTGTTTTATTTTCCATTTGCTCAGAAACAGGCCTCTTGGCGTCCATCGACAAGGGCAGTGTACCGCTCTGTACATATCACATCGATCATCTTGGGCCGCTAGACAAAACGACGAAACAATATACCTATATACTGTGTGTTGTAGATGCGTTCTCCAAATTTACTTGGATATACCCAACAAAAACCACATATGCAGCGGAGACAATCTCAAAACTCGAGTTACAGAAAGCAACATTTGGAAGCCCTGCAAGAATTATATCGGACCGAGGTGCTGCTTTTACGAGTAATACTTTTGAGGATTATTGCAAAGCTGAACAGATTCAACATTTGTTAATAACGACCGGTGTACCAAGGGGGAACGGTCAAGTGGAACGAATAAATCGCATAATTATCTCGGTTCTTTCTAAGTTGTCGTCAGAGGACCCAAGGAAATGGTATGCACACTGCAGCAAACTACAAAGATGCATCAACTCTTCCTGGCAACGAAGTATCAAGACAACACCTTTCCAGATAATGTTCGGCACTCGCATGAAGAACAACACGGATCCCGAACTGGTCAAGATTATTGAGGAGGAGATAAGAGAAGCGTTTGACAGTGAGCGAGATGAAGCACGGCAGTCAGCTCGAAACGAGATAACGAAAATCCAGGAAGAAAACATTCGCACTTACAACAGAGGAAGGCGCCCTGCAGTTAAATACAAAGACGGTGACTTGGTGGCAATTCGAAGAACTCAGTTTGGACCAAACCTTAAGTTAGCTGGAAAATATTTGGGTCCATACAAAATCGTTGAAGTGAGGGAACACGACAGGTATGGTGTACAAAAAATAGGCGATCACGAGGGACCTTCAATTACAACCAGTAGCGCTGATATGATGAAAAAATGGCGTCACACCGACCAAGAAGATTTCGACTCGTCTTCGGGCGAGAGCAGCTTTGACTAATTTTTACTTTATTTTTCTTAACAGTTCGCTGGGACAGCTCATTATCAGAATGGCCGATTTGTGGGATTTGGATACACCCTGTTAGCGATTAGAGTCCAACTCTCCAAAGCAAATGAACACAAATGAACATCGGCTTACAATTCACCCAGCGAGACGAGTCAAGAGGCAGTCGAATAGTAAAGACGGAACACGACGGAAGCCGATTCGAACGAAAAGACGATCTTTTTACGTAAAATATTCTCTCTGTTCAATCACTGCGCATAATAGTTAATAAATTATATTCTTGTTCGTATATTAACTCTTTTTATTCTGGGTATCCAATTCTACATTTATACAACTTAATTGCTAACTAGGCAATAAATAATTCGAGATACAGACAAACAATATATACATAAATGAAATGAAAAGAAATGCAATGCAATGCAACGGCTCCGAGCACGAGAACGCTGATAGTTGCAGGAGGTGTCATATTTATTCGCCAACTGGTGGTGTCATTCATTCACCTGTTGGTCATTCACCTGCTGTTGTTTACTTAGTTTGTAGTGTAGAATTCGGTCGTTTGCATTTGTTGTCACCACTACTAATCTACAACGACTGTCTCGGCTCGCTTTCTGTTGCAATCCTGCTTTTGGTATCTTCTGTTTTATCTTACTGGAGCTTGAGTACAACCCTATTGTTTATGCTGACCATCCGCGTCTCGCTATTCTCAGAAGCGCATCTTAAGATAACAGTTTAAGTTGACCATCTGTGGTCTGTTTATGTTGACCATCTGTGGAGTCTATGGTTTGACATTAAATTATATTTGGGATGATTGGGGATGATTGAAGGTGTCAACTTCCCCCTTCGTCTTTTTTTTTTATAATTAACGCGCACATCAAGGGGTTATGACTACCCTTATAATGTTATAAAAACACAGTGCGAGCATTTAGGAAAATAGGAGAGGATTTGAAAGGAGATACCGGTGCACGTTGCTTTTCCACCTTTGTGAATCGTAATGCAGGGGAAATACAGAGCCAGGTAAAGCATTCCACATTCGGGTGGTGCGACTGAAATACGAACCCCTTCGTCTGAAAAGATCGTCCCGATCTTATGTCTGTGATTGACAAGTTTCCACTCGACTCATAATATCTTTTAGTTGCATGCTCAAGAATTCTTCTTTGTTAAGACGTGGTCGCATGTATCTCTTGAAATGTACTATCAAGACTATGACTATTATACCGAACATCGTTATTCCGAATATGGATATAATCGGACTCTGTCGTGTTGGTTAAGTTGCAGAAAGCAGACTGGCGTTTATTTAATATATATGAATAGTGTACAAACGGATAAAAGTATTATACATAAGAGAGAGAGAGTATCAAACATGTATGACATCTCCCTTTTTTTTTTTTTTTTTTTTTTTTTTTTAAATATTTCATTTTGTTTAAAAAAAATTTATTAATTCAATAATATTGCTTAAATATAAGGCAATATAGGAATAGTGTGAAATTAGTAATGTTACATTTTAGGTAATTCAAGGCAATATGAAGTGATAATTATTAGAAAAAAAAATTAAGAACGAATAGTAATATAGATTTAACGTTTGATTGTTGCAGCTCCGTAACGATCGGGTTGTTTTAGGACACGTCCGTATCTTGAAGTTTTAGCTGCAGAATTTGTTGAGTCTAGTGGTTTGTTTACTTGTGCTGATGTAGTGGCTTCTGGTGTGTTTGTTAATTCGGTGGAGTTGTTGTTATGATTGTTTGAAGAGTAAGCATTCGATGGTGGGATATTCGCTGTAACTGTTTTTTGCGCTTGGATGATAGATTTAGTGTGCTGAATATGAATTGTATTTTGACGTAGTAGTTTTCCGTCATCAGTTCGAATTCCCAGTGATCTTGGTGCATGTTTTGGTAGCTCTTCCACCACTCCAGTTATCCAGTTTCGATGGTTTCTTTGAATCCGTACTCTATCTCCAGCGTGAAAAGGTTTCGAGGTAGTGGCTGTGTTGTCAAAGATGATTGCGAAAAGTGCTCCCTAGTGCTACGAGTGCAAGAAATCAATTTGGATAGCGAAATATTTAAAGGACTTGGGAAAGTCAAAGATTTTGTCTACGATATCGACCTAATCGACAATCCAAAGTTCGTACACTACGCTCCAAGAAAAATACCGCATTCCATTCGGGACGATGTAAAAAAAGAAATTGATAATATGCTGAAACTCGGTGTCCTAATTAAAACGGACGGATTTCCCCCAGCAGTTTCACCTATGGTAGTGGTAAGAAAGAACGGAAAAATCAGGGTATGTATCGATCCGACAGACGTAAACAAAAACATACGTAGGCGTTACCATCCTTTACTAACCATTGAACAAATAACGGTTAATATTAAGGGATCTAAGTTTTTTACTTCATTAGATTGCACGAGAGGTTTTTGGCAAATCGAAGTATCAAAAAGAACGCAACAATACCTCACAATGTCAACTCCATGGGGACTATTTTCATTTACCCGTATGCCATTTGGACTTGCTTGCGCACCAGAAGTATTCCAAAGTTTCATGCAACAAATTCTCGAAGGATGCCAGAACACTGAGGTCGCTATTGATGACATCTTAATCCACGCTAGATCTAAAGAGCAACTGCAGCAACTGACAGGTAAAGTCATTAAAGTGCTTACTAATGTTGGTCTCAAGTTAAATAGGGATAAGTGTGTCTTCGACACAGAGAAATTAAAATATCTTGGCCACATACTAACATCAACGGGCGTTCAAGCTGATCCCGAAAAAACGATCGCCATAGAACAACTAGAAGTACCTAAAAATCGCACGGAACTTCAAAGAATTTTAGGTATGGCAACATACTTATCGAAATTTATCACAAATTTATCAGAAATCACTCATCCGTTGCGAGAACTCTTAAAAAAAGACGTTTTATGGTCCTGGAATAAATGTCATCAAACCTCGTTTGAAGCCCTATAAAAATCATTTTCATCAACTCCAGTGCTACGATACTATGATGCTAATCGCGAAGTGAAACTACAGGTGGACGCAAGCCAACACAGTCTAGGGGCAGCACTCCTGCAAAACGATCAGCCCATAGCCTATGCCTCCCAAGCGCTGACGAGCACACAAAAAGGCTATGCCCAGATCGAAAAGGAAGCGACAGCGATACGATTCGCCTGTGAAAAGTTCCATGAGTATGTATATGGAAAAAAAACTTACCATCGAGACTGATCACAAGCCCTTGGAAACAATATTTAAGAAACCACTATGCTCAGCTTCACCTCGCCTTCAAAAAATTCTCCTATATGTCCTCCCATACGCACCAATGGTTACTTACCGAAAAGGGACCGAGATAAAACTAGCCGATACACTCAGCAGAAATTGCAACAACGAAATTAATAAAACACCCGATGATGACATACAAATACATGCTTTAACAGAATTAACTACAATAACAAAAGAGAAAATAAAAGTGGAAACATTAAGCGATAAAGAACTTATACTTATTAAAGAATTTATATTACAGGGTTAGCCGAAAAAAATCACTGACATACCACCGGAGATAAGAAACTACTGGAACTTCCGGGAAGAGTTAACTTACGAAGACGAAATAATCTATAAAGCCGCCAAAATTGTTATCCCTAAAACCCTACAATTTGAAATCCTCAAAATCATACACAAGGCCATTTTGGAATTCAAAGATGTCTACACCACGCAAGAGCAACCGTTTTCTGGTTGGGAATGCATAACGACGTCAAAAAACTTTGTAGAGCGATGCAACATACGGCAATCTTACCAGCCACGCAAACCTAAGGAACCCCTTATAATTAAAACCATACCTACTCTTCCTTGGGAAATAGTAGCAATCGATATCTTCCACTTCAATTCTAATGATTTTTTGTTAATTGCAGATAGTTACTCTGGGTTTTTCGACTTCACGGAACTCAAACAAACATCGTCAGCCGACATCACCACGGCTCTGAAGGTTTGGTTTGCAACACATGGTATTCCGTCAGTCGTAGAATCAGACAATGGGCCGCAATTTGCTTCTAAGGAGTTCGCTACGTTTGCCAAAGATTGGGATTTTCAACACCAAACATCAAGTCCATATTATCCAAGATCTAACGGACTGGCTGAACGATACGTACAGACAGCGAAATCGATGTTAAAAAAATGCTTCAAAGACGGATCAGACCCTTATCTAGCGCTCCTAAACTATCGGAATTCACCCCGAAATGAAACACTTCAATCTCCAAACCAAAACTTTACTTCTTTTCTTTATCCTATCTTGATCCGACTTCTGACACCATGTCGTGTTGGTTAAGTTGCAGAAAGCAGACTGGCGTTTATTTAATATATATGAATAGTGTACAAACGGATATAAGTATTATACATAAGAGAGAGAGTATCAAACATTGACAGACTCCTTGTGATCTCGCTTCCAGCTGCTTGCATAAGGTTTATATTTTTTATTTTCAATTTTTCATCCAGGGTTTCAAAATATTGGCCAATGTTGTACTCGTTGACACTTTATGTTTTCAGGAATCTATTAATTTGTCCTGTAGGGTTTTCGTATTTTTCACCATCTATTATAGTAGAATTCTCGAATGTAAGCAGGTATGTTCCGGTGACGATGACGTGCTGATCGTCGATGTGGTGTTCCCCAGTCAGTAGAATGGAACCATCTGTAATTATTTCTTACGCTAGGTCTTTTTTTTTAGATTTATTTCAAATTGTTTTTCTATTTTCCAATAGATCGACTAAACGTGTGTCGTTATCCTTATAAATTTAACAATAGTTGAATTGTTACTCATACTTACAAATCTTAATGTTTTTATACGTATCATTACATTTAGCAATTTCTTTATTCAAAATTGAATTCAAATCGGATGGACTTAAGGCTCTTATTTCATATAATTTTCATTTATTTTGTAAGATTACTATTACATCTTTATTTTGTAATATTTTAAATTTAGAGACATCCATGATCTCGTTTACATTTGTTTCTGTATTTTCAATTTTGACAATTCTTTTTAATTCATTAAAATTTAGTACGCTCGGATTTATATTCAATTTTGCTAAAGTTAATGTTGTTACAACGTTTTGTAATTCCAAAATAATAAGTTTACATTTTCAGCAATATGTTCATTTTTAACATTCATTTTCATGTTCTGAATTACTTTTAAAAGTTTAGAATTAGTTACAAATTGTTTGTTATTGTTTTCAATTAAATCATTTATTTTATTTTCTAGAATAACTTCGTCTTCGTGATCTGGTATACCTGCTATGAATTTCCAAATTGTTCCCAATGTATTAATAGCTATTTTTTGTCTTTTAGTTATTAATTGATCTAGATAAGTTTGAATTATTTTTAAATTATTGTCATGTTGGTCGTCTCAAGGTGTGTCTGCGTAATGTAATTCATCGTAGTCCCTGGCTAATTCGTCCTAAGTTTTGTCCACAAAATTTTGAATGTAAGTAAGGTTAGTTACGTGGAAAATTGAAGATGTATTTTCGTAGGTCAGTACATCGTCTATTTCTATGAGAATGAAATTCTCTCGAGTGTAGTCAATGAGGTCTGCTTTTATAGCAATGATCATGAATAAAAGAAAACGGATGTTAATTTTCTGGAATTAAAGTTTCAAGTTATCCTTATGAACTATTCTGTTATTACTTAGTTGTATCTTATTTCCTAAATCAACTGCTACGATTCTCTTTTAAAATTTTTGTTGTAGTTTATTGCGTACACCAGGAAATTTTTTGGTATACTACGTCGTTAGGTTCTAGTTTCTTTCCTTTTCTTTTCTTATTATGCGAAGCAATCATTTTACCTTGAGTAACGGCTAACTTAATAGGAATATCTTCATGAGTAGTTTTATTAAAAAGTATTTCTATAGGTTTATTTTCGGTAGAAGAATGAACAGTTTTGTTATATTCCTTTGCGGACCTAATGTAAATTTCTTTTGGGTCAAGTAATTTATGTTCCTGCATTAGACATCTAGCTATTTATTGTATAGTACTATGAACTCTCTCTATTTGCTCATTTAGTTCAGTCAATGAAGCGAAAAATAGGGCCTTACCTCCGAATTTTTTTACTGTGAACCGATTTGCACGAAATTTTGGAATTAGGCTCATCTTACCCTTAACTTCAAAAGTGAAAATGATTTGAACACCGCCACCACCCTGGGGGTGGTTGCCACCCCTTTCCGGGGGGATCTTTTTTTCAAAATAAACTCGGATATCGATAAAAAGCATAATTTTAAGCAAAAAAATCAAATATAAAGTTTTTTACTAAGGCAATTGAAAATTCGCAATTTTTTCACGTTTTTCATCTATTTATTGCAAATATCTCCAAAACTATACGTTTTATCGAAAATTTTATAAAAAAAATAAAATTGAAGCAGGTAAAACAATGAACAATTTGCTGTTTTATAAAGTATTCTAAGAACAATATTAAGCTAGATATAAAAGATCAAAGCCATTTTTTATTTTGTCTGAAATTTAATCGTCTTGGTCAATGCCATTTAGCTGCGAGCAGATGCATTTTATGCATTCTAATACAAGAGGATGTTTTGTAGTGCTTGAAATAAGCTTTAATGAGCACTATTTGAAGTCTCTTGCACGTAAAATAAGTGAGCTGTAGAGCAAATAAGGAGAGCATCTAATGTTTTTTTCTTTTAAATCAATGAGTTTTTTGACCATAGCTCCTTCAATTTTCATGCTATCACAACTTATAAAAAACCATTGTAAAGGTAATTAAGATAGCTACAACATTTCTTGTAATATGTAGTAAGAAATCTTTTGCTAAAACGGTGAAGGGTTAAAGGACTTAAGAGAGGCTGCGATTGCGCTGCCATGCGCTCTTTAAACAATCATATCTCCGTCAATTTTTGTCTGACAGAAAAAACTAAAAAACCAAATTGTTTGTCAGAAAAATACCTAAATTTTTTTTTATAACACTTTTATACGTATTTGTCGTCATTTTTGAGATATTATGAAAAAAAGTGGGTTTTTTAAAATTTTTAAAATTTTTTGTTTTTTTTTTTTTAATCGTGACTTTTTTGAAAAATATGTGTCCTGAAGCATCCAATTTGATACTATCTATCAAACTCTTCATAACAAACTTAATTTTAGGCGGAATACGATTAAATTTAATTTTGGTGGAAATGGCACCCATTGATTTAAAAGAAAAAAACATTAGATGCTCTCCTTATTTGCTCTACAGCTCACTTATTTTACGTGCAAGAGACTTTAAATAGTGCTCATTAAAGCTTATTTCAAGCACTACAAGACATCCTCTTGTATTAGAATGCATAAAATGCATCTGCTCGCAGCTAAATGGCATTGACCAAGACGATTAAATTTCAGACAAAATAAAAAATGGCTTTGATCTTTTATATCTAGCTTAATATTGTTCTTAGAATACTTTATAAAACAGCAAATTGTTCATTGTTTTACCTGCTACAATTTTATTTTTTTTTATAAAATTTTCGATAAAACGTATAGTTTTGGAGATATTTGCAATAAATAGATGAAAACGTGAAAAAATTGCGAATTTTCAATTGCCAATAACTCGAAAAGTATTGGACTTATTAAAAAACTTTATATTTGATTTTTTGCTTAAAATTATGCTTTTTATCGATATCCGAGGTTATTTTGAAAAAAAAGATCCCCCCGGAAAGGGGTGGCAACCACCCCCAGGGTGGTGGCGGTGTTCAAATCATTTTCACTTTTGAAGTTAAGGGTAAGATGAGCCTAATTCCAAAATTTCATGCAAATCGGTTCACAGTAAAAAAATTCGGACCTAAAATGCTTCATTGACTGCACTTGGTCACAAATTAAATTTTTGCACTCAGGGAATATTTGAAGGACTTCCAAGACTCTGTTCGGCATATCTTGTCGATTTTCAATTTGTTTAATTATTAAATATTTTCAATATGCACCGGGTGCGGGTGCATAACTTCACAGGTCATAACTTCACATGGGTCATAATTTCACCTCTAGTGGGTTATAATTTCATTGGTGAAATAGAAACTCACAAATTAGTGTTATATTAACAAGTTTGTTACTTGTAAAGTACAACTTTAATTTTGTATTGATTAAACCGAAAAAGAAATTTTTCCACAAATTTTCTTTTGTAAAATACAATTGCAGTATTGTAATTAACAAAGTTTGGTGAAGCAATATTTTTACAAAAACCCACAAACTTTGTTAAAAAACGCTTGTAATTACAAATTTGTGAGTTGGTGAAATAGGGCACAGGAACAACTAACGTTGTAGCAGATGCATTATCGCGACAAAATTTAAATCAAATATCCGACTCAAGTTCAGTAAATACTCAGCATTCCGTTGAAAGTAGTGATGAAAATCAAATTAAAGAATCAGATAGACCAATTAATCAGTATAACACACATATAGTTATAAATAAAGGTCCAGAAACTAGACATGAACAATTATATCCTTTCCAAGGGAAAGTTAGGCATTTGATACATTTCAAAGGAAGATATAAATCCAATATTTAAAGAATATATTGGTCATGGTATTGTCGCATTGTATGGTACAAGTGAGGTAATCCTTGAAACTAAAGATATTTTAAGGACTCATTTTAATAATAAGTTCGTGAGAACTAAATTTTACGCCATAGATCTTATAAATAAAGACGATCAAATTTCCTAAATATGTAGAAATAACTCATAACCGAGCTCATCGTAATGCTAGAGAGAATATGAAACAAATATTAGATAGGTATTACTGGCCCAACATGCGAAAAGAGTTCGAACAATATGTAAGGAATTGTCAAATTTGCAACACCAGCAAATATAATAGGCATCCAAATTTGCAACCAATTGGCGAGGCGCCAATTCCTTTAAAGGAGGGACAGACTGTCTATATTGATACAATGTTTGCGGAAAAATTACAGTTTTTGACATGCATAGATGCGGTGCGGGTGCATAACTTCACAGGTCATAACTTCACATGGGTCATAATTTCACCTATAGTGGGTTATAATTTCACTTTTTTCGGGTGAAGTTATGTCTCACCTTAGGTGAGCAACAATTTCACCTGAAATTTGTGTGAAATTATTTCCCACCTACATTGTAAGAAATCTTTAGAAATCCAATCAGTCAAAAGCCAACAAAAATTATAAATTGTAATCAATTTATTGAAACATTTTTATTAACAAAAAATATCAAAAACTGTTATTTATAAAAAAAAAAAAAAATTATTCTTATGAAAGGTACTTTATATCATATTATTATTTTCAAAAATTATTAGTTAATCATAAAAACTGGCAATGCATAAGATTTTATAACAAAATCTTATGCATATTCCGTTATACTGCACAATATAAATTAAAACGTAGAAATATGTTCAAATAAAGTGTAGCTTTCATAAATCAATTATGGAAATTACGAACTTCGACATCATATATTTTCAAAAACAGATCTCTCGTTTTAGTAAATTATATTATATAGAAATAGTGTGAATAAACAAGCGTTGTTGGCGCTAAGCAGTAAGGCGACCGAAACAAAAGTTGCGCAATTTTTGTTTCGGTCGCTTTACTGCTTAGCGCCAACAACGCTTGTTTATTCACACTATTTCTATATAGTATAATTTACTAAAACGAGAGATCTGTTTTTGAAAATATATGATGTCGAAGTTCGTAATTTCAATAATTGATTTATGAAAGCTACACTTTATTTGAACATATTTCTAAGTTTTAATTTATATTGTGCAGTATAACGGAATATGCATAAGATTTTGTTATAAAAACTTATGCATTGCCAGTTTTTATGATTAACTAATAATTTTTGAAATTAATAATATGATATAAGGTACTCACCCCACCACTGAAATGCAGTTTTTCGTAAACAAATTATGCATAATCAAATAGCTCTAAAAGGTAATTTCTTGTAACTGTAATAAAAAGTGAAATTATGTCCCACCTTGTGTGGGAAATAACTTCACACAGAAGTGAAATTCTGGCCCACAAAAAAGTGAAGCTAATTCCCACCTAAGGTGGGACATAACTTCACCCGAAAAATTTGTACTTTACAAGTAACAAACTTGTTAATATAACACTAATTTGTGAGTTTCCATTTCACCAAAGAAGATAGACTTACAAAATTTGTTAGGTTTGTAAGAATATTCTACAGGTGAAGGTAGACGTGTAATTTTTGTTAAAAATTTGTAATTCCTTACTTTCATTTAAAATGTCTTTGCGACGAAGGCATAGAGCAGCAATAACAGCCAAAGTGATGATATTTCGATAGTGAAAAAAAAATTTTATCAGCTGCGTATAAACTATGATATATTTAAGTTATTTCATTTTAATGAAAAATTTCGACCGCAAATAGCCCACTCGAGCGAAAAAAAGAAGAAAAGGAAAAGGAGGACAGTACCATGGAGTTGCCGACATGCATGGGATATCTAAGTCAACAGTTTGCGGATGCGTACATAGAGTTTGTACCGCAGTCAGCAGTTTAATGTTTGAAAACGTTATATGCTGGCCTAACGAATATCGATATTTCTTTATTGATGAGAAGTGCTTGAGACAGCAAGAAATTAAAAATGTTTGCCATTCTCTTACTTTGTCTGAATGTGTCAAGTAATCGGAAAAATTTCCGAACTTATCTTACTTATCTTATTTGTCTCTTATCAAAGAGAATGCAAATATTATATTTTCCTTGTTCATTTTGATGTTTACGCAGTACAATGTTCTACAATATTGTGAAAAAACTGTTATAAATAACAAGTTATTCTTGATGCCGGTGAAACAGGAATTTTAAACACTTGGGGCCTACAATTCATTTTTCTACAACTTTATTAGAATCGCTCACAAGTTTGTGAAATAAGATCCTGCAATTGGTGAAACAAAAAACGGGTTTACAAATTTGTAATTGTAGATTACAAGTACAAATTTGTGGTTGTAACTTTCATTTTGGTGAAATAGGGCACGGTTTGTAAACCATTTTTGGAGCGTATTCTTCGATAAGTGCATGCCAACGTTTTTGTTTTATGTTTGGGTTGCGGGGTGAAACCGCGAATGTAAGGGGTTGATGATCCGTATGGATCTCGAAATTTGTAACACCATATAAATAGTTACGTAGGTTCTTTAAAGCATAGACTACAGCGTATATCGAGGGTTTTGGATATGAACGTAATAAGTTTTTAATAAGGACAGCTCCAATGGCATCATTTGATGCGTCGGTTGTTAAAACAAATGGTTTTGAATAATCAGGTTGGTTTAATTCAACCTCTGTAGTCAAATGATTTTGAAGTGTTTTGATAGCTTGAATTGCTTCATCGACTAAATCAATTTCGATCTTCTTTGCGAGATGTGTGGATGCTTGTCCACCTTCATTTTGTAGAAAGGAACTTTGTAAGTGGCTTCGCTATCTGTGCATAGTTATGTGTAAATCTTCTTTAGAACCTTATCATTCCCAAGAATGATCTTAGCTGACGTAAAGTCTTAGGCTGAGGATATTCTTTAATAGTTTAAACTTTAGAAGGGTTTGTCTTAATTATACCTTGCCCAATAATGTATCTTAGAAATTCAATTTTTCCCTTATATAGTTTAGTCTTCTCAATTGAAATTTTTATATTTGCGTCTCTTAAAACTTTAATAATCGTATTTAAATGCTCAGTGTGTTGCTCCACAGAATTAGAATAAATAATTATATCGTCAACATAAACATGACAAAATTTCCCTTTGTAAGGACGTAAAATATTGTCCATTGCTCTCTGAAAGATTGATGGAGCGTTCCTTAAACCAAACGGAAGTCTAGTATATTCATATTTTCCGTTATTCACACTGAAACTTGTTTTTTCAACATCTTCTGGTTTCATTTTAATCTGTTGGAAACCAGATTCCAGGTCGAGTGTTGAAAAATATTTTGCATTTTCGAGATTTGATAGTATAACGTTAGTATCTGGGTTAGGATACTTATCGGAAATTTTATTTTCATTGACTTTATTTATTAACTAACTTCTTCATGAAACGCTTTTATACATTGTGATGTGCTTTTTTCTTTAGAGCTGGGGTATGCTCGTCGGGTCCAGGGTTGACCAAAGAAAACACGTAAATTTTCGGTTATAAAGAAGGCCCAATCCTTTTATTTGTCTTAAAGCTAATCTAATATAATGTTTATTAGTTCTTATCGCTAATTCTGGTGATCGGTGGTTCCAATGCTGGTAGATCCTTAATCCTATGCTGGTAAAACGGTCATCGAGTACGGGTTTTTAATCGCTGGTAAATCAACAGTCAAACACTGGCATCAACAGGCAGATCCTGGCATCAACAGTAACAATACTGGCATCAACAGGCAGATCCTGGCATCAACAGGCAGATCCTGGCATCAACAGGCAGATCCTGGCATCAACAGTTAAAATACTGGCATCAACAGTCAGACACTGGCATCAACAGGCAGATCCTGGCATCAACAGTCAAACACCGGCATCAACAGGCAGATCCTGGCATCAACAGTAAAATACTGGCATCAACAGTCAAACACTGGCATCAACAGGCAGATCCTAGCATCAACAGTAAATATACTGGCATCAACAGTCAAACACTGGCATCAACAGGCAGATCCTGGCATCAATAGTAAAAATACTGGCATCAACAGTCAAACACTGGCATCAACAGGCAGATCCTGGCATCAACAGTGTAAATACTGGCATCAACAGACAAACACTGGCATCAACAGGCAGATCCTGGCATCAACAGTAAAAATACTGGCATCAACAGTCAAACACTGGCATCAACAGGCAGATCCTGGCATCAACAGTAAAAATACTGGCATCAACAGTCAAACACTGGCATCAACAGGCAGATCCTGGCATCAACAGTAAAAATACTGGCATCAACAGTCAAACACTGGCATCAACGGCTTAATAGCCGGCAAAATAAAATTCAAAAGTCCTTGAGAGGCTAGTGGGGGAATTTATGCTAGGAACTTCAAGGAGACCTTGCGTAAAATTGGGAATCTCTGGGTACACTACGTACCCCTGGTTTTCCTCTAGTGGAAGTAGCCTGTACACGAGATTGGTACTTTTTCAACTCGGGCTGGCTTCTCTCTTCTCGTATTTTTCAGGGTGCCTTATAAAGTTTTCTGTAATAAGTGAGTATGAGCTCTATGGCGTGATTGAAAAATATCATACGAAAATAATGGTATGTATATTGGCTGGTGGTAGGGTGTGTATTTGTAACTTCGTTACATTCCCCCCTTTCTTCGGTAGACGAGTAACTTACTCGTCGAATTATATATGTATATGGCTTTGTTCGTTTGTTTGTGTGTTTCTTTTTCTTCTTTTTTTTTTGTTTATCATAAAAAAAATTTTCTCGTTATCAAAAAAAAAAAAATTGATGAATTTAAAACTAATCATTTAACCCTTCATTATCATTTAAAGTTGGTGAGACTTCATTCCGGCCGTTATTTCTTGGTCGGGTACTCCACCTCTTTGGTCAGGTTGCCAAATTTCAAGGTTGCCCGTCCTAGTTTACGGATTGTGACTGTCACCCTCCCATAGGAGCGCTGAAACACAAACTTTTGCCTCCTGAACTTTGGGTTATAGTTTGGTCACATCTATATTGGTAAAGGGGTCTTCAGGCACTGTTCTTGACCTTCTCTCGGCGGTCTGAGTTGGAGCTGCTGCCATCGTTATCACCTCAGTGCGGGGTTTGGGAAATCTCACTTGGCGTGAGGTGCTCGGTTGCTTCATTGGTCTCGGCTGTCGTTGTAGCTGGATTATGGGTAATCTGGTATACTGGTCTTCTTTGAGCTTCTGGGCTGCGGTTTTCCTCCGTCCTCGGGTGGCTGCCATCTTTGTTCGTGGGCTAATACTAGGCCTAATGGTGATCAACTCTGTCATTTCGACTGGCGGTCGCTTGCGGTTGAGTGGTTTCGGGTTGGTGGGCTCTCTACGGCAGGGGTCTTCGATCGCCTTTACTACGGCAGATTTTATTGTTGAAGTTGTCGGCTTCCCCATGGTTGTCGCAATACTGAGCTCGGCATTTTGTTTATTTTCGGTATATTGCTTTAAATCTTTAATATGCACTCGGAAATTTCCATTTCCTTTTTGAGTGCTTTTTGTTGTCTTTCTAATTTCGGTTTTCTGCAGTTTGAGTGATACTAGCTTGTACTCTTTATCAAAGATGTCGTATTCGGTTTCGGTTACGGACGGTAGGAGTGGTATATCACCAACTGTTATCTGCAATTTGATCTCCCGCAGAAAGTCCATACCAAGAATTACATCTTCGGCCAACTGCGGTAAATATGTGACTTCCCCGGATACTGGTGAGTTAACAAATTCAGCCTCAACGTGATAACTCTCTCGTGCTGTTACTTGGCTTCCATTTGCCATTCGAACAGTATGTTCTTGCAATCGAACTGGTGTTTTAAGTCGGCGTAGGATTTCTCTTATCTGGGAGTTAATGAATGATTTTGTTGCTCCAGTGTCAACAAGTGCCTTAAAAAATTTCCCTCCTATTGAGATAGGCAGGAAAAGTCTCGGATCCTTTTCCGATTCATTATATGATTTTCGGCGGTCATCTTGGATCATTTCGGGGTAGGTCGGAATGTCGTCTATGGTACATTCTATTTGCTGAGCGGACTGTGATGGCCTTCTCAACCTTGAGTCCGTCACAGTCTTGGGTTGCCTTTTGGATAACACTGCAGACGTTTTGTGCCGGTGACATGGACAGTCTTTTGTTAGTCTGCCATCCTCTCCACAGAAGGAACAAAACAAGCGGAACGGCCTATGGCAGTTAGATTTGTTATGTCCTCTTTGTTTGCAGTTCCAACAATGTGTTCCTCGGTCATAAGGAGCAGGTAAGGCTTTGTGAAACGGTTCAGAAAATCTAGGATGGGGATACCTGGGCTCTGGTTGTGTCCAGCGAATAGCAGCAGATGATGTCGGTCGGGAGTTTCGATCATCATGCCGTATCGCCTCAAACTCCTCTCCTAAGTCTAATGATTCTTCCATTGAATTAAAGTCTCCTCGCCTGATATAATATTTATATTCAGAACGCAGGCCTTCGTATATCCGTTCCATGCTTCCGTCAATGCTCATGGTGGGGTGTTGGCGAATCAGGCATTGCGTGGATCTTAAATAGTCCTTTACCTTTTCTCGAGGACCTTGCTTCTTCCGCAGAATTTCGTCCTCTAGTTTCTACATGTGCCGTGTAGGTAGGAAATAATGTAAGAACCATGATAATGCATAATTAGAATTAGATGACCACCCCGCAATTATTACTGTATAAACTCCTTAACTTGTACAACATATGAAAAAACTTAACCCATTTCCGGCTAGCGTTGCGAAAACGCAACGTCATGTTTGAGAGCGTCTCCAGCTTAAAGGATCCTTTATTTTAATGAACTAACAAATGATTTTGAAAGCTTATTAAAATATCTAATCGACCTGTTTTTGGATTTTTTTCAAAAACTTAATTTTGTAGTCTTTTGAACACCGTCAAAAACTGTAATTTCGGAAATTTTGAGGTAGCCTTTGTTGAGGAACTAAAAAAGTGTACCAACATCTTATTATTTTAAATTTTTTTTCACAAACTGTTAGGGAAAAATTCAAATTATACTTCAATGTACATTTGATGCAAATCATACGGGTTACCTGATTGATAGGTGAGGTAGAAATCCTACGTTGCGTTTTCGCAACACCCGCCAAAAGTAGTAGCATTTACCAAAAGAAAAAAAAAATTTCCGTTGGGTTTTCTCTGCATATAAAATTTGGTTTCTTCGAAATAATGTGCACTTTATAAAAAAAAAATTTTTATTAAAAAAGAACCGATAATTCATTCCACAGCTATTTTGGAAAAACCACGGTAAAGGGTTAGAAATTCTTAGAAATAATTGGACTGTTACACAATAGTTATAAAAAACCTAATAGCCCAGGTAATTTATTTTTTCGACAGAAAATTTATATTTATTTTTCCTGGAAAAAAATGAAACCAATAATTCGTGAATGAGTGGTGTATTGTAAAACCACAAAAGAATAGAAATATTTGGCAATTGATTTATTTCTTACAGTCATCAGCATCTACAACAAATGCACGGCAACAGCATCAGACATCAGAGACGATCTCCATACCGTGAACAGGATATTATGCAGAAGCACCTATGAACTTATTGGAGGAGACTTTAACGCTAGACACCGAAGATGGATGGATACACAAGACAACAGTGACGGGAATGCAATTGTCAATTAGCTGGACGAAAATATAGAACATCACTCTCTGGTAGTAGTGTCCCAACCCAAACCCACATTCCGAAGGACACCATAGACGCTCGACTTTTTCCTCGCAACATCCAATCCTATATTTATCCTTCCGGAGCTCCGAAACTTCGTCTGCACGACAATAACCAGCGATTGGGATCACGAGGCCGTCCTTCTTTCAATCAACCTCCAGCACCAGATAATCTCTGTGAACCAACCAGAGGTAGGCTTCGTCAACTACAAAAAGCTAGACACTGCTAGCCAACTAACACACACTACCGTCAACCAACACAAACCTCCGGAATGGGGAAATTGATACAGCAATTGACAATCTGGAAACCGTAATTGAATCTTCACTTGAGAAGAATAGGCAGCCAAGAACTTCCCGGGACAAATACGAGCACCTGCCCGACTACATACAGAAGCTCTACCACCACAGGCAACACTTGAGGAAGCTGCTACAACGTTTTCAGCTACGGGAACTAAACACCATCAACAGCAACTACCAGGCGGTCTCCAGCGAGCTCAGATGCGTAAACATCATGTTCAAGAACGCAGTGAACTATCACAACGACATTCTTCTCCAAAACAGGCTCCAGCCTGTGGCGAAGCTTCAATCAACGCAAATAGAGCCAAAGGATTTGCGGACTTCATTGATGAATACTTCAAACCAAATCCACCCTTGGACCCTGCATTTTTGGAAGAAGTCAACTCCTCAATTCAACTCGCACAAGCCCCCCAACAGACCATCCAATTCAGCGATGAAAATCCGTCCAACGATCCAGCAGACAACCTTGAGCACTCCTGAAGAAATTCAACAGTTCCTACTCAGAAGCCGCCCAAAAAAGTCAACAGGACCGGACAAGATATTTTAGCATATGATAGCATTTGTTGTCGATTCCTTGTTGAGATCAGAGACAAGCAGTAGTCAGCCTATTCAACGAGATGGAAACCCTAATGAAGCGGTTCGTTTCGATGACATGAATGAAACACACTATCATCGAAACAAAAAAACGTCTTCGCTGTCGGAAATGTTCTAGTCAAACCATTTTTTTTCTGCACAAAGTGTAACGTAGCACTTCATCCAAAATGCTTTAATGGATACCACACAAAAACAAATATTTGATGAATATTTTGTCAGTAAAACTGATTTAAACTCCGTAATTAAAAATTTTTTTTCTTTAATGATTTTGCTACTACATTTGGCGGGTGTTGCGAAAACGCAACGTCAATTTTCCGGGAAACTAAAAGCTTTTCCAAATATTTTTTTTTAGATTTTCTCTAACTAGCCCAAAAATAGACAAAGTGTGAAATTTCAAGTTCCTAGCACACCTGGAACTGGTAGCCGCCGGAAATGGGTTAAACCTAAATTAAAAGAAAATAATTTAATAAGAAAAGGTATACATATTCATAATAATAAAGACAAAAATAATGAAAAAATAGGAGAAAAATAATACGAAATATAATTAGATACTAAAGGATAAGTTTGTTCTTTAGTAAATAATTTAATTGCATCACAAAAAGGTTGAGGAATTCCTATTAAACCAACTCTATTAGGACCTTTACGAATTTGAATATATCTTAAAACTTTTCGTTCTAATAAAGTTAAAAAAGCAACTCTTACTAATACACAAATAATTAATAACAATCTTATAATAATAATTTCTATATAAAACAAGTACTATTTGGAAATAATAAATTACATTTATAAATTCTAAATTTATTGCATTAATCTGCCAAAATAGTTAAATTATTAATAATATTCTTATTTTTAAATTATAATTAATTTAATATTTAATCCTTTCGTACTAAAATATTTTAATTTATTAAAGATAGAAACCAACCTGGCTTACACCGATTTGAACTCAGATGAGATTAATATCTTAATCCAACATCGAGGTCGCAATCTTTTTTATCAATATGAACTCTCCAAAAAAATTACGCTGTTATCCCTAAAGTAACTTAAATTTTTAATCAATATAATTGGATCAATTATTCATAAATTAATGATTTAAATATTTAAAAGTTATTTAAATTTTAATATCACCCCAATAAAATATATTTATTTATTATAATTTAAAAATCTTTAAAATTAAAATTAATAAATATATAAAGATTTATAGGGTCTTCTCGTCTTTTAATTAAATTTTAACTTTTTGATTAAAAAATAAAATTTTATTATAATTTTAAATGAAACAGTTAATATTTCGTCCAACCATTCATTCCAGCCTTCAATTAAAAGACTAATGATTATGCTACCTTTGCACAGTTAAAATACTGTGGCCATTACAAAAAATCATTGGGCAGGTTAGACTTTAAATTAAATTATAAAAGACATGTTTTTGTTAAACAGGCGAATATTATTTTTGCCGAATTCTTTAAATAAACTTTTCATTGAAAAAAAATTAAATAAATTATAATATACTAATTATATCATTATTATTTTATTTTTATTGTTAAAAAAAATATTTTAATAAAAATTTAAAATATAATAAATAATTTCTTATAAAAATTAATTTATAACAAATTTAATAATAATTGATAATTCTCAACATATAATATTTAAATTATATTTATTATTTATAAAAATTTATTTTATAGCTTATCCCATAAAATATTAATTTTTAAAAATTATTTCATTAAAAAAATATATAAATAAATTTTAAAAATTTAAATTTAATTTATTTCATAAAAAACTAGATACCTTTAAGAACGAATAACATTTCATTTCTAATAAATTATTAAAAATAATTTTATAACATTAGTTTTTATAATTTATTAAATCTTTTAAAATCAAGAAAAATAAAATAATTATTTTTTATTTAATATACTCTGATACACAAGATACAATAAATAAAATTTTCTTTTAAAATAAAAATTTTTCATTATATTTCAATATTATTTTACAATACTAATAAACTATTAATAATTTTTTTTTTTTATATAATATATTAAAACATTTAAACTTGTAATTATTTTTAATAATAATAATATAAATAAAATTATAAAATTAATAAATAATTATTAATCAATTTATATTGATTTGCACAAAAATCTTTTCAATGTAAATGAAATGCTTTACTTTATAAGCTTTAAATTGATTCTAGATACACTTTCCAGTACATCAACTATGTTACGACTTTTCTTATTTTAATAATAAGAGCGACGGGCGATATGTACATATTTTAGAGCTAAAATCAAATTATTTATATTTATAATTTTACTATCAAATCCAATTTCATTAAATTTTTCATATTTAAATCCAAAAATAAATTTTATTGTAACTCATTTATACTTAAAAATAAACTACACCTTGATTTGATATTAATTTTTTTTTAAATTATAGAAAATTATTTTTCTTATAAAATATTCTAATAACAACGATATATAAATTAAATAACAATTTTAAGTAAGGTGCATCGTGGATTATCGATTAAAAAACAAGTTCCTCTGAATAGACTAAAATACCGCCAAATTTTTTAAGTTTCAAGATTATAACTAATACTACTCAAATTAATTAATATTATATTTTAAATAATAGGGTATCTAAACCTACTTTTTAATTAAAATTTATTAGCTTTAATTATTTTGAAAATAAAAAATAATAATAATTTAAAAATTTCACTTAATAAATTAATTTATATTTTTATTAAATTATTTAACTTTTATTAATAAATTTTACTTATATTATTTGTATAACCGCAACTGCTGGCAAAAATTAAGTTAATATTAAATTTAATATTTCTATTTCTAAATTTCTTTAATTAATAATATTAATTATTGTAAATAAATAAATAAATATTAACTTTTTAAATTAATAATAATTCACACAAAAATTTACATATAATATAAATTAATAATAAATTTTTTAAGCCAAAATAAAACTTTATAAATAAAATTATTATTTATTTTTAAATAATATAAATTAATTTTAAATAAATTATATAACTATAAAAAGTATATACATATATAATATACAAATAAATTCATACATTTACATAATTAAATTTAGTAAATTCCTCCTTATCAAAATACTAAATCAATAAAAATTTATAGATACCCCTTAATTTTAACATAATTTTTAAAATTTTTTTATATCCCCTTAATATAAATAAAATTAAATAAATTATATTTTAAAATTATACTTAAAAATTAATAATAATTTTTTTTATATTTATAAAAATATTTTTTTTATATATTTAATTTTTAATAATAATAATATAATTTTATAAAAATAATTTAAAAAAGTATAAAGTATTTTAAAATTAAAATCTATAAAAAATTAATTAATTTAATTTTTATATTAATTTAATATTATTTCATTAATTTATTATTAATTTATTATTTAATTATATTCTATTATTCATTCATTCACTTTATTTACATTTTTCTATTAATTTATCACATAAATTTTTTTTATATTTATATTTATATATTATCTATATATATATATATATATATATATTAGGGTGGTCCTTATTTTGTTTTTTTCCGAATTTTTTTCCACGATAGTCCTAAATCGGTTCTAAATATATTTAAAAAAAATCATGCCAAGTTATAGCCCTTTATTTCAATTTTAACCCGACCCCCCCGACAATCAAAGTTTCATATGGAAATAACATGGGAAAAGTTCTGTTGATTGTTTGAAATTTTTTTCATTATGAAATAATGATCAAATCATGTCAAATGATAATGCTTCTTATAGAAAATTTAACGTTCTACAAAAAAGGTTTTTAATGATTTTTTGCTAACTCTAACGGTTTCTGAGTTATTTAAGGTCATACTTGAAGCTTAAATCAATTATGACCTTAAATAACTCAGAAACCGTTAGAGTTAGCAAAAAACCATAAAAGACTTTTTTTGTAGAACGTTAAATTTTCTATAAGAAGCATTATTATTTGACATGACCTGTTCATTATTTCATAATGAAAAAAATTTCAAACAATCAACAGAACTTTTCCCATGTTATTTCCATATGAAACTTTGATTGTCGGGGGGTCGGGTTAAAATTGAAATAAAGGGCTATAACTTGGCATGATTTTTTTTAAATATATTTAGAACCGATTAAGGACTATCGTGGAAAAAAATTCGGAAAAAAACAAAATAAGGACCACCCTAATATATATAGATAATATATATATATAAATATAAAAAAAATATAAAAATTTATGTGATAAATTAATAGAAAAATGTTAATAAAGTGAATGAATAAATAATAGAATATAATTTAATAATAAATTAATAATAAATTAATGAAATAATATTAAATTAATATAAAAATTAAATTAATTAATTTTTTATAGATTTTAATTTTAAAATCCTATTATCCTACTAATATTATAAACGTGAAAGTTTGTATGTGTGGATGTACAGTACGGATTCGGTTTGCGCAACCCTCGATTAGTGCAACTCCTCGATTTTCGCAACACTAAAATCTTAACACGCATTGACTCTATAAGTGCAACTTTTCAAAAAGGCTACCTCGATAAGTGCAACTTCATGTGTTTACTTTCCGTTTTTTTATATTTACGTTCTTTTTTTGATTCTTTATTCCTGCCGTTACTTTACAGCTAGATAATCTGAACAATATTTCATGCAAGAACATGAACAAACACTTAAAATGCATCTGTGTTTATTTGAGTGGGTTGCGGTTTCGTTAGTTTTTACTAAAAATTCATAGGTACCTCCTGTGTTACAAAAAAAAAAAAAAAAAAAAAACAAAATTGTCAATATCAAACGTGAAAAGGGTTCTTCTGTTAAGACAATTTGTAAAAAATATAATATTCACAAATCAACAATATGGCGCATTAAAAAAAGAAAATTGCTCTCAGAGAATTTGTGACTCGAGCAGAGTCCGGACTCCGGACCAGGGAAACGAGTTACGATGAAGGCTTCCGAGTATTGACAGATGGAAAAGGCTTTATATGAATGGTTTCAAAGGAAAAGAACAAAGCACATTCCATTTTCTAATGAAATATGATATTTCAAACATAATATGTGTCAAAGATAATATGACCCAGTAAGTGCAACAACTTCGGTTACTGCAACCGTCCGAATTTCTATTAGTTGCGTTAATCGAGTCCGTACTGTATGTTTGTTCCTCTTTCACGCAAAAACTGCTGAATGGATTTCAATTAAATTTTCCAATAATATAGCTTATACATCAGAATAACACATAGGCTACAATTTATCCCTAAATTCCCTCGGGAACGGGAACGTATACGGGAACTTAGAAACTATAACACCGATTTCAAAAATTTTTCCACTATAAGAATGCTTCATTATCCCCGAGTAACATAAAAACTAATTCGTCCCCATATTCCTACGGTTCCCTATATTCCCACGGGAGCAGGAACGTATACGGGAACTTTGACACTACAGCACCGATTTCAAAAATTCTTTCACCCTTAGAATGCTACACTATCCCCGAGTAACATAAAAACTAATTCATCCCCATATTTCTACGGTTCCCTTTATTCCCACGGGAGCAGGAACGTATACGGGAACTTTGACACTACAGCACCGATTTCAAAAATTCTTTCACCCTTAGAATGCTACACTATCCCCGACTATCATAAAAACTTATTCATCCCCATATTCCTACGGTTCCCTATATTCCCACGGGAGCAGGAACGTATACGGGAACTTTGACACTACAGCACCGATTTCAAAAATTCCTTCACCGTTAGAATGCTACACTACCCCCAAGTAAGATAAAAACTAATTCATCCCCATATTTCTACGGTTCCCTATATTCCCACGGGAGCAGGAACGTATACGGGAACTTTGACACTACAGCACCGATTTCAAAAATTCTTTCACCGTTAGAATGCCACACTATCCCCGAGTAACAAAAACTTTAACTCATCCCCATATTCCTACGGGAACGGTCAACATATTCCAACGGGAACGGGAGTCTTTACTGATATTGAAAATGCGAATGTAGCTATGTCGGTATGATTTTCGAATGTCTCCCGTTCACAGAACCTGAGGAAAGACATAGACTATATATTTTTTCCCTATATTCCCACGGGATCAGGAACGTATACGGGAACTTTGACACTTCAGCACCGATTTCAAAAATTCTTTCACCCTTAGAATGCTACACTATCCCCGAGTAACATAAAAACTAGTTCATCCCCATATTCCTACGGTTCCCTATATTCCCAAGGGAGCAGGAACGTATACGGGAACTTTGACACTACAGCACCGATTTCAAAAATTCTTTCACCGTTAGAATGCTACACTACCCCCGAGTAACATAAAAACTAATTCATCCCCATATTCCTACGGTTCCCTATATTCCCACGGGAGCAGGAACGTATACGGGAACTTTGACACTACAGCACCGATTTCAAAAATTCTTTCACCGTTAGAATGCTACACTATCCCCGAGAAACATAAAATTTAATTCATCCCCATATTCCTACGGTTCCCTATATTCCCACGGGAGCAGGAACGTATACGGGAACTTTGACACTACAGCACCGACTTCAAAAATTCTTTCACCCTTAGAATGCTACACTATCCCCGAGTAACATATAACCTATATTCCCACGGGAGCAGGAACGTATATGGGAACTTTGACACTGCAGCACCGATCTCAAAAATTCTTTCACCGTTAGAATGCTACACTATCCCCGAGTAACATAAAAACTAATTCATGCCCATATTCCTATGGATCCCTATATACAATACCGATTTCAAAAATTCTTCCACCGTTAGAATGCAACACTATCCCTGTGTAACATTAATTTTAATTCATCCACATATTCCTACGGGAACGGGAGTCCTTAGTAATATAATAAGTGTGAAAGGAGCTCTGTCTGTCCGTCGTTCTATGTAACCATCTCCTGCCCAAACTAATAAACCGATTTAAATGAAATTTAAAACAAAGATTGTTCAGAACGTGAGGAAAGACATATACTATATATATATTTTTTCCCTATATTCCCACGGGATCAGGAACGTATACGGGAACTTTGACACTACAGCACCGATTTCAAAAATTCTTTCACCGTTAGAATGCTAAACTATCCCCGAGTAATATTAAAACTTATTCATCCCCATATTCCTACGGTTCCCTATATTCCCACGGGTGCAGGAACGTATACGGGAACTTTGACAATACAGCACAGATTTCAAAAATTCTTTCACCGTTAGAATGCTACACTATCCCCGAGTAACAAAAACTTTAACTCATCCCCATATTCCTACGGGAACGGTCACCATATTCCAACGGGAACGGGAGTCTTTACTGATATTAAAAATGCGAATGTAGCTATGTCGGTATGTTTTTCGTATGTCTCCCGTTCACAGAACCTGAGGAAGGACATAGACTATATATTTTTTCCCTATATTCCCACGGGAGCAGGAACGTATACGGGAACTTTGACACTACAGCACCGATTTCAAAAAATTTTTCACCGTTAGAATGCTAAACTATCCCCGAGTTATATTAAAATTAATTCATCCCCATATTCCTACGGTTCCCTTTATTCCCACGGGAGCAGGAACGTATACGGAAACTTTGACACTACAGCACCGATTTCAAAAATTCTTTCACCGTTAGAATGCTACACTATCCCCGAGAAACATAAAATTTAGTTCATCCCCATATTCCTACGGTTCCCTATATTCCCACGGGAGCAGGAACGTATACGGGAACTTTGACACTACAGCACCGATTTCAAAAATTCTTTCACCCTTAGAATGCTACACTATCCCCGAGTAACATAAAAACTAATTCATCCCCATATTCCTACGATTCCCAACATTCCCACGGGAGCAGGAACGTATACGGGAACTTTGACACTTCAGCACCGATTTCAAAAATTCTTTCACCCTTAGAATGCTACACTATCCCCGAGTAACATAAAAACTAATTCATCCCCATATTCCTACGGTTCCCTATATTCCCAAGGGAGCAGGAACGTATATGGGAACTTTGACACTGCAGCACCGATTTCAAAAATTCTTTCACCGTTAGAATGCTACACTATCCCCGAGTAACATAAAATCCAATTCATCCCCATATTCCTACGGTTCCCTATATTCCCACGGGAGCAGGAACGTATACGGGAACTTTGACACTACAGCACCGATTTCAAAAATTCTTTCACCGTTAGAATGCTACACTATCCCCGAGAAACATAAAATTTAATTCATCCCCATATTCCTACGGTTCCCTATATTTCCACGGGAGCAGGAACGTATACGGGAACTTTGACACTACAGCACCGATTTCAAAAATTCTTTCACCCTTAGAATGCTACACTATCCCCGAGTAACATAAAAACTAATTCATCCCCATATTCCTATGATTCCCAACATTCCCACGGGAGCAGGAACGTATACGGGAACTTTGACACTATAGCACCGATTTCAAAAATTCTTTCACCGTTAGGATGCTACACTATCCCCGAGTAACATAAAAACTAATTCATCCCCATATTCCTACGGTTCCCTATATTCCCACGGGAGCAGGAACGTATATGGGAACTTTGACACTGCAGCACCGATTTCAAAAATTCTTTCACCGTTAGAATGCTACACTATCCCTGAGTAACATAAAAACTAATTCATCCCCATATTCCTATAGATCCCTATATACAATACCGATTTCAAAAATTCTTCCACCGTTAGAATGCTACACTATCCCTTATATTCCCACGGGAACGGAAATGGGAATTCAAAAACTACGGTCTCAAAAGTATTTTTAACAGGGCTACAAAGTGTTGAAATAGGGGTTGAATTTTTTTTTTGGAAATATGTACCGCCATTTTTAAGGCTAGAAGTTTTATTTCCTAAAAAGTTAAAAATGCTGCTGAAAGACACTATTCCACGCGGACGAAGTCGCGGGCACAACTAGTACTTTATACTTTTTTAAATTATTTTTATAAAATTGTATTATATAATTTTTATAAAATTATATATAAAAAAAATATTTTTATAAATATAAAAAAAATTATTATTAATTTTTAAGTATAATTTTAAAATATAATTTATTTAATTTTATTTATATTAAGAGGATATAAAAAAATTTAAAAAATTATGTTAAAACTAAGGGGTACTTATAAATTTTTATTGATTTAGTATTTTGATAAGGAGGAATTTACTAAATTGAATTATATAAATGTATGAATTTATTTGTATATATGTATACACTTTTTAAATTATATAATTTATTTAAAATTAATTTATATTATTTAAAAATAAATAATAATTTTATTTATAAAGTTTTATTTTGGCTTAAAAAATTAACTATTAATTTATATTATATGTAAATTTTTGTGTGAATTAATATTAATTTAAAAAGTTAATATTTATTTATTTATTTACAATAATTAATATTATTAATTAAAGAAATTTAGAAATAGAAATATTAGATTTAATATTTACTTAATTTGTGCCAGCAGTTGCGGTTATACAAATAATATAAGTAAATTTTATTAATAAAAGTTAAATAATTTAATAAAACTGTAAATTAATTTATTAAGTGAAATTTTAAATTACTTTTACTTTTTATTTTCAAATTAATTAAAGCTAATAAATTTTAATTAAAAACTAGGTTTAGATACCCTATTATTTAAAATGTAATATTAATTAATTTGAGTAGTATTAGTTATAATCTTGAAACTTAAAAAATTTGGTGGTATTTTAGTCTATTCAGAGGAACTTGTTTTATAATCGATAATCCACGATGTACCTTACTTAAAATTGTTATTTAATTTATATATCGTTGTTATTAGAATATTTTATAAGAAATATAATTTTCTATAATTTAAAAAAAAATTAATATCAAATCAAGGTGTAGTTTATTTTTAAGTATAAATGAGTTACAATAAAATTTATTTTTGGATTTAAATATGAAAAATTTAATGAAATTGGATTTGATAGTAAAATTATAAATATAAATAATTTGATTTTAGCTCTAAAATATGTACATATCGCCCGTCACTCTTATTATTAAAATAAGATAAGTCGTAACATAGTAGATGTACTGGAAAGTGTATCTAGAATCAATTTAAAGCTTATAAGTAAAGCATTTCATTTACATTGAAAAGATTTTTGTGCAAATCAATATAAATTGATTAAGGGGGGACGCTGGTCTAGAATTTTGAAAAAACCGAAATTTTTTTGTCTTAAAAGGTACTTTACGGTCTTAAAAATAACATACCAAAGGATGGATGCCGGCAAAAATGTCTTAATGCCCAAACTTTCCATTCTGCGGCAGCGCTCCTTAAGAATGCCGTATGATTTTATAGTATTTAAAACTTTAAACGCGTTTTTCTCGAAATCACTTTTTTTTAACTGGCCGAAAACATTACTCCAGCAAATCTTCACCGATCTATACGAAATTTTAACAATACATTCGAAATACTATTCTCCAGAGCCGTACGTAGGATTTTTTTTCTATATTGCATAGTTTTTTTTTTAAATCAACAATTTTGTCGTTTTTTTTTTGTGAAAGTTTTTATTTTTTGTTCAAACGCGCACCATTTCGCCAAAAAACAAAATATCGAAAAAATCCTACGTACGGCTCTTGCTGTTGTTATATAGAAACCTAAAATTTTCGGGATTTTGTTCCAGGATCAAAATTAAGGAGGTTATATTTTCGGCCATGGACCCATCTAAAAAATGAGGTGCCTCCGAAGAAATGCTGGACAGCCGCCATTTTGAAAATAATTGACACGAAAAAATTTGTATTTGTGTATTAAAACCTAAACTATAAGGCCTCTTTCACAAATTTTCGATAGATCTTTTTGTTGAGTAATAAAAAATTCATATATTATGCCCATTTTTTCACGCTCTAGACCAGCGTCCCCCCTTAATAATTATTTATTAATTTTATAATTTTATTTATATTATTATTATTAAAAATAATTATAAGTTTAAATGTTTTAGTATATTTTATAAAAAAAATAGAATTATTAATAGTTTATTAGTATTGTAAAATAATATTTAAAAATAATGAAAAATTTTTATTTTAAAAGAAAATTTTATTTATTGTATCTTGTGTATCAGAGTATATAAAAAAAAAAAAATAATTATTTTATTTTTCTCGATTTTAAAAGATTTAATATATTATAAAAATAAGTGTAATAAAATTATTTTTAATAATTTGTTAGAAATGAAATGTAATTCGTTTTTAAAGGTATCTAATTTTTTAAGAAATAAATTAAATTTAAATTTAAAAAAAATTTTTTTTTTTATTTTTGTAATTAAATAATTTTTAAAAATTAATATTTTATGGGATAAGCTATAAAATAAATTTCTATAAATAATAAATAAAATTTAAATATTATATGTTTAGAATTATCAATTATTATTAAATTTGTTATAAACTAATTTTTATAAGAAATTATTTACTATATTTTAAATTTTTATTAAAATATTTTTTTTAATAATAAAAATAAAATAATAATGATATAATTAGTATATTATAATTTATTTAATTTTTTTTCAATGAAAAGTTTATTTAAAGAATTCGGCAAAAATAATATTCGCCTGTTTAACAAAAACATGTCTTTTAGAATTTAATTTAAAGTTTAACCTGCCCAATGATTTTTTTTAATGGCCGCAGTATTTTAACTGTGCAAAGGTAGCATAATCATTAGTCTTTTAATTGAAGGCTGGAATGAATGGTTGGACGAAATATTAACTGTTTCATTTAAAATTATAATAAAATTTTATTTTTTAATCAAAAAGTTAAAATTTAATTAAAAGACGAGAAGACCCTATAAATCTTTATATATTTATTAATTTTAATTTTAAAGATTTTTAAATTATAATAAATAAATATATTTTATTGGGGTGATATTAAAATTTAAATAACTTTTAAATATTTAAATCATTAATTTATGAATAATTGATCCAATTATATTGATTAAAAATTTAAGTTACTTTAGGGATAACAGCGTATTTTTTTTGGAGAGTTCATATTGATAAAAAAGATTGCGTCCTCGATGTTGGATTAAGATATAATTTTAGGTGTAGCCGTTTAAATTTAAAGTCTGTTCGACTTTTAAAATCTTACATGATCTGAGTTCAAACCGGTGTTGAGTTTAAGCCAGGTTGGTTTCTATCTTTAATAAATTAAAATATTTTAGTACGAAAGGATTAAATATTAGATTAATTATAATTTAAAAATAAGAAAATTATTAATAATTTAACTATTTTGGCAGATTAATGCAATAAATTTAGAATTTATAAATGTAATTTATTATTTCCAAATAGTACTTGTTTTATATAGAAATTATTATATTTATTATTATAAGATTGTTATTAATTATTTGTGTATTAGTAAGAGTTGCTTTTTTAACTTTATTAGAACGAAAAGTTTTAAGGTATATTCAAATTCGTAAAGGTTCTAATAAAGTTGGTTTAATAGGAATTCCTCAACCTTTTTGTGATGCAATTAAATTATTTACTAAAGATCAAACTTATCCTTTAGTATCTAATTATATTTCGTATTATTTTTCTCCTATTTTTTCATTATTTTTATCTTTATTATTATGAATATGTATACCTTTTCTTATTAAATTATTTTCTTTTAATTTAGGTTTAATTTTTTTCATATGTTGTACAAGTTTAGGAGTTTATACAGTTATAATTGCGGGGTGGTCTTCTAACTCTAATTATGCATTATTAGGAGGATTACGTTCTGTTGCTCAAACTATTTCTTATGAAGTAAGATTAGCATTAATTTTATTATCTTTTGTATTTTTAATTAATAATTATAATATTATAAATTTTTATTATTATCAAATATATATGTGATTTTTTATTTTATTATTTCCTTTAAGATTTATTTGACTAATTATTTCATTAGCAGAAACTAATCGTACTCCTTTTGATTTTGCTGAAAGAGAATCAGAATTAGTATCTGGATTTAATGTAGAATATAGAAGAGGAAGATTTGCTTTAGTTTTTTTATCTGAATATTCTAGAATTTTATTTATAAGAATATTATTTTCTTTAATTTTTTTAGGAGGTGATGTATTTAATTTTTTTTTATTTTAAATTAGTATTTATTCCTTTTGCTTTCATTTGAGAACGAGGAACATTACCACGATTTCGATATGATAAATTAATATATTTAGCTTGAAAAAGTTTTTTACCTTTTTTTTAAATTACTTATTATTTTTTATTGGATTAAAAATTTTTTTAATATAATTTATTATAATAACTAAATTTAGTAAAGTTAATAGAAAATTTAAATTTCTATTTTATGTTTTCAAAACATATGCTTATTCAAGCTCATTAACTTTTATTAATTTAATAAATTATCTCATCATTTACAAATTAAAGGATTAATTAAATAATAAGTAAAATATAAAATTGTTAATAATTGACCAATTAAAATATAAGGATCTTCTACTGGCCGTGCTCCAATTCATGTTTATAAAATTACAATAGATACTATAATTCAAAATAAAATTTTATTTATAGGGTAAAATTCAATTCCTCGAAATTTTCTTAAATGGTAAAAAGGTATAATTATTAAAATAGCAATAGATATTACTAAAGCAATTGGAGGAGTAAGTTTATTAGGCATTGAACGTAAAATTGCATAAGCAAATAAAAAATATCATTCAGGTTGAATATGAATTGGAGTAACTAAAGGATTAGCTGGAATAAAATTGTCAGGGTCTCCTAATATACAAGGATTTATTAATGTTAATAATAATAATATTATTATTAAAATAATAAATCCTGTTGTGTCTTTATAAGTAAAAAAAGGATGAAAAGGAATTTTATCTAAATTTGAATTTAATCCTATTGGGTTATAAAATCCTGTTTGATGTAAGAATAATAAATGAATTATTACAGTTGCTAAAATAATAAAAGGAAAAATAAAATGAAAAGTAAAAAATCGAGTTAATGTTGCATTATCGACTGCAAAACCTCCTCAAATTCATTGAACTTAGTCTAATCCTAAATAAGGAATAGCAGATAATAAATTAGTAATTACTGTAGCTCCTCAAAAAGACATTTGTCCTCATGGTAAAATATATCCTATAAAAGCTGTTCCTATTACTAAAAATAAAATAATTGTCGCTGATAATCAAGTTGTTGTAAATAAGTAAGATCCATAATATATTCCACGACCTACGTGTATATAAATACAAATAAAAAAAAAATGATGCACCATTAGCGTGTAATGTACGTAACAACCAACCATAATTAACATTTCGACAAATATGATCTACTCTATTAAATGCTATATTAATATCTGCTCTATAATGCATAGCTAAAAATAAAACAGTTAAAATTTGAATAATTAAACATAATCTTAATAATGAACCAAAATTTCATCAAATAGAAATATTAATTGGAGTAGGTAAATCAACTAAAGCATTATTTGCGATTTTTAAAATCGGATGAGTAGTTCGTAAAGTTATATTCATTAGTGTTAGTATATTAATCGTATAGGGCAGGGCTTCTTAAACTATGGGTCGCGACCCCAAGTGGGGTCGCGTAGGAAGATTCTGGGGTCGCGAGAGATTTTCATGTTAAATATTTAAATTTAGGTTTCCAATGCCAAATTGTGCAATATGCTTTATACTGTTTACCTTAGCCTCTGCACACTGCACATGTTTCAGAAAACAAATCTGCGCATAAAGTTTCTTTTCTTTTATAAAAAAGCCCTGGACTGAATTCTGAATCGGAACTAAAACTGAATTTTCTACAATCGCTGATATGGATTTAAATGTTCTCCTGCCATTCAAACCACATATTTATGTGAAGTCACTTTCTTAGCTTTTACACATATTTAATCCGAATATCGTTCATCGCTAAAAAATGTTCTTACGTCCAGCAGTGTCTGCTATGCAATAAAAAACGAGCATTAAATTGGCTCCTTTTATTTAAAATTGATACTTACCATTCAACGACTGCGCTCGAATATATTCGTTTCTAAATGAATTCTAGAACTATCTTTTTTCATACATATGCATGTACATTTAGATTGTTACCTTGTAAATAAATTAACAGAAAATATTTCTTTATCTTTCTATCATATTTATATGGGGGTCGCCAGGATACTCGCAATCATAAATGGGGTCGTTAATGAAAAAAGTTTAAGAAGCCCTGGTATAGGGCCATAAAATAGTTTAGTAATTTTTACTGTTGCAATTAATGTAATTAATAAGTAATTAATTATTAAAATAGTAATTAGATTTGTCGGCTAATTATATAATTTATTTAATCTTAAAATATTTTCTTTAATATATGAATTATTATTAATAATTGATATTATTTCAATATTTAATGAATTGAATATTATAGTTATTTTATCTATAAAAAATTTATTATTATTATTAGTGTAAAAATTAATAAAATTATTATAATTATTTTTATAGATAATGCAAATATTTCATTTGAAACTAAAGAAGTTACATAAATTGTTAAAATATCGAGGTTAATTCGAAAAGGAAAAGACACGTCTGTTCGATAAGTACAATTTTATTCAAGTGAGTAAGAAGAACAAGAACAAGAAAAGAGAATAGAAAAACTTAAGCAATTGACAGAATGTAATGAGAGCTTTTGCAGTTGGGTTGCCAAAGTGTAAATATAAAATAAAGTAATTAATTTTCCAACAAACTCCGCCTCAACCCAAGTGCGATACATAATGATTAAACTGTCTTTTAAAGTAGTAATTTAATTTATACACATTTGAAATTTTGATTCATTGAGCAAAGATAAGAAATACTATTCGTTCTACAAAAATAAAATCTTTAACATCGTACACGCAAGCTCATGTTTTTTCAATGATAAAATTTTAGTAAATATATCTGCAGCATTCTCTGATGATGGAACATACTTGATATCCATTTCGCCGGACATATATTTCTCTCTTATGTAATGGAAGCGAATGTCTATGTGTTTGCTTCGTTTATGAACAATTGGATTCTTAACTGCGAACTGAGCTCCTTGATTGTCGCACATCACCGTAGAAGCTACCTTGGCATATTCGATGAAGCCAATTTCTTTCAGCAGGCTGCGATAAAAAGCAACTTCCTTAACGCCTTGACACATAGCTACATATTCAGCTTCCATCGTGCTTAAGGAAACAACGGGCTGTTTTTTCGACTCCCGAGCAATTAGGCAGCCACAAAAGAACATAGCAAAACCACTCAAGGTCTTTCTATCTACTGGGTCTGATCCCCAGTCAGCATCTGTGAAGCAAATAAGGTTTTCATTATTGGGAGCATAAGTTAACATACCTTTGGGTTTAAGTTTAAGGTATCTTAGAACCCTTTTTGCAGCTAGAAAGTGCTCTTGGTGAGGATGACTATGGTACTGGGCTAATCTGGACACAATATGCACGATGTCTGGTCTGGACATTGTTGCTAAATATGTGAGACCTCCAAGTAAAGATTGGAACTCCTTGATATTAGAGCCGGAACAATGTTCGTCTCCACATTTTTCTAGTATTGAACCTTCTGCAGACGGTGTTGCAGCACCTTTACAATCCAGCATTCCCCATTTTTTCAGCAACTCCAAAGTATATCTCTGTTGGTGTATTTTAATTTCGCCTCGAAGACCATCTCGCTGAATCTCCAATCCTAAATAATATTTAATTGGACCACGATCAACAGCTTCAACTTGTGAACACAAATTTTCGATTATGTTTTTCATCGTTGCTTCTTCAGAACATGCTATTATCAAATCATCGACGTAAATAGATATTATGTTGATTTCGTTTTGGTGATTCATGAAATAAATACAATTATCAGTTTTGCATCTTTGGAAACCCATGTCTTTCAAAATGGAATTGATTTTTTCATTCCAATATCTCCCAGCCTGTTTGAGTCCATATAGAGACTTTTTCAATCTGCTAACCTTATTCGGGTGTGCCTTACTCACGAACATCTGAGGCTGCTCCATAAAGACCTCTTCTTCTAGGTCCCCGTTCAAATAAGCTGATACGACGTCAATGTGATTTACCAGCAGCTTATGCTTAGCTGATAGTGCCAATATAAGGCGTGATGCTGCATGCCTTGCTACCGGAGAGTAAGTTTCATAAAAGTCTTCACCGTAAACTTGAGAACAGCCTTGAGCAACTAGTCGTGCTTTCAGTTTTTCTACCGTGCCGTCTGGATTAGTTTTCGTTGAAAAAACCCATCTCGATCCAATTATATTTTTGTCATCCGGACGATCAACTAACTCCCATGTATTGTTTTTAAGCAACGAATCATACTCCGCCTGCATTGCATGTTTCCATTTGATATTATCTTCTGACTTCATGACATCATAAACATTGGATGGAGTTACGGTAACAGCGCTCAAGATCTCTGGATTGTCGGTTATATACTTTTTTCTGGGGCGTCCAACATTGCCTGTTCGAATAATCCTAGGTCTGCCTCTTTTCCGTTTGCCTTCAACAACTGGATCATCTTCTGACAAATCATCATTATCAGAGTCAGTTGGGCCATGATTTTCCTCTACAGTTTCAGCCACATCACCAACTACTCCATGATTTTTCTCTACAGTTTCAGCCACATCACCAACTACTCCAGACTCCTGCATAATGAGACGATCGCCTTCGTCGTTCACAATTTCATCCTTTGTTGGATATAACAATATGTCATAAGTGTCATCGTGGGCATCCAAATCGTTACCAACAGCATCACCCGAGGCACCTCCAACTGCATTTCGCTCACCATTCTCGAAAAATATGACATTTCTCGCAACAACAATAGATTTGCTTTGCTTATTGTAAAGTCTGTAGGCTTTCGATGAATTGGCATATCCAACAAAAACAAGACTTGTACCTTTTGGTTCAAACTTCGACTTAGTTCTCTGGTGGTTCAAAGACACAGCTTCACAGCCGAAAATCTTGAAGTGAGAAACCGATGGTTTCCTACCAAACCAACACTCATACGGAGTCTTTGACAACAGGACTTTTGTTGGGCATCTGTTCCTAATATATGTGGCGGTATTAAGTGCCTCGGACCACAGACTTTGACAAGATTTGGAATTAAACAGCATACACCCCGTCATCTCCTCTAGGGTTCTGTTGGCCCTTTCGGCAACGCCATTCTGCTGCGGGGTATAACTCACTGTATTTTCATGACGGAATCCATGTTCTTTAAATAAATTTTCAAATTGTGAATTACAATATTCGCGTCCGTTGTCGCTTCTCGAACACTTTATTTTGTTCCCAGTTTGTTTTTCGCTTTCAATCATGAACTCTCGGAACATTTCAAAAGCCTCCGATTTGTGTTTAATAAATCGAGTCACAGTGAACCTAGAAAAATCGTCAATAAACGTAATAAAATATCGAGATCCACCTTGTGAAGCAACCTTCATCGGTCTGCATATATCCGTATGCACTAGCTCGAGAACATTTTTGGTGTAGATTTCTTTGAAACTAGGAAATGGCTTTTTCTTAATTTTGCACATCGCACATGTACTACAACTAAAATTTGGAGGTATTTTGACCGTCAATCCACGTACCATATCTTTGTTTGACAGCATGCACAAATCATTACAGTTAAGATGGCCAAACCTGGAGTGCCACACTTCAAACTGTTTATCAATCTTGATTGAGACACCATTAACACGCTCGGTAAGATTTCTTAAAAACCTCACATAAAAAATACCATTATCTATTTTGGCAGTGAGAATGGGAACATTAGCTTTAGTTTTAACAGCTGTCTCTTTGTCACTGAACTCTACAGTATTCCCGTTTTTAATTATTTTACTCACTGAGAGAAAATTACTAAATATAAAATAGAAATAAGCTGGGAACAAATAATACATCGCGCAAAATAGTGTCACAGAAACTGGATCGAGCTTTAACAACACCGGTACCTTTTGCAATAACACATTCTCCTGACGGTAAAACAACAGTTTGATTAGATTGAACTAGCGAAGTGAACTGTTTTTCATCATTTGTCATATGTGACGAAGCACCGCTATCCAGAATCCAAACGCTTTGGTCTACGAGTTTTGCCGATGACGATGACGTAGAAAGACTTAAAACTGCTGCTGCAGATTCTTTCTTTTTCGAATAGCATTGTGATTGAAAATGCCCTCTCTTGCCACAGGCATAACATTTTACCTTTTTCATATTACGCGATCTTGTATTATCAAGAGATTGTCGCTCTCCACCTGTTTTTTCCCAATCACCCTTCTTCATCTTCTGCACCTTAGCTGCTAGAACACTTTCGCTATTGTGTTCGGTTTTTTCACTCCGTCTCCTCTCTTCCTCCAACACCTTAACCTTCAATTGCTCGAATGTAGGCAACTTATCTCTGCTTTCTATGGCTACTACAAAACTTTCCATATCATCAGGCAGACCACACAGTAGTAAGATACAAAGGAGATCTTCTGGTATCTTAACATTAATCTCATGTAGGTTATCGATAATTGTACAAAAATTATTAATTTGACTTGCAAAGTTTTCCCTAGACCCAATTTTAAAGCGTACCAATTTCTTGAACAAATTTACCTTGCGAGCTGGTCCATCTGCGTTATACAAATTGCTAAGAAGAACCCAAGCTTCTTTGGTATTCTTACAATGCTTGATGTGAATGAGTTCTGATGGTTTTACGCATAGAGTTAAATATGCTAGGGCTTTCTTATCGACAGCTTCCCCATTCAATTTCTCAGCAGCTGTTGCTTCATCCGGACACTTAACCTCTACAACCATCCAATAATCCAAAGTTATAAGCAGACTCTTCATCTGCACCGACCAGGTTGCATAATTGTCAGCACACAATTTGTCTATCTTTGTTAAGGAACTCATCCTAAAAGAATTAAGTGTTTAATACTTTTAACAGCAATTGAACAAAAAGCTAATCAAAAATTGAAACCACGCTTTGGAGGTCTGGGCCCATAACCTATGTTAAAATATCGAGGTTAATTCGAAGAGGAAAAGACACGTCTGTTCGATAAGTACAATTTTATTCAAGTGAGTAAGAAGAACAAGAACAAGAAAAGAGAATAGAAAAACTTAAGCAATTGACAGAATGTAATGAGAGCTTTTGCAGTTGGGTTGCCAAAGTGTAAATATAAAATAAAGTAATTAATTTTCCAACATAAATAAATAAAACAAGTATTCCTCCAACAAAAATTAAGAATAAAATATAAGAAAATCAAAAAGTTTTTGTTATTAATCCTGTAACACTACAAATTATTATTAATGTTTGAATTAATAATATTAATCCTATTCTTAAAGGATGATTTATTTGTATAAATATAAATCTAAATATTATAATTAATCTGTATAAAATAATTTGAATAATATCAAGAAATAGTTTAATTAAAATATTAATTTTGGAGATTAATGATAAAGAAATATCTTTTTTCATGAAGTTTAAAAAGAAATAATTCTTATTTTTGATTTCCAAGACCAATGTTTTTTTTAAACTATTAAAACTAATGATAATATTAATTAATTGAGGATTACCTTTTTTTAATAATAATAGGTATTTTTATTTTTATTTCTAATCGAAAACGTTTATTATCTATACTTTTAAGTTTAGAATATATTGTGTTGTCTTTATTTTATTTATTATTTATTTATTTAAATATATTAAACTATGAAAATTATTTTAGTATAATTTTTATAACTTTTGCAGTTTGTGAAGGAGTTTTAGGTTTATCTCTTTTAGTATCTATAATTCGTATATATGGAAATGATTATTTTCAATCTTTCAATATTTTACAATGTTAATAATTTTATTTATATTATTATTATTGTTTCCAATTTGTTTTATAAAAAATATATTTTGAATGGTTCAAATAATAATAAATTATATTCTTTTTAATTATTAATAATTATTTTACTAATTATTGAATATTGATTTCTTATTTTTAAGGTATGGATTTACTTTCTTATGGAATAATTTTATTAAGTTTTTGAATTTGTTCATTAATAATAATAGCAAGACATGCTATTAATAAAAATAATAATTATAAGAAACTATGATTGAGACACCATTAACACGCTCGGTAAGATTTCTTAAAAACCTCACATAAAAAATACCATTATCTATTTTGGCAGTGAGAATGGGAACATTAGCTTTAGTTTTAACAGCTGTCTCTTTGTCACTGAACTCTACAGTATTCCCGTTTTTAATTATTTTACTCACTGAGAGAAAATTACTAAATATAAAATAGAAATAAGCTGGGAACAAATAATACATCGCGCAAAATAGTGTCACAGAAACTGGATCGAGCTTTAACAACACCGGTACCTTTTGCAATAACACATTCTCCTGACGGTAAAACAACAGTTTGATTAGATTGAACTAGCGAAGTGAACTGTTTTTCATCATTTGTCATATGTGACGAAGCACCGCTATCCAGAATCCAAACGCTTTGGTCTACGAGTTTTGCCGATGACGATGACGTAGAAAGACTTAAAACTGCTGCTGCAGATTCTTTCTTTTTCGAATAGCATTGTGATTGAAAATGCCCTCTCTTGCCACAGGCATAACATTTTACCTTTTTCATATTACGCGATCTTGTATTATCAAGAGATTGTCGCTCTCCACCTGTTTTTTCCCAATCACCCTTCTTCATCTTCTGCACCTTAGCTGCTAGAACACTTTCGCTATTGTGTTCGGTTTTTTCACTCCGTCTCCTCTCTTCCTCCAACACCTTAACCTTCAATTGCTCGAATGTAGGCAACTTATCTCTGCTTTCTATGGCTACTACAAAACTTTCCATATCATCAGGCAGACCACACAGTAGTAAGATACAAAGGAGATCTTCTGGTATCTTAACATTAATCTCATGTAGGTTATCGATAATTGTACAAAAATTATTAATTTGACTTGCAAAGTTTTCCCTAGACCCAATTTTAAAGCGTACCAATTTCTTGAACAAATTTACCTTGCGAGCTGGTCCATCTGCGTTATACAAATTGCTAAGAAGAACCCAAGCTTCTTTGGTATTCTTACAATGCTTGATGTGAATGAGTTCTGATGGTTTTACGCATAGAGTTAAATATGCTAGGGCTTTCTTATCGACAGCTTCCCCATTCAATTTCTCAGCAGCTGTTGCTTCATCCGGACACTTAACCTCTACAACCATCCAATAATCCAAAGTTATAAGCAGACTCTTCATCTGCACCGACCAGGTTGCATAATTGTCAGCACACAATTTGTCTATCTTTGTTAAGGAACTCATCCTAAAAGAATTAAGTGTTTAATACTTTTAACAGCAATTGAACAAAAAGCTAATCAAAAATTGAAACCACGCTTTGGAGGTCTGGGCCCATAACCTATGTTAAAATATCGAGGTTAATTCGAAGAGGAAAAGACACGTCTGTTCGATAAGTACAATTTTATTCAAGTGAGTAAGAAGAACAAGAACAAGAAAAGAGAATAGAAAAACTTAAGCAATTGACAGAATGTAATGAGAGCTTTTGCAGTTAGGTTGCCAAAGTGTAAATATAAAATAAAGTAATTAATTTTCCAACATAAATAAATAAAACAAGTATTCCTCCAACAAAAATTAAGAATAAAATATAAGAAAATCAAAAAGTTTTTGTTATTAATCCTGTAACACTACAAATTATTATTAATGTTTGAATTAATAATATTAATCCTATTCTTAAAGGATGATTTATTTGTATAAATATAAATCTAAATATTATAATTAATCTGTATAAAATAATTTGAATAATATCAAGAAATAGTTTAATTAAAATATTAATTTTGGAGATTAATGATAAAGAAATATCTTTTTTCATGAAGTTTAAAAAGAAATAATTCTTATTTTTGATTTCCAAGACCAATGTTTTTTTTAAACTATTAAAACTAATGATAATATTAATTAATTGAGGATTACCTTTTTTTAATAATAATAGGTATTTTTATTTTTATTTCTAATCGAAAACGTTTATTATCTATACTTTTAAGTTTAGAATATATTGTGTTGTCTTTATTTTATTTATTATTTATTTATTTAAATATATTAAACTATGAAAATTATTTTAGTATAATTTTTATAACTTTTGCAGTTTGTGAAGGAGTTTTAGGTTTATCTCTTTTAGTATCTATAATTCGTATATATGGAAATGATTATTTTCAATCTTTCAATATTTTACAATGTTAATAATTTTATTTATATTATTATTATTGTTTCCAATTTGTTTTATAAAAAATATATTTTGAATGGTTCAAATAATAATAAATTATATTCTTTTTAATTATTAATAATTATTTTACTAATTATTGAATATTGATTTCTTATTTTTAAGGTATGGATTTACTTTCTTATGGAATAATTTTATTAAGTTTTTGAATTTGTTCATTAATAATAATAGCAAGACATGCTATTAATAAAAATAATAATTATAAGAAACTATTTATGTTAAATTTATTATTATTATTATTTTTAACTTTTAGAAGAATAAATATTTTTCTTTTTTACCTTTTTTTGAATGTAGTTTAATTCCTACTTTATTATTAATTTTAGGTTGAGGATATCAACCTGAACGGTTACAAGCAGGTATGTATTTATTATTTTATACATTGTTAGTTTCTTTACATATATTAGTTGCTATTTTTTATTTATATAATAATATAATAACTATAAATTTTTATTTAATTAGTAATTATAATTTAAATTATATGATTCTATATTTTTCATTAATTTTATCATTTTTAGTGAAAATACCTATATTTTTAGTACATTTATGATTACCAAAAGCTCATGTAGAAGCTCCTGTTTCTGGATCTATAATTTTAACTGGAATTATATTCAAATTAGGAGGGTATGGATTATTACGATTTTTTTCATTTTTACAAATTTTAGGATTTAAATACAATTATTTATTTATTAGAATTAGTTTGGTTGGAGGAATTTTAGTAAGTTTAGTTTGTTTACGACAAACTGATTTAAAAGCATTAATTGCTTATTCTTCTGTAGCTCATATAGGTATTGTTTTAAGAGGATTGATAACAATAACTTATTGAGGAATTTCTGGATCTTATACTTTAATAATTGCCCATGGTTTATGTTCTTCAGGATTATTTTGTTTAGCTAATATTACATATGAACGATTAGGTAGACGAAGTTTATTAATTAATAAAGGATTATTAAATTTTATACCTTCAATATCTTTATGATGATTTTTATTATGTGCTGGTAATATAGCTGCACCTCCAACTTTAAATTTATTAGGAGAAATTTCTTTATTAAATAGAATTGTAGGCTGATCAATATTTAAAATATGTTTATTAATTTTTAGATGTTTTCTTAGTGCTGCATATACTTTATATTTATATGCTTATAGACAACATGGAAAATTATTTTCAGGAATTTATTCATTTAGAATAGGATAAAATCGTGAATATTTATTATTATTTCTTCATTGATTTCCTGTAAATTTATTAGTATTAAAATCTGAAATAAGTTTGTTATGATTATAAATTTAAATAGTTTATTATAAAATATTGATTTGTGGTATCAATGATACGAATTTATTCATTTTAAATTATGAAATATTTATCAATTTGTTTAATAAATTTTTTTTTTTTATTTATTATTAGAATATTATTATTATTATGTTTATTTTATTTTCTTTTAAATGAAATTATTTATTTTTTAGAATGAGAGGTTGTTTCCTTAAATTCAATTAGAATTGTAATAACTATTTTATTTGATTGAATAAGTTTAATATTTATATCTTTTGTTTTATTAATTTCCTCTTTAGTAATTTATTACAGAAAAGAATATATAGCAAATGATTTTAATATTAATCGATTTATCTTGTTAGTATTAATATTTGTTTTATCAATAATATTGTTAATTATTAGTCCAAATTTAATTAGAATTTTATTAGGATGAGATGGTTTAGGATTAGTTTCTTATTGTCTAGTTATTTATTTTAATAATGTAAAATCTTTTAATGCAGGAATATTAACTGCTTTAATGAATCGTGTTGGTGATGTATTTTTATTATTAGCAATTGCTTGAATATTAAATTATGGAAGAATGAGATATATTTTTTATTTAGAATTTATATTAAATGATAAACAAATAATATTAATTGGTATTTTAGTAACAAGTGCTGCAATAACAAAAAGTGCTCAAATTCCTTTTTTTGGTAACCTGCAGCTATAGCTGCACCTACTCCTGTTTCTGCTTTAGTTCATTCATCTACTTTAGTTACAGCAGGAATTTATTTATTAATTTGATTTAATATATTAGTTCATAATTCATTTGTAGGTCAATTATTATTATTAATAGCTGGTTTAACTATATTTATATCTGGTTTAGGGGCTAATTTTGAATTTGATTTAAAAAAAATTATTGCTTTATCAACATTAAGACAATTAGGATTAATAATAATAAATCTATCTATAGGATATTATAAATTAGCTTTTTTTTCATTTTTTAACTCATGCTTTGTTTAAAGCTTTATTATTTATATGTGCTGGAGCAATTATTCATAATATAAATAATTTTCAGGATCTACGTTTAATGGGAGGATTAACATTATTTATACCTTTAACTTGTTCTTGTTTGAATGTAGCTAATTTAGCTTTATGTGGTATACCTTTTTTAGCTGGATTTTATTCAAAAGATTTAATTTTAGAAATTGTATCTATAAGTATAATTAATTTATTTATTTATTATTTATTCTTTTTTTCGACTGGATTAACTGTATGTTATTCTTTACGATTAGTTTATTATTCAATAACTGGAGATATAAATTGTATAAGATTAAATGTATTAAATGATGAAAGTTGAGTTATATTAAAAAGAATATTAGGATTAATATTTATAAGAATTATTGGGGGTTCAATATTAAGTTGATTAATTTTTTTAACCCTGTTGCAGAAATAAAAAGCGACTCAACTTAAGATTAACAAAAGAGATGTTTATTCGATAAATGTATAGAAGCAACTGTGCTTCTTATTTGATACGTTGGACATTAGAGATTAGAGTAAGTAAAACATGCGCGCTAGAGTATGTAATGCATATAGATACTGTTAATACTTAAGAGAGAGTATTGTGTTGATTTACAGCTTAAGTTACAATGGTGCACAAAAATATTCCAACACTCCCCCACAACGCAATACGATTAAAGAATTCAAATAAAAAATTTAATCTAATAAGCCCATTAAGTTGACAAACTTTAAATGTTTAACTTTCGCCAAATTCTTAGTGAGTACATCAGCCATCATGTCTCCTGTGCATTGGTAGTTCAACTGGATGATGCCATCTTGAAGCAAGTCTCGGACAAAGTGATACCGTATATCAATGTGCTTCGTTCTAGGGTGATGAACCGGATTCCTCGCAAGTTGTTGGGCACCTATATTGTCATTAAAAAGAACAATATAATTATTTTGTAATTTGATACCCATTTCAATTAACAAATTTTTAAAGTAAACTGCCTCTTTACTGGCTTGAGACAAAGCCATATACTCAGCCTCTGTACTGCTGAGAGCAACCGATGTCTGTTTTTTCGATTCCCATGAAATGGCAGCGCCTGCTAGCATAAAAACAAATCCCGTGTACGACTTTCTATCGTCAATATTTCCAGCCCAATCAGCATCGACGTAACCTTTAATATCTTCGGATTGTTTTTGGTATGTTAGCTTCATATTACAAGTCGTATTGAGATATCGCAGCAAGTGTTTCAGAGCTACAGAATGCTCGGTGTGCGGATCGCTGTTGAATTGTGAGAGCTTACTTATTGTGTGCACAATATCTGGTCGCGTACATACAGCCAAATACAAGAGAGCTCCAACTACCGATTGGTAAGAATAAGGGTTATCCCTTTTACATGTTGAATCAGAACATTTTTGCAGTTTTATGCCAGGGTCCAATGGTGTGAACTGTGTCTTACACGATTCCATTCCTTCACGTTTAAGCACATCGTTAATATACTGCTTTTGATGTATACTAATTGGTCCCCTTAATCCTTTACGCTCAACCTGAATGCCCAAAAAATATGTGAGCGGGCCTTTATCTACACAATCGAACTCTTCACAGAGCTTACGCTTTATTTCATTCATAGACACTTCATTAGAACAAGCGATCATAATGTCATCTACATAAATCGCTATTATGTTAAGACATCCGCCTTTGTTTGTAACATAAAGGCAATTATCGCCATTACATTTCTTAAAGCCAATAGCAAGCAAAACACTGTGAAGTCTTTTATTCCATTCTCGACCTGCTTGTTTGAGGCCATATAAGGACTTTCGAAGCTTGCATACTTTATTTGGGTGCCGATCATCTATGAATCCTTCCGGTTGTGACATGTAAACTGCTTCATCTAAATTCCCATTCAAAAATGCTGAAGTAACATCTATATGGTCCAGCAACAGTTCTCTCTCAACAGCTATAGCGATTACTAACCGAATTGTTGAAAAGCGCGCGACCGGTGAAAAGGTCTCATTATAATTTACTAAAAACTTTTGGGCACAACCTTTTGCCACTAACCTGCCTTTAAATCTATCGACTGATCCATCACAATTCCGCTTCACACTGAAAACCCATTTGCATCCTATCTTTGGAGTATTCTCTGGAAGATCAACTAAATCCCAGGTGTGGTTCTTCATAAGCGAATTCATTTCGACTTCCATTGCATTTCTCCATCTCGAAGCATCTACGCTTGACATTGCCTCTGCAATTGTCAATGGAGCAGCCGGAACTTCTAAGGCGTTAACTGCTTCTATATAGTTGAACTGCTTTGCTGGGCGACCTGGTTTCCCAGTACGGATTATTTTTGGACGACCTGGTCCTCGAATGAGATCCTTAGCTTCAACTGGTTCTTCTTTATCATTTTGTTCTTGTTCTTGGTGCTGCTGTGTCATTGCTTGAGATTGATACTCCACTTCTGTTACTAAGAAATCTTTTGAATTAACATCTCCATCAAAATTCGTTTGAAACTTCTCGAAAAATCTTACATCCCTGCTTTTCTCAACCCTTCTTGTTCTGGGGTCAAACAACCGATAAGCCTTTGATTCCTCTGAGTATCCGACCATGTAATACTCTTTTCCTTTTTCAGAAAACTTTGAACGGCCTGGTTTCTTCTCTAACACAACCGCTTTAGATCCAAAAAGTTTCAAATGGGAAATTATGGGCTTACGACCTGACCAAATCTCGTGAGGTGTTGAGTTTCCAGCAATATTTGTCGGTGATCTATTTCTTAAATAAGCTGCAGTATTTATGCCTTCTGCCCACAAATACTCGGGAAGTTCAGAGCCAATAAGCATGCATCTGGCCATCTCTACTAACGTACGATTAGCTCTCTCTGCAACTCCATTCTGCTGAGGAGTGTATTCTACGGATAGCTGTCTTTTTATCCCGCATGCATTTAAAAAATCTTTAAAACGATTATTGGTATACTCCGTTCCATTATCACTCCGAATTGATTTTATCTTGCGGCCTGTCTGTAATTCTGCCATCGCCTTAAACTCTTTAAAAACACCAAAAACCTCATCTTTGCTTTTAATGAAATAGACAAAAATATTTCTGGAATGGTCATCTATAAATGTTACGAAAAATCTAGCTCCCCCAGCTGAAGTCACCCGCATAGGACCGCAAATGTCCGTGTGTACCATCTCTAGCAAATCCTTGCTTCGATACAAGGACTGTTTCGGAAAAGGTTTGACATTAATTTTTCCCTTAGCGCAAATAAGGCAATCCATTTTGTCGACAGCTTGCGGTGAGTTGAAATTTAAACCAACAACCATATCATGCTTTTTTAAATGCCTTAGACTTTGGCCATTAAGGTGGCCAAAACGCTGATGCCATTTACTAAAACTATCAATATTCTCGCTACAAGAACCATAACTCAAAGCTTCTTTCAGTTGATCAATAATAAATAAATTCCTTTTTCGACTAGCTTTTAATACAGGTTGATTGTCTTCATTTTTTATAATGGCTACATTCTGATTAAATTCAACGGCACAATTATGCTGAGTAATTTTGCTAACCGACACAAAATTTCCACGTAGCTCAGGAACAAACAGTACATTATTCAACGTAACGTTTCCATGTGACGATGTAAGGTTAACTGTTCCTATTCCGCTAGATAAAACAGTTTTGTCATTTGCTAGATGTACTACTTCTGAACTATTAGTATTGAAACTGTTAAAATATTGTTTCATGCAACACATGTGACTAGTGGCCCCGCTATCTAGACACCATTCGTTTGGATTCAGCACACTGGAGTCATTATTTTCAAATTTCGAAAAAAGTCCAAAGGATGCCGTCGGCATTGGATTTGACAAACTGCTCTTCTTTTGACGACAGTTTGCAGCAAAATGCCCTCTTTGTCCACATGCATAGCATTTCCCTTTGCTCCTCATACCGTTTGTCTTATTTTTATGAAAACTATTTTTATGGTTAGATTTTATTGAAAAAATTTGGTGATTCTCTGAGCTTTCATTTCCCTTCTCATGTCGCCTCTGTTCTTCCTCCAGCAGCTTAATTTTTAAACTAACTAGCGATGGTAAATTATCTCTACTCTCAATTGCAACAATAAAGTTTTCATATGAATCAGGCAGGCTACATAATAAAATTATACTGAGTAACTCATCTGGTATTAGAACCTGAATTTCATGCAATTTTTCCACTACTTCATAAAAATCATTAAGATGAGCTGACATGGACTGACCATCTGTCATCTTGGCATGCATTAACTGTTTGAACAGACTCACCATTCGAGCTGGACCTTTCGGTTGATATATTTCAGATAATTTATCCCACGCTTCCTTAGAACTCTGGCAGTGCTTCACATGTAAAAGCTCAGATGATTTTACGCTAAGTAAAATTGTTGCGAGCGCTTTACCATCACTAATTTTCCATGCTGCTAACTGTGTGTTCCAACCTGCTAATTCACCTTCTTCTTTTGGCTCTTCTGGTAAAACATTCGACCCATCTACAAACGGCCACAAATCCGCATGCACCAGGACACTTTTCATTTGGATTGTCCAAGTCGAATAATTATCTCCATTAAGTTTCTCAATTTGGTATAAAGAACTCATTTTCATGTTTAATCCCCTTTTTTTAACAATAAATTACAAAGAAGGCTAATAATTGGATTGAAAAAAAAAACCCGCAATTTCTTTTGACGCTAACGGCTTAATCTTCGACTGACGAAAAAAAAAAAATTGCAAAACTAAACTTAATCTTTTGTTCTATTGCAATCTGGGCCCATAACCTGTTGCAGAAATAAAAAGCGACTCAACTTAAGATTAACAAAAGAGATGTTTATTCGATAAATGTATAGAAGCAACTGTGCTTCTTATTTGATACGTTGGACATTAGAGATTAGAGTAAGTAAAACATGCGCGCTAGAGTATGTAATGCATATAGATACTGTTAATACTTAAGAGAGAGTATTGTGTTGATTTACAGCTTAAGTTACAATGGTGCACAAAAATATTCCAACAAACCCCCTCAATAATTTGTTTACCTTATTATTTAAAATATATAACTTTATTTGTTTGTATTATAAGAGGTCTTTTTGGATATTTAATTTCTAACATTTTATTATTTTTTATAAATAAATCTTTAAAATATTATTTTATTAGTATATTTAGAGAATCAATATGGTTTATACCTTATATTTCTACTTATGGAATTATTAATTATTCTTTAAAAATTGGAATAAATGTTGTTAATAATTTTGATCAAGGTTGGTCAGAGTTTATAGGAAGACAAAATTTATATAATCAATTAGTTCATTATTCTCAATTTAATTATTTTGTACAAAATAATAACTTAAAAATTTATTTAATAGTTTTTATTTTATGAATTATTATTTTAATAATATTATAAAATAGAGTATGACATTGAAGATGTTTCGGAGATTTATTAATCTTTAAATAATTATATAATAAAATTTAGTAATTTATAAAAATAAAATATTTTATTTTTACAATGAAAATGTAATGTTTTATTTAAACTATATAAATGAGAAATATAAATGGAAATAAACCATTAAAATAAAAAGTTAGCAGCTTTTATTTGATCTACATATTTCTTTAATTGGATTAAATAATTCATTTTTATCTTTAACAGTGATATACCTCTATTTTGGTTTCAATTTAAATAGAATAAGGGTATAAATACCTAAAATTAGGTCGAAACTAATTACAATAAATCGTTTCATATTCAATGAAATATTAAGGTAAATTGAATTAATCAATTATTTTTGAATGCAAATCAAATGTTATAATTTTAACTATAACCCTAAATTGATCAATTAAGTATTCCTCGATTTCATTCATGATATAATCCTAATAATAAAATTAAGATAAATACAATTGATGTAATTCTTCATATTATTAAATTTGAATAGTTTAAAATTAAAATTATAGGTAAAATTAAAGCAATTTCTACATCAAAAATTAAAAAAATTATTGTTATTAAAAAAAATTTAACGAAAATGGTAGTCGAGAAGAAGATATTGGATCAAATCCACATTCAAAAGGCGAACTTTTTTCTCGATCATTAAAAGTTTTTTTAGATAAAATAGTAGCTAATATTATTACTACTGTTGATAATTAAAGATATTCTTATTATAGAAAAAATTATTTATATTATTATATTAATAAACCTTATGATTGGAAGTCATATATACTTTTATACTATATAAATATATTATCCTCCTCATCAATAAATTGATACATATAAAAATAATCAAACAATATCAACAAAATGTCAATATCATGCTGCAGCTTCAAATCCAAAATGATGATTTTTTGAAAAATGATTATTTAAATGACGAATTAAGCATACTAATAAGAATGAAGTTCCAATTAATACATGAAGTCCATGAAATCCTGTTGCTATAAAAAAAGTTGATCCATAAACAGCATCTGCAATTCTAAAAGGAGCTTCAACATATTCATAAGCTTGTAAAATAGAAAAATAAATTCCTAATAATACTGTAAAAAATAAACCTTGAGTAGTTTGAGAATAATTTCCACTTATTAAACTATGATGTGCTCATGTTACAGTAATTCCAGAGGCTAATAAAATAGTTGTATTTAATAAAGGAATTTGAAAAGGGTTAAAAGGAATAATACCTAATGGGGGTCATATAGTTCCTAATTCAATAGTAGGAGATAAACTTCTATGAAAAAAAAGCTCAAAAAAAAGAAGTAAAAAATAAAATTTCTGATAAAATAAATAAAATTATACCTCATCGTAATCCTGTTGTTACTGAATAAGTATGTAATCCTTGAAAAGTTCTTTCACGTGATACATCTCGTCATCATTGATAAACTGTTAATAATGTAATTAATGTTCCTAATTGTTTAGTAATTGAAATGTGCTACTCATATGTACCAAATGCATACTGCATTTCACAAGACATAGCAGAATAAAGCTAGCCGTCAAGCAGAAAGGTTGTGTTTTCGTTGTTTGATCCTAGGTGCTGGAATTAATATTCTTCTCGGTGTGCTTTGACTCCCAAGTGCTGGAACTAAAATTATAGTCATACAAAATCCTAAGTGCTGGATAAAACATATGGTCCTTCAAACCGGATGGGAATAAAAAAGAAAAGTAATCGGCGCGCGGTGCCTTTAATCGGTGTAATAGTTTCTGATTCAATAGAACGATAGTGGTGATCGGTACTGCGACTAGTTTTCTCATAACAATATTGGCCGCAATAAGTGTATAAAATCTGTTCATTTGCAAAAATACCTAATCTATCAAAAATACCAAATACAGTCAAACCTGGATAAGTGAGAACTGGATAAGTCAGAAAACTCTATAAGTGAGAGTAATTGCCAGGACCCGACATTTTAAACTCCCAAAACCTCTATTAGCGAGAAACAGAAACCTCTGTAAAAGAGAGTCGTTTTTCCCTCATTGACCTCCGTAAGTGAGACTGCTACTTAACTATACCTCTCTAAGCGAATGTCGAGCAAACAAATTTAACATCTGCTATTTTATGACTCGTTCTTAACTTTCGTGGAACTTTCTACCATTGTTTTGTATTGTTTTCTCGTCATTATTGTACCCGTTCTATTTCGTGGAACTAAAAATTTTTTGTTATTTTATCGCATTCTTTTCGAATGGACACGTGTCCCTGTGTTTATGTAATTTTATCATTATTACATATTAACTACATTCGTTCTTGCTGTCACTTGATATTGCTGCGTACCTCTATAAGTGAGAAACGCTACCCATGTACCTTTATTAGCGAGAAACTCGGGTTAGTGAGAAACCTCTATAATGCTATGTCCGCACCTGAGAGTTAACCTGGGTTATCTCAAAACAATCCCAAACCAACATGATAACCAAGTGGTTTGCCATACAAAACGAAAACTTTTTAGTCACTGGGTTTCGAGATAACCTACTCGAAACCAAGCGCGCTGAATGCACTATTTCCAACATTCCATTGAATTTGACATTTAAGAGAGTGGAAGTGAGTGGAGAGAGAATGAATTCTCTCATACGTCGTTGACGTTCTGCTCACACTTTATGTCTGTCTCTTTTTAACTTAAGACAAAAAGATAAACTGAAAACTTTTTGGCATATGCGGACACTACTTGGTTAACTCAAACCAAACTGGAACGAAACCCAGGTTAACTTCAGGTGCGGACATAGCATAAGCGAGAATGAGATTGTGCTCCCTTGAACTCTCGCTTATCCAGGTTTGACGTATACAAAAAATATACATCGGTTGTATCACAAAAAGACGCGATAGAAAATCATAACGTTAAATCAGATAACCTAAGACAAACGGGATAAACGGTGCAATCGTGTGCAACTGCAAATCAGCTAACCTGAGACAAACGGGATAAACGGTGCAATTCGTGTGCAAGTGAGAGTGTGCAGAAAGAAAGGCAAAGGAAAACAGAGAAAAAAAAAAGCTTTCTGTAAAATTGATAACAGTGAAGGCCAAAATTAGTGGATTCATGATTCTGGAAAGAATTTAGATATTGGTTGTGTCAAGTGAATATTCCCAAAATAAAAAAAAAAAATATATAAAAAAATCATTGCTGCTTCTGTTTCTCCAACCACAAAGGCTAAGTATACGTACATGCTAAATAATTCTGTAAAGTAAAGCCTTTGCGCGGTGAGTAGTATTTTTCTTTTGTTAAAATTATACACATCCACATATATATTGCTTCCTATAAACGAAAATATGGAAAGCCTAAGAAAGAAAAGAGGAAGCTATAAAGGTGTTTTAAGCAGATTGGAAAAGTATATTAGGGAAAATGCAGGCACAGACGGTGTTTCGGTGGTAGATGCTCAAATGAGGTTAACAAAATTAGAGGAGACTATGCTATCTCTCGAACAAGTTCAACTGGAAATTGAAGCGCTGTTACCCGACGAGGAGTTTGCAGAAGAGGAAAGGGTTAGAGAAGAATTTGAATTGAAGTATTTTGCAATAAAAGGATGGTGTTTAAATAAATTAAGTCAGGGTTCAGGGGCCGCATCAGCTGAATCTACAGGGTTTCAAAATACCTTTCAAGGTACGCAAATGTCATCTGAATTTGAAGAGTCCCTAAGAGCTATATCTAACAATCAGCTCAGAATTACTTCAGCGTTAAATCTACTCTCGGGAATAAACGCTGACGGCAGCGCAATTCAATCGCATAACAATCCTAAACCTCCTCCGTGTCCGATTCCTTCGTTTGGAGGTGAATACAAGGAATGGCCAACATTCAAGGATCTTTTCACGGCAATAGTTCATCAGTCTAGGAGACTAACTGGAGCACAGAAGCTACAATATTTGAAAATGTCACTCAAGGGAGAGGCTGCGTCGGTATTAAAGCATATCAACGTTTCGGATGCCAATTATGAGCAAGCTTGGGCTGACTTAAACAGCATGTACATATGTACAACAAGGAAAAAATTATAAAGGAGGCTCATGTCCGAGCTTTAATGGATCAACCAAGTGTAGGTAGTTCTCCTAGCGCAGACAATATCAGAAATCTCTTCACTACATCAAAGGAATCTATATCAGCTCTCAAATCCTTAAAGGTACCGATAGAGCATTGGGACTGTTGGTTAATTCACGTCATTGTGTCTAAATAAGACGCGGAATCTAAGCAACTCTGGGCAAGACTGTCTGCTAATAGTGAAAATCAGACATTTGATGAAATTATGAAATTCCTGAGGGCTAGACAGTTTGAATTGGAATCTATTCAAACGCATAAACGAAATCAGAATTCCACAACCAGGGTGAATAAGGCTGTTGCGCATACTTTGGTGTCGTCAGCATGTAGTCTTTGCAAGGAAGGTCATTACATAGGGATATGTCCTGAGTTCATGAAACTTGATTTAGCTGGGAAAAGATCAGTTATAACCCAAAATCGATTATGCTACAATTGCTTGAACTCAGGGCATTCGGTAAAAGATTGTAGAGCGTCGCATTGTAGAAAATGCAAATCCAAACATCATACCCTTATACATACGAACCAAAAACCACTGACGTCGTCGGCTGGTGTTGTGTCTACTCTACTTACTGTTGGCGAAGGTAAGCAAGGTGATGTACAAGAGGAAAGAGAAGGCTCATCACAATTACTATTGGGAAACTCAACTCAATCATCGGCAAAAGTCAACATCGTAAGCACAATTCAGTCTAGTACCAATACAAAAACGTACAACTTGTTGCCCACAGCGATTATACTAGTGAAGAATGGATGGGGGTGTTTAAGCCGTGTCGTGCTTTATTAGACTCAGGGGCACAGATTTCTGTCATAACCGAGGCTTGTGCTCAGTACTTAGGACTCCCTAGAAGTCATTCAAACTTGACCATAGATGCGGTTGGAGAGGGAGAGATAAAAATTAGGGGATCTAGATCGGACACTAGAGCTGAAATCAAGGTTGAATAATTTCGCGGCTATAACACAGGCGTCAATATTAGGAAGTATTACAAAGCAACTACCTCAGCGGAAAATATTTTATGATGTTAAATCAAGATTAGGGAATATAGACTTGGCAGATCCCCATTTTTATACACCAAAATCAATTGATATCCTGCTGAAGGCTAGTTTAATGTTCAGAGCGTTGAACGGGCAAAGGGTCTTGGACGACGATAACAAAATCATAGCACAGGGTACGGAGTTCGGTTGGGTCTTGGTAAGTGAGGATGAAAATGAGCTAGGTGATCGAAGAGCCGTAGTTCACGTATCAGAAGAGGTAAAGGCGTTACTTGAACGTTTTTGGGATCTCCAGGAACCGAAAGCCGCCAGTGCACATGAATACGATCACCTTCCTTGCGAACAACACTTTAAGGAGCATGTTAAGAGAAATAATAGCGGTAGGTTCGTCGTCAGATTACCATTTAAGGAGAATGCGATACTAGACGGGAATTCAAGGCTCCTAGCGGAGAACCGACTCAAATCTATGGTAAGGAGATTTACCAGAGACCATGAGTTACGAAAACTTTACGTTGAATTTATGCAAGAATATCAAAAACTGGGACATATGACGGAAATAACAGCTGAAAGGGGGTAAGACTGTCAAAGGTTATTATCTGCCACACCATGCCGTGGTCAAACCAGAGAGTAGTACGACCAAACTGAGGGTTGTCTTTGACGCCTCCTGTGCACCGTACGGAGGAACGTCGTTGAACTCGCAACTATTAACTGGTCCTGTTCTACAAAGAGATTTAACGCACATTCTGCTGCAGTTCATGACAAATCTAGTGGCACTTAGTGCAGATATTGCGCAAATGTACCGCCAGGTTTTGGTGGACGATGAGGATACGTGTTTTCAGCGGATTTTGTGGAGAGCCTGTCCTACGGAAGAAATAAGAGAATACGAGCTCAAGACTATTACTTACGGCACTACTCCCGCATCTTACTTAGCTACTCGGGTGCTCATTCAGTTAGGTGAAGACGAAAGGCATGACTTTCCAGAGGCGGCTGACTTAATAGCTAACCACTTTTATATGGACGATTTCATCTTCAGTTGCAGTAGTGAAAAGGAGGCTAAAGAAACCGTGCACCAGTTATGCCAGCTGCTTGAAAGAGGAAGGTTTAATTTGAGAAAGTGGTCCTCTAATTCCCAAGGACTATTAGATGAAATTCCTGCGGAGAAAAGAGAGCCTAGCTGGGCCTGGTCCATTGAAACGAACCAAGCTATAAACACTTTGGGATTGAGATGGCATCCGGTGACAGATTCGTTTAGTTTCAAGATTGTGCAGCGTGAGATTTCTTGCTACTGTAAAAGAAACCTACTTGCTGAGACGGCTCGAATCTTTGATCCGTTAGGTTATTTGGCAACATATCTGATCAATTTTAGAATTTTGTTACAGCGCTTATGGGAGATGGGTGTTGGATGGGATGAGGAGATACCTGCCACTCATATAAGAAAATGGGATGAGATGCGAAAGGGCTTAAGTGAAATTTGTAGTATTGAAATAGCAAGGTATAGTCAGCATAATATAGAAACATTAGAGATGCATGGTTTCGCCGATGCCTCGGAGGATGCTTATGCTGCGGTAGTATATCTGCGAAGCGTAAATAAGGAGGGAAAGGTGGTTACTAGTGTTGTAACGGCAAAGGTGAAGGTTGCACCACTCAACCCGGTAATGGTGATTGCAAGATTGGAGTTATGCGCAGCGCTACTATTGACGAAGTTAGTGGCAAGGTTGCGCGAAATTCGTGAGTATGCTGATATAAAGGTTTACGGCTGGACGGACTCAATGGTAGCTCTGCACTGGATTAATGGGAATCCTCGAAGATTCGCAAGTTTCATCGCAAACCGCATTGCTGCAATCAACGCTGTGATTCCAAGAGAAAATTGGTTTCATGTGAGGGGAGAAGATAGTCCTGCAGACTGCGCTTCAAGGGGAATATCAGGAAGCCAGTTGCTGAATCATCAACTCTGGTGGCGAGGCCCCAAATATTTATCTGAGCAAGCAGTTGAATTCTGTTTGATTCCACCTTGTCATGCTGATAAAGGCACGTTGGAGGAGAGGAAGATAGTAATGAACGCTATCTGTTGCGAGGAACCTTGGGAGTACTTGGAAAAATATTCATCATTAACTCGTTTGCTCAGGATAACTGCACATATTCTTCGCTTTGTTATTAATTGCATGGTTAAAAGGGTCAATAAACGGCTCGAAACTCATGGCACCGGCAAAGGAGAAGATCCCATAGTAGGTTGGCTTACCACTATCGAATTAAAAAAGGCGTTAATTACTGTGCTGAAAGCAGTGCAATTGAGATCCTTTGGTGAGCAACTAGTGGATCTGCAAGAGGGAAAACAACTTTTTGGAAGAGAACTCTCGAGGCTTAATCCAATTCTCGGTCAAGATGGCATCATTCGTGTTGGCGGGCTAATCATGGAAGATACTCATTTAAAATATCTGCATGCTGGTCCACAATTGGTAGGTGCAGTGATAAGAAGAAGGTTTTGGATCTTAGGCGCAAGGAACGCAATTCGAAAATACATTCATCGTTGTGTAGGACAACGTGTGTGCCAACGCTATCGAGCAAGGCCAATGCAACAGTTGATGGGAAATCTACCAACAGCTGGAGTGGACTATGCGGGACCCTTCATGGCAACACCACGTCGTTTGAGGGGCAGTAGAAGCCAAAAGGTGTATATTGCGATCTACGTCTGTTTTTCAACAAAGGCCGTTCATCTGGAGATGGTATCAGATCTTTCAACTGAAGCTTTCTTATCATCCCTTCATCGATTCGTTGCCAGAAGAGGAGAATGCAAAAATTTGTATAGCGACAACGGTACGAATTTCGTTGGAGCCTGCAACTGGCTAGGAGATAACAAGGAATTCCTGGGCAAGGCAAAGAATCAAGAGAGCTTAAACAGAGCGGCAGTAAACGATGGCATAAATTGGCACTTTATACCCCCGGCAGCCCCAAATTTCGGAGGTCTTTGGGAGGCTGCGGTAAAATCGACCAAATTTCATATCAGGCGAGTTGCTGGAAACATCATTCTGAGCTTTGAAGAGTTTCAAACCCTACTATGTAAAATCGAAGCGTGTTTAAATTCACGACCGTTAGTTCCAATGAGCAGTGAAGCAGACGATTTTGAACCACTTATTCCATCGCACTTTTTGGTAGGAACCACCTCACATTTGATATCAGAAGCTGACTACGAAAACGTGAAACCAACCCTCTTATCAAGATTTCAGTTAATCTCAAAATTGCAACAAGTTTTCTGGAAGCGTTGGCAAGATGAATATGTGACGTCAATGCAACAAAGGGTCAAATGGAACAAACGTAAGGAAAATCTGAAGGAAAACGACTTGGTCCTTATCCGAGACGATAATCAACCGCCAGGACGATGGCTGATGGGTCGAGTTCGAGAAGTTCACCGGGATAATGACGATCTTGTTCGTGTCGCAACAATCCAAACCAAAAATGGAATCATCAAGCGGTCTATAACTAAACTTTGCCAACTTTTTAACGATTGAATCTACTCATCGTAAGAATTAAAAAAATAATACTATGTCAACTATTGAATTCGAAGATTTAAAATGAATTACTTCTTAACTAAATTAGAAATTATAATAAAAGTTTAGTACTTGTTTCAGTAACTTAAGGTCATTGTTTATCAAGAACTTCAATATTAAAATTTTGCATTAATCTGAATGAATTTACTAACTTAAATTGATTTAATTGATTAAATTAATTAAACAATAAATTCGAAAACTTAAACTTTAAAATTAGTTTAAAAGATTAAGGTCGACCCAGCGAAATTTAAACTTTCATTTATATTATTTTGAAATTAATATTTCAAGGCGGGCGGCATGTTTAGTAATTGAAATGTGCTACTCATATGTGCCAAATGCATACTGCATTTCACAAAACATAGCAGAATAAAGCTAGCCCTCAAGCAGAAAGGTTGTGTTTTCGTTGTTTGATCCTAGGTGCTGGAATTAATATTCTTCTCGGTGTGCTTTGACTCCTAAGTGCTGGAACTAAAATTATAGTCATACAAAATCCTAAGTGCTGGATAAAACACTAATAATATTAATGATATATTATATTGGTGAAATCATTTTACTAATCCTGAAACTATAGTTATAACTCCGATAGCTCCTGTTAATGGTCATGGTCTATAATCTACTAAATGAAAAGGATGATTTGAATGTGTTGACATTATATAATTAAATTACTTCTCTAGAGTATAAAGTAGTTAATACAGCAAATACATATGATTGAATAATTGCAACTGCTGATTCTAAAATCAATAATAAAATTTGAACAACTAGTAATAATATTACTATAATAGTTGATAATGAAGATCCTGTATTTCCTAATACTGTTATTAATAAATGGCCTGCAATTATATTTGCAGTTAATCGAACTGCTGAAGTTGCTGGACGAATAATATTTCTAATAGTTTCAATACATACTATAAAAGGTATTAATTGATGGAGTACCTTGAGGAACTAAATGAGCAAATATATATTGTGTATGATTTAATCAACCATAAATTATAAAAGTTAATCATAAAGGTAAAGCCAATGTTAATGTTAATGTTCAATGACTAGTTCTAGTAAAAATATAAGGAAATAAGCCTATAAAATCATTAAATAAAATTATACTAAATAATGAAATAAAAATAATAGTTGTTCCTTTTTGATTAGGATTTCCTAATAAAACTTTAAATTCTTTATGTAAAGTATTTAAAATGTTAACTCAAATAATATGAAATCGCGAAGGTATAAGTCAATATATTGAAGGAACTATTAATAACCCAATAAAAGTTCTTAATCAATTTAATGATAAGTTTAAAATTCTAGAAGAAGGGTTAAATACAGAAAATAAATTAGTTATCATTTTCAATTTATTGAATTAATATTAACATTTTTTAAATTTTTAGATTTTTGAGTAGTATAAAAATAAATATAATAATTTATAATATTAAATAATATAAAAATTATTGAAAATAATATAAATAAATTTAATCATCTAATAGGAGATATTTGAGGAATTAAAAAATATTATAAATAATAATAATTTCAATTTGACATATTGATGTTATAATTTAACAATTTTTTTTTTTTTTTTTTTTTTTTTTTTTTTTTTTTTTTTTTTTTTTTTTTTTTTTTTTTTTTTTTTAAATCATTAAAAGTAATTGCTAGATTACTATAACATGGTTTAAGAGACCAGTACTTGCTTTCAGTCATTTAATGTTAATTTTTACTCCTAATGCAGGTACTGTTCATGAATGAATTACATCTGTAGCAGTTACTAAAATTCGAATTTGAGAATTTATTGGAAGAACAATTCGATTATCTACATCTAATAATCGAAAATTATTATTATTTAATTCATTTGTAGGAATTATATATGCATCAAATTCAATATTTATAAAATCAGAATATTCATAACTTCAATACCATTGATGACCAATTGATTTTAATGTAGTAGAAGGTTCATTAATTTCATCTAATAAATATAATAATCGTAATGAAGGAAAAGCAATAAATAATAAAATAAAAGTAGGTAAAATAGTTCAAATTACTTCAATTGCTTGACCATGAAGTAAAAATCGATTTGTATAATTATTAAAAAATATTATGAATATTATATATATGATACTATTATAGTAATTATAATTAAAATTAATATAGTATGATCATGGAAAAATGTTAATTGTTCTATTAATGGAGATGCTCTATCTTGTAAATTTAAATTTGCTCATGTTGACATTTATTTTTCTAATAAAAGTAAAATACTTTATATATGAAGCTTAAATCCATTGCACTAATCTGCCATATTAGAAATTAGATAATAAAGGTAATTCTGAATATCTATGTTCTGCAGGAGGAATATTTTGATATCATTCAATAGATGAATTAAGTTGTATAGTATATACTACTTGTCGTTGTTTAATTATACTTTTCAAATAATAATTATAAATATAATAATCCCAATTAATGAAATAGTTGATCCAATAGTTGAAATTACATCTCATGTAGTACATGCATCAGGATAATCAGAATATCGTCGAGGTATTCCTGCTAATCCTAAGAAATGTTGAGGGAAAAATGTTAAATTTACTCCTACAAATATAATAACAAATTGACTTTTAAGTCATTTTTTATTTAATGTTAATCCTGTAAAATCAGTCATTTAATGTTAATTTTTACTCCTAATGCAGGTACTGTTCATGAATGAATTACATCTGTAGCAGTTACTAAAATTCGAATTTGAGAATTTATTGGAAGAACAATTCGATTATCTACATCTAATAATCGAAAATTATTATTATTTAATTCATTTGTAGGAATTATATATGCATCAAATTCAATATTTATAAAATCAGAATATTCATAACTTCAATACCATTGATGACCAATTGATTTTAATGTAGTAGAAGGTTCATTAATTTCATCTAATAAATATAATAATCGTAATGAAGGAAAAGCAATCAATAATAAAATAAAAGTAGGTAAAATAGTTCAAATTACTTCAATTGCTTGACCATGAAGTAAAAATCGATTTGTATAATTATTAAAAAATATTATGAATATTATATATGATACTATTATAGTAATTATAATTAAAATTAATATAGTATGATCATGGAAAAATGTTAATTGTTCTATTAATGGAGATGCTCTATCTTGTAAATTTAAATTTGCTCATGTTGACATTTATTTTTCTAATAAAAGTAAAATACTTTATATATGAAGCTTAAATCCATTGCACTAATCTGCCATATTAGAAATTAGATAATAAAGGTAATTCTGAATATCTATGTTCTGCAGAAGGAATATTTTGATATCATTCAATAGATGAATTAAGTTGTATAGTATATACTACTTGTCGTTGTTTAATTATACTTTTTCAAATAATAATTATAAATATAATTATCACAATTAATGAAATAGTTGATCCAATAGTTGAAATTACATCTCATGTAGTACATGCATCAGGATAATCAGAATATCGTCGAGGTATTCCTGCTAATCCTAAGAAATGTTGAGGGAAAAATGTTAAATTTACTCCTACAAATATAATAACAAATTGACTTTTAAGTCATTTTTTATTTAATGTTAATCCTGTAAATAAAGGGTATCAATGAATAAATCCAGCTATAATAGCAAATACAGCTCCTATTGATAATACATAATGAAAATGTGCAACTACATTATATGTATCATGTAAAATAATATCAAGAGAAGAATTAGCTAATACTACTCCAGTTAATCCTCCTACTGTAAATAAAAATACAAATCCTAGTGCTCATAATATAGCAGGAGTATAAATTATATTAGTTCCATGTAAAGTAGCTAATCAACTAAAAATTTTAATTCCTGTTGGAATTGCAATAATTATTGTAGCTGAGGTAAAATAAGCTCGTGTATCTACATCTATACCTACTGTAAATATATGATGAGCTCATACAATAAATCCTAATAATCCAATTGCTAATATTGCATAAATTATTCCTAATGATCCAAAAGTTTCCTTTTTTCCGGATTCTTGACTAATAATATGAGAAATTATTCCAAATCCTGGAAGAATTAAAATATAAACTTCTGGATGACCAAAAAACCAAAATAAATGTTGATATAAAATAGGATCTCCTCCTCCGGCTGGATCAAAAAAAGAAGTATTTAAATTTCGGTCTGTTAATAATATTGTAATTGCTCCAGCAAGAACTGGTAATGACAATAAAAGAAGTAAAGCTGTAATTACAACTGATCAAACAAATAATGGTATTCGATCATAAGAAATACCTGTAGAACGTATATTAATTACTGTAGTAATAAAATTTACTGCTCCTAGAATTGAAGATATACCAGCTAAATGAAGAGAAAAAATAGCTAAATCAACAGAAGCTCCACCGTGAGCAGTTCTAGAAGAAAGAGGAGGGTAAACAGTTCATCCTGTACCAGCTCCGTTTTCTACTATACTTCTTACTAATAATAAAGTTAAGGAAGGAGGAAGTAATCAAAAACTTATATTATTTATTCGAGGAAATGCTATATCAGGGGCTCCTAATATTAATGGAACTAGTCAATTTCCAAATCCTCCAATTATAATTGGCATAACTATAAAAAAAATTATAACAAAAGCATGAGCTGTAATAATCCTTATATATATAAAATTTCCCTGTTACAATGTTAGTTACCGTACTCCTCCGAAACGGCTTTACCAAATTTTATATGCGTATTCAGTAGGTCTGAGAATCGGCTACTAATTATTTTCCATACCCCCAAGTGATAAGGGCCATCTACCTTTAACATTGTTTCTTTAATTTACACTGTGACACGAGAATTTTATATATTAGATTTTACAGTCTTAGTGTAAATGTCATATGAACTATATTCTAAAGTAAGTTTATTATTAATTTATTTTATAACATTTTGACATAGAAATTTTATATATTAAACTCTTATTCATTCGATAGAAAATACTGTTGGGGCGTTGGGCAATTTAATTTTTGGGTTCACTTATAAGAGCTCTAACTTCCACATAATTTCAATGGGTCGGGAAAAGGAAAGGGAACCGTAACGGGAACGGGAACTCTAAAACTTACGTTATCGCCTACATGGTCTATACTTCATGACCAAATTCCTACAGAAACGGGGAAACTATAAATTTTCGGGCATTCTTAAAATTAGTCCTCTTAGTTTTCGTTTCTAGACAGTTTGGTGTGAACTGTGAACAACGCTTTAAATAAGTTAGACCCGAGCAACGCCGGGTGGGTCATCTAGTTAAATTATAAATTTGATCATCTCCAATTAAAGCACCTGGATGACCAAGTTCAGCACGAATTTGTATACTTAATGATGTTCCTACTATACCTGCTCAAGCTCCAAATAATAAATATAAAGTTCCAACATCTTTATGATTAGTTGAAAATAGTCATTGTTGCGATATATATATATAATTATATATATATATATATCTATTATCTATTGGTATAGATTGATATACTTTAAATAAATATATTAATAACCCTCAAAAAAAAACTTTAATTTATATATATAATTGTTTAGTTTATAAATCGATTATCTATATTCAATATATGTATATGCTATGATGAGGGGATATAATATCTTGATTTTTAAGCTCTTTATTTATATTATAATCCACTGTTTATTATTTAATTAGATAAACATATATATAATATATTTTTTTATATATATAATTATTATATATAAATAGCACGGTTATATATTAATTATTAAAATTATATTTATAAAATAATTAATGGAAATTTAAAATTACATTTAAAAATATATTCTTGAATATAAGTTTTTAAATATAATTTAAATTTTTTTAAACATTTACATATATAAATTTTTAATATATATATATATATATACAGATGTAAAAATATGCAATTACTAAATAGTGTTATTAAACATAAATATAATTTATATTTAATATTTTACTTTAATTACATAATTTTTATTATAAATACAATAAAAAAAATTATTAATGAATTGCCTGATAAAAAGGATTACTTTGATAGAGTAAATCATATAATTTAATATTATATTCATTATTTATATTTAATAGAATTAAACTATTTCTAAAAGTATCAAAAACTTTTGTGCATCATACACTAAAATATAACTAAAAAAGATAAGCTAATTTAAGCTATTGGGTTCATACCCCAATTATAAAGGTTTTAATCCTTTTCTTTTTAATTTTTAATAATTCATTTAAAATTTTATTTTTTTTTATTTTAATAATAAGAACAATAATTACTATTTCAGGTAATTCTTGATTAAGAGCTTGAATAGGATTAGAAATTAATTTATTTTCTTTTATTCCCCTTATAAGAGATAGTAATTTAATATCAAATGAAGCTTCATTAAAATATTTTTTAACACAAGCATTAGCTTCTTCTATTTTGTTATTTTCTACTAGTTGTGCCCGCGACTTCGTCCGCGTGGAATAGTGACTTTCAGCAGCATTTTTAACTTTTTAGGAAATAAAACTTCTAGCCTTAAAAATGGCGGTACATATTTCCAAAAAAAAAATTCAACCCATATTTCAACACTTTGTAGCCCTGTTAAAAATACTTTTGAGACCGTAGTTTTTGAATTCCCATTTCCGTTCCCGTGGGAATATAAGGATAGATGTATAGCCTTTATCCTTCCGCATGTTCTAGACCATCTCTGTAGCTAATTTAATGAAATCTGTTTAGCAGTTTGAACGGGAGACATACGAAAAACATACCGACATAGCTACATTCGCATTTTCAATATTAGTAAAGACTCCCGTTCCCGTGGGAATATGGTGACCGTTTTCGTGGGAATATGTGGATAAGTTAAAGTTAATGTTACTCCGGGATTATGGAGCATTCCAACGGTGGAAGAATTTTTAAAATCGGTGCTTTAGTGTAAAAGTTCCCGTATACGTTCCTGATCCCGTGGGAATATAGGGAAAAAATATATAGTCTATGTCTTTCCTCACGTTCTGAACAATCTTTGTTTAAAATTTCATTTAAATCGGTTTATTAGTTTGGGCAGGAGATGGTTACATAGAACGACGGACAGATAGAGCTCCTTTCACACTTATTATATTACTAAGGACTCCCGTTCCCGTAGGAATATGTGGATGAATTAAAGTTAATATTACACAGGGATAGTGTAGCATTCTAACGGTGGAAGAATTTTTGAAATCGGTATTGTATATAGGGATCCATAGGAATATGGGGATGAATTAGTTTTTATGTTACTCGGGGATAGTGTAGCATTCTAACGGTGAAAGAATTTTTGAAATCGGTATTGTATATAGGGATCCATAGGAATATGGGGATGAATAAGTTTTTATGTTACTCGGGGATAGTGTAGCATTCTAACGGTGAAAGAATTTTTGAAATCGATGCTATAGTGTCAAAGTTCCCATATACGTTCCTGCTCCCGTGGGAATGTTGGGAATCGTAGGAATATGGGGATGAATTAGTTCTTATGTTACTCGGGGATAGTGTAGCATTCTAACGTTGAAAGAATTTTTGAAATCGATGCTATAGTGTCAAAGTTCCCATATTCGTTCCTGCTCCCGTGGGAATATAGGGAACCGTAGGAATATGGGGATGAATTAGTTTTTATGTTACTCGGGGATAGTGTAGCATTCTAACGGTGAAAGAATTTTTGAAATCGATGCTATAGTGTCAAAGTTCCCGTATACGTTCCTGCTCCCGTGGGAATGTTGGGAATCGTAGGAATATGGGGATGAATTAGTTTTTATGTTACTCGGGGATAGTGGGAATATAGGGAAAAAATATAAGTATAGTCTATGTCTTTCCTCACGTTCTGAACAATCTTTGTTTTAAATTTCATTTAAATCGGATTATTAGTTTGGGCAGGAGATGGTTACATATAACGACGGACAGACAGAGCTCCTTTCACGCTTATTATATTACTAAGGACTCCCGTTCCCGTAGGAATATGTGGATGAATTAAAGTTAATGTTACACAGGGATAGTGTAGCATTCTAACGGTGGAAGAATTTTTGAAATCGGTATTGTATATAGGGATCCATAGGAATATGGGGATGAATAAGTTTTTATGTTACTCGGGGATAGTGTAGCATTCTAATGGTGAAAGAATTTTTGAAATCGGTGCTGCAGTGTCAAAGTTCCCGTATACGTTCCTGCTCCCGTGGGAATATAGGGAACCGTAGGAATATGGGGATGAATTAGTTTTTATGTTACTCGGGGATAGTGTAGCATTCTAACGGTGAAAGAATTTTTGAAATCGGTGCTATAGTGTCAAAGTTCCCGTATACGTTCCTGCTCCCGTGGGAATGTTGGGAATCTTAGGAATATGGGGATGAATTAGTTTTTATGTTACTCGGGGATAGTGTAGCATTCTAAGGGTGAAAGAATTTTTGAAATCGGTGCTGTAGTGTCAAAGTTCCCGTATACGTTCCTGCTCCCGTGGGAATATAGGGAACCGTAGGAATATGGGGATGAATTAAATTTTATGTTTCTCGGGGATAGTGTAGCATTCTAACGGTGAAAGAATTTTTGAGATCGGTGCTGCAGTGTCAAAGTTCCCATATACGTTCCTGCTCCCTTGGGAATATAGGGAACCGTAGGAATATGGGGATGAATTAGTTTTTATGTTACTCGGGGATAGTGTAGCATTCTAACGGTGAAAGAATTTTTGAAATCGGTGCTATAGTGTCAAAGTTCCCGTATACGTTCCTGCTCCCGTGGGAATGTTGGGAACCGTAGGAATATGGGGATGAATTAGTTTTTATGTTACTCGGGGATAGTGTAGCATTCTAAGGGTGAAAGAATTTTTGAAATCGGTGCTGTAGTGTCAAGGTTCCCGTATACGTTCCTGCTCCCGTGGGAATATAGGGAACCGTAGGAATATGGGGATGAATTAGTTTTTATGTTACTCGGGGATAGTGTAGCATTTTAAGGGTGAAAGAATTTTTGAAATCGGTGCTGAAGTGTCAAAGTTCCCGTATACGTTCCTGATCCCGTGGGAATATACGGAAAAAATATATAGTCTATGTCTTTCCTCACGTTCTGAACAATCTTTGTTTAAAATTTCATTTAAATCGGTTTATTAGTTTGGGCAGGAGATGGTTACATAGAACGACGGACAGATAGAGCTCCTTTCACACTTATTATATTACTAAGGACTCCCGTTCCCGTAGGAATATGGGGATGAATTAAAGTTTTTTTTACTCGGGGATAGTGTAGCATTCTAACGGTGAAAGAATTTTTGAAATCGGTGCTGTAGTGTCAAAGTTCCCGTATACGTTCCTGCTCCCGTGGGAATATAGGGAACCGTAGAAATATGGGGATGAATTAGTTTTTATCTTACTCGGGAGTAGTGTAGCATTCTAACGGTGAAGGAATTTTTGAAATCGGTGCTGTAGTGTCAAAGTTCCCATATACGTTCCTGCTCCCGTGGGAATGTTGGGAACCGTAGGAATATGGGGATGAATTAGTTTTAATGTTAGTCGGGGATAGTGTAGCATTCTAACGGTGAAAGAATTTTTGAAATCGGTGCTGTAGTGTCAAAGTTCCCGTATACCTACCTGCTCCCGTGGGAATATAGGGAACCTTAGGAATATGGGGATGAATTAGTTTTTATGTTACTCGGGGATAATGAAGCATTCTTACAGTGGAAAAATTTTTGAAATCGGTGTTATAGTTTCTAAGTTCCCGTATACGTTCCCGTTCCCGAGGGAATTTAGGGATAAATTGTAGCCTATGTGTTATTCCGATGTATAAGCTATATTATTGGAAAATTTATTTGAAATCCATTCAGCAGTTTTTGCGTGAAAGAGGAACAAACATACATCCACACATACAAACTTTCACGTTTATAATATTAATAGGATTACTTTATTTATATATAAAAATAATTTTATAAATCAAATATTTAATAGAAATAATAATTATATTAATATAATTATCTTATCTGCTTTATTAATAAAAAGAGGAACAGCTCGTTTTCATTTTTGATTCCCTAATGTAATAGAAGGATTAAATTGAATAAATAGATTAATTTTAATAACTTGACAAAAAATTGGTCCTTTAATATTAACTAGTTGTGCCCGCGACTTCGTCCGCGTGGAATAGTGACTTTCAGCAGCATTTTTAACTTTTTAGGAAATAAAACTTCTAGCCTTAAAAATGGCGGTACATATTTCCAAAAAAAAAATTCAACCCCTATTTCAACACTTTGTAGCCCTGTTAAAAATACTTTTGAGACCGTAGTTTTTGAATTCCCATTTCCGTTCCCGTGGGAATATAAGGGATATTGTAGCATTCTAACGGTGGAAGAATTTTTGAAATCGGTATTGTATATAGGGATCCATAGGAATATGGGGATGAATTAGTTTTTGTGTTACTCGGGGATAGTGTAGCATTCTAACGGTGAAAGAATTTTTGAAATCGGTGCTGCAGTGTCAAAGTTCCCATATACGTTCCTGCTCCCGTGGGAATATAGGGAACCGTCGGAATATGGGGATGAACTAGTTTTTATGTTACTCGGGGATAGTGTAGCATTCTAACGGTGAAAGAATTTTTGAAATCGGTGCTATAGTGTCAAAGTTCCCGTATACGTTCCAGCTCCCGTGGGAATGTTGGGAATCGTAGGAATATGGGGATGAATTAGTTTTTATGTTACTCGGGGATAGTGTAGCATTCTAAGGGTGAAAGAATTTTTGAAATCGGTGCTGTAGTGTCAAAGTTCCCGTATACGTTCCTGCTCCCGTGGAAATATAGGGAACCGTAGGAATATGGGGATGAACTAAATTTTATGTTTCTCGGGGAAAGTGTAGCATTCTAAAAGTGAAAGAATTTTTGAAATCGGTGCTGTAGTGTCAAAGTTCCCGTATACGTTCCTGCTCCCGTGGGAATATAGGGAACCGTAGGAATATGGGGATGAATTAGTTTTTATGTTACTCGGGGATAATGAAGCATTCTAACGGTGAAAGAATTTTTGAAATCGGTGCTGCAGTGTCAAAGTTCCCATATACGTTCCTGCTCCCTTGCGAATATAGGGAACCGTAGGAATATGGGGATGAATTAGTTTTAATGTTACTCGGGGATAGTGCAGCATTCTAACGGTGAAAGAATTTTTGAAATCGGTGCTATAGTGTCAAAGTTCCCGTATACGTTCCTGCTCCCGTGGGAATATAGGGAACCGTAGGAATATCTGGATGAATTAGTTTTAATGTTACTCGGGGATAGTGTAGCATTCTAACAGTGAAGGAATTTTTGAAATCGGTGTTGTAGTGTCAAAGTTCCCGTATACGTTCCTGCTCCCGTGGGAATATAGGGAACCGTAGGAATATGGGGATGAATTAGTTTTAATGTTACTCGGGGATAGTGTAGCATTGTAAGGGTGAAAGAATTTTTGAAATCGGTGCTGTAGTGTCAAAGTTCCCGTATACGTTCCTGCTCCCGTGGGAATAAAGGGAACCGTAGGAATATGGGGATGAATTAGTTTTTATGTTACTCGGGGATAGTGTAGCATTCTAAGGGTGAAAGAATTTTTGAAATAGGTGCTGAAGTTTCAAAGTTCCCGTATACGTTCCTGATCCCGTGGGAATATAGGGAAAAAATATATAGTCTATGTCCTTCCTCAGGTTCTGTGAACGGGAGACATTCGAAAAACATACCGACATAGCTACATTCGCATTTTCAATATCAGTAAAGACTCCCGTTCCGGTTGGAATATGTTGACCGTTCCCGTAGGAATATGGGGATGAGTTAAAGTTTTTGTTATCGGGGATAGTGTGGCATTCTAGCGGTGAAAGAATTTTTGAAATCGGTGCTGTAGTGTCAAAGTTCCCGTATACGTTCCTGCTCCCGTGGGAATATAGGGAACCGTAGAAATATGGGGATGAATTAGTTTTTATCTTACTCGGGGGTAGTGTAGCATTCTAACGGTGAAGGAATTTTTGAAATCGGTGCTGTAGTGTCAAAGTTCCCGTATACGTTCCTGCTCCCGTGGGAATATAGGGAACCGTAGGAATATGGGGATGAATTAGTTTTAATGTTACTCGGGGATAGTGTAGCATTCTAACGGTGAAAGAATTTTTGAAATCGGTGCTGTAGTGTCAAAGTTCCCGTATACGTTCCTGCTCCCGTGGGAATAAAGGGAACCGTAGAAATATGGGGATGAATTAGTTTTTATGTTACTCGGGGATAGTGTAGCATTCTAAGGGTGAAAGAATTTTTGAAATCGGTGCTGTAGTGTCAAAGTTCCCGTATACGTTCCTGCTCCCGTGGGAATGTTGGGAACCGTAGGAATATGGGGATGAATTAGTTTTTATGTTACTCGGGGATAATGAAGCATTCTTACAGTGGGAAATTTTTTGAAATCGGTGTTATAGTTTCTTAGTTCCCGTATACGTTCCCGTTCCCGAGGGAATTTAGGGATAAATTGTAGCATATGTGTTATTCTGATGTATAAGCTATATTATTGGAAAATTTAATTGAAATCCATTCAGCAGTTTTTGCGTGAAAGAGGAACAAACATACATCCACACATACAAACTTTCACGTTTATAATATTAATAATAGGATTTTAAAATTAAAATCTATAAAAAATTAATTAATTAAATATTATTTCATTAATTTATTATTAATTTATTATTAAATTATATTCTATTATTTATTCATTCACTTTATTTACATTTTTCTATTAATTTATCACATAAATTTTTATATTTTTTTATATTTATATATATATATTATCTATATTTATATATATATATCTATTATCTATTGGTATAGATTGATATACTTTAAATAAATATATTAATAACCCTCAAAAAAAACTTTAATTTATATATATAATTGTTTAGTTTATAAATCGATTATCTATATTCAATATTATTATGTATATGCTATGATGAGGGGATATAATATCTTGATTTTTAAGCTCTTTATTTATATTATAATCCACTGTTTATTATTTAATTAGATAAACATATATATAATAAATTTTTATATATATATACTTATTATATATAAATAGCACGGTTATATATTAATTATTAAAATTATATTTATAAAATAATTAATGGAAATTTAAAATTACATTTAAAAATATATTCTTGAATATAAGTTTTTAAATATAATTTAAATTTTTTTAAACATTTACATATATAAATTTTTAATATATATATATATATATACAGATGTAAAAATATGCAATTACTAAATAGAGTTATTAAACATAAATATAATTTATATTTAATATTTTACTTTAATTACATAATTTTTATTATAAATACAATAAAAAAAATTATTAATGAATTGCCTGATAAAAAGGATTACTTTGATAGAGTAAATCATATAATTTAATATTATATTCATTATTTATATTTAATAGAATTAAACTATTTCTAAAAGTATCAAAAACTTTTGTGCATCATACACTAAAATATAACTAAAAAAGATAAGCTATTGGGTTCATACCCCAATTATAAAGGTTTTAATCCTTTTCTTTTTAATTTTTAATAATTCATTTAAAATTTTACTTTTTTTTTATTTTAATAATAAGAACAATAATTACTATTTCAGGTAATTCTTGATTAAGAGCTTGAATAGGATTAGAAATTAATTTATTATCTTTTATTCCCCTTATAAGAGATAATAATTTAATATCAAATGAAGCTTCATTAAAATATTTTTTAACACAAGCATTAGCTTCTTCTATTTTGTTATTTTCTATTATTTTATTTATATATAAAAATAATTTTATAAATCAAATATTTATTTATCTTATCTGCTTTATAAATAAAAAGAGGAACAGTTCCTTTTCATTTTTGATTCCCTAATGTAATAGAAGGATTAAATTGAATAAATAGATTAATTTTAATAACTTGAAAAAAATTGGTCCTTTAATATTAATTTCTTATTTAATTATAAAATTTTTATTATTTTGATATATTTTATTATCAATTACTATTGGATCTCTAGGAGGATTAAATCAAACTTTTTTACGAAAGTTAATAACTTATTCCTCTATAAGTCATTTAGGATGAATACTAATATATATTCTTATGAATCTTTATGAATTACTTATTTCATATTTTATAATTTTTTATCTTTTAATTTAATTTTTTATTTAATATACTTAAGTTATTTCATATTAATCAATTATATTCATTATTTATATTTAATAAATATTTAAAATTTTCATTATTTTTAAATTTATTATCTTTAGGTGGTTTACCACCATTTTTAGGATTTATTCCTAAATGACTTACAATTCAATATGTAACCATTAACAATCAATTGTTTATAATAACAATTATAATTATATTAACATTATTAACATTATTTTTTTATCTACGATTATGTTATACAGCTTTTATATTAAATTATTTTGAAAATAATTGAATTTTTAATATTCAATGAAATAATTTTATAATAAATTTATATTTAATTTTTTCTTTTATATCTTCTTTTGGTTTATTTATTATTAGTTTTTTATATTATTTAATTTAAGAATTTAAGTTAAATAAAACTAATAGCCTTCAAAGTTATAAATATAAGATATCTTTTAAGTCTTAAATTTTAAGTTTTAATAACATTTGTTATTCCTTTAGAATTGGAATCTAATATCATTATTGAATGATATAATACTTCAGCCATTTAATCAATTTGTTAATAGATATATATATATATATATATACTAGTTGTGCCCGCGACTTCGTCCGCGTGGAATAGTGACTTTCAGCAGCATTTTTAACTTTTTAGGAAATAAAACTTCTAGCCTTAAAAATGGCGGTACATATTTCCAAAAAAAAAAATTCAACCCCTATTTCAACACTTTGTAGCCCTGTTAAAAATACTTTTGAGACCGTAGTTTTTGAATTCCCATTTCCGTTCCCGTGGGAATATAAGGATAGATGTATAGCCTTTATCCTTCCGCATGTTCTAGACCATCTCTGTAGCTAATTTAATGAAATCTGTTTAGCAGTTTGAACGGGAGACATACGAAAAATATACCGACATAGCTACATTCGCATTTTCAATATTAGTAAAGACACCCGTTCCCGTGGGAATATGGTGACCGTTTTCGTGGGAATATGTGGATAAGTTAATGTTAATGTTACTCCGGGATTATGGAGCATGCCAACGGTGGAAGAATTTTTAAAATCGGTGCTGTAGTGTAAAAGTTCCCGTATACGTTCCGGATCCCGTGGGAATATAGGGAAAAAATATATAGTCTATGTCTTTCCTCACGTTCTGAACAATCTTTGTTTAAAATTTCATTTAAATCGGTTTATTAGTTTGGGCAGGAGATGGTTACATAGAACGACGGACAGATAGAGCTCCTTTCACACTTATTATATTACTTAGGACTCCCGTTCCCGTAGGAATATGTGGATGAATTAAAGTTAATATTACATAGGGATAGTGTAGCATTCTAACGGTGGAAGAATTTTTGAAATCGGTATTGTATATAGGGATCCATAGGAATATGGGGATGAATTAGTTTTTATGTTACTCGGGGATAGTGTAGCATTCTAACGGTGAAAGAATTTTTGAAATCGGTGCTATAGTGTCAAAGTTCCCGTATACGTTCCTGCTCCCGTGGGAATGTTGGGAATCGTAGGAATATGGGGATGAATTAGTTTTTATGTTACTCGGGGATAGTGTAGCATTCTAAGGGTGAAAGAATTTTTGAAATCGGTGCTGTAGTGTCAAAGTTCCCGTATACGTTCCTGCTCCCGTGGAAATATAGGGAACCGTAGGAATATGGGGATGAATTAAATTTTATGTTTCTCGGGGATAGTGTAGCATTCTAACGGTGAAAGAATTTTTGAAATCGGTGCTGTAGTGTCAAAGTTCCCGTATACGTTCCTGCTCCCGTGGGAATGTTGGGAACCGTAGGAATATGGGGATGAATTAGTTTTTATGTTACTCGGGGATAGTTAAGCATTCTAAGGGTGAAAGAATTTTTGAAATCGGTGCTGAAGTGTCAAAGTTCCCGTATACGTTCCTGCTCCCGTGGGAATAAAGGGAACCGTAGGAATATGGGGATGAATTAGTTTTAATATTACTCGGGGATAGTTTAGCATTCTAACGGTGAAAGAATTTTTGAAATCGGTGCTGTAGTGTCAAAGTTCCCGTATACGTTCCTGCTCCCGTGGGAATATAGGGAAAAAATATATAGTCTATGTCCTTCCTCAGGTTCTGTGAACGGGAGACATACGAAAAACATACCGACATAGCTACATTCGCATTTTCAATATCAGTAAAGACTCCCGTTCCCGTGGGAATATGGTGACCGTTCCCGTAGGAATATGGGGATGAGTTAAAGTTTTTGTTACTCGGGGATAGTGTAGCATTCTAACGGTGAAAGAATTTTTGAAATCGGTGCTGTAGTGTCAAAGTTCCCGTTTACGTTCCTGCTCCCGTGGGAATGTTGGGAACCGTTGGAATATGGGGATGAATTAGTTTTAATATTACTCGGGGATAGTTTAGCATTCTAACGGTGAAAGAATTTTTGAAATCGGTGCTGTAGTGTCAAAGTTCCCGTATACGTTCCTGATCCCGTGGGAATATAGGGAAAAAATATACATATAGTCTATGTCTTTCCACACGTTCTGAACAATCTTTGTTTTAAATTTCATTTAAATCGGTTTATTAGTTTGGGCAGGAGATGGTTACATAGAACGACGGACAGACAGAGCTCCTTTCACACTTATTATATTACTAAGGACTCCTGTTCCCGTAGGAATATGTGGATGAATTAAAGTTTATGTTACACAGGGATAGTGTAGCATTCTAACGGTGGAAGAATTTTTGAAATCGGTATTGTATATAGGGATCCATAGGAATATGGGGATGAATTAGTTTTTATGTTACTCGGGGATAGTGTAGCATTCTAATGGTGAAAGAATTTTTGAAATCGGTGCTGCAGTGTCAAAGTTCCCATATACGTTCCTGCTCCCGTGGGAATATAGGGAACCGTAGGAATATGGGGATGAATTAGTTTTTATGTTACTCGGGGATAGTGTAGCATTCTAACGGTGAAAGAATTTTTGAAATCGGTGCTATAGTGTCAAAGTTCCAGTATACGTTCCAGCTCCCGTGGGAATGTTGGGAATCGTAGGAATATGGGGATGAATTAGGTTTTATGTTACTCGGGGATAGTGTAGCATTCTAAGGGTGAAAGATTTTTTGAAATCGGTGCTGTAGTGTCAAAGTTCCCGTATACGTTCCTGCTCCCGTGGAAATATAGGGAACCGTAGGAATATGGGGATGAATTAAATTTTATGTTTCTCGGGGATAGTGTAGCATTCTAACGGTGAAAGAATTTTTGAAATCGGTGCTGTAGTGTCAAAGTTCCCGTATACGTTCCTGCTCCCGTGGGAATATAGGGAACCGTAGGAATATGGGGATGAATTAGTTTTTATGTTACTCGGGGATAGTGTAGCATTCTAACGGTGAAAGAATTTTTGAAATCGGCGCTGCAGTGTCAAAGTTCCCATATACGTTCCTGCTCCCTTGGGAATATAGAGAACCGTAGGAATATGGGGATGAATTAGTTTTTATGTTACTCGGGGATAGTGTAGCATTCTAACGGTGAAAGAATTTTTGAAATCGGTGCTATAGTGTCAAAGTTCCCGTATACGTTCCTGCTCCCGTGGGAATGTTGGGAACCGTAGGAATATGGGGATGAATTAGTTTTTATGTTACTCGGGGATAGTGTAGCATTCTAAGGGTGAAAGAATTTTTGAAATCGGTGCTGAAGTGTCAAAGTTCCCGTATAAGTTCCTGCTCCCGTGGGAATAAAGGGAACCGTAGGAATATGGGGATGAATTAAATTTTATGTTACTCGGGGATAGTGTAGCATTCTAACGGTGAAAGAATTTTTGAAATCGGTGCTGTAGTGTCAAAGTTCCCGTATACGTTCCTGCTCCCGTGGGAATATAGGAAACCGTAGGAATATGGGGATGAATTAGTTTTAATGTTACTCGGGGATAGTGTAGCATTCTAACGGTGAAAGAATTTTTGAAATCGGTGCTGTAGTGTCAAAGTTCCCGTATACGTTCCTGCTCCCGTGGGAATGTTGGGAACCGTAGGAATATGGGGATGAATTAAATTTAATGTTACTCGGGGAAAGTGTAGCATTCTAACGGTGTAAGAATTTTTGAAATCGGTGCTGTAGTGTACAAGTTCCCGTATACGTTCCTGCTCCCGTGGGAATATAGGGAACCGTAGGAATATGGGGATGAATTAGTTTTAATGTTACTCGGGGATAGTGTAGCATTCTAACGGTGAAAGAATTTTTGAAATCGGTGCTGTAGTGTCAAAGTTCCCGTATACGTTCCTGCTCCCGTGGGAATGTTGGGAACCGTAGGAATATGGGGATGAATTAGTTTTAATATTACTCGGGGATAGTTTAGCATTCTAACGGTGAAAGAATTTTTGAAATCGGTACTGTAGTGTCAAAGTTCCCGTATACGTTCCTGCTCCGTGGGAATATAGGGAACCGTAGGAATATGGGGATGAATTAGTTTTTATGTTACTCGGGGATAGTGTAGCATTCTAACGGTGAAAGAATTTTTGAAATCGGCGCTGCAGTGTCAAAGTTCCCATATACGTTCCTGCTCCCTTGGGAATATAGGGAACCGTAGGAATATGGGGATGAATTAGTTTTTATGTTACTCGGGGATAGTGTAGCATTCTAACGGTGAAAGAATTTTTGAAATCGGTGCTATAGTGTCAAAGTTCCCGTATACGTTCCTGCTCCCGTGGGAATAAAGGGAACCGTAGGAATATGGGGATGAATTAGTTTTAATGTTACTCGGGGATAGTGTAGCATTCTAAGGGTGAAAGAATTTTTGAAATCGGTGCTGAAGTGTCAAAGTTCCCGTATAAGTTCCTGCTCCCGTGGGAATAAAGGGAACCGTAGGAATATGGGGATGAATTAAATTTTATGTTACTCGGGGATAGTGTAGCATTCTAAGGGTGAAAGAATTTTTGAAATCGGTGCTGTAGTGTCAAAGTTCCCGTATACGTTCCTGCTCCCGTGGGAATATAGGGAACCGTAGGAATATGGGGATGAATTAGTTTTAATGTTACTCGGGGATAGTGTAGCATTCTAACGGTGAAAGAATTTTTGAAATCGGTGCTGTAGTGTCAAAGTTCCCGTATACGTTCCTGCTCCCGTGGGAATAAAGGGAACCGTAGGAATATGGGGATGAATTAGTTTTAATATTACTCGGGGATAGTTTAGCATTCTAACGGTGAAAGAATTTTTGAAATCGGTGCTGTAGTGTCAAAGTTCCCGTATACGTTCCTGCTCCCGTGGGAATATAGGGAAAAAATATATAGTCTATGTCCTTCCTCAGGTTCTGTGAACGGGAGACATACGAAAAACATACCGACATAGCTACATTCGCATTTTCAATATCAGTAAAGACTCCCGTTCCCGTGGGAATATGGTGACCGTTCCCGTAGGAATATGGGGATGAGTTAAAGTTTTTGTTACTCGGGGATAGTGTAGCATTCTAACGGTGAAAGAATTTTTGAAATCTGTGCTGTATTGTCAAAGTTCCCGTATACGTTCCTGCTCCCGTGGGAATATAGGGAACCGTAGGAATATGGGGATGAATTATTTTTAATATTACTCGGGGATAGTTTAGCATTCTAACGGTGAAAGAATTTTTGAAATCGGTGCTGTAGTGTCAAAGTTCCCGTATACGTTACTGATCCCGTGGGAATATAGGGAAAAAATATATGTATAGTCTATGTCTTTCCTCACGTTCTGAACAATCTTTGTTTTAAATTTCATTTAAATCGGTTTATTAGTTTGGGCAGGAGATGGTTACATAGAACGACGGACAGACAGAGCTCCTTTCACACTTATTATATTACTAAGGACTCCTGTTCCCGTAGGAATATGTGGATGAATTAAAGTTAATGTTACACAGGGATAGTGTAGCATTCTAACGGTGGAAGAATTTTTGAAATCGGTATTGTATATAGGGATCCATAGGAATATGGGGATGAATTAGTTTTTATGTTACTCGGGGATAGTTTAGCATTCTAATGGTGAAAGAATTTTTGAAATCGGTGCTGCAGTGTCAAAGTTCCCATATACGTTCCTGCTCCCGTGGGAATATAGGGAACCGTAGGAATATGGGGATGAATTAGTTTTTATGTTACTCGGGGATAGTGTAGCATTCTAACGGTGAAAGAATTTTTGAAATCGGTGCTATAGTGTCTAAGTTCCCGTATACGTTCCTGCTCCAGTGGGAATGTTGGGAATCGTAGGAATATGGGGATGAATTAGTTTTTATGTTACTCGGGGATAGTGTAGCATTCTAAGGGTGAAAGAATTTTTGAAATCGGTGCTGTAGTGTCAAAGTTCCCGTATACGTTCCTGCTCCCGTGGGAATATAGGGAACCGTAGGAATATGGGGATGAATTAAATTTTATGTTTCTCGGGGATAGTGTAGCATTCTAACGGTGAAAGAATTTTTGAAATCGGTGCTGTAGTGTCAAAGTTCCCGTATACGTTCCTGCTCCCGTGGGAATATAGGGAACCGTAGGAATATGGGGATGAATTAGTTTTTATGTTACTCGGGGATAGTGTAGCATTCTAACGGTGAAAGAATTTTTGAAATCTGTGCTGCAGTGTCAAAGTGCCCATATACGTTCCTGCTCCCTTGGGAATATAGGGAACCGTAGGAATATGGGAATGAATTAGTTTTTATGTTAGTCGGGGATAGTGTAGCATTCTAACGGTGAAAGAATTTTTGAAATCGGTGCTATAGTGTCAAAGTTCCCGTATACGTTCCTGCTCCCGTGGGAATGTTGGGAACCGTAGGAATATGGGGATAAATTAGTTTTTATGTTACTGGGGGATAGTGTAGCATTCTAAGGGTGAAAGAATTTTTGAAATCGGTGCTGAAGTGTCAAAGTTCCCGTATACGTTCCTGCTCCCGTGGGAATAAAGGGAACCGTAGGAATATGGGGATGAATTAAATTTTATGTTACTCGGGGATAGTGTAGCATTATAACGGTGAAAGAATTTTTGAAATCGGTGCTGTAGTGTCAAAGTTCCCGTATACGTTCCTGCTCCCGTGGGAATATAGGGAACCGTAGGAATATGGGGATGAATTAGTTTTAATGTTACTCGGGGATAGTGTAGCATTCTAACGGTGAAAGAATTTTTGAAATCGGTGCTGTAGTGTCAAAGTTCCCGTATACGTTCCTGCTCCCGTGGGAATAAAGGGAACCGTAGGAATATGGGGATGAATTAGTTTTAATATTACTCGGGGATAGTTTAGCATTCTAACGGTGAAAGAATTTTTGAAATCGGTGCTGTAGTGTCAAAGTTCCCGTATACGTTCCTGCTCCCGTGGGAATATAGGAAAAAATATATAGTCTATGTCCTTCCTCAGGTTCTGTGAACGGGAGACAAACGAAAAACATACCGACATAGCTACATTCGCATTTTCAATATCAGTAAAGACTCCCGTTCCCGTGGGAATATGGTGACCGTTCCCGTAGGAATATGGGGATGAGTTAAAGTTTTTGTTACTCGGGGATAGTGTAGCATTCTAACGGTGAAAGAATTTTTGAAATCTGTGCTGTAGTGTCAAAGTTCCCTTATACGTTCCTGCTCCCGTGGGAATATAGGGAACCGTAGGAATATGGGGATGAATTAGTTTTAATATTATTCGGGGATAGTTTAGCATTCTAACGGTAAAAGAATTTTTGAAATCGGTGCTGTAGTGTCAAAGTTCCCGTATACGTTCCTGATCCTGTGGGAATATAGGGAAAAAATATATGTATAGTATATGTCATTCCTCACGTTCTGAACAATCTTTGTTTTAAATTTCATTTAAATCGGTTTATTAGTTTGGGCAGGAGATGGTTACATAGAACGACGGACAGACAGAGCTCCTTTCACACTTATTATATTACTAAGGACTCCCGTTCCCGTAGGAATATGTGGATGAATTAAAGTTAATGTTACACAGGGATAGTGTAGCATTCTAACGGTGGAAGAATTTTTGAAATCGGTATTGTATATAGGGATCCATAGGAATATGGGGATGAATTAGTTTTTATGTTACTCGGGGATAGTGTAGCATTCTAATGGTGAAAGAATTTTTGAAATCGGTGCTGCAGTGTCAAAGTTCCCATATACGTTCCTGCTCCCGTGGGAATATAGGGAACCGTAGGAATATGGGGATGAATTAGTTTTTATGTTACTCGGGGATAGTGTAGCATTCTAACGGTGAAAGAATTTTTGAAATCGGTGCTATAGTGTCTAAGTTCCCGTATACGTTCCTGCTCCCGTGGGAATGTTGGGAATCGTAGGAATATGGGGATGAATTAGTTTTTATGTTTCTCGGGGATAGTGTAGCATTCTAAGGGTGAAAGAATTTTTGAAATCGGTGCTGTAGTGTCAAAGTTCCCGTATACGTTCCAGCTCCCGTGGGAATATAGGGAACCGTAGGAATATGGGGATGAATTAAATTTTATGTTTCTCGGGGATAGTGTAGCATTCTAACGGTGAAAGAATTTTTGAAATCGGTGCTGTAGTGTCAAAGTTCCCGTATACGTTCCTGATCCCGTGGGAATATAGGGAACCGTAGGAATATGGGGATGAATTAGTTTTAATGTTACTCGGGGATAGTGTAGCATTCTAACGGTGAAAGAATTTTTGAAATCGGTGCTATAGTGTCAAAGTTCCCGTATACGTTCCTGCTCCCGTGGGAATGTTGGGAACTGTAGGAATATGGGGATGAATTAGTTTTTATGTTGCTCGGGGATAGTGTAGCATTCTAACGGTGAAAGAATTTTTGAAATCGGTGCTGAAGTGTCAAAGTTCTCGTATACGTTCCTGCTCCCGTGGGAATAAAGGGAACCGTAGGAATATGGGGATGAATTAAATTTTATGTTACTCGGGGATAGTGTAGCATTATAACGGTGAAAGAATTTTTGAAATCGGTGCTGTAGTGTCAAAGTTCCCGTATACGTTCCTGCTCCCGTGGGAATATAGGGAACCGTAGAAATATGGGGATGAACTAGTTTTAATGTTACTCGGGGATAGTGTAGCATTCTAACGGTGAAAGAATTTTTGAAATCGGTGCTGTAGTGTCAAAGTTCCCGTATACGTTCCTGCTCCCGTGGGAATAAAGGGAACCGTAGGAATATGGGGATGAATTAGTTTTAATATTACTTGGGGATAGTTTAGCATTCTAACGGTGAAAGAATTTTTGAAATCGGTGCTGTAGTGTCAAAGTTCCCGTATACGTTCCTGCTCCCGTGGGAATATAGGGAAAAAATATATAGTCTATGTCCTGCCTCAGGTTCTGTGAACGGGAGACATACGAAAAACATACCGACATAGCTACATTCGCATTTTCAATATCAGTAAAGACTCCCGTTCCCGTGGGAATATGGTGACCGTTCCCGTAGGAATATGGGGATGAGTTAAAGTTTTTTGTTACTCGGGGATAGTGTAGCATTCTAACGGTGAAAGAATTTTTGAAATCTGTGCTGTAGTGTCAAAGTTCCCTTATACGTTCCTGCTCCCGTGGAAATATAGGGAACCGTAGGAATATGGGGATGAATTAGTTTTAATATTATTCGGGGATAGTTTAGCATTCTAACGGTGAAAGAATTTTTGAAATCGGTGCTGTAGTGTCAAAGTTCCCGTATACGTTCCTGATCCTGTGGGAATATAGGGAAAAAATATATGTATAGTATATGTCTTTCCTCACGTTCTGAACAATCTTTGTTTTAAATTTCATTTAAATCGGTTTACTAGTTTGGGCAGGAGATGGTTACATAGAACGACGGACAGACAGAGCTCCTTTCACACTTATTATATTACTAAGGACTCCCGTTCCCGTAGGAATATGTGGATGAATTAAAGTTAATGTTACACAGGGATAGTGTAGCATTCTAACGGTGGAAGAATTTTTGAAATCGGTATTGTATATAGGGATCCATAGGAATATGGGGATGAATTAGTTTTTATGTTACTCGGGGATAGTGTAGCATTCTAATGGTGAAAGAATTTTTGAAATCGGTGCTGCAGTGTCAAAGTTCCCATATACGTTCCTGCTCCCGTGGGAATATAGGGAACCGTAGGAATATGGGGATGAATTAATTTTAATGTTACTCGGGGATAGTGTAGCATTCTAACGGTGAAAGAATTTTTGAAATCGGTGCTATAGTGTCAAAGTTCCCGTATACGTTCCTGCTCCCGTGGGAATGTTGGGAATCTTAGGAATATGGGGATGAATTAGTTTTTATATTACTCGGGGATAGTGTAGCATTCTAAGGTTGAAAGAATTTTTGAAATCGGTGCTGTAGTGTCAAAGTTCCCGTTTACGTTCCTGCTCCCGTGGGAATATAGGGAACCGTAGGAATATGGGGATGAATTAAATTTTATGTTTCTCGGGGATAGTGTAGCATTCTAAGGGTGAAAGAATTTTTGAAATCGGTGCTGTAGTGTCAAAGTTCCCGTATACGTTCCTGCTCCCGTGGGAATATAGGGAACCGTAGGAATATGGGGATGAATTAGCTTTTATGTTACTCGGGGATAGTGTAGCATTCTAACGGTGAAAGAATTTTTGAAATCGGTGCTGTAGTGTCAAAGTGCCAATATACGTTCCTGCTCCCTTGGGAATATAGGGAACCGTAGGAATATGGGGATGAATTAGTTTTAATGTTACTCGGGGATAGTGTAGCATTCTAACGGTGACAGAATTTTTGAAATCGGTGCTATAGTGTCAAAGTTCCCGTATACGTTCCTGCTCCCGTGGGAATGTTGGGAACCGTAGGAATATGGGGATGAATTAGCTTTTATGTTACTCGGGGATAGTGTAGCATTCTAAGGGTGAAAGAATTTTTGAAATCGGTGCTGCAGTGTCAAAGTGCCAATATACGTTCCTGCTCCCTTGGGAATATAGGGAACCGTAGGAATATGGGGATGAATTAGTTTTTATGTTACTCGGGGATAGTGTAGCATTCTAACGGTGACAGAATTTTTGAAATCGGTGCTATAGTGTCAAAGTTCCCGTATACGTTCCTGCTCCCGTGGGAATGTTGGGAATCTTAGGAATATGGGGATGAATTAGTTTTTATATTACTCGGGGATAGTGTAGCATTCTAACGGTGAAAGAATTTTTGAAATCGGTGCTGTAGTGTCAAAGTTCCCGTATACGTTCCTGCTCCCGTGGGAATAAAGGGAGCCGTAGGAATATGGGGATGAATTAGTTTTTATGTTACTCGGGGAAAGTGTAGCATTCTAAGGGTGAAAGAATTTTTGAAATCGGTGCTGAAGTGTCAAAGTTCCCGTATACGTTCCTGATCCCGTGGGAATATAGGGAAAAAATATATAGTCTATGTCCTTCCTCAGGTTCTGTGAACGGGAGACATTCGAAAAACATACCGACATAGCTACATTCGCATTTTCAATATCAGTAAAGACTCCCGTTCCCGTTGGAATATGGTGACCGTTCCCGTTGGAATATGGGGATGAGTTAAAGTTTTTGTTACTCGGGGATAGTGTAGCATTCTAACGGTGAAAGAATTTTTGAAATCTGTGCTGTAGTGTCAAAGTTCCCGTATACGTTCCTGCTCCCGTGGGAATATAGGGAACCGTAGAAATATGGTGATGAATTAGTTTTTATCTTACTCGGGGGTAGTGTAGCATTCTAACGGAGAAGGAATTTTTGAAATCGGTGCTGTAGTGTCAAAGTTCCCGTATACGTTCCTGCTCCCGTGGGAATATAGGGAACCGTAGGAATATGGGGATGAATTAGTTTTTATGTTAGCCGGGGAAAGTGTAGCATTCTAAGGGTGAAAGAATTTTTGAAATCGGTGCTGTAGTGTCAAAGTTCCCGTATACGTTCCTGCTCCCGTGGGAATAAAGGGAACCGTAGAAATATGGGGATGAATAAGTTTTTATGTTACTCGGGGATAGTGTAGTATTCTAAGGGTGAAAGAATTTCTGAAATCGGTGCTGTAGTGTCAAAGTTCCCGTATACGTTCCTGCTCCCGTGGGAATATAGGAAACCGTAGGAATATGGGTATGAATTAGTTTTTATGTTACTCGGGTATAATGAAGCATTCTTACAGTGGAAAAATTTTTGAAATCGGTGTTATAGTTTCTAAGTTCTCGTATACGTTCCCGTTCCCGAGGGAATTTAGGGATAAATTGTAGCCTATGTGTTATTCTGATGCATAAGCTATATTATTGGAAAATTTAATTGAAATCCATTCAGCAGTTTTTGCGTGAAAGAGGAACAAACATACATCCACACATACAAACTTTCACGTTTATAATATTAATAGGATATATATATATATATACATATATATATATATATATATATATATATATCGCGACAATGACTATTTTCAACTAATCATAAAGATATTGGAACTTTATATTTTTTATTTAGAGCTTGAGCAGGTATAGTAGGAACATCATTAAGTATACTAATTCGTGCTGAACTTGGTCATCCAGGTGCTTTAATTGGAGATGATCAAATTTATAATGTAATTGTTACGGCTCATGCTTTTGTTATAATTTTATAGTTATGCCAATTATAATTGGAGGATTTGGAAATTGACTAGTTCCATTAATATTAGGAGCCCCTGATATAGCATTTCCTCGAATAAATAATATAAGTTTTTGATTACTTCCTCCTTCCTTAACTTTATTATTAGTAAGAAGTATAGTAGAAAACGGAGCTGGCACAGGATGAACTGTTTACCCTCCTCTTTCTTCTAGAATTGATCACGGTGGAGCTTCTGTTGATTTAGCTATTTTTTCTCTTCATTTAGCTGGTATATCTTCAATTCTAGGAGCAGTAAATTTTATTACTACAGTAATTAATATCCGTTCTACAGGTATTTCTTATGATCGAATACCATTATTTGTTTGATCAGTTGTAATTACAGCTTTACCTCTTTTATTGTCATTACCAGTTCTTGCTGGAGCAATTACAATATTATTAACAGACCGAAATTTAAATACTTCTTTTTTTGATCCAGCCGGAGGAGGAGATCCTATTTTATATCAACATTTATTTTGGTTTTTTGGTCATCCAGAAGTTTATATTTTAATTCTTCCAGGATTTGGAATAATTTCTCATATTATTAGTCAAGAATCTGGAAAAAAGGAAACTTTTGGATCATTAGGAATAATTTATGCAATATTAGCAATTGGATTATTAGGATTTATTGTATGAGCTCATCATATATTTACAGTAGGTATAGATGTAGAATTGTAGATACACGAGCTTATTTTACCTCAGCTACAATAATTATTGCAATTCCAACAGGAATTAAAATTTTTAGTTGATTAGCTACTTTACATGGAACTAATATAATTTATACTCCTGCTATATTATGAGCACTAGGATTTGTATTTTTATTTACAGTAGGAGGATTAACTGGAGTAGTATTAGCTAATTCTTCTCTTAATATTATTTTACATGATACATATTATGTAGTTGCACATTTTCATTATGTATTATCAATAGGAGCTGTATTTGCTATCATAGCTGGATTTATTCATTGATACCCTTTATTTACAGGATTAACATTAAATAAAAAATGACTTAAAAGTCAATTTGTTATTATATTTGTAGGAGTAAATTTAACATTTTTCCCTCAACATTTCTTAGGATTAGCAGGAATACCTCGACGATATTCTGATTATCCTGATGCATATACTACATGAAATGTAATTTCAACTATTGGATTAACTATTTCATTAATTGGGATTATTATATTTATAATTATTATTTGAAAAAGTATAATTAAACAACGACAAGTAGTATATACTATACAACTTAATTCATCTATTGAATGATATCAAAATATTCCTTCTGCAGAACATAGATATTCAGAATTACCTTTATTATCTAATTTCTAATATGGCAGATTAGTGCAATGGATTTAAGCTTCATATATAAAGTATTTTACTTTTATTAGAAAAATAAATGTCAACATGAGCAAATTTAAATATACAAGATAGAGCATCTCCATTAATAGAACAATTAACATTTTTCCATGATCATACTATATTAATTTTAATTATAATTACTATAATAGTATCATATATATAATATTCATAATATTTTTTAATAATTATACAAATCGATTTTTACTTCATGGCCAAACAATTGAAGTAATTTGAACTATTTTACCTACTTTTATTTTATTATTTATTGCTTTTCCTTCATTACGATTATTATATTTATTAGATGAATTTAATGAACCTTCTATTACATTAAAATCAATTGGTCATCAATGGTATTGTAGTTATGAATATTCTGATCTTATAAATATTGAATTTGATGCATATATAATTCCTACAAATGAATTAAATAATAATAATTTTCGATTATTAGATGTAGATAATCGAATTGTTCTTCCAATAAATTCTCAAATTCGAATTTTAGTAACTGCTACAGATGTAATTCATTCATGAACAGTACCCGCATTAGGAATAAAAATTGATGGAACTCCTGGTCGATTAAATCAAACTAATTTTTTAATGAATCGACCTGGTTTATTTTTTGGTCAATGTTCAGAAATTTGTGGAGCAAATCATAGTTTTATACCTATTGTTATTGAAAGAGTTCCAATAAATTTTTTTACTAAATGAATTTCTAATATAAAGTAACATTAAATGACTGAAAGCAAGTACTGGTCTCTTAAACCATGTTATAGTAATCTAGCAATTACTTTTAATGATTTAAAAAAAAAAAAAAAAAAAAATAGTTAAATTATAACATCAATATGTCAAATTGAAATTATTATTATTTATAATATTTTTTAATTCCTCAAATATCTCCTATTAGATGATTAAATTTATTTATATTATTTTCAATAATTTTTATATTATTTAATATTATAAATTATTTTATTTATTTTTCTACTACTCCAAAATCTAAAAATTTAAAAAATATTAATATTAATTCAATAAATTGAAAATGATAACTAATTTATTTTCTGTATTTGACCCTAGAATTTTAAACTTATCATTAAGTTGATTAAGAACTTTTATTGGGTTATTAATACTTCCTTCAATATATTGATTTATACCTTCACGATTTCATATTATTTGAGTTATAATTTTAAATACTTTACATAAAGAATTTAAAGTCTTATTAGGAAATCCTAATCAAAAAGGAACTGTCAAAAGTATTGTCAGCATATGTTAAAAGTATTGTCAGCAATACTTCAATTGTGGGAACAATTCAATAAATTCAGGTTCACGCATATCGTGTATCAATTATAAATGTCTGGTCCCACAGTTGAGGTATTGCACGCGCAACACAGTTTTGCATGCTTGCAATTCTTGTGTATTGCCAAAACCAAAATGTATAGACAATCGAAAAATAAAATGTGTTGACTGATTGAGTCGTTATTAAACCGTCGCGTCGTTGCGTTCATACTTGCTTCCTTTTTCTACACCGTCGTTGTATTCGTACTTGTTTCTACTTTTTATATTTTGGCAACCGTGACAGGACAATTAACTAAAAAAGTTTAGTTGCCTGCTTTATTTTGTTTTCTTTAAAATAATTGTAATTTCAAGTGATTTTTTTTTTTGTTGTTGTTTGCGTTTGTTGTGACAACAATATGAATGAATTCGGAATCACAATTCTAATAAACGATGACAACTCAAATATGAAAACGCATCATATTTCAACAACTGAACAACGAGTTCAACAGCACCGATGCACGAACGCAGGTCATATCAAATTTATTATTTCTCACAAATTGCACTTTCTGTCTACTAGGCAATTTGATTTTTGTATTTCCTAAGCTAAACTAAGTTACGCGTAAGCGTTTAATTAGTATAAAAGAAGAATATTATTTGAATAAAAGGCACTTGCAGTTAGAACGGCAATCAAACTAGTGTTTTTTCTCATTAAGTTCTCCCCACCAGCGGTAAAGAACGGTTTGATAAAGTTATTGAGTGCATGCTATTAATATCCCCCCACCAGTGGTAAGGTGTTAATAGTAGGTCCTCAACATATGGTCCTTCGAGAAAAAATTTAGAATCAGTGAAAAGTGTTAAAAAAAAAAGGTTAAGAACGAGAAAAGAAGACGTTTAGAACGAGTGAACGATAATAACGAGTTGAGAACGAGAAAAGAAGACAGGTGAACGAAAAACAACGAGTAAAGGCGAAACAACAAAAAGTGAGCATGGATACTTTCGACGAACTTATCCAGAAGCAGAAAGAAACTGTTGAATGGATAAAGAAGGTATCGGAAAAGTATACGAAAGAACCAAAAGTCAGGCGGACACGTAATTTCATTCAAGAACGACTGGATGATCTGGGATTTCATTGGAAGGACTTCCAAGAAAGGCATACGGCAATAACGGAACACACGGATTACAGTAAAGCACATCCATATGTTCAATCAAAATATATTAAACAAGTGGAAAAGACAGTGCTGGAAATAAAAAATAAGCTCAACATTAAAATGAAGGAGCTTGATGAAGAAGAAAAACGAATGATTGCAGCTGCAAGCCAGGCACAATCAAGAAACGATAGGTACGAGCCAAACGAGGAACAAAAGAAGAGAATCAAACGGCAAGAAGCACAAAAGCAAGCGTTCTTCCGATCATTGGAACGTATGGACCAAGCGGGGCAGGTTTCCAAAGCCTATTATTCACAAAAGATGGCAGTCATAAGCAACTTATGGGAGATCATTACCAAAACCCATAACGACATCATTGAGCACGCAGATGATGATGCTTACTACGCAGAGCTGTTAAGAGACCATGAAGAAATCGAGCAAATTTACGAAAACATAATGGTAAAGCTACAAGAAAACATTGACGATTTGCTAAAGAACGATAAAAGTGAATCAACCTCCAACAATTTCCCAAAACAAAAGGGGCTGAAGTTGCCAACCATTAAAATACCAGCTTTTGACGGGGATTACAAAAAATGGAAATCATTTTTTATAGATCTTTTCCAACAAACCATCCACAAAAATGAAAATTTAGGTAATGTACAAAAACTACATTACCTTAAAACGAATCTGACGGGGGAAGCAGCAAAAATGATTCAACATCTCCAGATAATTGACACCAACTATAATATAGCGCGCGACATGCTGATAAATAGGTATGAAAACACCAGACTACTAGTAAATGCACAAATACAGGCTTTACTTAATCAACGCGACTGTCCATTCGAGTCAGCAGAACACCTGAGGCGATTACACGATACTACAGCAGAATGCGTCAATGCATTGAAAGGTTTAACAATTGATACTGGAACCTGGGACCCAATGGTAGTCTTCATAGTTTCACAAAAATTGGACAACGAAACCAGAAAAGCATACGAGCAATCGTTAAGCAACCCTAAAGATCTACAGGGTCTTGACGAGTTTCTGAAATTCCTAGAAAATAAATTTAACGCACTCGAAAACTTAGAAGGAAGAAAAAACAAAGGAGAAAACACGAAAGAGCTGAAACAACCTAATTACGCTCAAAAATCGCAGTACAGAAAGCCAATGAACAGAAGTTACCATGCTTTGGCCACGCCATGTTGTAGGTTATGCAAAGGACTTCACTGGTTGCATGTCTGCAACAAATTCGTTACGATGCCGACCACACAGAGACAAGAAGTTGTTAAGAGGGAAAAATTGTGCAGAAATTGTTTTAAGAGTGAACACAACACAGCAATGTGTACATCTTTCAAAACGTGCCAAATCTGCAGGGGGCAGCATCACACGCTTCTTCACGCTGCAGAGGTAGGAAGAAATACGCAATCACAACAATCAAACTTTGCGGATACAATTCAAAACACGGTACTTTTGGCCACAGCCTTAATAAAAACAAATTGGAATGGTGGAGAATGCGTTCTGAGAGCTTTAGTTGACCAAGGCTCTCAGTCATCTTTTATCACGGAAGATGCAGTGCAACGGCTGCAACTGAAGAAGAGGAAAACATTTGCAACAGTGACTGGTTTGGGTTCAACTAAAGCTGGAACTGCGACAAGTAAAGTGGAACTGCAAATAAAATCGATTTACCCTTCGACATTTCAAACATGGGCAACATTCCTTGTACTTCCGAAGCTAACAAAAGTACAACCGGACAAGTCGTTCATTGAGAAAAAATGGGACCACATTGAACATCTTTCTTTAGCCGACCCGTCATACAACAAAACAGCAGCAATAGATGTATTAATTGGAGCAGACGTTTTTCAAGACATAATTATCGACGGAGTAATTAAAGGCAACCCTGGCTCTCCGATAGCTCAAAACACGAAGCTAGGTTGGATATTATCTGGAAGTATCAATCAAACTAACAACAACGAATCATCAACCTGTCATATTACAAATGTTGAGCTCAATGACCAACTTAAGCTGTTTTGGGAAACAGAGGAGATACAAGAAAGAACTAATTTGACGATGGAAGAACTGAAATGCGAAGAGATATTCATGGAAACACATAAAAGGGAACCATCTGGAAGATACGTTGTTAGACTGCCATTCAAGGAAGGTGCAGCAGAACTAGGTGAATCGAGGAAAAGAGCTTTAGCCCGCTTTCTTCAAACAGAGAAGAGGTTCTCACGAGATAAACAGTTGCATGAAGATTACAATGCCTTCTTGCAAGAATACATTGAGCTCGGTCATATGGAATTAGTAGATACCTCTATAAGCACCAGAAAAAATTAAGTATACTATCTACCACATCGAGCAGTAATAAGACCGGAAAGTTCAACATCAAAACTTAGAGTTGTTTTTGACGCATCTTCAAAAACCAGTTCAGGGCTAAGCCTTAACGATAAAATGCTGACAGGTCCCATAATACAAAATGATCTGTATAGCATAATAACCAGATGGAGGAAACATAAAATTGTATTCCGGGCAGACATCGAGAAAATGTACAGGCAAATATTTGTTGCTCGAGAAGATCAGGATTACCAACGAATACTATGGAGAGAAAAGCCAACACAAAAAATTAAGGAATACAGACTGAAAACCGTAACGTACGGAACGTCCTCCGCTCCGTTTTTGGCTACAAGGGTTCTTCATCAATTAGCGTTGGATGAAGAAGAAAAATTTGAACTTGTATCAAAACTTACTCGTGAAGATTTTTATGTCGATGACTTGTTATCGGGAGCAGATACAATAAAAGATGCGCAAAAAGCCTGTACACAGCTAACGCAACTAATGACAAGTGGTGGATTTAAACTTAGAAATTGGTCCGCTAATTCAGAAACTATATTAAAAAACATTGCAACCGAAGACCAAGACCAAGGGAGATTTAAATTAAATGCATACGATCCTGTCAAAACCTTAGGCATATACTGGCGCCCAGAATCTGATACATTTGAGTTTAAAACACATCTAGAAACATCCAACGATAAAATAACGAAAAGAATTATTGTATCAGAAACAGCAAGACTTTTTGATCCGTTGGGTTGGCTAACCCCCATTATCATAAAAGCCAAAATAGTGCAGCAAGAGCTTTGGAAGGAAGAGAAAGAATGGGATGAAATACTACCTGAAGAAATCACAAACAGTTGGAAAAAATTCAAAAACGAGTTGAGTTGCATAGAAAACATAAAGATACCACGATGGAATCAGTTCGAAAGGAAGCACCGAGTTGAACTGCACGGGTTTTGTGACGCATCAGAGAGAGCGTTTGCTGCAGTTATTTATACAAGGGTGATAACAGAGGCTGGAACTGTTCATGTAAATGTATTGTGCGCTAAATCAAAAGTTGCACCGATTAAAAAAGTTTCAATACCAAGGCTAGAACTATGTGGAGCAGTATTGCTAGCAAAATTGATTAAAAAGACGGTGGTGGCGCTTGCAATAGATGAATTAGAAGTACACGCGTGGACCGACTCGAAGATTACTCTTGCATGGTTGAATGGAAATCCATTTAAATGGAAAAATTACGTCGCGAATAGAGTCGAAACTATACTGAAAGTAATAGATTCAACAAAATGGCATCACGTTAGTGGTAATGAAAACCCAGCAGATTGTGCTTCGAGAGGTATAAACCCATCACAGCTTAAAGATCATCTTCTTTGGTGGAATGGTCCGAAGTGGCTCTCTCATGTAGAAGTATTATACAATGATAACAACATACACAGTACCGACCTAGAAATTAAAAAGGTCAACATTTGTGCGATGATGATCGTACAAGAAAATAAGCAAGATTTAATAGGACAAATGACAACACGACACAGTTCGCTCAAACGTCTCCCAAGAATTCTTGCATATTGCGAACGATTTCTGTACAACGTGAAATCGCACAGCCAAAACAGGAGATTGGGACCCTTATCGAGTGATGAAATAGAAAGTGCGAACAAACTTCTAATAAGAAACACCCAAAATACACATTTTGGTTCTGAAATGAAAAGTCTTAAAGCTGGAAAAGATGTAGAAAAGAAGAGCAAATTACGATGCCTTGTTCCATTTATTGACGAAGACGGAATTATTCGAGTTACAGGAAGACTGACGGAAGCCAAACTTTCTGAGTTACAAAAACATCCTATTATAATTCCACACAAAAGTGATATTACCACACTTCTCATTGACGACGCTCACAAATCAACATTACATGGAGGAAGCCAGTTAACACATTCCTATATACGACAGCGTTACTGGGTTGTTAATGGGTCCAGTGCAGTTAAGCAACGGCTTCACGGATGTACTATCTGTTTCAGATATAAATCAGATAGAAGCAAACAATTGATGGGAAACCTTCCTCAACCAAGGGTAAATCGAAGCAGGCCTTTCCTACACACCGGTGTCGACTATGCTGGACCAATAGACATCAGAAGGTCAAAGGGAAGAGGCAACAAATCATACAAGGGATACATTGCAATTTTCATATGCCTAGCAACAAAGGCTATACATATTGAAGTTGTGAGCGATCTAACGGCGAACGCATTCATCGCAGCTTTCAAAAGACTCTGTGGGCGAAGAGGTCATGTCGCGCATCCGTATAGTGACAACGGAACAAATTTTGTGTCTGCAAACAAAATTCTCCAACTAAACGTGAAAGCCCAAGAAAAGTACAATCAAGACATGTCAAATATGCTCATGTCTTGTAGTACGGAGTGGCATTTTATACCCCCGGGAGCCCCTCACTTTGGTGGGTTGTGGGAGGCGGGAGTGAAATCGATAAAGTATCACTTAAAAAGAACCATCGGAGAGCACAAACTTACATTTGAAGAACTAGCAACATTATTAACGCAAATCGAGGCGTGTCTTAATTCACGGCCACTTTATCAACTCTCAAACGATCCAGACGATCCAGATGTACTGACGGCAGGACACTTCTTAATCCGGGCAGCCCTACTAGCACCACCGGAAAAACATAGACTTGACGAGAAAGAAGCGTTACTGACAAGATGGCAGCTATTGGAACGGATGCAACAACAATTTTGGAAAAAATGGAGCCAAAGTTACTTGACAACCCTTCAACAAAGACAGAAATGGACGCAGAAGACTAGGAATCTGAGTCCTGGTAACATTGTGCTGCTGAAAGATGACAACCTTCCACCAACAAGGTGGTCTTTGGGTATAATTGAGGAAACCCATGCGGGAGACGATGATTTGGTACGAGTTGTGTCTGTAAGGACAAAAAATAAAATCTATTAAAGACCTATAGGCAAACTGTGTCCTCTACCAATTATCGATAATAAAAATGATGAAGAAGAAAAGGAAGTGAGACAAGTCAATACATCCACCAACCGCTCACATAAAATTCTTTCTTTGTGCACATTGTTTGCCTTTCTCAACATAGTTGGCTCCACTCCAATCCCCCACGATGTCGAGATAATTCCATTTCAAACACACCCTGGAATATACTTCGAAGATGTGGGACAGGCAAATTTGATTTCGAGTTCATGGAAGACAATTGTGTTCTTCAATTTAACAACCTATTGGCAAGAGTTTGAAAACTACAAAAAACTTGTGTCGCAAATGGAAAAAATTTGCTCATCTAGTGACTTAAAAGATTTCAAATCGGTTATGTGTGAGGGAATTCTACACCAGTTTCAACATCAAATTCAACAAATACAGCGTAACAATGACATCTTATTACATGCAAACGAAGATTCAACACGACGTCAAAAACGATCACCGTTTGACTTCATTGGAACTATTACTAATGAACTATTTGGAATTCTGGACCAAAGATTTGCTAAAGGTTATGAGCAAACAATTGAAGCTGTCAAGGAAAATGAAAGCCACCTATTAAATCTAATGAAGAACCAGACAACCATAGTTGATTCTACTGTCAACATCTTTAAGAAAGAACAAACGGAAAATAAGAAACAAATACAGCTCCTAAGTTCGATTGTTTCGAAACTTGAAGATGAAACCGAAGAATATGAGGACATGAAGATATTTTCGTCGAATGCTGTAAATGCGATACTTATTATGATAAATTATAAAGCAACTCAGAGCATATTGTTGGATATCTTGCTGTCCACTCACACTGGAAGAATTCATCCACTTATACTTTCGGTACAGCAATTTAAGGATGAACTTACGAAAATTCATGAAAATATTCCAAAATCTTTAATGATTCCTGGAGAGCGACATCATGAATCGATCCTGCAACTATACAAAATTCTAAGTGTAAGGGCTAGAGTAACCAATAGCAACATTATAATTGAGAAAAGCCTTCCACTACTGTACAATGAAGAGTTCAAGTTGTACAGAGTATTGCCAGTTCCAACCGAACACAACGGGAACCTCACAAGCATCATTCCATCATCGGAATATTTAATGGTTAATCTACAAGCTAACCATTTCTATCCACTCAACAAAGACGAATTTTCAAAATGCAAAATGAGGCCCTCGGACATCGTATGGTGCACACTTCAACATCCATTATACACAACTGGTGCTGCAGTTAGTGTCTGTGAAATGAACGTAATTCAAAACAAACCAATTATGGGTTCATGTAATACAAAGGACATACCAGCAAGGTTATACTGGATTGAAATGCATTAACCGAATTCATGGATTTACAGTACTCCCGACCTGGTTACAGTAAACATGAACTGTGATTTTAACACGGTACCCATAACTTTGCAAGGCAGTGGTATGTTAAAGTTGCCAACAAGATGCATTGTACATGATCAGACCATGACTGTTGTGGGAAAACAAACAACGACAAGCAAACTGAGATCGTCGTTTTAACCATCATTTAACCTTTCTGAGCAGTTAACATCGTTTCACGTCAAAAAAGAGAAACAATCTGTCTTACCAACGAACGCTTCATTGGACATTTCTACATTAGAAGACTCAATAAAGCTGCAAAAAAGCCAAGAATATACATACTGAACGAGATAAGCACTCATCGAATTCACCAATACTCACTGCTTGGAGTCAATGCTTTCGTAATCATTGCAATCATCTTGATCGTAATTTTTGTAATCAGACGAAAAGGAGCACAACAGCCTACGCCACCAGCAACAGCTATACCAATGAGATCGCTCAACAAGCCAATGAGATCCTTTAATAAGCGACGAACCCGCCAAGCTTCCTTTGAAGACATGGACTTTTGCGTATCATCAATCTAAGGGGCCCAGCATGTTGTGACAACAATATGAATGAATTCGGAATCACAATTCTAATAAACGATGACAACTCAAATATGAAAACGCAGCATATTTCAACAACTGAACAACGAGTTCAACAGCACCGATGCACGAACGCAGGTCATATCAAATTTATTATTTCTCACAAATTGCACTTTCTGTCTACTAGGCAATTTGATTTTTGTATTTCCTAAGCTAAACTAAGTTACGCGTAAGCGTTTAATTAGTATAAAAGAAGAATATTATTTGAATAAAAGGCACTTGCAGTTAGAACGGCAATCAAACTAGTGTTTTTTCTCATTAAGTTCTCCCCACCAGCGGTAAAGAACGGTTTGATAAAGTTATTGAGTGCATGCTATTAATATCCCCCCACCAGTGGTAAGGTGTTAATAGTAGGTCCTCAACAGCGTTGTTAAGTGTTGTGTGAACGAAAGAACTAAAAAAAAAAAAAATTAAAATGAGTCAAGCAGAAAGTGTTAGTGTAATGGACTTGGAGTATTACTCAGAAAACCAGGAAAGGTTGGGAGAAGAAATTTGCCGCATAAGCCGCAATTATGGAAAGGATTCCGAAACAAGTAAAACCTTAAGCTATTTGCTGGAGCGTCGGGCCAATTTAAAAGCAAATTGACAGAGCTTCGATGATACGGATAGCATTATCCTGGAAAAATTCGCTGAACAGCTTGACCATCCATACCTCAAAAAGGACTACTACGAAGCAATACGAAAGATCAAAGAGCGAATGTTAAGTGATCTTAACATTCGCATAGACGGAATAGATAAAGGACTTCAAGAAACTTCTGCTGATGGGAAGGCACGAACTCAGAAAGATTCCAAGACGCCTGCTGTTGACACAGAACGAAGCCAACAAACATCTGCAGCGGGAACTAATAATCAGCCTTCCATAACGACCACCAAGGAGATCTTTCTATTGCTCGTAAGCAACCTGGAGAAGACGCTGTAGAGAATTTCCACTGAACTGGCTCTGGGACAAAGCGAGGCTTATTGCAAGATAAAGTCCAGGTCAATTGAGCGGAGTTGGAGCGATGTTGTGGAACTATTCAGGAGACTCGGCCAAGACTTATTCATTCACGAGGTCGAACGCTATTTCGACGTGCAAGACCAAGTTGAGCTGGCGTTGGTGGAGCTGTGTGATCGAATAGATAATTCCAAATCTACTGAGAAGCCATCACAGTCACCAGTCGCTCCAACTATAAAATTGCCCAAAATTGAGCTGCCAAAGTTCGATGGGAACTATCTCAACTGGCGGCAATTTTATGATCTGTTCAAACAACTTATACATGACCAACCGATTCCTGATGCGCAAAAGCTATACTTCCTACGTGCGAATGTTACAGGAGAAGCACACAATCTAATACAGCATTTCCAGCCCACTGACAAAAATTATGACGTGGCATGGAATACTCTGGTTGATCGGTTCGATAACAGAAGGTTGCTGCTGACAGCTCAATTGTCGAAATTGCTGTCACAATCACCAGCAATTGGGACAGCTTCCAGTCTGAGATGATTGCATTATGCCACAAAGGAGGGAATGCAGTATTGCCTGCAATCTTGGATACTAAATCACCAATTGGGACCCTATAGTGGTCTATCTAATGCTCCAAAAGTTTGACAAGGAGAGCAGAGCGCTGTTTGAACAAACCTTAGAGGATTCCAGAAGCAGTCCCAGTTTAGATGCTTTCTTCAAATTTGTGGAATCACGCTTCCAAACATTGGAAGCAATTTGCAGTCGCGAAGAGAGAAAAAAACATCAGCGTTAGTCGCTTTCACTAGTGCCAATAGTATCGACTGCGCTATGTGCAATTCAAGTAAGCATGGTATATACAATTGCACTAATTTTTTGTCTCTTACAGGTCCGGAACGAAGAAAAGCAGTGTACAAGCTGATGCTGTGCAAAAATTGTCTAAAGAAAGGACATTTCGCCCAATCATGCCAGTTCCGAGGATGCCAAAAATGTGAAGGAAGACACAACACCCTTCTTCATCCACAGCAGACGAAGCAAGACTACTCTCCAAATAGGCAGATCAACAAACCAGATAATTCAACAAATGTTGGTAAGCGTAATAAAAATCTCCTAAATTCAAAATCTGCAAATACTGCATCAGGGCCAGAAAGAGTGCGTCAGGTGCAAGGCAGATTTCGTCACTAATGTAACGTTTAAGTCAAGAACATCCGGATTCCAGGCAACTATAGAGGCAAGCATTATGCCTCGCATTAGTGACTATAATTCAAGTACGAATATTGACATGTCTCGCTGGAAAATCCCACCCAATATACGACTGGCAGATCCTTCAAGCTTTAAAAATCAACGTATAGACATGTTGATAGGGGCCGGCATATTTTTTGAGCTATTCTTGCCAGGAGAAGTCAAGATTTCAAATGATCTTCCTTTGTTACGAAATACAAAGCTTGGTTGGATATTGGCTGGAAGCATACCACCAATACAAACAGACACTTCAACTCCCGTTCATTGCCACATAGCTACAGGTCCTACGCTATCTTCTTTAGACAAATTGGTGCGGAGATTCTGGGAAACGGAAAATCATGATATGCCAGCAAATACCATGAACAAAGAAGAACATGACTGTGAAGAACATTTCAAGAAAAACGTAAGAGTAAATGATAGCCATCAGTTTGTTGTGCGGTTACCATGTAAAGAGGATCCAAGCGTTGCTTTGGGAGACTCGCTCGAAGTAGCTAAAAGGCGCTTCCTGGTGCTTGAGCGGAAACTAGACAAAAATCAAGAGCTGAAATTGTTATACGGAGACTTTATGCGAGAGTACGAAGCTCTTGGTCATATGAGTCCAATTGATGAAAGCAAACTGTGCAACACTCATTTTATAATCCCTCATCACTGTGTTATAAAACCCGAAAGCACATCAACAAAGCTAAGAGTGGTATTTGATGCATCAGCTAAAAGTACCTCTGGATATTCACTTAATGACGGTTTAATGGTTGGTCCAACAGTTCAACCAGACTTGTTTTCCATTATAACCAAGTTTCGATTTCACGGGTGACATTAGCAAAATGTACCGACAAGTGTTAGTAGATCCTTGTGATAGAATGTTGCAGCTAATTTTGTGGAGATCGGAACGCAGCAGTCCACTCCAATTGTACCAGCTGAACACAGTAACTTATGGTACAGCATCAGCGTCATATCTGGCCACTAGATGCTTAGTAAGGCTCGCTGAAGATGTTGAGGAACAATATCCTCTTGCATCGCAGATTATGAAAAACAATTTTTATGTAGACGATTGTTTTGCAGGTGCTGAGACTATACACGAGGCTAAAAACCTATTAACAGATGTCAACAATGTCTTAAAAATGGGTCACTTTGAGCTAAGAAAATTTTGTTCTAATCATCCTGATATTTTGCAGAACATTCCTGAAGAGCATAAAGAACAACTAGTTGCATTTAATCAATCTGAAGTGATCAAAACGTTGGGATTAATCTGGGATCCCTCTTTGGATGCATTCAAATTTAAATTTGACTTTGATGAATTTAATCAATACGAGAAAGTATGCAAACGAACAGTACTAGCCAATCTTGCAAGGTTATTTGATCCTTTGGGACTACTTGGACCCGTGATAGTTCTTGGAAAACTATTCTTGCAGGAGCTATGGAAAACAGATTTATCATGGGATGACCACGTCCCTGAAGATCAAGCAAACAAGTGGATTCGTTATTTGAAAAGTTTTTCGATGGTGAAAGATTTAAGCTTTGCCAAGATATGTCTCTTGTCCAAGCAGTAAAGGAAACATCCACCTGCACGCATTCTCAGACAGCAGTCAAAACGCCTATGGATCATGTGTGTATTTAAGATCTGTAGAGGACAATGGAACTATTCACTCACAACTGTTATGTTCTAAATCAAGGGTTGGTCCTCTGAAGGCAACTACTATAGCGAGGTTGGAGCTACAAGGAGCTGTTCTTATGGTTGAACTAGTAGCTAAGTTGCTCCCACTACTACCTGCTCAAATAAAAAGGGTATGTTACTATACTGATTCAACCACGGTATTAGCATGGATAAAATCGCCTTCATACACATGGGATAATTACGTTGCGAACAGGGTGGCCAAAATTCAAGCGAACACACAGATACAACAATGGCATTTTGTGAAGGAAAGTATCAACCCGGCCGATATTGTATCTAGAGGGCTCGATCTACAAACACTTCTAAATACACCAACTTGGTTTAGCGGCCCAGATTTTCTTTCAATGGATGAGATATTGTTAGAAACAAGGCCTTCATTGGCTCCAGAAGACATTCCAGAACGTCGAAAGGTGAAGTCTGTATTAACAGTGTCAGCAAATACCGATAATGATATCCAAATAGAACGAATCCATCACAAAAATTCCTTTCGGACACTACAAAACATATTTGCATACTGCTGTCGTTTTTACAGAAACTGCAGAAAAAACAAAACATTCAGAAATTATGGTCAGTTAACTGTAGATGAGCTGCAGCATGGTACTCGAATGATTTAGGTATATGTTCAAAAGAGAGAATTTCCAGATGACTACCGTTTTCTTCAAAGAGGTTTAAATGTGCATAAAGGATCCAGCAACAACAAGCTCTAAGAAAAAAACACAAGTAGCTCCATGGTTTGATAAAGATTGCACCAAAGCTAGAAACCTGTCCTTTAAACGGCTAAAGCTCTTTCGAGAAAACAACACGACGGTTTTAAAAGAATCGTATCTAGAAGCGAATCGGCGGTATAAAGACATTTCCAAGGAAAAGAAGAAAGCATATTTTGAAAGAGAAGCAATGAAGATGGGAACATGTAAAGACTCTTCCAAATTTTGGAAACTAGCGAAGAAGCTCAATGGAACGGTGCCATTAATCAATTGCAATTTAAAACCAGAATTGCTTCGAATATACTTTGAGAGTTTGCTCAATCCCATAGATTCCACAGTATCTTTCCAATATGCAAATCCAGGATTGCGGAATGATATTCTTGATCCGGTTATCACCGAGTTGGAAATTACAGATGTTCTACATGAGCTAAAGGATGGTAAAGCACCAGGTACAGACACCATTACTACAGAATTTTATAAATATGGAACCGAGTTGCTTGTGCATAAGCTCTACCTTTTGTTTAAGGAAGTATTTGAGTCTGGAACTGTGCCGCAGAGTTTTTTAGAAGGCCTTATCTACCCCATACACAAAAAAGGAAGCTTATCTAACCCGGAACATTATAGGGGTATATCATTTCTGAATGCTAGTTATAAAATCTTTACTGGAGTACTGAAAAAACGACTATGCACGTGGGTGGAAGAAGACAATCTTCTTAGTGAATACCAGGCTGGCTTTAGGAGAGGATACTCGTCGGTAGACCAAGTGCTTGTGCTCAAAACCATAGCGGAGGTATTTCAAAGGCAGGGCAAGAAACTGTATACTTTTTTTGTGGATTTTAGAGCAGCATTTGATTTGATAGATCGAAATGTTTTGTTTTACAAACTCTACGGAAAGGGCATGTCATATAAGTTCGGAAGGGTCTTACAAAGCTTATATGCAGGTACTCGAGCAGCAGTTTGGAACGGAGAGGAATTATCTGCATGGTTTGAGACAAAAGCGGGGGTAAGACAGGGATGTGCCTTGAGCCCAGTACTTTTTTCGCTTTTTATTGATGATTTACTCGATGGACTTCCTGGAGGTGTGGAGTGGAGTGGAACGCGTACCAAGGGCCTAATGTTTGCGGACGATGTGGTTTTGCTGTCCAGTACACCAGAATCCTTGCAGCTAATGATCAATCGCCTTTATGACTACTGTAAGCTCTGGAATATAAGCGTTAACTCGGAAAAATCCAAAATAATGATTTGTAAGAAAGGTGGAGGAAGGCGCAGTAGAAAGGAAAGATGGTACTATAATGATGTAGAATTGGAAGTGGTAGCGGAATATAAATACTTAGGTGTTCTGCTCACCAACGGCTTCACCTTGCAAAAACATCTCAAAGAAAAATTAGCAAAGTCTAAGAACGCAATAAACGCAACGTGGAAAGGATGTTTTGGAAATCGTTTCATTTCACATAGCAGCAAATATAAAGTTTTTGAAGCAGTTGCAGAGTCAGTGATGTTCTATGCTGCGCAGGTATGGGGACATAAACAATATGAAGAGGTCGAGAAACTTCTAAGGTTTTATATTAAAAGAATTTTTCATATTCCCTCAAACGCCCCAAACTACTTACTCATGGTCGAAACGGGACTTTCGCCTCTGTTTATTAAGACCTTAAAACTGCAGGTAGACTATATCTTAAAAGTGATGAAAATGTCTAATGAGCGTCTACCAAAAAAGGCAGCTCTAAAAAATATTGCGGATGGAACAAGTTGGTACGCGGAATGGTTAGATCTGGCACTGCAGTGCGACATGGCCGTGGACTTAAGTCTAGGAAATAAAGACAACTGGAAGAACGAGATGTATAGGCTGATACAGAAGGTGGATGAGCTATATGCATCTAAATACAGGCAAGATGCTGAATCATCAGTTTTTAGATCTATTTACAGTCGTTTAGATCATAATTTGGGAGAGAAAAACTATTTTCATGACAACAAGAGCGTACAAGAAATATCCATGATGATAAGGTTGAGAGGAGAACTTTTGAGCCTAAATTATGTACCACACAGAGATGATTTACCATGCCTTTGTGAATTGTGTAATTTGAAAGAACGAGAAGATGTCCTGCATTTTATTGGAAAATGCCCTATACTACAGGAAACAAGATTGCATGTCTTTGGAAAAAGTTTTCTAACGGATGAAGATTGCCTTAATGTGTTGAACCAAGTCGATATGAAGAAACTGTTTCTATTTTCCAAAATCGCTCTTGCATACAGACAACGAATTATGACCGGAAGTTTCTGAAATTTTAAATTAAATACTTTTTTTTACTTTTTATTAGTTCTTTTTAAAATTGTCAATCTGGCAGACGGCAAAAGCCAAGTCCATTTGTTTTTATTAAATTTTGAAAAAAAAAACTTATGATTTAATAAAACCAACTAACTAACTAACTAAAGGATCCAGCATAGCATCTTTATCTCCATTCTTTGATGAAAAAACAAAGCTAATTAAAGTTGGTGGGAGACTTAAAAACGCATCAATTATGGTGGATGCAAAGCATCAGATTTTATTGCCAAACAATCATTGGATAACAAAGCTGTTTCTTATAAATTTGCACAAGACTCATATGCACGTAGCACCTAGAGCGCTCATAGCAATTTCAAGGCAAAATTATTGGATTTTAAGTGTTGGCAGAATGGCACGAGAGACAGTTTTCAAGTGCGTTGAATGTTTTCGTTCTAATCCAAAACCTATAGCGCAAATCATGCGCAATTTACCGAAAGAAAGAGTCACACCATCCCGTCCATTTTATTACTGCGGGGTTGATTTTTGTGGGCCTATTAAAACGCACTACAATATATAAGAGGAAAAGGTCCAACAAAATCTTATTTGGCGGTATTTGTGTGTTTCTCAATAAAAGCAGTTCACATTGAAGTGGTGGGAAATCTATCCTCAGCGTCATTTATCTACGCACTAAAGCGATTTATTGGTAGAAGAGGCATGTGTCATACAATTTTTTGCGATAATGCAACTAATTTTGTCGGCGCAAAAAATGAGCTGATGGAGTTAAAAATGGCATTCGAAGCTCAAAGCAATCAAGCGGCTATATACTCGATGTGTTTGGAGAATGGCATCAATTGAAAGTACATACCACCTCGTTCACCACATTTCGGAGGGCTTTGGGAGGCTGCTGTTAAGTCTGCAAAGGGTCTTCTAGTGCGCTACCTTCGGGAAGCGTCGCTTTCATTAGAAGAGTTGGGGACAGTGGTAATACAAATAGAAGCAATCTTAAACTCAAGGCCGATTACTCCTATGTCATCAGATGCAAAAGACCTAGAAGCCCTTACACCAGGTCATTTTTTGATTGAAGTCCCACTCACAACTTTACCAGAACCAGAGGCGATTGCAATCTCAGCAGCCTTAAAAGGTTCCGTCAAATAAAATATATTCAGCAGCATTTTTGGAAAAGATGGTCAACTGAATATCTTCACCTATTACAACAGAGATCTAAATGGACCCATGAATCAGTCAACTTGCTTCCTGGTGCAATGGTTATAATAAAAGAAGCAAATGTTGCTCCAATGAAATGGAAGTTAGGTCGTGCAGAGGAAGTTATAAAAGGCAATGATGACCTGGTACGCGTTGCAACTGTTAAGACGCAGAATGGGACATTCAAGCGTGCAATTCACAATTTATGCCCATTGCCCATGGAAGATGAAACTCCAGCAGATGAAGCTGAAGAGACTCTACAAAGCAATCAGCGGTGTAAGACAAATGTCAAAAAAACTCCCAAATCACTTCTTTCCGTGGTCCTCATGGTTTTATCAATCTTCCCTCTATCAATGTCTCAAAAACTTGAACGTGTAAATATAACTCAATTGGATAATGCAACTGGCATATATTTTGAGGACATTGGGAAAATACAAACCATTAACAGCAATTGGAATATTTATGTGTACTATAATCTAACTACTTATGTTCATGAATTAAATCAGATAAAATCATAACTTCAGATTGAAGAACTTTGTGGACAAGAAGTAGCTAAACATGTATACTGCCAACCAATTACAGAGCAAGTTCGACATAGACTCACAATAAAAGAGCACAATAACGAGCTCCTCGACAATAACAAAATGGGCAAAAATTCAAGAACCAGATCACGCAGATCTCCTCTGGACATTGTAGGAAAGTTAGCAAGTAGTCTATTTGGTGTTCTTGATCAGGATGATGCTAAGCACATTGAGGATCAGATAAACATAGTAAATCAACACGAACATTATCTGAGAACTCTAATTCAAAAGCAGACTTCTATTGCAGATTCTACAGCAAATCTTTTGAAACGCAATACGCTCCAAATAACTCAACAGTTTCAAGCCTTAAATGTCTACTTATCGAGCATCACAAACGCAATAAAAGAAAAACTAAACCTTAATGAAGTTAAGCAAAACATTGCTTCGTTGACTTCGTACTTGATTTTGATTATTTCTAACTATGAAAAGGTTCAAGATGTTCTCTAGATGTGCTGCTGGATCTAAATCATGCAATGATAAACCCACAAATAATAACTCCAAATCAACTGACCGAACAAATTATGGTAATTAAGGCACACCTTCCATCAACATTGACACTGGCTAAGGGATCAACAATGGACTTGTATAAGATGATGTCTGTAAAAGGGAGAGTTCTTAAAGAAACAGTAGTTTTTGAAATACGACTACCACTGGTAGATACCACTGAGTTCCAGTTGTTTAATGTACATCCGATCCCTATTTTAAAAGAATCCTCAAGCTTTTTAGTTGAAGTTACATCCCAATTTCTTGCAATTTCATTGACAAGGGATGCATTTTTCCCGCTGTCCGAGCTAGAACTTAGTCAATGCCGCATTCTATCACCTCAACAGTTTCTCTGCAAAAAATTGCACCCTACATACACAAAGCAAGCTGTCACGAGTAGTTGTGAAATAGCCTTGCTAAACCACAAAAATAATGCGTTGCACGAATGCAAGTTAAATAAAATACCTGTCGCAGATTACTGGAAGGCACTTCAAAACTCCAACACTTGGATATTTTCTACAGTTTCAAATACAACTGGGCATCTTGTATGCGAAGATTCTACTGAAAGCCTCTCAGTATTCGGAAATGGCTTACTCGAATTTAAGGAATCTTGCTTGCTGAAAATGCCATCTTTGACTATTAAAGGGGAACGGGAATACAAAAATAACATCGCCATAAAAAATTCCTTTATTCCAAAAACCGACATAAACGCTTGGGTTACAAATCGCACAGAATCTAACATCAGCAGTCCTCCACAAATAAAGGAAATGGAAAAAATAGATATTTCGAAGCTAAAAGACCAAATCGACAGTGTGATGCAGCAATCAGAAGACGCCACATCGAAATTCAATGTTCACGATTATCATCAGTAAGGGCTGGGCTACTTGTTATTGGCTGGCATGATTGGGATTGGCATCGCTTAGTGCTACCGACGAAGGCACCCAGTCGCTGCTCCCAGACGTGGTATTTCTAGATTAAATGTAAATATTTAAGCATAGCATGGAATGACCTTGCCTTTTTAATTGTTAATCTAATTTTTTTATTTATCTCTTTGAACATTATTTCATTTTGCATTTTAAAAATTTTGTGTAAACAGTAAATTAATAGTGGTTACATTTGTTTTGTTTGTGTAAATTTTGTTTTTAGTTTGTTTTAATATAAGAACACAAATATTGATGAAATTAAAATGTATAAAATATTCATTAGAAATTTAGTTTAGAGAGTTAAAAACCCTCAAAGGGGGGAGTATGTCAAAAGTATTGTCAGCATATGTTAAAAGTATTGTCAGCAATACTTCAATTGTGGGAACAATTCAATAAATTCAGGTTCACGCATATCGTGTATCAATTATAAATGTCTGGTCCCACAGTTGAGCAGCACAGTTTTGCATGCTTGCATGCGCGCAACACAGTTTTGCATGCTTGCAATTCTTGTGTATTGCCAAAACCAAAATGTATAGACAATCGAAAAATAAAATGTGTTGACTGATTGAGTCGTTATTAAACCGTCGTTGCGTTCATACTTGCTTCCTCTTTCTACACCGTCGTTGTATTAGTACTTGTTTCTACTTTTTACAGGAACAACTATTATTTTTATTTCATTATTTAGTATAATTTTATTTAATAATTTTATAGGTTTATTTCCTTATATTTTTACTAGAACTAGTCATTTAACATTAACATTAACATTGGCTTTACCTTTATGATTAACTTTTATAATTTATGGTTGATTAAATCATACACAACATATATTTGCTCATTTAGTTCCTCAAGGTACTCCATCAATTTTAATACCTTTTATAGTATGTATTGAAACTATTAGAAATATTATTCGTCCAGCAACTTTAGCAGTTCGATTAACTGCAAATATAATTGCAGGTCATTTATTAATAACAGTATCAGGAAATACAGGATCTTCATTATCAACTATTATAGTAATATTATTACTAGTTGTTCAAATTTTATTATTGATTTTAGAATCAGCAGTTGCAATTATTCAATCATATGTACTTGCTGTATTAACTACTTTATACTCTAGAGAAGTAATTTAATTATATAATGTCAACACATTCAAATCATCCTTTTCATTTAGTAGAGTATAGACCATGACCATTAACAGGAGCTATCGGAGTTATAACTATAGTTTCAGGATTAGTAAAATGATTTCACCAATATAATATATCATTAATATTATTAGGAACATTAATTACATTATTAACAGTTTATCAATGATGACGAGATGTATCACGTGAAAGAACTTTTCAAGGACTACATACTTATTCAGTAACAACAGGATTACGATGAGGTATAATTTTATTTATTGTATCAGAAATTTTATTTTTTACTTCTTTTTTTTTTTTTAGCTTTTTTTCATAGAAGTTTATCTCCTACTATTGAATTAGGAACTATATGACCCCCATTAGGTATTATTCCTTTTAAACCTTTTCAAATTCCTTTATTAAATACAACTATTTTATTAGCCTCTGGAATTACTGTAGCATGAGCACATCATAGTTTAATAAGTGAAAATTGTTCTCAAACTACTCAAGGTTTATTTTTTACAGTATTATTAGGAATTTATTTTTCTATTTTACAAGCTTATGAATATGTTGAAGCTCCTTTAAGAATTGCAGATGCTGTTTATGGATCAACTTTTTTTATATCAACAGGATTTCATGGACTTCATGTATTAATTGGAACTTCATTCTTATTAGTATGCTTAATTCGTCATTTAAATAATCATTTTTCAAAAAATCATCATTTGGATTTGAAGCTGAAGCATGATATTGACATTTTGTTGATATTGTTTGATTATTTTTATATGTATCAATTTATTGATGAGGAGGATAATATATTTATATAGTATAAAAGTATATATGACTTCCAATCATAAGGTTTATTAATATAATAATATAAATAATTTTTTCTATAATAAGAATATCTTTAATTATCAACAGTAGTAATAATATTAGCTACTATTTTATCTAAAAAAACTTTTAATGATCGAGAAAAAAGTTCGCCTTTTGAATGTGGATTTGATCCAATATCTTCTTCTCGACTACCATTTTCGTTAAATTTTTTTTAATAACAATAATTTTTTTAATTTTTGATGTAGAAATTGCTTTAATTTTACCTATAATTTTAATTTTAAACTATTCAAATTTAATAATATGAAGAATTACATCAATTGTATTTATCTTAATTTTATTATTAGGATTATATCATGAATGAAATCGAGGAATACTTAATTGATCAATTTAGGGTTATAGTTAAAATTATAACATTTGATTTGCATTCAAAAATAATTGATTAATTCAATTTACCTTAATATTTCATTGAATATGAAACGATTTATTGTAATTAGTTTCGACCTAATTTTAGGTATTTATACCCTTATTCTATTTTAATTGAAACCAAAATAGAGGTATATCACTGATAATGATAAAAATGAATTATTTAATCCAATTAAAGAAATATGTAGATCAAATAAAAGCTGCTAACTTTTTATTTTAATGGTTTGATTCCATTTATATTTCCCATTTATATAGTTTAAATAAAACATTACATTTTCATTGTAAAAATAAAATATTTTATTTTTATAAATTACTAAATTTAATTATATAATTATTAAAAGATTAATAAATCTCCCTAACATCTTCAATGTCATACTCTATTTTATAAGCTATTTAAATTATAATAAAATTAAAAATATTATTAAAATAATAATTCATAAAATAAAAATTATTAAATAAATTTTTAAATTATTATTTTGTACAAAATAATTAAATTGAGAATAACGAACTAATTGATTATATAAATTTTGTCTTCCTATAAACTCTGACCAACCTTGATCAAAATTATTAACAACATTTATTCCAATTTTTAAAGAATAATTAATAATTCCATAAGTAGAAATATAAGGTATAAACCATATTGATCCTCTAAATATACTAATAAAATAATATTTTAAAGATTTATTTTAAAAAAATAATGAAATGTTAGAAATTAAATATCCAAAAAGACCTCCTATTATATAAACAAATAAAGTTATATATTTTAAATAATAAGGTAAACAAATTATTGAGGGGGTTAAAACAATTAATCAACTTAATATTGAACCCCCAATAATTCTTATAAATATTAATCCTAATATTCTTTTTAATATAACTCAACTTTCATCATTTAATACATTTAATCTTATACAATTTATATCTCCAGTTATTGAATAATAAACTAATCGTAAAGAATAACATACAGTTAATCCAGTCGAAAAAAAGAATAAATAATAAATAAATAAATTAATTATACTTATAGATACAATTTCCAAAATTAAATCTTTTGAATAAAATCCAGCTAAAAAAGGTATACCACATAAAGCTAAATTAGCTACATTAAAACAAGGACAAGTTAAAGGTATAAATAATGTTAATCCTCCCATTAAACGTAAATCCTGAAAATTATTTATATTATGAATAATTGCTCCTGCACATATAAATAATAAAGCTTTAAATAAAGCATGAGTTAATAAATGAAAAAAAGCTAATTTATAATATCCTATAGATAAAATTATTATTATTAATCCTAATTGTCTTAAAGTTGATAAAGCAATAATTTTTTTTAAATCAAATTCAAAATTAGCCCCTATACCAGATATAAACATAGTTAAACCAGCTATTAATAATAATTGACCTACAAATGAATTATGAACTAATATATTAAATCAAATTAATAAATAAATTCCTGCTGTAACTAAAGTAGATGAATGAACTAAAGCAGAAACAGGAGTAGGTACAGCTATAGCTGCAGGTAACCAAGAAGAAAAAGGAACTTGAGCACTTTTTGTTATTGCAGCACTTGTTACTAAAACACCAATTAATATTATTTGTTTATCATTTAATATAAATTCTAAATAAAAAATATATCTCATTCTTCCATAATTTAATATTCAAGCAATTGCTAATAATAAAAATACATCACCAACACGATTCATTAAAGCAGTTAATATTCCTGCATTAAAAGATTTTACATTATTAAAATAAATAACTAGACAATAAGAAACTAATCCTAAACCATCTCATCCTAATAAAATTCTAATTAAATTTGGACTAATAATTAACAATATTATTGATAAAACAAATATTAATACTAACAAGATAAATCGATTAATATTAAAATCATTTGCTATATATTCTTTTCTATAATAAATTACTAAAGAGGAAATTAATAAAACAAAAGATATAAATATTAAACTTATTCAATCAAATAAAATAGTTATTACAATTCTAATTGAATTTAAGGAAACAACCTCTCATTCTTAAAAATAAATAATTTCATTTAAAAGAAAATAAAATAAACATAATAATAATAATATTCTAATAATAAATAAAAAAAAAATTTATTAAACAAATTGATAAATATTTCATAATTTAAAATGAATAAATTCATATCATTGATACCACAAATCAATATTTTATAATAAACTATTTAAATTTATAATCATAACAAACTTATTTCAGATTTTAATACTAATAAATTTACAGGAAATCAATGAAGAAATAATAATAAATATTCACGATTTTATCCTATTCTAAATGAATAAATTCCTGAAAATAATTTTCCATGTTGTCTATAAGCATATAAATATAAAGTATATGCAGCACTAAGAAAACATCTAAAAAATAATAAACATATTTTAAATATTGATCAGCTTACAATTCTATTTAATAAAGAAATTTCTCCTAATAAATTTAAAGTTGGAGGTGCAGCTATATTACCAGCACATAATAAAAATCATCATAAAGATATTGAAGGTATAAAATTTAATAATCCTTTATTAATTAATAAACTTCGTCTACCTAATCGTTCATATGTAATATTAGCTAAACAAAATAATCCTGAAGAACATAAACCATGGGCAATTATTAAAGTATAAGATCCAGAAATTCCTCAATAAGTTATTGTTATCAATCCTCTTAAAACAATACCTATATGAGCTACAGAAGAATAAGCAATTAATGCTTTTAAATCAGTTTGTCGTAAACAAACTAAACTTACTAAAATTCCTCCAACCAAACTAATTCTAATAAATAAATAATTGTATTTAAATCCTAAAATTTGTAAAAATGAAAAAAATCGTAATAATCCATACCCTCCTAATTTGAATATAATTCCAGTTAAAATTATAGATCCAGAAACAGGAGCTTCTACATGAGCTTTTGGTAATCATAAATGTACTAAAAATATAGGTATTTTCACTAAAAATGATAAAATTAATGAAAAATATAGAATCATATAATTTAAATTATAATTACTAATTAAATAAAAATTTATAGTTATTATATTATTATATAAATAAAAAATAGCAACTAATATATGTAAAGAAACTAACAATGTATAAAATAATAAATATATACCTGCTTGTAACCGTTCAGGTTGATATCCTCAACCTAAAATTAATAATAAAGTAGGAATTAAACTACATTCAAAAAAAGGTAAAAAAGAAAAATATTTATTCTTCTAAAAGTTAAAAATAATAATAATAATAAATTTAACATAAATAGTTTCTTATAATTATTATTTTTATTAATAGCATGTCTTGCTATTATTATTAATGAACAAATTCAAAAACTTAATAAAATTATTCCATAAGAAAGTAAATCCATACCTAAAAAATAAGAAATCAATATTCAATAATTAGTAAAATAATTATTAATAATTAAAAAGAATATAATTTATTATTATTTGAACCATTCAAAATATATTTTTTATAAAACAAATTGGAAACAATAATAATAATATAAATAAAATTATTAACATTGTAAAATATTAAAAGATTGAAAATAATCATTTCCATATATACGAATTATAGATACTAAAAAAGATAAACCTAAAACTCCTTCACAAACTGCAAAAGTTATAAAAATTATACTAAAATAATTTTCATAGTTTAATATATTTAAATAAATAAATAATGAATAAAATAAAGATAACACAATACATTCTAAGCTTAAAAGTATAGATAATAAACGTTTTCGATTAGAAATAAAAATAAAAATACCTATTATTATTTAAAAAAAGGTAATCCTCAATTAATTAATATTATCATTAGTTTTAATAGTTTAAAAAAAAACATTGGTCTTGGAAATCAAAAATAAGAATTATTTCTTTTTAAACTTCAAGAGAAAAGATATTTCTTTATCATTAATCTCCAAAATTAATATTTTAATTAAACTATTTCTTGATATTATTGAAATTATTTTATACAGATTAATTATAATATTTAGATTTAATTAATACAAATAAATCATCCTTTAAGAATAGGCTTAATATTATTAATTCAAACATTAATAATTTGTAGTGTTACAGGATTAATAACAAAAACTTTTTGATTTTCTTATATTTTATTCTTAATTTTTGTTGGAGGAATACTTGTTTTATTTATTTATGTAACTTCTTTAGCTTCAAATGAAATATTTGCATTATCTATAAAAATAATTATAATAATTTTATTAATTTTTATATTAATAATAATAATAAATTTTTTTGTAGATAAAATAACTATAGTATTCAATTCATTAAATATTGAAATAATATCAATTATTAATAATAATTCATATATTAAAGAAAATGTTTTAAGATTAAATAAATTATATAATTATCCGACCAATATAATTACTATTTTAATAATTAATTACTTATTAGTTACATTAATTGCAACAGTAAAAATTACTTAACTATTTTATGGCCCTATACGATTAATATACTAACTAATGAATATAACTTTACGAACTACTCATCCGATTTTAAAAATCGCAAATAATGCTTTAGTTGATTTACCTACTCCAATTAATTTTTCTATTTGATGAAATTTTGGTTCATTATTAGGATTATGTTTAATTATTCAAATTTTAACTGGTTTATTTTTAGCTATACATTATACAGCAGATATAAATATAGCATTTAATAGAGTAGATCATATTTGTCGAAATGTTAATTATGGATGATTGTTACGTACATTACACGCTAATGGTGCATCATTTTTTTTTATTTGTATTTATATACACGTAGGTCGTGGAATATATTATGGATCTTATTTATTTACTACAACTTGATTATCAGTAATCCGTTAACAGTCTAACGCTGTTCCTCGGAAAATTTCGGGTAGGGTTTTCATCATATGGTGCCGCGGTATACCGTAACAATCTGTGAGCTCTTCTATACGTTCCATAAACTCCAATGGGTTGCCGGATCCATCGAACTTAAGTCCCCATTTTCGGACTACGTTCATTATCTCTGCCTCGTAGCTGAGGGTGAGTTTTGGAGCATGTGTCGGTATTGTCAAAAACGGTTGATGATTGATACTTGTCTCTACGAGTGTTTCCGCTTCTGGAACTACGGGAAGGTTTTCAGATGAAATACCGTTTCTGCCGGTACTCCTCTGTTCCTCTGGTACTGGTGCCGGTGTCGGGACGGTACAGTCCTTATTGTCTTCACTGGAACTCATTTTTCCTTGGTTCGGTGATCTGTTCGGTAGTCGGTTAATCGTACGGGTAAATGTGGTTCAATCTGGAATTTCGGAGTCTGGTAACTCGAATGGACTTCTTCATGAAGTCCCTGCTCGGGCGCCAATTTGTGATGTGCTTTTTTCTTAAGAGCTGGGGTATGCTCGTCGGGTCCAGGGTTGACCAAAGAAAACACGTAAAACATCGGTTATAAAGAAGGCCCAATCCTTTTATTTGTCTTAAAGCTAATCTAATATAATGTTTATTAATTCTTATCGCTAATTCTGGTGATCGGTGGTTCCAATGCTGGTAGATCCTTAATCCTATGCTGGTAAAACGGTCATCGAGTACGGGTTTTTAATCGCTGGTAAATCAACAGTCAAACACTGGCATCAACAGTAAATATACTGGCATCAACAGTCAAACACTGGCACCAACAGGCAGATCCTGGCATCAACAGTAAAAATACTGGCATCAACAGTCAGACACTGGCATCAACAGGCAGATCCTGGCATCAACAGTATAAATACTGGCATCAACAGTCAAACACTGGCATCAACAGGCAGATCCTGGCATCAACAGTAAAAATACTGGCATCAACAGTCAAACACTGGCATCAACAGGCGGATCCTGGAATCAACAGTAGAAATACTGGCATCAACAGTCAAACACTGGCATCAACAGACAGATCCTGGCATCAACAGTAAAAATACTGGCATCAACAGTCAAACACTGGCATCAACAGGCAGATCCTGGCATCAACAGTAAAAATACTGGCATCAACAGTCAAACACTGGCATCAACGGCTTAATAGCCGGCAAAATAAAACCCAAAAGTCCTTCAGAGGCTAGTGGGGAGATTTATGCTAGGAACTCCAAGGAGACCTTGCGTAAAATTGGGAATCACTGGGTACACTACGTACCCCTGGTTTTCCTCTAGTGGAAGTAGCCTGTACACGAGATTGGTACTTTTTCAACACGGGCTGGCTTCTCTCTTCTCGTATTTTTCAGGGTGCCTTATAAAGTTTTCTGTAATAAGTGAGTATGAGCTCTATGGCGTGAATGAAAAATATCATACGAAAATAATGGTATGTATATTGGCTGGTGGTAGGGTGTGTATTTGTAACTTCGTTACATTCCCCCCTTTCTTCGGTAGACGAGTAACTTACTCGTCGAATTATATATGTATATGGCTTTGTTCGTTTGTTTGTGTGTTTCTTTTTCTTCTGTTTTTTTTTTTGGTTTATCATAAAAAAAATTTTTGCACTTTTTTTTCCTTTTTATTCTTCCCTTCTTCTAAGGGGAATCTTTTTTTCAATATGTATTTATTTAAACTAAATTTAGGATGATTTCGGAACTTGAAAACCGCGAACAAAACAATATAATTAGTAAAACAAATTTGCACGAAGTGCACCGGTTAAAGAAAGCGAATGAAATGATAAATGAAAATGAATGTAAATGGCTGAACGAAGGGTTAATAGAAAAAAAAAAAATGCAACACACAGCATGTAAAGATGCTGTCAGCCACGGCTACTCAGCTGGGTGTTGGGTATGTTCGATGATGCTATGTGAAGTTTTATTGGTATGTTAGATTGATAATTAATTAATAAAAGGGTTTTGATACGAGATAGGTAAGTATGTGATTGAACGATAAAGTTCAGTGTTGTTCAATAAGGGTGGGCGCCAGGAAATTTTATGGTTAAATTTCCAAACCGTGAACTAACTCCGGAATATTTAAATAAAATGAAAACACTGCAATTAAATTCCCAAAGGGATTTAAAGCTATTTATTGTTGGTGTTGGGAAAACCGTACAGAGGTTGGATTAAAAACCCAAATCTTTTCAAACAAAGTAAGTATTATAAAATGGATGATAAAAAAAGTATAAATGGATGACGTTATACAATGTATATAAAAAAAGTTATGTACAATGGTCTGGAGGACCGCTATGTGACTTTGAAAGGGGCAAGTAACGAAGATTGGAACGGTAATGGGAATTTCCCGAAAATTCTCAATGTGAGAAGAATTTAATGGGGTTCTAGAACAAATATTTTTCTGTGCAATTAAAAAAAGAAAGGGGCCACACGGTTAAAAATTCTCACAAAAAAAACACAAGTTAAAAAAACTAACGCACTCAAAAAAAATACACTCTACTTATCTTTTTGGACAAGATGTCCGCCGGCTATTCTCCTCGATTCTGACCACAAATTACGTCCTGCTGACGTCTTCTTTTCCTGTTCTGTTTTAGTCCTTTTTATTCCTGTTTTCCTGCTGCTTTCCTCGTCTCACTATTCTGTTAACTTTTTTCCAAAATTTTCTTTTCCTCCGCTAAAAACTAAAAATTAACTTGATTTTTGTTCACTTAACTCTCAAATTTTTCTCTGTCTCGAAAAACTACTTTTCAGCTTGATAGCTAACCAAGAAGTGTCTCCCACTTCAAGTCTAGCTCCCTGTCTGGACCCAACACCGCACTCATACACACACAAATTCCATCTCTCAACCAATCACGTTTCGTGGGATTCAGTTCCACGACATCAACCACCAATGGGGTTATGCCATCGCTGTCGAATACCCAACGAAAGTGCTCGTACTCACTCTCTCAATTCAGCGAGTTCGACAAGTTGTTGGTGTCGTCCAAAACTTGACGATCTCATGGGTGAGTCCAGACCCTAATTACCCAATGTCAAAACCTTTCGAGAAAATTGAAAGTTATTGAAACAAAAACCAAGTTTCATCTGGGCATTCTCCCAGTTACTCTAAATCGCGCAAATAGTGAATCGAGGAAGGCACAGTTTCCAAAATACTCTATTTTAAATGTAAAATTTTCTGAGAAGAACCATAGCCGGAAGAAATCTTTTATACTCGCGAACCCTAACTTACGCCGGTGGACCCTTTTGCAGATTTGGGGGAGAGAAGGGAAAACTATTAACGTTCCAACCTTTGACACTATTAAATATTTAGGGTGGGCTTAAGCCTTGATTATATCATGTAAAAATGTGTTATGTTTATGATGACTGTTTGTATAACAATGTGTGATGTTGTATATGGTGTGATGTTGTGTATTGTGTGATGATGTATATTGTATGATGTTGTATATAGTGTATATGGTGTCTTCTATTTTATGTGATGTTTGTGTATATGCGTGTATCTCATTTTGTGTTTGGAAATGGCGATTCTCCCTAGCCATCTATCAGGTTTGTGTATTCGCTCAACAAACCATTCAGCTCATCCGCTGATAAGGTGTACCTGCTTTTGTTATTTGTTCAAAGCAGTGTTCCTTTTACATTGCTAAGAACAAACAACGGAAAAATGGTGGGACGAAGAAATGATGGGGAGGGTTTCGGGACCAAAAGAAAGGAATAAAAACATTAACCAGTTTTTAAGGGAAGATCTTTGTTGCGGTGAAATATTACCGTAACAAACTCCCCCCTTACCTACCAAGAGTTGAAATTGGCCTTACGAAAGAAAAGCCGAAGTAAAAGGATCAGACAAGGTAAGACAACACCAACACAAGGAAATCTCTAATGGACAACACAACCATATCTCAATCGCTCTAGGCGAGAGTAAAAGCACATCACAGAGCTTTGGGGCTCTCAGTTTCTCTTAGCGAGCCTATCCTCGGCTACGCGACTAATCCTGGGTATTATCAGGCTCATCGTGGTACGGTTTCAAGTCTTTCACATTCCATGTACCTTTTTCTGTACCATTTTCGTCCATTAGGACATAAGTCCATGGCGAAACTCTTTTTTTGATTTTAAATGGCCCAACAAACTTTGGAGCCAGCTTAGCGGCATAGTAGTTAGCGGCATCAGAAAGGGTGAAATTTCTTCTCCAAACCAACTCGTTTGGGAAGTACCTCACGTCCCTTCTGCGAAGATTATAAATTTTCGTCGACTTCTTGGCTGCTGCTTCTAACTTCCTACCTATTTCTTCCCTAAGCTTTCTAAACCTATTCTCTATTTCGCCCATGTCCCATTGTCCCCCGGTATCATTATTGGTATTGGTAACAGACTCGTCGGGAGGTGTGGCGCTCGCGAGCCCTGACCCGGAGGTAACCATCGTCCTCCCGAATACAGCATAATATGGTGATAATCCCAAGACTTCATGTTGGGAAGTGCGGATACTACACGCGACTTTCGCCAACTGAGAGTCCCAAACGCGGTGGTTGTCCGACACATAAGCCCGTAGTGTCGTTTTCAAAATCTGGTTAATCCGTTCTGCCGGATTAGCCTGAGGGTGGTAGTGCGCAGTAAACCTAATAGACGACCTATAACCATCGCATAAAGATTTTAACTCCCTGCTCTTAAATTGAGGACCATTATCGCAGACTACTATCTTTGGAACGCCAAATAGCAAAAAGACGTTATCTTCAAGCTCCTTGCACACAGCTTTCGCTGTTGCAGACCTAAGGGGAAATAAAAGGGGAAATTTTGTGAAATAATCCACAACGGTGAGGATATGCATATATCCTTTACTAGATTTAGGTAACGGACCAACGAGATCCACACAAATCATCTCCCACGGATTGGATACCCCTTTCCTCTCCGTCATTAGACCTGCCGGTTTATCATGAACGGGTTTTACACTTTGACATATTTTACAATTCCTAACGTACTTTGCTATATCTGATCTCATTTTCGGCCAATAATAATTTTCTTCTACCCTAGCAAAAGTCTTTCTAACCCCCATATGTCCTGCTAGCGGATGATCATGACACTTTTCTAAAATATTTTTCCTATCACTCCTATCTACTACAATTTTCCATTCATTATTGTCCCTAACTAAAATATGTTTTGCCCTAACATGTTTAAAAAGTGTTCCGTTTTCGAACCTCCATGATGGAAACGCTAATGGGTCCTTCTCGATCTGATCGATCATCTTCTTCAGCCAAGGATCTGTGTTGTGTTCCGAAATCCCGGATAAGACCGGTACGCTTCTCGAAAGCATATCTGGAACCACATGATCCTTGCCTTTCCTATGAATAATTTCAAAATCAAACTGTTGTAGACGTACCGCCCACCGCGCTAATCTACCAACAGGATCCTTCAGTTTGCTCAACCAGACCAAGGAATGGTGGTCTGTAATAACCGTGAACCTAACTCCCTCCAAGTAAGGTCTCAGTTTTTCTATGGCCCATAGCACTGCCAAACACTCCTTTTCCGTAGTGGAATAGTTCCTCTCACATCGGTTGAGGGATCTACTCAGATAGCAGATCACCTTTTCCCCTTCGTCAGAAGTCTGACTAAAAACAGCTCCAACCCCAAAATCCGAAGCATCCGTCTGAACTACGAATGGCTTCGTAAAATCCGGGCAGGTCAGGATAGGAGCCGCAACCAAACACTCTTTTGCCCTACGAAAACTATCCTCACATTCCTCAGTCCATATAAATTTCCTACTCTTCTTTAATAGTTCGTTTAACGGTTTTACCAAACTAGCGAAGTTCTGTATAAATCTCCTATACCAGGAAACCGTTCCTAAAAAGCTCCTAACTTCCCTAACATTTTTGGGTTGTGGGATACCTAACATTTTCTCAACTTTTTCAGGGTCCATGTGCAAACCATTGCGGTCTACAACATAGCCCAAAAATTTTAACGAAGGCCTACAAAAGTGACATTTGTCCCTTCCTACTTTCAAACCTGCCTTAATAAGCCTACTAAAAACTTCTCCCAAAATCTCAATATGTTTTTCGAAAGTGTCTGTGACGATGATGATATCATCGAGGTAGACAAAAACGAAGGGTTCTAACTCAGGCCCAAGGACTGTATCTATAAAGCGTTGCCAAGTTGCGGGTGCATTGTGCAACCCGAACGGCATTCTCAAGAAATGGAATAGTCCACGCCCGGGAACTGTAAACGCAGTGAATTTCCTGGACTCCTTTTCCATTGGAATCTGCCAATAAGCAGACTTAATATCCATGGAAGACAGAAATTTCGCGTTGTTTAACCTATCTAAAATGGCTGAGATATATGGGAGGGGGTAAGCATCCCTAGCTGTAACTCCATTGAGTTTCCTATAATCTACACAAAATCTAAAGGTATCATCCTTTTTCCTCACCATCACAATGGGGGACGCCCAAGGGCTGTCTGATTTCTCAATCACCCCGTCTTTCAACATATCTTCCAATTCTTTATCAATAAATTTTTGGATGGCTGGTGAAACAGGATAATACCTCTGCTTAATTGGTTCTGACTCTGTCCTAATTTTGTGTTCCACTAATTGGGTACACCCTAATCCCTCTGGCATCTCACTAAATACCCTATCCAAAAATTTCCCTAACTCCTGGTTCTGTGTCTCTCCTAAATCAGCTAAGTGTGTTGCTTCCGAGACTGAAGCTACATCACATTGCCTGGAAAAATCCTATTCCCCTGATTTCAGATCCGGGACTATGCCCGAAAGAGCCCAAAAATCTACTCCTAAAATCATGAACTGAGGAATTTTCGGAATGACTAAGCAGTCTATTAAGACTACTTTTCCCTTGATTCTAATAGGAAGTGACACTATACCCTCTACCTCTATACCCTTTCCATCCGCTAGTGTAACTTTTCCTATTTTGGTTTTCCCTAACCTAACACCTTAACTTTTCAAAATTTCCCATCCTTCTCTACAAATTATTGTGCGTGAAGCGCCTGAATCTAAAAGTCCTAACATCCTAACTCCATAAACACTAACTCCTAAATATGGCCTTCTATCCCTACAGTTCTCTTCAAGTGCAAAACCTACTTCAAAATTCACCGACTGGTCCCCAGTAGGCGACCTCACAGACTTCAACGGCGCTCTCGTCCTACTGACCCGAGAGTGCGTCTCACGTTTCCCGAGCAGGTAGAACAGTTACTTCGCGTAACTCCCTGCTTTCCGCATCCAAAACAACTCCTAGGGGCAGAACACCTATTTGCAAAATGGCCCAACCCATTGCAATTGTAACACCTAACCACAGACGACGAGGTAGAATTTGAATTCTGATTCGAATTCGTATTGATGGGTTGCCTACTCTCTACAGCTGAAACTCTCCTAACAATCGACCTATCTGAGTTTTGTCCCGCTGGACGAGATTGGTTGTTGTCCTCGACAACCGAACCTCTTCTACCATTCGACCTAAATGGATTGGAATTCGAATTCTGATTCGAATTCCGTTCGACCTGGCGAGTCTGGTTGCTCTCCTCAACAACCGCGACTCTTGGGGTTTCAACTCCTACGTAAGCCAGATCCGGCTCAAGTAGGTTCCTACTTTGATTGTTAGGGGGTGGAACGTAAGATTCCACGTTTGCCCTAACCATCTCGAGATTGCGCCCTAATCTAACCAGCTCAGAAACGCAAGTCGGATTAGCCAATCCGAGCTGCGTCTGGTAGAATGGTGTCAGGTTCTTTTGAACCATAGACAACATTCGCCCCTCTGAGATGGGTTCAGAAAGCCTTCTGAACATGTTTTGCATTATCGCAACGTAGACCCCGATTGATTCATCGCGGCCTTGCGTGCGACGCCTAATCTCGTCTAATAGCAAATCATCATAATTAGGTGGGAGGAACTCTAGCTTTAACTCGCTAACAAGTTCTTGCCACGAATTGAGTGAAACCCTAACCGCCCTAAACCACAACAAAGCCCTACCTACAAATAAGTCTACAGCTGACCGAAACAGCTGGGCCTCCGAAACTCCGCGAGCTAAACGAATTTCCTCTACCCTCTCCAGGAACGCATTCAATGAAGAACCACAGCGTTCTCCATTAAACTTCACGTCCCATTTCGAAATTTTCTCAAACCTATCCGCATTTACGAAAATCCTATCCCTACCAAAACTATCTGCCCTATCACTATATTCCCTACTATTATTAAATTCCCTATAGCTTTCTTCAAAATTCCTATCCCCAGATTCCCCTTAACTTCCCGATGGAGCTTGAGCTGAAACTGCTACAAGCCCTGCCGCTGCTGATGATGTTGATGCTATTTCTGCTGGTCCTGTTGATGTTCCTGCTGGTGCTGCTGCTGAGGCTGGTGCTGGTCCTGCCGCTGAAGCGTTCAGTCTATCGGTTGATAGCTGAGCCTCTTCTTCTTGTAGATCCTCTATTTCCTCCAAATCTGCTAAAGCCATAACTAGCTTGTTCCTCAAAACTACTTTCCGTTTTTCCTCACTCTCATCTTCTGGTTGAGACCTATCTAATCTACCTATTCCCCATTCAACTTTAGCTAAAACTTTCAAATATTCTTTTGATTTTCTTGATTTAGGCGGATTTTCTAATAATTTCCCTATTTCAACTAATTTGCTCTCGATTGCCTTACTATCTTGTTCAAAACTGAACGGATATTTGGCAGGAGCACCTAACGAACCTCTTCTCTCTAACATCCTAGCACCTCTCAATGATTTCCTCATTTCCTCAACGGTCCCTACATTCCATCTCGTAGGCGAGCTCATCCTGCGCTAATCTATAAATATCCATGACTATTAACACTGAAAAAACTTTTCAAACTTTATTAAAACAGTGCAAAAACTTTTCAAAACTTTACTAAAAACTGTAAGGAAAACTATTCAAAACTCTATTAAAAAAAGAAGATTCAAAACCACGACTTCAAAACCTATGATTTCACCGAACAACAGTTCTCAAATCGACTCAAAACAACAAATCAAATTTGCAAAACCTAACTCAAACAATAAGAATTACAATCCAACTTGCACGCAATCAAAAACGCTTCAAGTTTTCCAACTATTAAAATTGAAACCGTACAAACTATCAAAGTCTCTTACAACTCAACCCCAACAAAATCAATCTTCAAAATTGACCCCAAGAAAATATCGAACCAATTCAACAATTCAAAAAAAAATTCCAAACAAAACCAGCAAAATTTAAACCAAATTCGAAAATAAAATAAAACTCAACTGCGAAAATTAAATCTAACTTGTAAACAAAAAGACCAAAGCCGGCTGGCTATGCCAATTGTGCACGGCAATATGTATGTGCGTAGGTATGTATATCAAAACGATGAAGCAAAAAAAAAGCACCGATGCTGATAAGCAGTTAATGGACAATTCTATGTGAAATTACTATGTATGAACTACTAAAGAATTTATAATGAAGACGATGTAATAATGATATAATAAGGCAATGGTAAGTAATTGTAATAAAATAATAAATGAAACCAATTCCAAAACGAAATAATAATAGGTAAATGTAAAAATGAAAAGGATTTTGATATGATAACAAGAAAAAATGAAAAACACCTACTTGAGCGTATACGTTTTGTATACTTATGTGTGTATGTATTTGATGACACTTTCCAACGAAGATTGTTGTTTTTTTCTTAGCCACAGGTAAAATAATTGAATTTTCTTCCTCAAAGTTCGCACTTCCGCACAATTTCAACCTAAATTGGGAATAGAAAATAAAAGCAGTAAATAGTTCACAGGGAATAAAACAAAATCAAAACAACCACTTTACGACACAAAAAAAATAACCACCAGAAATTTTCCACACGCAAACTTCACAAAGCCCCACGTTGGGCGCCAAATTGTTGCACTTTTTTTTCCTTTTTATTCTTCCCTTCTTCTAAGGGGAATCTTTTTTTCAATATGTATTTATTTAAACTAAATTTAGGATGATTTCGGAACTTGAAAACCGCGAACAAAACAATATAATTAGTAAAACAAATTTGCACGAAGTGCACCGGTTAAAGAAAGCGAATGAAATGATAAATGAAAATGAATGTAAATGGCTGAACGAAGGGTTAATAGAAAAAAAAAATGCAACACACAGCATGTAAAGATGCTGTCAGCCACGGCTACTCAGCTGGGTGTTGGGTATGTTCGATGATGCTATGTGAAGTTTTATTGGTATGTTAGATTGATAATTAATTAATAAAAGGGTTTTGATACGAGATAGGTAAGTATGTGATTGAACGATAAAGTTCAGTGTTGTTCAATAAGGGTGGGCGCCAGGAAATTTTATGGTTAAATTTCCAAACCGTGAACTAACTCCGGAATATTTAAATAAAATGAAAACACTGCAATTAAATTCCCAAAGGGATTTAAAGCTATTTATTGTTGGTGTTGGGAAAACCGTACAGAGGTTGGATTAAAAACCCAAATCTTTTCAAACAAAGTAAGTATTATAAAATGGATGATAAAAAAAGTATAAATGGATGACGTTATACAATATATATAAAAAAAAGTTATGTACAATGGTCTGGAGGACCGCTATGTGACTTTGAAAGGGGCAAGTAACGAAGATTGGAACGGTAATGGGAATTTCCCGAAAATTCTCAATGTGAGAAGAATTTAATGGGGTTCTAGAACAAATATTTTTCTGTGCAATTAAAAAAAGAAAGGGGCCACACGGTTAAAAATTCTCACAAAAAAAACACAAGTTAAAAAAACTAACGCACTCAAAAAAAATACACTCTACTTATCTTTTTGGACAAGATGTCCGCCGGCTATTCTCCTCGATTCTGACCACAAATTACGTCCTGCTGACGTCTTCTTTTCCTGTTCTGTTTTAGTCCTTTTTATTCCTGTTTTCCTGCTGCTTTCCTCGTCTCACTATTCTGTTAACTTTTTTCCAAAATTTTCTTTTCCTCCGCTAAAAACTAAAAATTAACTTGATTTTTGTTCACTTAACTCTCAAATTTTTCTCTGTCTCGAAAAACTACTTTTCAGCTTGATAGCTAACCAAGAAGTGTCTCCCACTTCAAGTCTAGCTCCCTGTCTGGACCCAACACCGCACTCATACACACACAAATTCCATCTCTCAACCAATCACGTTTCGTGGGATTCAGTTCCACGACATCAACCACCATTGGGGTTATGCCATCGCTGTCGAATACCCAACGAAAGTGCTCGTACTCACTCTCTCAATTCAGCGAGTTCGACAAGTTGTTGGTGTCGTCCAAAACTTGACGATCTCATGGGTGAGTCCAGACCCCAATTACCCAATGTCAAAACCTTTCGAGAAAATTGAAAGTTATTGAAACAAAAACCAAGTTTCATCTGGGCATTCTCCCAGTTACTCTAAATCGCGCAAATAGTGAATCGAGGAAGGCACAGTTTCCAAAATACTCTATTTTAAATGTAAAATTTTCTGAGAAGAACCATAGCCGGAAGAAATCTTTTATACTCGCGAACCCTAACTTACGCCGGTGGACCCTTTTGCAGATTTGGGGGAGAGAAGGGAAAACTATTAACGTTCCAACCTTTGACACTATTAAATATTTAGGATGGGCTTAAGCCTTGATTATATCATGTAAAAATGTGTTATGTTTATGATGACTATTTGTATAACAATGTGTGATGTTGTATATGGTGTGATGTTGTGTATTGTGTGATGATGTATATTGTATGATGTTGTATATAGTGTATATGGTGTCTTCTATTTTATGTGATGTTTGTGTATATGCGTGTATCTCATTTTGTGTTTGGAAATGGCGATTCTCCCTAGCCATCTATCAGGTTTGTGTATTCGCTCAACAAACCATTCAGCTCATCCGCTGATAAGGTGTACCTGCTTTTGTTATTTGTTCAAAGCAGTGTTCCTTTTACATTGCTAAGAACAAACAACGGAAAAATGGTGGGACGAAGAAATGATGGGGAGGGTTTCGGGACCAAAAGAAAGGAATAAAAACATTAACCAGTTTTTAAGGGAAGATCTTTGTTGCGGTGAAATATTACCGTAACAAACTCCCCCCTTACCTACCAAGAGTTGAAATTGGCCTTACGAAAGAAAAGCCGAAGTAAAAGGATCAGACAAGGTAAGACAACACCAACACAAGGAAATCTCTAATGGACAACACAACCATATCTCAATCGCTCTAGGCGAGAGTAAAAGCACATCACAGAGCTTTGGGGCTCTCAGTTTCTCTTAGCGAGCCTATCCTCGGCTACGCGACTAATCCTGGGTATTATCAGGCTCATCGTGGTACGGTTTCAAGTCTTTCACATTCCATGTACCTTTTTCTGTACCATTTTCGTCCATTAGGACATAAGTCCATGGCGAAACTCTTTTTTTGATTTTAAATGGCCCAACAAACTTTGGAGCCAGCTAAGCGGCATAGTAGTTAGCGGCATCAGAAAGGGTGAAATTTCTTCTCCAAACCAACTCGTTTGGGAAGTACCTCACGTCCCTTCTGCGAAGATTATAAATTTTCGTCGACTTCTTGGCTGCTGCTTCTAACTTCCTACCTATTTCTTCCCTAAGCTTTCTACACCCAAAAAAAAATTTCGTGAAATCACTACGAAATACTTTCGTAAACTGTTTTTTCGTACATTGTACGAAATTTCGTAAATAGAACGAATATTTTGTAAATAATGTGTGATATATAATACAAAATGTTACAAAAGATGTGTAAAATAAACGAAACAGCTTTCGTAAATTTTTTTTTACCAATGTTTTGTAAAATAAAGGAAAATTTTTGTTTAATCTGCTAAATCTGCGATATATTTACCATTACTCTACGAAAGATTTTGTCAAATTACAAATATTTTGTAAAAACACAAAATCAAATAGAAGGAAACAAATGTTGCTTCTTCTTTCATTTGTTTTTTTAACGTGGAAGTGCTTGGTATAGTTCTTAAACAGAACTTTGTGAGAAAAAAAAAATTATTAAGGAATTCTGCGTAGTGTGTATTTTCAAATAAAAACACTAGAATTGATTACTGGGGCACCGTTTTGGGGTAAGATAAGTCTTTATTAATATACATATCTATAATTTTTAACTTTTTATTTCTGATTTAAACTAGGTTTTCAATGCACACTTTTGTGTTGCTAATAGTGCAACACAAAAATAAAACAAAATCAGATATGTATATCCTTCTACATGAATGAGACAAAGCGTAAGTCATTTCTAATAAAATTCAAAAACATTTACTATTATTTATTTCCTTTATTTCTTTTCGTAGGCTTAGGAGGATTGTAAGCAGACAAGAATATAGGCTATTTATTTAGTTTTAAATATAAAAAATCCTGTAAAAACAACAGTTTATTTAAAACTATTTTTTCAATAAATTCACAAGGCTTATAAAACGCATCATTTTCATTTATAGATAAACATGTTGATCCAAAATGAAAGGTAAGTTGGTACAAAGGACTAGCAACATGAATATAACATTTACAAATTCTTTCGTGCTAATTACAAAATATTTTATAACTATAGGATCTTATTTTAGTTTTCTTACGAAAAATTTTGTATATCTTACAAAAGTTTTGTGAACTTAAAACAATATTTCGTAAATTCTACGAAAGTTTTCCCTCTTTTATTTGGAATTATATACAAAAGTTTCGTTATATTTACGAATGCTTTTGTAATTTTCTATCAGAGAGGATTCGTAGAATTACGAAAGTCGATTCGTAGAATATACAAAAGTCATTCGTGGTTTTGCACCACGAAATTTTCGTAGAATATACGACAGTTTTAGTTATATGTACGAAATATTTTTTTGGGTGTAAACCTATTCTCTATTTCGCCCATGTCCCATTGTCCCCCGGTATCATTATTGGTATTGGTAACAGACTCGTCGGGAGGTGTGGCGCTCGCGAGCCCTGACCCGGAGGTAACCATCGTCCTCCCGAATACAGCATAATATGGTGATAATCCCAAGACTTCATGTTGGGAAGTGCGGATACTACACGCGACTTTCGCCAACTGAGAGTCCCAAACGCGGTGGTTGTCCGACACATAAGCCCGTAGTGTCGTTTTCAAAATCTGGTTAATCCGTTCTGCCGGATTAGCCTGAGGGTGGTAGTGCGCAGTAAACCTAATAGACGACCTATAACCATCGCATAAAGATTTTAACTCCCTACTCTTAAATTGAGGACCATTATCGCAGACTACTATCTTTGGAACGCCAAATAGCAAAAAGACGTTATCTTCAAGCTCCTTGCACACAGCTTTCGCTGTTGCAGACCTAAGGTGAAATAAATGGGGAAATTTTGTGAAATAATCCACAACGGTGAGGATATGCATATATCCTTTACTAGATTTAGGTAACGGACCAACGAGATCCACACAAATCATCTCCCACGGATTGGATACCCCTTTCCTCTCCGTCATTAGACCTGCCGGTTTATCATGAACGGGTTTTACACTTTGACATATTTTACAATTCCTAACGTACTTTGCTATATCTGATCTCATTTTCGGCCAATAATAATTTTCTTCTACCCTAGCAAAAGTCTTTCTAACCCCCATATGTCCTGCTAGCGGATGATCATGACACTTTTCTAAAATATTTTTCCTATCACTCCTATCTACTACAATTTTCCATTCATTATTGTCCCTAACTAAAATATGTTTTGCCCTAACATGTTTAAAAAGTGTTCCGTTTTCGAACCTCCATGATGGAAACGCTAATGGGTCCTTCTCGATCTGATCGATCATCTTCTTCAGCCAAGGATCTGTGTTGTGTTCCGAAATCCCGGATAAGACCGGTACGCTTCTCGAAAGCATATCTGGAACCACATGATCCTTGCCTTTCCTATGAATAATTTCAAAATCAAACTGTTGTAGACGTACCGCCCACCGCGCTAATCTACCAACAGGATCCTTCAGTTTGCTCAACCAGACCAAGGAATGGTGGTCTGTAATAACCGTGAACCTAACTCCCTCCAAGTAAGGTCTCAGTTTTTTTATGGCCCATAGCACTGCCAAACACTCCTTTTCCGTAGTGGAATAGTTCCTCTCACATCGGTTGAGGGATCTACTCAGATAGCAGATCACCTTTTCCCCTTCGTCAGAAGTCTGACTAAAAACAGCTCCAACCCCAAAATCCGAAGCATCCGTCTGAACTACGAATGGCTTCGTAAAATCCGGGCAGGTCAGGATAGGAGCCGCAACCAAACACTCTTTTGCCCTACGAAAACTATCCTCACATTCCTCAGTCCATATAAATTTCCTACTCTTCTTTAATAGTTCGTTTAACGGTTTTACCAAACTAGCGAAGTTCGGTATAAATCTCCTATACCAGGAAACCGTTCCTAAAAAGCTCCTAACTTCCCTAACATTTGTGGGTTGTGGGATACCTAACATTTTCTCAACTTTTTCAGGGTCCATGTGCAAACCATTGCGGTCTACAACATAGCCCAAAAATTTTAACGAAGGCCTACAAAAGTGACATTTGTCCCTTCCTACTTTCAAACCTGCCTTAATAAGCCTACTAAAAACTTCTCCCAAAATCTCAATATGTTTTTCGAAAGTGTCTGTGACGATGATGATATCATCGAGGTAGACAAAAACGAAGGGTTCTAACTCAGGCCCAAGGACTGTATCTATAAAGCGTTGCCAAGTTGCGGGTGCATTGTGCAACCCGAACGGCATTCTCAAGAAATGGAATAGTCCACGCCCGGGAACTGTAAACGCAGTGAATTTCCTGGACTCCTTTTCCATTGGAATCTGCCAATAAGCAGACTTAATATCCATGGAAGACAGAAATTTCGCGTTGTTTAACCTATCTAAAATGGCTGAGATATATGGGAGGGGGTAAGCATCCCTAGCTGTAACTCCATTGAGTTTCCTATAATCTACACAAAATCTAAAGGTATCATCCTTTTTCCTCACCATCACAATGGGGGACGCCCAAGGGCTGTCTGATTTCTCAATCACCCCGTCTTTCAACATATCTTCCAATTCTTTATCAATAAATTTTTGGATGGCTGGTGAAACAGGATAATACCTCTGCTTAATTGGTTCTGACTCTGTCCTAATTTTGTGTTCCACTAATTGGGTACACCCTAATCCCTCTGGCATCTCACTAAATACCCTATCCAAAAATTTCCCTAACTCCTGGTTCTGTGTCTCTCCTAAATCAGCTAAGTGTGTTGCTTCCGAGACTGAAGCTACATCACATTGCCTGGAAAAATTCCATTCCCCTGATTTCAGATCCGGGACTATGCCCGAAAGAGCCCAAAAATCTACTCCTAAAATCATGAACTGAGGAATTTTCGGAATGACTAAGCAGTCTATTAAGACTACTTTTCCCTTGATTCTAATAGGAAGTGACACTATACCCTCTACCTCTATACCCTTTCCATCCGCTAGTGTAACTTTTCCTATTTTGGTTTTCCCTAACCTAACACCTTAACTTTTCAAAATTTCCCATCCTTCTCTACAAATTATTGTGCGTGAAGCGCCTGAATCTAAAAGTCCTAACATCCTAACTCCATAAACACTAACTCCTAAATATGGCCTTCTATCCCTACAGTTCTCTTCAAGTGCAAAACCTACTTCAAAATTCACCGACTGGTCCCCAGTAGGCGACCTCACAGACTTCAACGGCGCTCTCGTCCTACTGACCCGAGAGTGCGTCTCACGTTTCCCGAGCAGGTAGAACAGTTACTTCGCGTAACTCCCTGCTTTCCGCATCCAAAACAACTCCTAGGGGCAGAACACCTATTTGCAAAATGGCCCAACCCATTGCAATTGTAACACCTAACCACAGACGACGAGGTAGAATTTGAATTCTGATTCGAATTCGTATTGATGGGTTGCCTACTCTCTACAGCTGAAACTCTCCTAACAATCGACCTATCTGAGTTTTGTCCCGCTGGACGAGATTGGTTGTTGTCCTCGACAACCGAACCTCTTCTACCATTCGACCTAAATGGATTGGAATTCGAATTCTGATTCGAATTCCGTTCGACCTGGCGAGTCTGGTTGCTCTCCTCAACAACCGCGACTCTTGGGGTTTCAACTCCTACGTAAGCCAGATCCGGCTCAAGTAGGTTCCTACTTTGATTGTTAGGGGGTGGAACGTAAGATTCCACGTTTGCCCTAACCATCTCGAGATTGCGCCCTAATCTAACCAGCTCAGAAACGCAAGTCGGATTAGCCAATCCGAGCTGCATCTGGTAGAATGGTGTCAGGTTCTTTTGAACCATAGACAACATTCGCCCCTCTGAGATGGGTTCAGAAAGCCTTCTGAACATGTTTTGCATTATCGCAACGTAGACCCCGATTGATTCATCGCGGCCTTGCGTGCGACGCCTAATCTCGTCTAATAGCAAATCATCATAATTAGGTGGGAGGAACTCTAGCTTTAACTCGCTAACAAGTTCTTGCCACGAATTGAGTGAAACCCTAACCGCCCTAAACCACAACAAAGCCCTACCTACAAATAAGTCTACAGCTGACCGAAACAGCTGGGCCTCCGAAACTCCGCGAGCTAAACGAATTTCCTCTACCCTCTCCAGGAACGCATTCAATGAAGAACCACAGCGTTCTCCATTAAACTTCACGTCCCATTTCGAAATTTTCTCAAACCTATCCGCATTTACGAAAATCCTATCCCTACCAAAACTATCTGCCCTATCACTATATTCCCTACTATTATTAAATTCCCTATAGCTTTCTTCAAAATTCCTATCCCCAGATTCCCCTTAACTTCCCGATGGAGCTTGAGCTGAAACTGCTACAAGCCCCGCCGCTGCTGATGATGTTGATGCTATTTCTGCTGGTCCTGTTGATGTTACTGCTGGTGCTGCTGCTGAGACTGGTGCTGGTCCTGCCGCTGAAGCGTTCAGTCTATCGGTTGATAGCTGAGCCTCTTCTTCTTGTAGATCCTCTATTTCCTCCAAATCTGCTAAAGCCATAACTAGCTTGTTCCTCAAAACTACTTTCCGTTTTTCCTCACTCTCATCTTCTGGTTGAGACCTATCTAATCTACCTATTCCCCATTCAACTTTAGCTAAAACTTTCAAATATTCTTTTGATTTTCTTGATTTAGGCGGATTTTCTAATAATTTCCCTATTTCAACTAATTTGCTCTCGATTGCCTTACTATCTTGTTCAAAACTGAACGGATATTTGGCAGGAGCACCTAACGAACCTCTTCTCTCTAACATCCTAGCACCTCTCAATGATTTCCTCATTTCCTCAACGGTCCCTACATTCCATCTCGTAGGCGAGCTCATCCTGCGCTAATCTATAAATATCCATGACTATTAACACTGAAAAAACTTTTCAAACTTTATTAAAACAGTGCAAAAACTTTTCACAACTTTACTAAAAACTGTAAGGAAAACTATTCAAAACTCTATTAAAAAAAGAAGATTCAAAACCACGACTTCAAAACCTATGATTTCACCGAACAACAGTTCTCAAATCGACTCAAAACAACAAATCAAATTTGCAAAACCTAACTCAAACAATAAGAATTACAATCCAACTTGCACGCAATCAAAAACGCTTCAAGTTTTCCAACTATTAAAATTGAAACCGTACAAACTATCAAAGTCTCTTACAACTCAACCCCAACAAAATCAATCTTCAAAATTGACCCCAAGAAAATATCGAACCAATTCAACAATTCAAAAAAAAATTCCAAACAAAACCAGCAAAATTTAAACCAAATTCGAAAATAAAATAAAACTCAAAAACACAATTGAACTTCAAAATTGAAACTCAATTAGAAATAAAACTATCGAATTAAAAATATCGAAATAAAAAAAAATCGAAATAGAAAAATAAAAAAATATATCGAAAGTAAATCGAACACACAAATTGAGTCGATTCCGTACACCGTGTACGTGACCCTAATCCCTCACTGCGAAAATTAAATCTAACTTGTAAACAAAAAGACCAAAGCCGGCTGGCTATGCCAATTGTGCACGGCAATATGTATGTGCGTAGGTATGTATATCAAAACGATGAAGCAAAAAAAAAAAAGCACCGATGCTGATAAGCAGTTAATGGACAATTCTATGTGAAATTACTATGTATGAACTACTAAAGAATTTATAATGAAGACGATGTAATAATGATATAATAAGGCAATGGTAAGTAATTGTAATAAAATAATAAATGAAACCAATTCCAAAACGAAATAATAATAGGTAAATGTAAAAATGAAAAGGATTTTGATATGATAACAAGAAAAAATGAAAAACACCTACTTGAGCGTATACGTTTTGTATGCTTATGTGTGTATGTATTTGATGACACTTTCCAACGAAGATTGTTGTTTTTTTCTTAGCCACAGGTAAAATAAATGAATTTTCTTCCTCAAAGTTCGCACTTCCGCACAATTTCAACCTAAATTGGGAATAGAAAATAAAAGCAGTAAATAGTTCACAGGGAATAAAACAAAATCAAAACAACCACTTTACGACACAAAAAAAATAACCACCAGAAATTTTCCACACGCAAACATCACAAAGCCCCACGTTGGGCGCCAAATTGTTGCACTTTTTTTCCTTTTTATTCTTCCCTTCTTCTAAGGGGAATCTTTTTTTCAATATGTATTTGTTTAAACTAAATTAAGGATGATTTCGGAACTTGAAAACCGCGAACAAAACAATATAATTAGTAAAACAAATTTGCACGAAGTGCACCGGTTAAAGAAAGCGAATGAAATGATAAATGAAAATGAATGTAAATGGCTGAACGAAGGGTTAATAGAAAAAAAAAAAAATGCAACACACAGCATGTAAAGATGCTGTCAGCCACGGCTACTCAGCTGGGTGTTGGGTATGTTCGATGATGCTATGTGAAGTTTTATTGGTATGTTAGATTGATAATTAATTAATAAAAGGGTTTTGATACGAGATAGGTAAGTATGTGATTGAACGATAAAGTTCAGTGTTGTTCAATAAGGGTGGGCGCCAGGAAATTTTATGGTTAAATTTCCAAACCGTGAACTAACTCCGGAATATTTAAATAAAATGAAAACACTGCAATTAAATTCCCAAAGGGATTTAAAGCTATTTATTGTTGGTGTTGGGAAAACCGTACAGAGGTTGGATTAAAAACCCAAATCTTTTCAAACAAAGTAAGTATTATAAAATGGATGATAAAAAAAGTATAAATGGATGACGTTATACAATGTATATAAAAAAAAGTTATGTACAATGGTCTGGAGGACCGCTATGTGACTTTGAAAGGGGCAAGTAACGAAGATTGGAACGGTAATGGGAATTTCCCGAAAATTCTCAATGTGAGAAGAATTTAATGGGGTTCTAGAACAAATATTTTTCTGTGCAATTAAAAAATGAAAGGGGCCACACGGTTAAAAATTCTCACAAAAAAACACAAGTTAAAAAAACTAACGCACTCAAAAAAAATACACTCTACTTATCTTTTTGGACAAGATGTCCGCCGGCTATTCTCCTCGATTCTGACCACAAATTACGTCCTGCTGACGTCTTCTTTTCCTGTTCTGTTTTAGTCCTTTTTATTCCTGTTTTCCTGCTGCTTTCCTCGTCTCACTATTCTGTTAACTTTTTTCCAAAATTTTCTTTTCCTCCGCTAAAAACTAAAAATTAACTTGATTTTTGTTCACTTAACTCTCAAATTTTTCTCTGTCTCGAAAAACTACTTTTCAGCTTGATAGCTAACCAAGAAGTGTCTCCCACTTCAAGTCTAGCTCCCTGTCTGGACCCAACACCGCACTCATACACACACAAATTCCATCTCTCAACCAATCACGTTTCGTGGGATTCAGTTCCACGACATCAACCACCAATGGGGTTATGCCATCGCTGTCGAATACCCAACGAAAGTGCTCGTACTCACTCTCTCAATTCAGCAAGTTCGACAAGTTGTTGGTGTCGTCCAAAACTTGACGATCTCATGGGTGAGTCCAGACCCCAATTACCCAATGTCAAAACCTTTCGAGAAAATTGAAAGTTATTGAAACAAAAACCAAGTTTCATCTGGGCATTCTCCCAGTTACTCTAAATCGCGCAAATAGTGAATCGAGGAAGGCACAGTTTCCAAAATACTCTATTTTAAATGTAAAATTTTCTGAGAAGAACCATAGCCGGAAGAAATCTTTTATACTCGCGAACCCTAACTTACGCCGGTGGACCCTTTTGCAGATTTGGGGGAGAGAAGGGAAAACTATTAACGTTCCAACCATTGACACTATTAAATATTTAGGGTGGGCTTAAGCCTTGATTATATCATGTAAAAATGTGTTATGTTTATGATGACTATTTGTATAACAATGTGTGATGTTGTATATGGTGTGATGTTGTGTATTGTGTGATGATGTATATTGTATGATGTTGTATATAGTGTATATGGTGTCTTCTATTTTATGTGATGTTTGTGTATATGCGTGTATCTCATTTTGTGTTTGGAAATGGCGATTCTCCCTAGCCATCTATCAGGTTTGTGTCTTCGCTCAACAAACCATTCAGCTCATCCGCTGATAAGGTGTACCTGCTTTTGTTATTTGTTCAAAGCAGTGTTCCTTTTACATTGCTAAGAACAAACAACGGAAAAATGGTGGGATGAAGAAATGATGGGGAGGGTTTCGGGACAAAAAGAAAGGAATAAAAACATAAACCAGTTTTTAAGGGAAGATCTTTGTTGCGGTGAAATATTACCGTAACAAAATTTTCTCGTTATCAAAAAAAAATTCATGAATTTAAAACTAACCATTTAAATTATCATTTAAAGTTGGTGAGACTTCATTCCGGCCGTTATTTCTTGGTCGGGTACTCCACCTCTTTGGTCAGGTTGCCAAATTTCAAGGTTGCCCGTCCTGGTTTACGGATTGTGACTGTCAGCCTCCCATAGGAGCGCTGAAACACAAACTTTTGCCTCCTGAACTTTGGGTTATAGTTTGGTCTCATCTATATTGGTAAAGGGGTCTTCAGGCATTGTTCTTGACCTTCTCTCGGCGGTCTGAGTTGGAGCTGCTGCCATCGTTATCACCTCAGTGCGGGGTTTGGGAAATCTCACTTGGCGTGAGGTGCTCGGTTGCTTCATTGGTCTCGGCTGTCGTTGTAGCTGGATTATGGGTAATCTGGTATACTGGTCTTCTTTGAGCTTCTGGGCTGCGGTTTTCCTCCGTCCTCGGGTGGCTGCCATCTTTGTTCGTGGGCTAATACTAGGCCTAATGGTGATCAACTCTGTCATTTCGACTGGCGGTCGCTTGCGGTTGAGTGGTTTCGGGTTGGTGGGCTGTCTACGGCAGGGGTCTTTGATCGCCTTTACTACGGCAGATTTTATTTTTGAAGTTGTCGGCTTCCCCATGGTTGTAGCAATACTGAGCTCGGCATTTTGTTTATTTTCGGTATATTGTTTTAGATCTTTAATATGCACTCGGAAATTTCCATTTCCTTTTTGAGTGCTTTTTGTTGTCTTTCTAATTTCGGTTTTCTGCAGTTTGAGTGATACTAGCTTGTACTCTTTATCAAAGATGTCGTATTCGGTTTCGGTTACGGACGGTAGGAGTGGTATATCACCAACTGTTATCTGCAACTTGATCTTCCGCAGAAAGTCCATACCAATAATTACATCTTCGGCCAACTGCGGTAAATATGTGACTTCCCCGGATACTGGTGAGTTAACGAATTCAGCCTCAACGTGATAACTCTCTCTTGGCTTCCATTTGCCATTCGAACAATATGTTCTTGCAATCGAACTGGTGTCTTAAGTCGGCGTAGGATTTCTCTTATCTGGGAGTTAATGAATGATTTTGTTGCTCCAGTATCAACAAGTGCCTTAAAAAATTTCCCTCCTATTGAGATAGGCTGGAAAAGTCTCGGATCCTTTTCCGATTCATTATATGATTCTCTGCGGTCATCTTGGATCATTTCGGGGTAGGTCGGAATGTCGTCTATGGTACATTCTATTTGCTGAGCGGACTGTGATGGCCTTCTCAACCTTGAGTCCGTCACAGTCTTGGGTTGCCTTTTGGATAACACTGCAGACGTTTTGTGCCGGTGACATGGACAGTCTTTGTTAGTCTGCCATCCTCTCCACAGAAGGAACAAAACAAGCGGAACGGCCTATGGCAGTTAGATTTGTTATGTCCTCTTTGTTTGCAGTTCCAACAATGTGTTTCTCGGTCATAAGGAGCAGGTAAGGCTTTGTGAAACGGTTCAGAAAATCTAGGATGGGGATACCTGGGCTCTGGTTGTGTCCAGCGAATAGGAGCAGATGATGTCGGTCGGGAGTTTTGATCATCATGCCGTATCGCCTCAAACTCCTCTCCTAAGTCTAATAATTCTTCTATTGAATTAAAGTCTCCTCGCCTGATATAATATTTATATTCAGAACGCAGGCCTTCGTATATCCGTTCCATGCTTCCGTCAATGCTCATGGTGGGGTGTTGGCGAATCAGGTATTGCGTGGATCTTAAATATTCCTTTACCTTTTCTCGAGGACCTTGCTTCTTCCGCAAAATTTCGTCCTCTAGTTTGTACATGTGCCGTGCAGGTAGGAAATAATGTAAGAACGTGTCACGGAATCGTGACCACGTCTGGAAACGGTCTCGATAAATCCGTAACCACTCTAACGCTGTTCCTCGGAAAATTTCGGGTAGGGTTTTCATCATATGGTGCCGCGGTATACCGTAACAATCTGTGAGCTCTTCTATACGTTCCATAAACTCCAATGGGTTGCCGGATCCATCGAACTTAAGTCCCCATTTTCGGACTACGTTCATAATCTCTGCCTCGTAGCTGAGGGTGAGTTTTGGAGCATGTGTCGGTATTGTCAAAAACGGTTGATGATTGATATTTGTCTCTACGAGTGTTTCCGCTTCTGGAACTACGGGACGGTTTTCAGATGAAATACCGTTTCTGCCGGTACTCCTCTGTTCCTCTGGTACTGGTGCCGGTATCGGGACGGTACAGTCCTTATTGTCTTCACTGGAATTCATTTTTCCTTGGTTCGGTGATCTGTTCGGTAATCGGTTAATCGTACGGGTAAATGTGGTTCAATCTGGTATTTCGGAATCTGGTAACTCGAATGGACTTCTTAATGAAGTCCCTGCTCGGGCGCCAATTTGTGATGTGCTTTTTTCTTAAGAGCTGGGGTATGTTCGTCGGGTCCAGGGTTGACCAAAGAAAACACGTAAAACTTCGGTTATAAAGAAGGTCCAATCCTTTTATTTGTCTTAAAGCTAATCTAATATAATGTCTATTAATTCTTATCGCTAATTCTGGTGATCGGTGGTTCCAATGCTGGTAGATCCTTAATCCTATGCTGGTAAAACGGTCATCGAGTACGGGTTTTTAATCGCTGGTAAATCAACAGTCAAACACTGGCATCAACAGGCAGATCCTGGCATCAACAGTAAAAATACTGCCATCAATAGGCAGATCCTGGCATCAACAGGCAGATCCTGGCATCATCAGTAAAAATACTGGCATCAACAGTCAGACACTGGCATCAACAGGCAGATCCTGGCATCAACAGTCAAACACCGGCATCAACAGGCAGATCCTGGCATCAACAGTAAAATACTGGCATCAACAGTCAAACACTGGAATCAACAGGCAGATCCTGGCATCAACAGTAAATATACTGGCATCAACAGTCAAACACTGGCATCAACAGGCAGATCCTGGCATCAACAGTAAAAATACTGGCATCAACAGTCAGACACTGGCATCAACAGGCAGATCCTGGCATCAACAGTATAAATACTGGCATCAACAGTCAAACACTGGCATCAACGGCTTAATAGCCGGCAAAATAAAACCCAAAAGTCCTTAAGAGGCTAGTGGAGAGATTTATGCTAGGAACTCCAAGGAGACCTTGCGTAAAATTGGGAATCACTGGGTACACTACGTACCCCTGGTTTTCCTCTAGTGGAAGTAGCCTGTACACGAGATTGGTACTTTTTCAACACGGGCTGGCTTCTCTCTTTTCGTATTTTTCAGGGTGCCTTATAAAGTTTTCTGTAATAAGTTAGTATGAGCTCTATGGCGTGAATGAAAAATATCATACGAAAATAATGGTATGTATATTGGCTGGTGGTAGGGTGTGTATTTGTAACTTCGTTACATTCCCCCCTTTCTTCGGTAGACGAGTAACTTACTCGTCGAACTATATATGTATATGGCTTTGTTCGTTTGTTTGTGTGTTTCTTTTTCTTCTGTTTTTTTTTGGTTTATCATAAAAAAAATTTTCTCGTTATCAAAAAAAAATTCATGAATTTAAAACTAATCATTTAAATTATCATTTAAAGTTGGTGAGACTTCATTCCGGCCGTTATTTCTTGGTCGGGTACTCCACCTCTTTGGTCAGGTTGCCAAATTTCAAGGTTGCCCGTCCTGGTTTACGGATTGTGACTGTCAGCCTCCCATAGGAGCGCTGAAACACAAACTTTTGCCTCCTGAACTTTGGGTTATAGTTTGGTCTCATCTATATTGGTAAAGGGGTCTTCAGGCACTGTTCTTGACCTTCTCTCGGCGGTCTGAGTTGGAGCTGCTGCCATCGTTATCACCTCAGTGCGGGGTTTGGGAAATCTCACTTGGCGTGAGGTGCTCGGTTGCTTCATTGGTCTCGGCTGTCGTTGTAGCTGGATTATGGGTAATCTGGTATACTGGTCTTCTTTGAGCTTCTGGGCTGCGGTTTTCCTCCGTCCTCGGGTGGCTGCCATCTTTGTTCGTGGGCTAATACTAGGCCTAATGGTGATCAACTCTGTCATTTCGACTGGCGGTCGCTTGCGGTTGAGTGGTTTCGGGTTGGTGGGCTGTCTACGGCAGGGGTCTTTGATCGCCTTTACTACGGCAGATTTTATTTTTGAAGTTGTCGGCTTCCCCATGGTTGTAGCAATACTGAGCTCGGCATTTTGTTTATTTTCGGTATATTGTTTTAGATCTTTAATATGCACTCGGAAATTTCCATTTCCTTTTTGAGTGCTTTTTGTTGTCTTTCTAATTTCGGTTTTCTGCAGTTTGAGTGATACTAGCTTGTACTCTTTATCAAAGATTTCGTATTCGGTTTCGGTTACGGACGGTAGGAGTGGTATATCACCAACTGTTATCTGCAACTTGATCTTCCGCAAAAAGTCCATACCAAGAATTACATCTTCGGCCAACTGCGGTAAATATGTGACTTCCCCGGATACTGGTGAGTTAACGAATTCAGCCTCAACGTGATAACTCTCTCGTGCTGTTACTTGGCTTCCATTTGCCATTCGAACAATATGTTCTTGCAATCGAACTGGTGTCTTAAGTCGGCGTAGGATTTCTCTTATCTGGGAGTTAATGAATGATTTTGTTGCTCCAGTGTCAACAAGTGCCTTAAAAAATTTCCCTCCTATTGAGATAGGCAGGAAAAGTCTCGGATCCTTTTCCGATTCATTATATGATTCTCGGCGGTCATCTTGGATCATTTCGGGGTAGGTCGGAATGTCGTCTATGGTACATTCTATTTGCTGAGCGGACTGTGATGGCCTTCTCAACCTTGAGTCCGTCACAGTCTTGGGTTGCCTTTTGGATAACACTGCAGACGTTTTGTGCCGGTGACATGGACAGTCTTTGTTAGTCTGCCATCCTCTCCACAGAAGGAACAAAACAAGCGGAACGGCCTATGGCAGTTAGATTTGTTATGTCCTCTTTGTTTGCAGTTCCAACAATGTGTTTCTCGGTCATAAGGAGCAGGTAAGGCTTTGTGAAACGGTTCAGAAAATCTAGGATGGGGATACCTGGGCTCTGGTTGTGTCCAGCGAATAGGAGCAGATGATGTCGGTCGGGAGTTTTGATCATCATGCCGTATCGCCTCAAACTCCTCTCCTAAGTCTAATAATTCTTCTATTGAATTAAAGTCTCCTCGCCTGATATAATATTTATATTCAGAACGCAGGCCTTCGTATATCCGTTCCATGCTTCCGTCAATGCTCATGGTGGGGTGTTGGCGAATCAGGTATTGCGTGGATCTTAAATATTCCTTTACCTTTTCTCGAGGACCTTGCTTCTTCCGCAAAATTTCGTCCTCTAGTTTGTACATGTGCCGTGCAGGTAGGAAATAATGTAAGAACGTGTCACGGAATCGTGACCACGTCTGGAAACGGTCTCGATAAATCCGTAACCACTCTAACGCTGTTCCTCGGAAAATTTCGGGTAGGGTTTTCATCATATGGTGCCGCGGTATACCGTAACAATCTGTGAGCTCTTCTATACGTTCCATAAACTCCAATGGGTTGCCGGATCCATCGAACTTAAGACCCCATTTTCGGACTACGTTCATAATCTCTGCCTCGTAGCTGAGGGTGAGTTTTGGAGCATGTGTCGGTATTGTCAAAAACGGTTGATGATTGATATTTGTCTCTACGAGTGTTTCCGCTTCTGGAACTACGGGACGGTTTTCAGATGAAATACCGTTTCTGCCGGTACTCCTCTGTTCCTCTGGTACTGGTGCCGGTATCGGGACGGTACAGTCCTTATTGTCTTCACTGGAATTCATTTTTCCTTGGTTCGGTGATCTTTTCGGTAATCGGTTATTCGTACGGGTAAATGTGGTTCAATCTGGTATTTCGGAATCTGGTAACTGGAATGGACTTCTTAATGAAGTCCCTGCTCGGGCGCCAATTTGTGATGTGCTTTTTTCTTAAGAGCTGGGGTATGTTCGTCGGGTCCAGGGTTGACCAAAGAAAACACGTAAAACTTCGGTTATAAAGAAGGTCCAATCCTTTCATTTGTCTTAAAGCTAATCTAATATAATAACTATTAATTCTTATCGCTAATTCTGGTGATCGGTGGTTCCAATGCTGGTAGATCCTTAATCCTATGCTGGTAAAACGGTCATCGAGTACGGGTTTTTAATCGCTGGTAAATCAACAGTCAAACACTGGCATCAACAGGCAGATCCTGGCATCAACAGTAAAAATACTGCCATCAATAGGCAGATCCTGGCATCAACAGTAAAAATACTGGCATCAACAGTCAGACACTGGCATCAACAGTCAGACACTGGCATCAACAGGCAGATCCTGGCATCAACAGTCAAACACCAGCATCAACAGGCAGATCCTGGCATCAACAGTAAAATACTGGCATCAACAGTCAAACACTGGCATCAACAGGCAGATCCTGGCATCAACAGTAAATATACTGGCATCAACAGTCAAACACTGGCATCAACAGGCAGATCCTGGCATCAACAGTAAAAATACTGGCATCAACAGTCAGACACTGGCATCAACAGGCAGATCCTGGCATCAACAGTATAAATACTGGCATCAACAGTCAAACACTGGCATCAACAGGCAGATCCTGGCATCAACAGTAAAAATACTGGCATCAACAGTCAAACACTGGCATCAACAGGCGGATCCTGGAATCAACAGTAGAAATACTGGCATCAACAGTCAAACACTGGCATCAACAGACAGATCCTGGCATCAACAGTAAAAATACTGGCATCAACAGTCAAACACTGGCATCAACAGGCAGATCCTGGCATCAACAGTAAAAATACTGGCATCAACAGTCAAACACTGGCATCAACGGCTTAATAGCCGGCAAAATAAAACCCAAAAGTCCTTAAGAGGCTAGTGGGGAGATTTATGCTAGGAACTCCAAGGAGACCTTGCGTAAAATTGGGAATCACTGGGTACACTACGTACCCCTGGTTTTCCTCTAGTGGAAGTAGCCTGTACACGAGATTGGTACTTTTTCAACACGGGCTGGCTTCTCTCTTTTCGTATTTTTCAGGGTGCCTTATAAAGTTTTCTGTAATAAGTGAGTATGAGCTCTATGGCGTGAATGAAAAATATCATACGAAAATAATGGTATGTATATTGGCTGGTGGTAGGGTGTGTATTTGTAACTTCGTTACAACATTAAGACAGATTGTCTTATAAGATAGATATAAGCTTAGATTAATAACAATATTATTGCATAAACACATGAAAGCTAAAGATATAACCATTTTTTAGGAATTCATAAAAGGAAAGTTTTATATAATTCAAATTATTTGAAAGATATATACATTAAAGATTTTTATTAAGGAAAATGGAAAATAATAAAAAGATTCAAATTTATAAATAACTAGCTGACCCGGCCACGCGTTGCTGTGGCTAGCATTTTTTTCATATGATGTTGTTGTTAAGTATTTAATTGGAATGGTAGGAGAACATCAGACCTGGGTACCACAATGCTTTTTCACATAGATGCTATTTGTAAAAAAAAAACATGGGGACCTTCATTACTGATTCTCTACTACCGTTACCTCTTACTAAAATGAAATTATTATTTATGAAAGAAGACGGAAACGTTAAAGCTGGTATAAAAATTTATTGGTTTGGGATTTGAAGGGGAAGGACTTTGAACATAATTGATCAAAATTTTCGTAAAGTTGATATAAAGCAATAATCACAACAAAAGAATAAAATTAAAATTGTTTATTATTTATATTCAAGCTTGTTACAAATGAGTGAATTACATAAATAACATGTGATAATTAATATTATAAATGAGGTTGGTTAGTTGGATAGTTTAAAATATTCTTTAAAAATACTTTTAATTTCAATTTAATTTAGCACTAATTGGTGCACAATATTTTTGGTTAACCTGTCTTTTGCTAAGACAAAAAGGTTAGACGGCGTTCCTACACGTGAACATGCAACATATAGCTGCCCATGAGAAAAACATGGATTTTCCAAATCTAATCTACAAATGGACATTGTTTGGCCTTGAGACTTATTTAAAGTCATGGCAAAAGCCAAACGAATTGGAAACTGTAACCTTCTGAAGGGTATAGTAGAATCTGACGGTATCATTGGAATACGTGGCAACAGGACCACTTTTCCTTTAAACTTTTCAGTTGAAATGATTGCTTCCAGAATATTTCCGGTTATCTTTTTAATGACCAAACGTGTACCGTTGCATAATTGAGGTGGATTTAAATTACGTAGGAGAATAATAGTTGAACCGGGCATTCCGGGTATATCTAGTGAATTTAAAAATTCAACTGGAAAATTTACACTATCATTTTCATTAACAACAGTATCGATTGATTTAAAATACATCAGATCGCCTGGTAACAACTGTTGTATCTGGAAGTTAATTTCATCAACATCTACATTTTTAGCTGCCAAAATAGCCCGGTGACTGAGCCAGTTATGATTCAAGTAATTACTCTGTATATCCGGAAAAATACTCTGAATCAATTTATTTTTTTCCTGAAGAACAATGCAGAAATTGTCTGGCAGTTTAATGCATTGAGTATTTGGTTGCAGCTCTATTCCACCGTTCCCAGCATCTAGTAACTGTTCGGAAAATATTTGTGGTGATGGATCATTTTGCAATCTCACGCGCATGTTTATGGTCAATCGAAGTATTTCAACACTTCGCCATAAGAATGATTGTTTTAAACATGCATTAATCTCATCCGCGAAAGTAGAGCGAGGTATAACTGGTAATTTCTGGCGGAAATCACCAGACAAAAGTAAGAGAGAACCACCGAAAAGTTTATCATTACCGTTTAAATCTTGCATAGTTCTATGCAATGCTTCGAGTGAATATTTGTGAGCCATTGTGCACTCATCCCAAATTATAATTGAGCTATTCCGCAACACTGCAGCTAACCCACTATTTTTTTTTTTTATGTTACATGCTGCATTTGGCTTATTTTGAATGTCCAATGGCAGCTTGAATGTTGAATGTGCCGTTCGCCCACCATATAGCAAAGTAGCCGCAATACCAGATGATGCAACTGCCAATGCAATTTTTTTTGTGACCGTATTTTGGCAAGAATCAACGATATTAAAAATGTCTTACCGGTTCCACCTGGTGCGTCCAAGAAAAAGAAACCGCCTTGTTCAGCAGCAACAGTCAGCATAATCCGATCATAAATAATTTTATACGTTCGTCACGTTGTTCTTGACACTCTTGTGCACGAAGCTCTGCTATCCTGACTCTTTGAGCTCCATTTCTTGTGGTGATTTGTTCTGCTGAGCTCTTTCAACGCGTTTGCGTCGTGTCTCTTTGCTCCTCTTGTTGTTGAGGTTAGATTTTTTGGGTGGCATTCAACTGAAAATAACAATTTAATCGTTACAAAATAAACTGAAAAACATGCTATTATAGCGCATTGAATAGCTGTATAATACTTACATGTATATAGTTTAATTACAGTATTAAATAACGAAACACCAATTATCAAAAAGCAGGAGGTGAAATTAACCTGATTATGTTCACTATAATATGAATTTAATTTGTATTTGATTTATACTTAAGTCAAGCTACACTTAGCCGGCTATACTTACTCCAAAAATAAAAAAGTAAAATTCACTGTATTTCGTTTATTTTAAAATAAATTTAAATTATACTTTAGTCTCAACAACATATGGTTGTTGATCCTAAATTGAGATGTAAGCTATACTATCTTCCAAGTTGGATCAAACTGCACACGGTATCCAAATTTTATTAAAATCAGTTAATTAGTTTAGGAGTCCATCGCGGACAAACATTGTGATACGTAATTATGGTGGTCGATCATAAATTGAGATGCAAGCTATCCTATCTACCAAGTTGGATCAAACTGCACACGGTGTACAAATTTGATTACAATCGGTTAAGTAGTTTAGGAGTCCATCGCGGACAAACATTGTGACACGTGATTTATATATATTAAGATAACAAAGAAAACAAGAAAAGAAGGAAACAGAGCAAAGAAAGAAAAACATTAAGACAGGCATAGTTAGGTTTGTTATACAATGTCAAAAGTGAGTTTTTGTCTTTATCTTCTTCAATCTGACAGCATCATTTATATCTCGTATATTTTGCGGCAAAGTGTTCCAAAGACGAGTTGAGTACACAAAGAACTGTCGTTCGGAGGTGAGAGAACCATAGCGGGGTTGAACAAGCATTCTAGTTCCTTGTGAGGATGCCATACTTATTAATTCGCTTAGATAGGGCGGTTGTTTGCACAGAAGTATGTTAGTAAGCATGTTAAGGGCGCGATACTTAAGAAAATTTTCGAATGTCATCTTTATTTATTATTTATTACAAGTCTATTTTTTTGAGTGCCATCCTTATTTACGCCTTTTCTTGGTACTACCCATACCGGAGAATTATAAGGACTTTTCGATGGCCTTATAATACCTTTTTGCAATAATTCTTTTATATCTTGATTCACAAACTTGTTTACACCTAGAGGATAGGGATATTGCTTTGTCCAGATAGGTTGGTCTGAACATGTGCGTATTTCAGCTGTAACATCGGTCCTGAATGGAAGTGTACTGTCAATGTTTGCATGGATACCTGAAATTTTCACCAACATTGCAGCTACTATATTATTGCTCACCTGTATGTGATTGAATGTGTCAGTAGGTTCATCAAAATATATTTTATCTGTTCTATTTTCGTACCTTAGAACTTTGTTTTTTAAGTCTATCTAAGCTTTTACTGAGCTCAACAAATTATAACCTATTAGAGCTTCACACTCTTAGTTGTTTAGAATATAAAATCTAATTTCTTCATCAAATATTAATGCTTTGTGGTATTGTTTAATAATTACATCCCCATTTACAGTACAAGCACGTTTAAAAATTTGAAGATCAATCGAATCCCTAAAAATACCTGGTCGACAGTAGTTACTAGTCGCACCAGTATCTATCAATATCTTTATATTTAGACATAAATGGTCTCTTCGTAAGTGGGGCAAGCCCACTCTTCTTCTAAAAAATGATTTCTATTTTCATTTAAATTCTTAATTCTTAACAGGCGGAGGTTGTGCAGAATGCTGTGCACTATCAATACGTTCACGTTTAAAAATTGGTCGACTCTGAACATTAAAAGTATAATATTTTAGCTTTTGTCATCGAGGTTAATTATCCCGTCTGAAAGGATTTTGTGCTTGTTTATTGAACATTTGTTTGTAATGCTCAGCTTTTTGCTGAGGAATTAGTCTGTTTTGCGAACTACCTAGAACCATTGGTTCAAATAGCTGAAGTAAATAAAAAAATAAAAAATAAAATAAATAAATAGGGTGGCGCAACAGAGCGAGGAGCCCCTGGGCCTAGCGCATTTCTCACAACCATGCCTTGTGATGGAATGGAGGGGACGTACAATTTTTCGCCGGTTCCGAACGGCTAATTGAGAATGCGCTTTTCATGGCAATGAATTTACTAACGGAGGACTTGCCAATTCCTCGCGAAAGGCGATACCCGTGGAAAAACATTTTTGCATTTTGCCTCTGCTGGGATTCGAACCTCGAACCTCTGGGTTAGCAGGTGGACATGCTAACCATTACGCCACGGGTACCACCAAATAGCTGAAGTAGCTGTCTATAATCTTGTCTATATTGCGCTTGTGGTTGGAAAGCAGCGTTGTTATTTGCTACTGGGTGCTGATTTCTCTGGAATCGCAAATTATTGCTATGACTTGCATTTTTACTGTCAAATTTTGAATTTTTTAAAGAAAAATTTGACCTAATTTGGTTACTTTCAAGCCCTTGTGCTGTAGCAAGAGCGTTCGGCAAATCAGCTGGTCGCAGTGAGAATAGAATATTGGTAAACAGTCCCTTAAGGCCACTGATGAAAACTCTTGGAGCATCAGCTCTATTTAATTTATTTAACTCCGAAGTACAAATTGGAAAGTTTGACTATGTTGGTCAGTAGTGTGAGTTTTCTGTTAACCTCATCATAATATTGCAAAAGAAAAGAGATCTTTGCCGTAAGACACTCATTTCTTGATTTATTATGTGCATGGGCCTTTTATCGGCATATGCGAAGTCAAGGCGAGCAACAATTGCTTCGAAATTAAGCACTGTACCATAATTGGTAAGTACATCATTTGCGGCTTTAACAATTTTGTTTCTAAAAATTGTTAGAGCAGCAAAATATCTTTTGCTGCTAATGGCATGAAGTTTCATGCTGTTATAAGCAGCATCTCTCCAACTTACGTATGCGGTTGGAGTACCGTCGAAATCTCTTAAGATTTAATCATATCCAATGTCTCATCACATGGGATAGATAAATTAATACTTTGCGTTTCGTATTCCGTAACTTCAGGTTAAGGTCCCCTGTTGGTAATTAGTTTATATAACCTGTCAATTTCACAGGCGTATAAGTCGCGTTGTTCGCTAAGGATACTGTCGTATCTAGCGTTATTCAGGCTTAGTGCCTGAGAGTTCAAGTCATTAAACATTTCTTGATTCATTTTTAATAAAAAGTTTACGTACACCAGAACACGTTACACTGTTTTTTTTTTTTTTTTTTTTTTTTTTATTTCCTAATACACTTAAAGTACCGCTATTAAATTACTTTTTTTGCGCAGAAAAAATCTTTTAACATTTAATATAGATCATGGAAGTAAAATACATATAGCTAAAAATATTCTTAAAATATTCTCACTCCAATTTCCTTTTGTTCTCTTTTTCCAAAAGTTTCGTTGTTGATTTTCTCTTCTATTCGGATTCGGAACACGTTGGGGCCTTTGATCGTGCACTTTCTTCTTCACTTGTTATTAAATTTTTTTTTCTTAGTTGTAGGGATACTTTTTAGTTTTCTCCCTTTTTAAAATATTTTATTTTTCACTTTTCGAGAAATTTTTTGTTTTCACTGAACACAATCTGGGATAATTAAATTTTCTCCCTTTTACAATTTCCTCTCACTTTTCAACTGTATCTATTCTCAGTTTTCACTGATACTTGTTTTAACTTTGGCGGATCGCGAAAATTAACACTTTACTTTTTATTTTTCAAATTTGACGTTGAATCGCGTATCCCGGTTGAGCCCCCAATTAAACGAGTAGTTCTTTATTTGGTTTAAAAAAAAAAGAACTTTATTCTCATTAACTTAAAGTTAGCTTATTATAAAACACTATTACTCTACGACGACTGCCTCGGCTCGCGTTCTGTTTCAATTTTGGTATCTTCTGTTGTATCTTACTGGAGCTTGAGTACAACCCTATTGTTTATGCTGACCATCCGCGTCTCGCTATTCTAAGAAGCGAATCTTAAGATAACAGTTTATGTTGATCATCTGTGGTCTGTTTATGTTGACCATCTATGGAGTCTATGGTGTGACATTAAATTATATGTGGGATGATTGGGGATGATTGAAGGTGTTAACCTGCATATCGTTAGACGTTAGGTATAAACTTTTCAAAAACTAGCTTTGAAACGTAGGAACCATTTCTAGAGATAATATCAATGGTGTTTTCTATTCCATAGACCTTTCCTTATTCTTGCGTCAAAACTGTTGAACCATGTCAAGCCAAACTAATTTATCGACACTTTTTTTGTAAGAAACTAGATGCTCTGCTTACCCTTTCCAAGTAATCGAGCTTGATTTTGTATTTTTGATTTTGCTCTTTTTCTTTGAGTTTTTTTTAATTAACGAAAAAATCAATATACGAAAACATTTTTGTTAGAGAAAATTTTGTGCTCTACAAAAAAAGTGTTTTAATACTATTCAAAAAAGTATTTTCTTCAGAACTTGTTCACGAAATCACGATTAAATTTGAAAAAAAAAAAAAATAATAATAAACTCCTTAGGTCGCCTAAGAAATAATTAAAAATCAATCTGCGAGTTTCTGCAGCTGATTGAACGTGCACTAGATAGCACACTTAATCACCTTTCTGGCAATATTTAACTTTTTGGGGGCATTGAGGGCGTAACATTTAAAAGTTTAAGGCAAATAACATTAAGCTTTTCTAGGCCCAATTTATAAACTACTAGGTGTGTCAGCGACTTCGTCCGCGATGAATTAGCATAACTTTTTTGTTTATCAACCGATTGACATGAAAAAAAACTAGATGTTAAGTGAAGCTTACCACAATATATTACTGAAAACCCCATCTAGATAGGATAAGCTGTTTCTGAGACTAGCGTGCACAAACAAACAAACTGTAACGTTTTTATTATATGTATAGATAATATTGAGTCTAACACAGACTCAAAAAAAAAAAAAAAATGGGCACGACTGGGTCGCACGAACTTGCGATTGTGTTCTAAATACGATATCAAAATGTAAAGGCCGAGTTAAAGGTTTTGGTATTATCTAGATCTTCATAATATATTTTGTGGTACAGGGTTGCCAACTACACATTAATTATGAAAATTGAATTAAATCACGCAAAATAATAAAAAAATTAAATTAAATATTCCAAAGGTTTCAAGCCAAAATCTAAAGACGCCATTCTTTTTCAATCGCTAATACAAATGAATGATGAAAATCTAATCAAAATCGTTGGACCAGTTTTCCAAAAAACGGTTTTTTATTTTTCACTTTTTTTTAAAAACTGTTTTTTAAAAGTCGAGTATGCAAAGATTTAGATCTTAATAGAAGTTATTTTGACAAAAAATTAAAAAAAAATCAAAGTTACACTTTTGAAGTTATTTCTAAAAATCAAAATTTTTTAAAAAAATTTATAAAAATTTCCAAAAACTAAATTTTTTTAAATATTGATATGCACTCTTTCTTTAACAGTTTACGACTTCTTAAATCCAAAATTTAGTTAAGATCGTGTAAGCCATTAACGAGAAAGTCGGTTTTGAAAAAAACGGTACTATTGGAGGTACCGTTTTTAGGCTTTTTCCAAAATTTGTTTTTCCATCATAAGAAAGAAAATCCAAAATTAATCCCTCACACAAAATTTTATCGAAATCGTTGGAGCCATTTTCGAGAAAAATAAGTATTATCATATCGGTTGTATGGCAGGTACCGTTATCTCAAGACCTAGAGACTCAATTCCAAAAACCCCTCTGTAGGCTACCCCACATACCCTAACTGCAAAATTTTAAGAAAATCGGTCCAGCGGTTCAGGCTGTAGAATCATATACAGACAGACAGACAGACACACAGACACACAGACAGACAGACAGACAGACAGACAGACAGAATTGCAGGACCCACTTTTTTCGTATTCTCTTTGATCGTAATGTCATGTTTAATTGTTATCTCAAAATTTTTTTCCGGCACGATTGCAAGACTACAAAAAGATAAGAAAACGTCAAAGCCAACAAGTTAACTAACACTAAGAGCACTCAAATTCAAAGGAGGTGGTGCATACTTGGACCCAGGGCGTACACCAATGAGACTAGTACCAAATGAAAGCTTACTTTCAGCCCAATCTATCTGCCAAATATTTTTTAATTCGGTCTTGGCGATTTTGAGATAATTGGACTTGAAGTTCAGCGCCGGAAATGGGAAAAATCTGACATTTCTGCAAATAACTACGTATATCTCAAAAAGTATAGCACGTAGGACAATGATTTAGGTATCATATGAAAGATCATAAAAATATCTTTCATTTTATATAAAATACATTTTTTTGAAATGCCTTATATTTCGAAAAGACAGACCTAAAATTGTTTGAATAGAAACATTTTCGTTTACGTTTGTCAGCCAATATCTCGAAAAAATCAATGATGATCTATATTTTTTTTTTTTTTTTTTGCACCACTTTAATCATTACTAGACCAGGGTCGATAATTTTTGAAACAAAAAAAAATTATAGTAGGATGAAACAAATTGGAAGAGGTAGAAAATAAACCAAAAAAAAAGAAAAATAAATTATGGGCGATCTGTGGTCAGGAAGGGGGAGGGGGGGGGGGGAGTATTTAAGGGTAAAAAACGGAAGTCTTAGGAAAAAAAAATATTGCAAAGTTGTAGGTATTAAAAAGATCTACAACTTTTGTGAAGACACTTTTTTCACATAACCTCAAAATGTATGTGAAAAATTCGACTAACTGAGTTTTTGGTTTTTTATTTTTATCTTTTGCAAAAAAACTTATTTTTTCACGAAATTTGGTGAAAACATACCTTTGTATGTTCCAAACATACAGTAATTTTTTTGATTCAAAATATTTACTTTTTCACCTTATTTTGACAAAATATCGAAAAATCGCCCTAATTTTCAATCGAAAAATCTCACGTCAAAATATCTGTTTTTTTTTTTAAATTGGTGTTTCTTGTTTGTTGAAATCTCTTCTTTTAGATAATAAAAAAAAAATATTCATTACTATGGTAAATGTTCTCAGAAAATGCAAATAATGGAAAATACCGAAATCCGAATTTTTTTTTATTTTTAAAAAATTCATGCATGAGCATTATATGGTATTTGGGTTACGCAAGACACCAAGAAGCAATAAATATAGCACCAGCTTTGTTTTTGGATGGTATTTTAATAGATCTAAACGAAGATTAGTTTTTTTTTTTGCATTTGTAGCATTAATATGTATTCTGGTCTTATGTTTTGTAAAAAACAGAGTAGATACTGCGAAAAATTAAATGAAATAACGCATTTGCTGTGGAACATATTTTTTGTTTAATTTTTTCTTAGGAATTGTGTATAATGTTCGTGATATGCTTTATGTATGAAAGCGTGATTATATATCAAATTAAAGCTTACCAATTAAGGATTAAAGTGGTACAAAAAAAAATATAGGTCATCACTGATTTTTTCGAGATATTGGCTGGAAAACGTCAACGAAAATGTTTCTATTCAAACATATTTTAGGTCTGTCTTTTCGAAATATAAGGCATTTCAAAAAAATGTATTTTATATGAAATGAAAGATATTTTTTTGATCTTTCATATGATTCCTAAATCATTGTCCTACCTCCTACGTGCTGTACTTTTTGAGATATACGTAATTATTTGCAGAAATGTCAGTTTTTTCCCATTTCCGGCGCTGAACAAGTCTAATTATCTCAAAATCACCAAGACCGAATTGAAAAATATTTGGCAGATAAATTGGGCTGAACGTAAGCTTTCATTTATTCAGTAAGCTTTCAACTAGTCTCATAGGTATACGCCCTGGGCTCAGGCTCCATAGAAATATGCACCATCTCCTTTCATGTGTTTGCAATGTTATAACTTCGAAAATAAATTTAGGCATTTAAGTTTTCATTTAATATGACTTAAGTATGTTTCCAGCTAATTGAAACGGTTTCTTATTATTACCGTTTCATTGAATTTTTTGAATTTTGGCCTACAGTGAAGCCACTGTGCATTCCAAGCATTGTTTTTTGATACTGTCAAGCTTCATTTAAACTTTAGAATTCGTGTATTTGGAAGGACAAGAGCACAGAATACAGTAAAGGTTGAACTATCGCAAATTGGACCATGACTTGACAGAAAGAACTTACTTTGAAGCCAACCATTCAATGGAGCTGAACAGCACAATATTTCGTTTCATTTGAAATTGAAATTGAAATCGAAATTGAAGTACTCCTTCTCCTACATATTCAAAACTATTAACGATAATCAGAATTAAAATTAGAATGTAAATTATGTCAGATGGGCCCCGGCCTTAACCACAAGTCTCCTTGTCCGTCTCCTAAAACAATATTCATTCCTGTACTTGAACTTACATGAGTGTCAATGAATGAACAAATAAACCTGATGATGAATGATCAACCAATAAAATGTTTCAAACAATATGATGTAAAAATAAAACGTTTGCAATGAATTCTAAATTGTAATCTTAAGTGTAATGCAAACTGAGAAGAACGTGACTACTCTTATGTACCTACTCTTGTCTTACAGTACATACTTACATGAATGGCATACAAAAAGGATTTTTAGAGAGAAAGAAAAATAAAATGGTTTAGGTGATTTTTAGCGCAAATCTAATGTCTTAAAATAAGTTTCGAGGAAGAACTTTATCATTTTATCCTTCTATTGCGCCTTTCCTTAGAATGCAGATGCCTTGACTTAATGAATACCGATTTTATATAGTTAATACCATATGTCTCTTGTGTCCGTTGAGCTAGGAGAGTCCTCCTATTGTTCTGTAGAATTATAAAAATAGTTTCCTAATACCTACTTACGCCATGAAGCTAGTTTCAACAAAAAATTTGTATTTGAGCGAAAATGAAAAATATTTTCTCAAACGTTAAGATTGAACAAAATATATCATGATTCATCAGACATAAATATATTGTATGGAGAAATTTCATCCCTTGCTGTAAGTATAACGCTTCAAAGAACAACAATAAGTACCTAGACAGTGATGAAGGTATAATGAGGACTAACCCAAAACTATAATGCGCATCCGATTGTATGCGAAGGCATTTTTAGCAAATGAGAGATCTTTTATGTAAAGGGATAAAGGACCGTACGGATGTAAAAAGATTCAGAAATATGGTGTTTGCTCACAAAAAATTATTTTACCCTGATTATTGAATTGTAAGTGTGGAATTCACTTTATTCATCGTAGTGTCCTGTCGCATCATTCAGATCTAGATTATATGTAGGTAAGTTAAGAGAGGGAGGAAGAGTAAGTTATTTTTTTCCTTAAATTTGGCAGTTACAGATCAACTTGCTAAATATATACTCATGTAAAAAGAACAGCAGCTCCTTCAAACTCTGGTGGGTGTTTTCAACCAACAATCGAGATCTTACTTATATTGCTTTATAACTTTTATATTTGTTGGGACTAGCAATACAGCTCTTAGTGAACCCAGGTCCCCAAACTAGCATTTTTCGTCAACAGCTCCAATTGCTACCAATCTGTCTACAGTTTTCCTCTTCAAGATGGTTTATGATGCCTTTAACTCGATTAGATTACCGTAGACGAAGTCGTCTAACTGTGAAACTTCACTGCAGTGTACGAAATTTCGTCGAGCTGGATCACTGATCTCCATCCACTCTGCATGTCTCAACCTTCGCATCGCAGTTAACGATGTGTTCCATTCTATCTGTGTCCATACAGAACTATACTGTGATCACTGTTTCTCGTTGAGCTTTCATTTCTACACACCACTCTTACGAGCATGGCCCAACACCACTCGGATATATTTTTCATGCGTATAGCAAGGTGGCAATGATCAGAGTTTTGGATAAGGCTATTTTGGTTTCTCTAAAGGGGGTCTTATTTCTCTTTTCATAGTCCATCCTAGCTCGATGACAGCATATACTTCGCTTTACATCCATTAAACATTCAAACTGTCTTTGCCTCTATGTTGCATATATAATAATGTCTGCGTAATAGAGTGTTGACGTTTGAGTATATTTCTAGTCAGAAAAATCGCACGATAGTGCGTTGCACTGTGGGGCCAAGGCATAAAAAAGCGATCCTCTTAAGTGCTGATTTTTATTTTCTGACTCACGTTTTCTGTAGTAGACTAGCCAAATCTGAATACTTTTAGGATCTGAGCCAAAAATCAAATTTTAACACCTAAGGAGACGCCTACAGTGAAATTATTGAACTCATCTTAAATTTGAATGGCGATTTGATTTAATTTTCCTAAGGTTTGACTTGGATTTTGAATGAACTAAGCATTTGAAGGTTTTTTCATTGCTCAATATAAGACTCCGTTTGCAGTTATGCAAAATTGTAGTCTTTTAAAGGAAGCTACGGATTTCAGCGCTCTGAAGTATGTCGGTATTTTCATGAATTCAAACTTAAAAATGTCCTGCGCCTTTAAGTCTCAACGAAACGGTGGTCCTATTCAATGATAGATCTCAAACAGAAATTAGTTTTCTGATTGCTTTGAGACATATTTGTATTTCACTAGTCCTGGAAAAATAGTTTTACTTTTCGGGATTTTATAGATGATCAGTGCTTTGTTTTCAGCCGCTTGATCTTTAATCTACATACATACTAGCTGGCCCGGCCACGCGTTAATATGGCTAGCGTTTTTGCCATGATATTGTTATAAAGTATTTAATGGGAACGGTAGGAGAACATCAGACCATGGCACCTTAGTGCTTTTTAACATAGATGCTATTTGTAAAAAAAAAAACATGGCGACCTTCGCTACTGATTCTCTACTACCGTTACCCCTTATTAAAATGATATTATTATTTATGAAAGAGTGGAAACGTTAAGGTTGGTATAAAAATTTACTGGTTCGGAATTTGAAGGAGAGGGACCTTGAACACAATTGATTGAAATTTTCGTACAGTTGATATAAAGTAAGAATCAAAACAAAAGAATAAGATTGAAAATTTTTTGGTTATTTTTATTTAAGTTTGTTACAAATGAGTATACTACATAAATAACATGTGACAGTTAAACTTATAAATGAGGTAGGGCAGATAGTTTAAAATCTTCAAACAATAATATTTATTATTTTGAATTATAAATACTTTTAATTTTAGTACTAAGCGGTGCACAATATTCCTAGCTAACCTGTCTTTCGCTAACACAAATAAGTTCGACGGCGTTCCTACACGTGAACATGCAACATATAGCTGCCCATGAGAAAAACATGGAACAAATGGACAATGTTTGGCCTTGAGATTTATTTATAGTCATGGCAAAAGCTAAACGAATTGGAAACTGTAACTTTCTGAAGGGTATGGTAGAATCTGACGGTATCATTGGAATTCTTGGCAACAGGACCACTTTTCCTTTAAACTTTCCAGTTAAAATGATTGCTTCAAGAATATTTATGCTGATCTTTTTGTTGATCAAACGTGTACCGTTGCATAATTGAGGTGGATTCAAAATACGCAGGAGATTAATAGTTGAACCAATCTTTAATCGAAGATAATGTGGTGGCTGGGGCATTCCAGTTATACCTAGCAGTGGCGTGGCGTCCATATAACACGATTCCTACCGTCTTAACTTTTAAAATTTGTCCCTTGTTCATAGAAAAAACCAGCAATATAAGTCTACAACTAAGCAGTCAACAGCCTGTCTTTGACCATACACACAATGTTCTTCAAGCACTTTTAAATTTGCGAGATACACACACAATACACAAAGCATTAAAAACGCCGCACAAAACATATTTAATGTGGTAGTAGTAAATAGATTTTATTTTCTTATTCAAATATAGTTATGTATTACAAAATCAAATGAAGCATGGCAATTCGTGTCTATGATTCGCACAAACAAGACGTGTACAAGTGTCTAGTCTTGCTGCCATTCACACGGTCTAAGTACCTTCTAATTGCTATTGCTTTTCACTATGGATATCCAATGTAATAAGTAGTGTAATCTTCTTGCTCTGAAATGTGATTTGATTTGCTGTGGATTTTGTCAATCGGGTTTTCATTTTAAATGCACAGGTTTGAGTAAATCTGACCGGTCAACGATTGATTCAAATGAAAATATATTGTGGAAGTGTGGTGCATGCAAAAACATTAAATTTCTTAATTGCATACCAAAGATCAAAGACCTTTATAGCTTTTTTAATGATCATAAAGTTGAGTTTGATAAGTTTTTTAATGAAAACCAGAGCACAGTAAATTCATCGCGAGTAACACGCTCTAAATCTAAGCCCTTGATCATTGAATCGAAAAACAATAAACATTTACAGCTGTTGAAGGAGACAAGCTCATCTTCTTTTACAGCACGATCATTGTCGTCGCCTTTGCCTATAAGAAATTTGAAAACCATCTCCTCTTAATCCCCCGCTTCGATAAGCGGTGGCGAAAAGTCTCTCATAAGAGCAAAAAAAAACGGCTCCCTCTCCCTCTTCCAAACGCAATGCAAAAACAGCAAGCAATTTGAACTCTTCTAAGCAGAGTGACAACATTACAAAAGCTGCTTGCAATTCAATTGCTTTAAATGAAGAGAACAATGTGACTGCTATCGTTGTTTCGTGTGCTGCTGAAGTCTCTCCAGACAAAACTAATGGACACATAGTAGGTGGTAGAATCGACCAAAGCTCTGATGTTTGCAGTGAAAAAGATTCGAACGATTTGAATAAAGATGATGTAAACACATTCAATTCTTTAGCTGCGGGTGTCGGATTGAGTGTTATGACAGTGGCTGCTAATGGCCATAATGCAATTGATAAGACGGAGAGTTCAATGCTGCAAATTTTGCAAATGCTGATAATGCTGTGCATACTTCTGAAGGTGGTGGTGGTGCTGCTGCTGTTGCTGATGATGGTGTTGCTAAAGATGGTGTTGCTAATGATGGTGTTGCTGCTGTTGCTGATGTTGCTGCTAATGTTGCTATAGATGGTGTTGCTAATGATGGTGTTGCTGCTGTTGCTGATGTTGCTGTTAATGTTGCTGCTAGTGTAGGCAATGTGGATGTTGATTCGAATAACGAATTGAGAAATTTAATGCTGCGTCAAAATCTCAGACCGCGGGGCCTTGTTGGCAACAGGAAACAATGTGAAAACATAAAAGTAATGCGAAAAATTAAATGTTTTCATATCTACGGTTTCCATCGTGACACTACATCACATGCAATCATTAATTACATGATTTCGAATTTATCTGAGCATTCAAGTACATCGGGATTGTCATGTTTTCTGCTCACTAAGAAGGAGAAACAAAATAAATTTATTAATTTTAAAATATGTGTCCCAGCTGAGTACTGCCGTTCGGTTTATGACGCTGATTTTTGGCCAAGTGGAGTAACAATACGCCCTTTTGTATTCATTCCAAAAAACCAGTAAGCTGTTGTTCTCAAGAGTCTGAGAACATTAATGTGAATCCATCAAATGAATATATTCAACCAACTGTCTATCCACATTCATCTTTAAACCCATCGAACCAAATATCATCTGTACGGCACGGAAATAGGAGTTTATCTTTTTATTACCAAAACGTAGGTGGGTTAAGAACAAGGATTGACAATGTATTTGTTTCTTTTTCTGATGGTAAATATGATATTATTGTTTTAACTGAAACTTGGTTGGCCGAAAACCATTTAACTTCAGAATTATTTTCAAACTATTATACAGTTTTTAGAAAAGATAGATGTACATTAAAAACAGGCAAGGAAAGGGGTGGAGGAGTTTTGATAGCAGTTCGTGCTTCTTTGCCGTGTCGAGAAATCAACCTAGAGTCGAACTCCTCAGCTCCTGACCAAGAAATTGATCAGCTTATCGTTGCCATAAAAATAGACAAATTAGAATTGTTTGTACTTTCAAGTTATATTCCACCTAGGAGTTCATTAGATATTTATAACTTTTATCTTATAAATTCTAAAATAATATTGGATAATTTAAACAACAATCAACATATAATTTTCGCTGGGGATTTTAATATAGGGGAAGTAAAATGGATATTAGATATTGAGGATAAGTATTTAGTTCCTTATAATATTTCATCCGATATTGAATCTTCTGTTATTGACTTCTTAAGCCAATATAATTTAGTTCAAATGAACTCTGATTGTAATGAACTTAATATGTATTAAAAAGTCAGAATTTCCTATAGTTGAGAACAAAACACACCACTTTGCAATTGACGGTTTTATTTTATTTTACGATTACATAAAAAATGATTACATGAGGTTAATTATTCTTTTGTTTACGATTACCGTAAGGCTAACTTTGATGCAATGGCCGCGTATTTGCGATCTTTTTCATGGCAAAATATTTTCACCGGTTATGACTTAGAAAGCGACTACCTTGTTTTTAAATCAGTTTTGAATAGCGCGGTAAGAATGTATGTGCCAACAAAATGCTTGAAAACGAATTCTTCCCCCATCTGGTATAATAGGAGGTTACGTAATCTTAAAAATCAGAAAAATAAAGCGTATAAATTATATAAGCAAAGCAATGAAAACCCGGTTCTACGTAATAATTACTTTGCATGTCAACGTAAGTTTGAGTTTTTGAACAAATTTTTATATCGAAATTATATAAATTCAATTGAAACGGATCTTAAACGTAACAGCAAGCATTTTTGGAATTTTATAAACGGAAAACGGAAATCATACGGACTTCCGAGCTGCATGAAATATCTAGACACCTCTACAAGTGAAGTTTCGGAAATATGTAACTTATTTGCAGATTACTTTAAATCTGTTTATTCGTCGATATCAGTAAATATTAACAATCATGAATTTCCCGTGGCTAATGCAATTAATTACATAGGTTCACTTACTTTGTTTCAAGCGGAAGTCGAAGAGGCTTTATCTAAATTGGACCCGAGTAAATCCGAGGGTCCAGACAATATTCCACCAATTGTTTTAAAAAAGTGATCGTTTGCGTTGGCTGAGCCTCTTACGCAGATTTTCAATCTATCCCTGGCAAAAGGATTGTTTTTAAGCGAGTGGAAAATCTCGTTTCTATCTCCAATTTTCAAATCCGGATCAAAGCAAGATGTCACCAACTACAGGCCAATATGTAAGATCTCTGCCATACCAAAGTTATTTGAAAAAATTGTGTATGGTAGAATTTCTAGTCATATTCAAAGCAGAATTTCAGTTTTTCAACATGGTTTTGTGGAGGGTAAATCAACAGCAACAAATTTAATGACAATGACTAATGCTATTGTATCCAATATGGAGAATGGTAACCAAACTGATATTATTTTCACGGACTTTGCGAAAGCTTTCGATAGGGTGAGTCACAGTATTCTTCTGTCTAAGCTCTTTAATTTTGGGTTTAATTCATCCTTCTTAACATGGATAGAATCTTACTTGACCGAAAGAATACAAATAGTTAAAATTAAAAACTGTCACTCAGAAAGCATATTTGTTCCATCGGGTGTTCCACAGGGCAGTCATTTGGGACCATTGTTATTTCTTATTTTTATAAATGACATTTCTAATATCTTCAAAAATTCGCACTGTCTCCTTTTTGCGGATGATCTAAAGCTTTATCGCAAGATTACTTGCAACCATGATTGTAGCCTTCTTCTCCAAGACTTACAAAGATTGACTGCTTGGTGCAAAGATAATTACCTTGACTTAAATATCAAAAAATGCGAAGTGTTATCTTGTTTTAGAAACCATGATCCTGTAAAGTTTGATTAAAGTATCAATGATATATATCTTGAAAGAGTAGTTCAGAAAAAGGACCTAGGGGTTATAATTGATCAAAATATGTCGATTCGACCGCATTATGACTTTATGATAAATAAAGCAAATCAGATGCTTGGTTTTATCAAGAGGAATACGAAAGAGTTTACTGATTCCTATACTCTTATATTGCTATTCAACTCTTTGGTTAGATCCGTGCTAGAGTACTGCGTTAACTTTTATATGATATGTTCAAGAGATTCTTTTAAAAATGCAATTTTAAATCAAATGTAAATGCATGTATAGTATTTCATGAGTCTATATTCACGCCGTTTGTTATTTATTTTGTTCTTTTTTGATTATTTATCTATTTATTTTTCAAATGCTGTTTAATTTATTTTTATTATTATATACCCACCTTCCATTGTAAATTAGTTTGATTAGTCTGTAAGAGTTCATGTTCTCTGATTGATGAAATAAATTCAAATTCAAATTCAATGCCGTCTGCCCGGTTGACAATCCAAATAAATTACATAAATAAATTAGTTGTGTCTAAGTCTCTTAAATATCATAAACAAATTTTTCTTATTTTGCTTTTTTTTTTTTTAATTATTATTAATTTTTCTTACTTCAAAAGTTTCCGGAGAGAATTCTGTTTCTGTAAGCTTGCGCTACTTTGCAGTACATGAAAAGTTTTTGCTTATCCATTTCGTTTAAATACTCTATCATTTCACTTTCGGTTAAATAATTGCAGCCGAAGAAAAAGCTCCTAGTTTCTATTAAAACCGGGCATTTTCCTAGAAAATGGAAAATATCTTCTCTTTCCCCCCGATTACACAGGCTGCATAAGCTGGGAAGGTCCTCTCTATGTGGCATATAATTCAAATGTAGAAGTTCTGTACGAAGTCTCACCATCATCGAGATATGCTCCACACTATTCTGGTCTTTGAAGTAGTTTCTTTGTCCTAGGTTATGGCATAGGCGACTGTAAACAACTCGGTGTACAGAGCTGGTGGCATCTTCGACATATTTCTCTCTAAGCTTTTCATCCACCATTGTAATTAACTTATAAAGTTGACCTTTCCATACGCTAACATTTTCAAGTCTAGCTCCATACCACACCATTGCGCGAGCTCGTTGCATTCCGCATACCAGCTGTATTTCTGGTTGACTACGTATAAGGCAGCTTTCTTAGGAGGTTTTTCACTATCCATGTTCAAAACTTTGATTATATAGTCCACCTGGGCTTTGAGGATTTTGACGAAGAGTGGTGATAATCCTGTTTCCAGCATCAAGGCGTAGTTTGGTGTGTTGGACGGGAGGTGAAATATCCTTTTAATGTAGAACCTGAGCAGCTTTTCCACACTTCCATATTGCTTGTATCCCCATACCTGTGACGCATAGAACATAATCGATTCAGAAACTGCTTCAAATACACGGAATTTACAACTATGAGCTATCCTTCTGTTAGAGAAAACCTTTTTCCACGTAGCTCCAATAGCTCTCTTTGCTTTAACAAGTTGCTCACTCAGATGCTTTTCCATACTCAGGTTTTTAGTCAAACACACTCCTAGGTATCTAAATTCGTTCACGACTTCAATAGGTGTTGAATTGTAGAACCATCTTTCGTTTTGGCTATTTCTTCCTCCACCATTCCTTAAGATCATTATCTTTGATTTGTTCAAATTAACTTGAAGATTCCAAGTTGTACAGTACCTATACAGTTGATTGATCATCAATTGAAGCGATTGGGGCGAGGTAGACAGTAGTACTATATCGTCAGCGTAAAAGAGGGCCTTTATATTGGTCCCCGCGAATTCTACACCTCAGGAAATGCAATCCGTTAGATCCTCTATAAATAACGCAAATAAGAGAGGGCTCAGTGCACACCCTTGTCGAACGCCAGACTCCGTTTGAAACCATTCAGATAATTGTTCCCCATTCCAAACTCCTGCCTTAATTTCCCTGTAAAGATTCTGTAAAACTTTTCCAAACTTTGTGGACATCCCAAGTCCATAGAGCTTGTAGATAAGCGCTTGCCTATCCACCGCATCAAACGCTGCTTTAAAATCGATAAAGAAGCTGTAAAGCTTTTTTCTGTTTTGAAGGAAAGATTCTCCGATGCTTTTTAGAACAAAAATATGATCGACCGTAGAGTACCCCGTCCTGAAACCAGCTTGATATTCATCCAATAAATGGTTTTGGTTGATCCACGTATTGAGTCTCTGTTGCAAAATTGCGGTAAATATTTTGTACGACGCATTAAGAAAACTTATCCCCCGATAGTTCTCCGGATTTTGTGTACTTCCTTTTTTTTGAATAGGAAAAATTAGGGATTCTTTAAACTCATGTGGTACGGTTCCAAGTGCCAAGATTTGGTTGAAAGAATAATTGAGCTTATTTATAAGTTCAAAGGAACTTATAGAACTCAACAGGTATTCCATCGGAGCCTGCTGCCTTGCCATCTTTTAAACTTTTCAACACGTTAATTATCTCTTCATAAGTTATTCGTGCATCCAACAACTGATTTGCGATCCTCGGTTCAGCGTAATTAATGATTACATTACTGGAATGGTGATTTAAAAGTTCCTTGAAATGTTGGTATAGTACACTTGGTGTTAGATCTCGATGAATCGTAAACTTATTTCCGTTCAAGTGTTTTACCAAACTCCAAAAATCGGTAGATTTTCTGCACTGCGCAAGTCTAATAGACTCCTCTACGAAATAATTATTTCGCTTGCGTCTACAAGTCTCTTTGAAAATCTTATTTGCTTCTAAGTATTGACTTTTGAAAAATTCATTGTCATGTACACGAAGTGACTTCAACCATGCAAAAGACCTCTGTCTAGGACTAAAACACTCTCCATCAAACCAAGGTTCAACTGGTATCGACCTCTTCCTGTTCATCCAAAGGGTTGGAAAAGCAAATCTTATACAGCTTGTGATCGATGCTAATTCGGAATCGCTACTTCTATTTAGCAATAGGCTTAGATTATTCTGATAGCTTTCTAAGTTCCTGGAATTCCACTTAAGTTTTGGTAGCATTTGTAGATTTCTTTTTCTAGTGCCAGATTCTTCATTAATCTCAATTTGGAACTCCGTACTAGTCGGCAGATGATCAGAGAATGTTTCTACAACTACTTTGAAATCTCGCACATAGTCAGCCCACTTTCCAGCTACCATACAGTAATCTATGACCGATTTTCCTTGCCTTCCAACAAACGTAAGTTCACCAAACCTATCAGATGCCGATGTCCCGTTGACAATTCTCAGTCCAAAAGTGTCACAGAGCTCCAATATTTTATTTCCTCTTGTATTACACATTTCATCTTTAGATTGACGCGATATTCCAGCTTCTTTGTTTTCCAATCCAGCTTCATTTCCACATCTACTGTTTAAGTCGCCTTCTAATAGCACGTTTGGATTATCATTTAACATCATAAAGTCGTACAATTTCTCAAAGTCAGATTCCCATTTATTACAATTTAGGTATATTGGCAGGATTATAAGTTTTTGGTTTCCAATATTTAAGTGTACCCATGTTATTTCATTCCTGGTTTCAAAATTGTATATCACATTTTCCACAGATTTTTTATTTCCAAAAATGCAACCTCCACTCGCTCTTCCTCTCGTGTGCGTTCTTACAGCTGGGATCCATACAAAATCAAAGTTATTGAAGTTATTACCAAATTTAAACTAATCTACTTCAGTCACAAAAGTTTCAAACAAAAATATGAAATCATAGCTGTTAACATAGTTATAAAAACTGCTAAATAAGTTTTTATTAGCTAAACCTGATACATTATAAGCAAGGATTGAATATTTAATTGTTTTGACATTTAATACGTTTTTATTACATTTAATATGGCAGACGGATATATTTTATGTTTGTTCCTGTCTTTCCTACGATATACTTCCACCCCGGTGCACCGCGGTGACACCATTTCAATACACGTTCTCTTGTTGAAGAAAGTAAGACGATAATTTTCGTCTTACTGCAATGTGCAATGTCTGCTTGGAAAAAATAATACAGTTTTCGCCTTCGAGTAATGTATGGCGAATTCGGTTTTGTTTTACTGTTTTGTTTTGTTCTACTGATCATTGTTTTGGATTACTATTTGCAAGTTTGAAATGAATTTTAAGTAGTAACGTGCATTTGTAAAAACTGTGAAAAAAAACTAAAAATTCTGAAAATTGTGAAAAGTTAACGTCGAAGAGAACTGTTTTAATTTAATTATTTGAATGGCTTTGCTAAATGTTGAGTGTTGTTTAACCGATTACCTTTTAGAAGAGGAAATCCAATGAAATGAAGTTCTTATTTTTTTTTAATACTAGTTACGTTACTTAAAATTTTATTTAATTTCTTGCATTTCCACATAGGCTTCTTTGAAGCCGCTTTTTTTATGTTTTAAGCTCATTGTGAATTTTAACCTAAATGAGAAAAATTGGCTTCCATTAATCCACGTTTTGAGTTTAAGGTACCTTCTATTTATTCCTTATTAATTTGTGTAGGTGATTAATTTTTCTCGACTTACCATTTGAAAATATCCACCCACGCCACTGATACCTAGTGAACTTAAAAATTCAAGTGGAAAATTTAAACTATCATTTTCATTAACAAAACAATAGTATCAATTGATTTAAAAGACATCAGACCGCTGTTGTATCTGGAAGTTGATTTTATCAACATCAACATTATAAGCTGCCAAAATAGCCCGATGACTGAGCCAGTTATGATTCAAGTAATCACTCTGTATATCAGGAAAAATTTTCTGAATCAATTCATTTTTTTGTGAAGAACAAAGCAGAAATTGTCTGGCAGCTTAACCCCGTCCCTGTAGGAATATGGGATCAAACCTTGACAGGAACCATCTCTGGACTAAAATTTGTCTACCCTGAAAATTTCATTAAAATCCGTTGAGTGGCTTAGGAGTCTACACCGGACATACATACATACATACATACAAACAACCTATTATATATGTATAGATATATAGATAATGAATTTATTTTATATTTAATTTATACTGAAGTCAAGTAACACGTAGCCGGCTATATTTACTCCTAAAATTAAAAAAATAAGATTCACTGTATTTTGTTTACCTCAAATTAAATTTAAGCTTTACTTTTGTCCCAGCAACATGTAGTGGTCGATCATAAATCGAGATGAAAGCTATCCTATCTCTTAAGCTGGATCAAACTGCACACAGTGTACAAATTTGCTTAGAATCGGTTAAGTAGTTTAGGAGTCCATCGCGGACAAACACTGTGACACATAATTTATATACATATATACACGTGCGCTTAGTTTGCAAAAATATAAAACTTACCTTTCAGTTTAATTCTACCACTTTTATTCGATCTCTACTTTATTCGATTTCAACTCTACCAATAATTACAATAACTCACTCTTAAAAATATCACTCTATAATCAAAACTGACATCTGGTTGCTTCGGCGGCCTATTTATAACGAATGACATTACATCTAGAACTTCCCAGTAATTTACACATGGTCTCCACAATTCACTATTTTGTTGTCAAACATTTCCCATCTTGGTACATTTCTATACTAGTGTTGCCACTTGTGTTTTCGGTAGAACGTTTTTCGGTTAGGAAATTGGTAATAAATGTTGGGTGTGCATTTCCTTGCCCCCTCTTTAAGATTGTTCGTCCCGAATAATTCCATCTGCAGCCTCGCCACTATATCGATGCAGCCGGCCACACACGATCTCCTGCTTGGAATCCTGCCGTTGTCGCTTTTGTGTCGTACCGTGTCTTTATCCGGTCGCTGTAGGTTTTCATCCGTTCCCTTGTTCTTTTCTGGATGTCAGCGAGTCTCTCCTTGAGGTCGCCAACATACTCGTTCGCAGTCGCATGGTTTTCCCGAACAGGATGTCAGATGGTGTTTGTCCTGTCGAGCTATGTACCGCACTTCTATAGGCCATCAGTAATAACGGTACATGCCTATCCCAGTCTCTTTGGTAGTCGCCTACGACCTTGGTGAGGTGTTCTTTCAAGGTCCGGTTGAATCTTTCAATCATCCCATCAGATTGTGGCTGAAGCGGTGTGGTTCTCGTCTTCTTAATGCCAAGTAGTCCGCACACTCCTTGGAAGATGTTTGACTAAAAGTTCCTCCCTTGGTCGGAATGGAGTAACTCACCCACTTAAACACAATCTAGTCGACCACCGTTTTGGCTTCTTGATTTGGGATGGCATACGCCTCAGGGCACTTGCTAAAATAGTCAATTACAACCGAATGTACTTGTTTCCAGCGTTGGTCTCTCGAAAAGACCCAGCCTCATCTACTGCAATGAACTCAAAAGGTGATCCAGCGTTGTACTGCTGGTTGCGTTGGTTGCAGCACACTTGTCACATGTTCGGCACCACTTCTCCACGTCATCTCTAGCATGTAACCAGTAGAAGCGATGTCGCACCTTCTCCAGCGTTTTGCTAACTCCCAGGTGGCCTCCAGAAGGTCCGGCGTGCATCTCCCGAAGAAATTCATTGACTATCGATTGCGGTACGATCAGCTGCATCACATATGATTTACCGTCAGCGGACTCCCATCTTTGCCTGAGGACACCTTCTTGCACATATTATGATTCCGACTGTGCCCAATAGGCTTTGAGAACTGGACCTCTGTCAGAAATGTCTCACCATTCAGGTTTCTCTTCATTTTCTTTCCATGCGAGAATTCGTTCGTTATCTGGATCCTCCTGTTGAGCAGTCCTCACTTCCTCATTGCTCCATCTACATATTGGGTCAGCTCCTAGTCGCTGAGCGGTAATATTTTCTTTGTCTTCTTGCCGCCTACAATGCTTGCAATCCACTTGGCAAGGTTTTCGGGATAGTGCGTCGGCGTTTGAGTACAGCTTTCCTCTGCGGTGTTGAATCTGCTAATCAAGTCTGTAGTCTTTCTACCCACCTTGCGACTTGACTTCTGGATTTTAGAAGATCAACAGCCAGTTCAGAGCAACATGGTCTGTCCACAGAAGGAATTTCTGTCCATAGATGTACTTATGGAAGTGTTTTGTTGCCAAGATAAGAGCTAGCAGTTCCCTTCTGGTCACGCAGTAGTTTCTTTCGGGCTTCGAGAGGACCTTGCTGTAATATGCCACCACTTTCTCTTCGCCATCATGCATTAGGATAGTACCACCCGATTCCAACGTTGCTTGCATCCGCGTCGATGATGAATGTTTTTCCAGGTGTTGGATGTGCCAGCAGTGGAGCATTACAGAGGTGGTATTTGAGTTCCTGAAAAGATTTCCTTCACTCACCTGACCATTTACACTGCTTCCCTTTTTCGGTGAGCTGATGCAAACTCTTTGCAACTCCAGCAAAGTTCATAACAAAACGTCGGTAATATGTGGCAAGACCAAGAAAGCTTCTGAGTTGATGTTTGTCCTGTGTTTTGGCCAATTTTTGACGGAGTCAACTTTTTCAGGATCAGTCTTCACTCCTTGGGAAGAGATGATGTGTCCCAAATACTTAACTTCGGTTTTGAAAAGTGTACATTTTTCCGGATTCAGTTTAAGGTTAGCCTCTTGAAGTCTCTGAAACACGGCTTTTGGGTTCTTGCAGTGTTGGTCAAATGTTTTCCCGTAAACAATGACATCGTCCAAGTAGACTAGGCACGCTTTCCATGTCAGTACTTGAAGAACGCACTCCATCAAGCGCTCGAATGTTGCCGGAGCGTTGCATAGCCCAAACGGCATAACTTTGAACCGCCACAGTTCATTGCCTGTAGAAAATGCAGTCTTTTCCCGATCATCAGGGTGGATGTAAACTTGCCAATATCCACTCTTCAAGTCCAGCGTCGAGAATCACTGGGCTCCCTCCATGGCATCCAGTGTATTACAGATTCTCGGCAGGGGAAAGCTGTTTTTCTTAGTCACATCGTTCAGCCTTCGGTAGTCAACACAAAAACGAGTGCTTCCGTCTTTCTTTTTCACTAGCACCACTGGTGACGCCCAAGGACTTTTGGAATTTTCGATAAGATTGTCCTTCTTCATTGCTGTTATCATTTCCTCAACCTCACCTTGTTTGGCCAGTGGAAGGCGTCTTGCAGGTTGACGAATCGGTCTTGCATCTCATGTGTTAATGCGATGCTGCACCAACTGTGTTCTACCATATTGCCCTTTTGACGATGATAAGATGTCAGTGTACTCTTGTAGGAGATTTTCAGCCATCCTTGTTTATTGGTGATAAAGGTTGGATGACTTCAGTATTCTAGCTCTGATGGTTGTGAGCTCCTCCGGAGTTAAAGTGTTTCTCGGGGCTTCATCAGTGATCTTCGTAATTGCTGCAACCGATTCACAACGTCCAACGATTTCTCCTTTCTTTAACCTGACATCGTACGGTCTGGTGTTTAGTAATCGTACTACCAGTGTTTTCCGAATGATGACACTTTGGGAGGATTACTCTGGGCTGAATTCCACCATGAGGTATCGAAGGCTTCCAAACTCACCTTCCAGTTTTGTCCAAACGAACACTTCAGAGGAAGAAGGCAGAATCAGATCTTCCGTGATGACAGTCCATAGTGTTGACGTAATTTCATTCGAATAGGTTATTGGAATATCTTTATTTTGGTATTTCAAGACTTGAATACCGATGTCTAAAATAACTTCATGCTGTTTCCTAAAGTCGATACCAATGATGCACTCGTCACATATATCTGCCAAAAGGAATTAATGAGTAAACACTAGATCGGCCGGTCGGATCTTCAGACACACTTCTCCATACTCTCTTGCTGCTTCTCCCATTGCGGTTCTTAGACGGTGGCTATTGGTGTTATGAAGCCACGTCATCTTTACCAGGTCTCGACGTACTATGGATGCCGTGGCACCGGTGTCGATGGTAGCCAAATGTTTGTTCCCGTAAATAATAGTCTTCACAGTCAGACTTTTGTTGTCTCGTTTGGTCTGGGAGACCTGGATGGTGGTTCTGGGGCCCTCGATGAAAGAAACCAGTCTCTGCCTCTCGAAGTTGGTTCTTACTCGTTTCCCTGATGGGAAACGGATTGATAGACAACGCTGGTGTTGTTGTTACCTTGCTCTGGGTTGGATCTCTTGCTTCCACAATGTTGACAAGCGGCTTTATTTGGTGGTAGTCGGCATGGACGCTGTAAGTGCCCGGTCTTGTTGCAGTGCCAACATTTTGAAAGTCTGCTCGGTTCTTTTGTATTTCAGCTCTTTGGCATGAGCATTCTTTGACTATGGCTTCTCCAAGTCGATGTACTCCATAAGAAGCCTGTTCTGCTGCTTCAATTGTCAATGTGAATGCTAAAGTTTCAGAGAGAGTACTTGTTCTAGCAGTTCGCACAGACCTCTGAAGATCTATATGGGAAATGGCACGAACGAATTACTCAACAGACAACAGCAAGCTGGTTGATGATTTCTTCTCCAGCATCCGGGTATGCCAGGTGTACCAGTTTTTCGACGTCTGCTTGGAGCTACTGTAGACTTTAATCCCTTTTCTGAACTCTGTTATTGAGCTGGACTCGGAAGACTTCTTTCAAGTGGCTATCTCCAAAGCGTTTATCTATAGCTTCCTCGAGAGAATTGAAATCACCGCGTATTACCAGCTGGAACTGTTTGAAGTTATTCAGCTGCTGGTACTCTGAAAGCAAGAGTCAGTGCTATGTACTTGTTTTCGTCATCCAAGCCATTTGTTGTCGTGGATGCCTCAAATTGTCTTCTGTAGACTGGCCAAGAAGACTGTGCATCAAATGTTGGCGGTTTTATCTCCTTTTTCTTTGCTACCGAATTTATACGAACCGAACTTTAAACTTATGATTTAAAATGTTGGAAATCGATTCCAAATACCGCGAGCAAAATTAAAAAAAAAAAAACGTAAACGATACGAAAAAGAATATATTTATTCGCGAAACTAAATTGGGATGTCAACAATCCCGATTCCTGACGTGCGCGCAACTTTCTTGTCTAAAACGAAATGTCAAAGTGACACAGGTTCGTGTTCGGCAACCAACAACACTTCAGTGCTGTCTCCCGTAGCTCAGCCTGATGGGTGGGTTCGATTTGATATTCCTTTTTAATCCGATTCGATTAAAAGGGAATATCAAATAATTATAAAATAATATCTCGTGTGAATCAAACTCTGATGAGTGAGAGTACTAGGGCGTACTAACTCACTTTTAATATGGGCGCCAGGAAACCTTTTAAGATGGTGGTTTACCTTAACCAAAGCTGAAATAGTAGCAAAAAAAAAGAAAGAAAGACTAGGAAGAAAAGAAATGAAACAGTATGAAATTTCTGAAGGAAATTATAGATTTTTATTATATTTTTAGGGTGTCTGGGAAACCGTGGTAAAACCTGGATAAAAACCCAGAATCTTTTCGATATAAAAGTAAATGTACAGAGTTGTTTTCCAGGGTTAAGAAAAGTTAAAAGTTAAGTAAGGAAACAAACAGATTGATGTGTCGTTTGAACAGAAGAAGGAATCACGAAAGAAAAGTTTCCGAAATAAAAGAAATAATGATAGAAGTAAATGAAAACGGTCGCGAGTCCCGCAATCTCGGGATAGAAAAGAAAAACGTTAGGTCAACGAAGGCCTAGCGGATCAAAATTTTGCCGCAAATAAGACGACTCTAAAGTGGTTCGAAAAATCCTTGAAAATATTGGATATTTCGAAGCGAACAGTAGAAAAGAAAAAGGAAAGAAAATTCTTAGCTCTTCTAATATACTCCTGCACTCGTTAAGAAAATACCCTCTCTGGATTCCTCAATTTCCACAATGGAATTCCCAACCGGAATTTTGCCGCAAAGTCGGCTTCACAGAAAATCTCCAAAACAAAATCGCAATAAAAACGCAAAATATTCGCAAATAATTTTTTGCACGCTTTCTCTGTATCTTTACACTTTCGTCGCCAAAAGCAAAGAGACCATCAAGATGGCGGGTTTTTCCCATCCATCCGGCATCGGCCATGCAGCCATCCTCTTCAGACCTTTAAGCGTGGTGTTGTTCGGTCTCACTTTTACTGCAGCATTCCGCCATTAGGCTGGGATGTGCAAGTGAGATGCGAATCAACTACCCGCGGTCCTTTGCATTCAGGTGATGTGATTACCAGTAGCCGAGTGGACGAGTTCAACCTCTTTCAGAAAGACTTACTCCGAAAAATTATTTTACTCGCGCAAAGTCCCCAGCCCAAACCGGCCCAAACTAAAATACAGAAAAGATATTTTCCAAGCGAACGAAAAGCAAAAGATGCTAATTCTAAATGCTCGACGGATACTTTCCGTAGACCTTCGTTCATAGTTAGAAAAAAGTAAGGGGAATAGAAACGGAAACACGTCTTTTAGTGATTCTTCCTTGATGACGATACTCAATTTAATTTTAATTGAAATTTACTAGAAAATTTAGGTTGGTGTGAATATAGTTCACACATTGTTGGACATGGATCTCGATCTTCATGCCTTTCTCCTTTTATCAATGTTTGCGTAGGCCACCTGCCGTACGACTATTGTGGACCGACCGTCACACCAGAAAAGTGTCTTCTACTGTGCAATCTTTTGCATCGAGGAACAATATGACCTGAAAATGGCATTTCGAAAGTTTAAAAGAACAGGTCTGATGGACCAGGTTTCAACTGAACTCTTCAACTACTTCCGAGCAGCTATGGATAAAGTTTATTAGCGGGAGAAGAACGGCGGATAGAATTTGTTGTGGTAAATTTTACCGCAACAAATCCCACTCTCACCTCCTCGGAAGTGAGCTTACATTTCGTGAGAACTGTAACAAACTTCCAACGATGTGCCTATGATTTGAAGGTATGGGATAAGGACTTTCCATCAGAAAAAAAATTCAAATAACCCTCAAATCATATTTGCCAGTGCCAAAAACTTATCTGGCTGTGAATTGTAAAATAATAAAAAAAATAAGCTACGTTAACGTTAATCGTTTTCGGATGCATCGTTATACGGTTTTAAATCTTTGACGTGCCAAGTCCCGCGCTCTTTATTATTATTATCTTGAAGTACGTATGTCCAAGGTGACACACGTTTCTTAATCAAAAACGGACCGACAAACTTCGGTGCTAATTTGGCTGCATAGTAGCTCGCGGCATCCGATAACGTGAAGTTCCTTCGCCAAACCATGTCGCCGATGTGATATTGTATATCACGCCGTCGAAGGTTATAAGCTTCTGCAGCTCTCTTAGATGCTGCCTTCAACTTCGTCTCAATATCCTTTCTCAGTTCCCGAAAACGTTCGGTGATCTCACCCAGATCTTGAACATCCTCGGAACTCTCTCCTACAGTTGGTGCTTCCTGACCCGAAGTCACCATGTCCCTTCCAAAATTGGCGTAGCAGGGTGAAACACCTTAAACTTCGTGTTGTGACGTGCGAATTGCACACGCTACTTTGCTTAGTTGTGAATCCCACACTCAGTGGTTTTCAGCAACGTAAGCTCGTAACGTCGTCTTAAGGATCTGGTTGATCCTTTCTGCAGGGTTAGCCTGCGGATGGTACTGCGCCGTGAAGCGTAGTTGGGACGCATATGCGTCACAAAGCGTTTTGAGTTCCTTAGAACGGAACTGTGGACCATTGTCACAAATAGTGACTTTTGGTATGCCAAAAAGCAGGAAAACATTGTCTTCCAGTTCCCTACAAATTACCTTAGCCGTAGCCGACCTTAGCGCAAATAGCAGTGGAAACTTAGTAAAGTAATCCACTACTGTTAATATATAAATAAAACCCCTACTAGATTTTGGAAGTGGCCCTACTAAATCTATACAAATCATCTCCCAAGGTGATTTGACTCCTACTCTTTCCTTCATCAAACCAGCTGGCTTCTCATTAATTGGCTTAACCTGTTGGCAAACTTTACAGCTCCTAACATATTTTGTGATATCGGCCCTCATCTTTGGCCAGTAAAACTTCGCTGCAATTCTGGCAAACGTTTTCCTAACTCCCATGTGACCCGCTAAAGGACCATCATGGTTCTCCTGTAAAATACCTATCCTCTCATTTTTCCCTATCACTCTCTTCCATTCCTGATTGGTTTCATGAACTACTATATGATTGGGCTTTACGAGTTTGAACAACTTGCCTTGTTCAACCCTCCAAGCCGGATACCTAAGTGGATTTGTATATACTTCTGAAATCATTTTTAACACCCAATGATCTAAAACCTCTTCCGAGAAACCACCCAACTGCGGCACTCCCCGAGACAGCATATCCGGAACCACATGCTCTTTCCCCTTACGATGAATGATTTCGTAGTCGAACTGTTGTAACCTAATAGCCCATCTAGCTAACCTACCCTGCGGATCTTTCAAATTACTTAACCATATCAGTGAGTAATGATCAGTAACTACTGTAAACCTAACACCCTCGAGATAAGGCCTCAATTTCTCAATAGCCCACAGTACCGCTAAACATTCCTTTTCTGTAGTGCTATAGTTACGCTCTATTCAAAGACCTACTAAGGTAACAGACAACCTTTTCCCCTTCCTCAAAGTTTTGCGATAAAACTGCACCGATCCCATAATCTGAAGCGTCTGTTTGTACGACGAATGGTCGCTTAAAATCTGGGCATGTGAGTATAGGTGCTGTCACCAAACACTCCTTTGCCTTCCTAAAGCTATCCTCACATTCCGTTGTCCAACTGAACTTCCTATTTTTCTTAAGTAGGTCCGTTAAGGGCCTTAGCAACTCTGCGAAATTCGGTACGAAACGTCTGTACCATGAAACTGTCCCTATAAAGCTCCTAACCTCTTTAACATTCCTCGGTGCTGGAATCCTAACCATACTTTCAACTTTTTCTGGATCTACATGTAATCCGTTCTGATCAACTATATACCCTAAAAATTTCAAGGATGACATGCAAAAGTTGCACTTCTCCTTGCTAACCTTCAAACCTGCCTCACAAAATCTTTTCAAAACCTTGTAACGTAGCATGTCCGGTGAGAAGCAAGAAACACTCAAGCCCCAAGATCAGCACAAAGAAAAACCAATATCTGACTTCTCAGTCCAGAAACCTTCCATCTTGTCACCACCTTTATGACCTCAGACCACAGGACTCCTGAGGCCAGTCCAGGCAGCTCGATGAAAGGGGTTCTAGGCAAAGCAGGTAAGGCATGCTAGCTGCGTGCTCGTCCTAGCTCGTCAGATGGGGGAGTTCTTCCCTGCAATGCCTGAGAACAGGGTTACGAAAAACCATGCCAAGACTATGCTGATGTTCGTCTTATTAATAATATATCTCTATAGTTGAGACCCGAATTGCTACCTTTGCATAAATAAAATCCTTGGAAGTTCCAATGGGTGGAGGAATTTTGATGTAATTTATCCTCTCTTACTTACCCACCCTCGCACTATGGTGCAACCTTGGCTACCACCCTGTTGCCTTCTTGGTGGCAGCCCCGAACTCGCATTGACCTCCTACATTACTCCAAGTTCAGCTCAAACAATAAAGATTCAGTCACATCACTTACCTTATGTCTACTCACTGCGATTCATCATCATTGAAATACATATCTACAAAAAAAAACTCCATGAAATATCTTCCCTGTGCATTTCAGCAGCAAGCTCCCTATCACATTAAGAACCTTCACAAATCAATAGAAGATCAAAAAAAAAGTCTCGGGTTTTTCTCTTATTCTAAATATAATAATATTTATTACAGCTCAACTTCATATTCATGTCATCTTTAGCTACTATTTTCTATTTCTTCTTGACATTGACATCTCTCTTAAAAAAATCAAATTTAACATTGTCTCCAAACTCCAACTATTAACTTGATAATTGCTTTTATAATACTTAAATCTTTCAAGGTCTTTTCTCTGTTTACATTTTTTTTTTTTAACTCATTAATTTGCTATCATAGAACATTCTATTTCATTTTACCTGAGAATTCAACTTGCATGTTATATTTTCACTAGCATGATATTGAACTAACACTCGCATGTTCATTACTTTCTCTCTTAAAATCTTACATTAACTTCAATCTTTTATAATGTTTCGCTGACTTAAGAGAGCACTCCTTTCAAGCATATGTCTAACTTATGCTTCCTTTCTCTTAAACATCTTTCTTCTTATCTTTGCTTTAAATTAATTCGCCTCTTAAACTTTCTATCTATACAATTCATAACAATCTCAAAAAAAAACTGAATTGACATCCTATCAACCCTCCACATTAATTCACCTTTATTTCTTTGTCCCCTTTTTTTTTGTTTTACACTTTGTTTCATTAAAGTATCTGTTTATTTCGATAAATCAAACTTCAAAATTATTGAAAGATCACTTACCGATCTATGATACGCGTTCCTGCGGTGATGGTGTGTTGAGCTCAGCACTCCAGGCCGTAGTCTTGTTGTTATCTGCTTCTTCTTTTTTTTTCTTGCACTTTTTCCTTATCTCGATTTATGAAAGGGAATTAAGCTAATGCAGTGGGTTTCACAATAAAAAAAAAACAATGGTAATTTTTCATTTTCTCCTCCGATTTTTTTTTTCTAAACACATAACTTAAGTTGATTGAATTTGTAAAATAGATAATTCTTCACTTCTCTTCTTTCTATCACTTCTCATCCTTTTTTTTTTTTTTTATTTAATTCTTTTTGTCACTTATCTTCTAATTATAGGCTAGAGAACAAATATAATAATTAGACACTTAGTGAAATGCTCTTGATAGACTTTGTTTTTTTTACACAATATTTTCTGTTTTCTTTCTTGATCTTTTCTCTTGTCACTAAGTTATTGTTGAACTGAGGATGTAGGGGATTGTAAAGATACGGAAAAAGGGGGGGTTTCAAAAGCAATGACTGGACTGATGGGGAGGAAATCAGCTGCTTGTGATGACGCTGCTACTGAGGAGTGTGATGAATCTGGCGGCGAGGTAGATAGTGATCTGGTTCTTGAGGCAGGTTGGCGTTTTCTAAGTTGCACCTGATGTCTTCTTACGGTGTTACTATGGTTTTGATTTGACTGGCGGAGGAAGTCTGCCCAGCAACTCTGCACTGGCTTGTCCCTGCACACATGCGTCATGAGTCTCCTGCTCACTTTATCCCTATTTTTCTATGTTTCTTGGTTAAGCATGTATACGCTTTTTTTTTTTTTTCTTAAGACACGAGGAGCAATAATATGATTCGTCCTCCACACTACGTTTCAACTCTTATGGTCTTTCTTTAGCCTTCCCTTCTTTTTCCTTTTTTTTGAATAATTTAGCAATTGCTATTTTGCACAATAGCCTGGTTTCGCGATCGACTTTCTTTTTACTTTCCGACTTGTTTATTTTATCTTGCGTTACTTTATTTCGCGTATCGCGAGGAAGGCTAAGGCCACTCTTTTTCAACCGTGTCTCTGTGATGTTCCGCCGCAACTGACTAGCATGATCATCTTTCCCGTACATTCTAGAGGAGGTGTACTGTAATTCCTTATGTGCAACTTTCATCGCCTCATTGCACCGTTTTTACCGATTTTTTATTTACCAAAATGAGCTTTTGACATCAGGCCACATCTCATCTACCATCCCCCGCATACTCCTTATCTAGCCCTTTAGCATCTTTCTCATACCAGTTTAAACCAGTTCAGATCACAAATTATCGGATTCCTTCATGCCCGTGCTTCCATGGGTATGACACTTTGACGAATTCGCCTGGGTAAGGGTTGCCAAGTATCCCTTACTAATTCGGGCTGCATTTTTTTTTCCTACAAAACTTCTTACTTTTTGAGAATCATCGATAAAAGGAAGATGAAAAGGAATAATGATAGGAAGAGGGTATCTAATATCATCTTATAAAATTCGAGTCTCATGCACAGACTGTCTAGCCGGGTTATCTCACCTATCTCCTAATATCTTTGCAATGAAATATTCCTAGACTCTTTCCCTCAAAATTTTCCAACTCATAAAGATTATTTCCAACTGCCTTTCTTACTCGCATCTTGATAAACTTTGGACTTAGCTTAGAATTTATTCCCTTTGCTGCATCACTCAAAACAAAATTTCTGCGGAAGACCACTTCACCTGTCACATATTTCACTAATTTGCTTCTGGTATTGTACACTTTTTCATAACTATCATGTGCTTTCTCAAGTGACTGTTTAATGAATGAGTGCAAAATATTCATCCGACTACCTTTAGGTATCATGCACAACTCAGAATTATTAACCGCGTCTAATCTCTTCAGAATCCTATAGCTTGATCCATGTTCTACCATTCGCTGCCCAAATAAAGCTTCATATGGTGACATACCTATCGCTGAGTGAACTGAGGTGCGCAAGGCGCAAGCAATGGTAGGCAAATGTACATCCCAATTCTTCTGATCCACATCGATGTAAGACCTTATAGCTGCCAGAATTGACCGATTTACGCGTTCACTGGCGTTGGCCTGTGGTGAGTAGTTTGCCGTTCTAATATGGGTTATCCCATAGGCCTCCATGAGCTTCTTGAATTCTTGAGCGACGAACTGCTTTCCATTATCGGACAGCACAGACTCAGGGACACCAAATGTATTAAAGATTTTCTCCTGCAGAAAAACTGTTATATTTGAGGTAGTAGCGGAACGCAATGGTTCAATGAAAACAAACTTTGTCAGTTGGTCAAGTACCACGAATATACAAGTGTTGCCACTTCGCGAGCGGGGAAAGTTCAAGAAAGTCTATATACAGAAACTGAAATGGTCTTTCCACAACAAAGGCTTTACCCATTTCAGGTCTGAGAATTGCATTTGGAGCTTTCGTGGTTTTGCAAACTTCACATTTCGATATAAAGGCGGTTACTTGGTTTGCCATCTTTGGCCAGAAAAATTGGTCACGCAAACGGTGGAGAGTTTTCGCTATCCCCCCATGTGAGGCTCGTGGTGGTTGATGTGCCAAGGAGACTAAGCCCTCTGTCAGCTCTTCCGGAACCCACAATTTCCAAACGTGGTCATCCTCGATTGGATTACCTGTACAATGCCTGACCTTCTTGTAAACGAAACCGTCCGAAAATTGCAGGTCAGGCAGCGCTTCCTTTTGGTCTTCGATGGCGTTGATGATCTTGGAGTAGTTCTCAGATTTGAAACTGGGATCTTCAAGATCTATGTGCAACACATCGTGAGGATTAAATCTTGCTTCCGAGACATCAGCAGCCCCCAAAGCGTCTATTTCATACACTCTCGAGAGAGCATCTGGAACCACGTTCTGAGAGCCTCTCCGATGCTCAATAGCAAAATCAAAACCCTGCAGTCTTAGGCTCCATCGAGCTAGACGGCCGTTGAGATCTTTTTGACTCATCAACCACTTTAAGCTTGCATGGTCTGTTACGATTCTGAAGGGTTGACATTCAACATATGCCCTAAACTTTTTCACTCCCATCACTGCAGCCAGACATTCTCTTTCAGTCACACTGTAATTTCGTTGTGCAGCGTTTAACCTATGAGAGTAGTAACATATGGGTAGTTCCACTCCATGCTCATCCTCTTGCGCCAGGACACAGCCAACTCCAGTCGCAGACGCATCGCACAATATGACAAATTCTTTACTGAAATCAGGATTAATATATTAATTATTAATTATTCTGCCCCAGGCAGAAGTCAGCATGGACTTTATTTAACTAAATGATTCTAGTGCTTTTTCATCAATCATGAACTTTTTCCCTTTCTTCAGCGTGTCTGTGAGCGGTGCCGAAAGATCAGAGAAGTCTTTAACGAATCTTCTACACCACCCAGCTACTCCTAAGAAGCGTCTTACTTGGCGTGCTGTTGTAGGAGCTGGAAACTCCGCTATGCCTGCTATTTTCTCTGGATCGGTTTTGAGAATACCCTGGCCTACTACATAACCCAAGTACCTAAGCTCCTTAAAACAAAACTTTGACTTTCCTGTGTTTATCGTAAGCCCTGCCTCTCTCAATCTTGTAGCTAGGATCTTCAATAGTCTTATGTGCTCATCAAATGTGCGCAAAATCACCAACAGGTCATCAACATAGGGAAAGATGTTTTCTCTGAGTTCATGGGGTACCACCTTGTCCATGAGCTTGCACATGCGTTGGGTTGCATCGCTTAGACCAAATGGCATGACCGTGAACTGCATGAGAGGTCTGCCAGGCACCGTAAAAGCGGTCTTTTCTCGGGAGCTCTTCTCCAGCGGGATCTGCCAAAACGCGTCTTTCAGATCCACACTAGATATGTACTGTGTATCTGGAAGACGAGCTAGCATTCCTTCTATATGCGAAAGTGGATACGCACTCTTTTTCGTTTTAGCGTTTAACTTTCAGAAGTCAATACAGAGTCGATTCTTCCCAGGCTTTCGAACGAGGACTACTGGCGAACTCCAGGCACTCAAACTCTCCTCAATGACTCCCTGAGCAATCATGCGATCCAGTTCCTCATATAGAAGTTTCTGCACCGCTGGAGAAACCGGATAATGCCGTTGCTTTATTGGCTCTGCATCCCCCGTGTCTATAACGTGTTCCTCTAGTGATGTTCTTCCTAGGCCAAGAGTGGCAGAAGACGGAAACATGCTGAGGGCTTTCTTCAACTCCTTATGCTCATCTGCTGCTAGTTCATGCGCGTTTGGATCAAGTTTTCTACTGTTCTCTTCCTGAGAAATTTCAGAGAGCAAAAAAGGTGCCAGATAAAATTCTATCCAAAAATCTATTCCTAGATATAACTTCTGCTCTAAGGACGGTACAATGTAAAGACATATGACCTTCTTGCAACCCTTGTATTCAATATCTGCATTAATCTTCCCTACAATTTCTTGTCCCTTCCCGTCTGCAGTTTTCACTTTTGATGCAAATTTACTAAACAAGATGTTTCCTCTCTTCAAAAAATCTAAGCCTCCAGTTCCCAAGCAACTTGTTACGGTAAATTTTCCCGCAACAAAAACCATTCTTGCATTTAGTTATTTACATTTCGATATCCTTCTCTTTTCCTCAAACCCTTCCCTATCATTTCTTCGTCCCATCATTTCTCCGTTGTTTGCTCTTAGCAATGTGATCGAAACATAGCTTTGAGCAAATGACAAAATAGGTGCATGTCGTAATCAGCGGATGAGCTGAACTGATGTCGGCGTTTGGTGTGTCGAGCCAGAAGCCTCTGGAGACTCGCACATCATTTTTTTTAAATTGAATGTCATGCATACTTCGTCAATCACAAACATCATCATACTCATTCATCGACATTCACATATCATCATTTAAACTTACTTACATCCATATACCTATAACATCATTATCATCTTTACATTCATCATCATGCACACATCTCATCACACACACTACACAAGCAGGATATATCACACACAACACTATACACATACATACACATATCACAGATGTGAACAATAGAAATGGCACATGTAAACGCCATACTTCGTTACGAAACACACTGTGTAGCGTAGTGCTGCAAGTGTAAACATCCTAAATTTAACTTTCACTTTTGTAAAACCGAATCATAAGAATGAAACGTTAATAGTTTTCCCTTTTCCCCAAATCTGCGCAAAGATCCACCGAATAGGGTAAAGTAGTTCATTTTGGTTTTGGTAGCTTTTCCTCCCTTCTTTATTTTTCGAAAAGTTGTAACAGAGAATTTTATCCTTTCCCTGACTCAGTAGATTATGTAGCAGAGTAACTGGGAAAATGCCCAGAAGTATTATTTTCAACTTTCAGAAACTTTCATTTTTCTCGAGATGTTTTATGGGAGGGGTCTGATCTCGACTAATGAGCTGGATAAGTTTTGGGAACAAACCCCCAACAGCTTTTTCAGTTCAATGTGCTTGGAAAATTGTGCGAGTGAAAGGTCTCGCTGGAATTCGACAACGGAGGTGCTAGTCAGCCATAAGGCTGCATGTGCTAGAAAGCCGTGACAGAAAACCTCGAGACACGATTGGCTGAGTGTATGAATGTGTGTGTAAATTTGAGGGTCGAGAAAGGACAAACTGACAAGATCAACCACTTCTTGGCTGACCTAGTTCACGACAAGTGGTTTTTTTGGCGAATTTGAAAATTGTAAAAGGAGAAAAAGAAAGTTTAAGAGTGAAATTTGAAGATAGTTTGAAAAATAGTTTTGTTGATTAGTCAGTTTTAAAATTGTTAGAAAAGCTTTGAAAATTGTAGAGTCAGTGGAAGGAGAAATTTCAAGGAGAAGCAGATATCGTCAGACGGACGAAAATTTAGAAAATAGAAGGAGGAAGGAAGAGCTACAAATAGAAAAGATAAGTAGAGTGTTTTAGTTTTTTTTAGTGTTGTCTATTAAGATTCGGCTGATCTTTGCCATCGAAAACTCTCAAAATTGTGAGACACGCGACCCTTTTTAGTTTTAATAATTGTTCTTTTCGGGAAAGAACAAGTAACGTTTCATTTTTCCGGTTGTTTCATTTGTTTACCTTTCTAAACGGTTCGGCTAACCGTCCACCATTGTAACATTTTATAGTTGAAAAGATTTGGGTTTTTCATCCAACTTTTTGTACGGTTTTCCCAACACTCAAACAGTTTACAACAATAAATAGCCTTAAATCCCTTTGGGAATTTAATTGAATTGTTTCTTTATTCAGTTCTTAACATTTCAGCATTTATTCTTGGTTTGGAAATTTCACCTAAAAATTTCCTGGCGCCCATATTTTTCCAGTACACCCGGTACTTGGAAAATACTTTTAATTCATTCTTTTAATTATTAAATTAATCGGTTCTTTTATTCGCGATCGATCGTCTTTATCGCGCTACGCTATCATTACATTGTTTACGAACCCAGCCCAGCTGAGCTTAGTCGTGGTGTCAGCAGCCTACCTGCTGAGTGTTACACTTTCTTTTATCAGCGCGTTTTGACATTTCAATTGTTTACCTCGCGGCACACCGGTTGTGCATTTCTTTTGATCTTATTCAATCTCGTTTATTAATTTAATTAATTGGATACGGAAAATCCAATCGCGTTTAGTTTAATAATATCGTATTCATCGTAAAGTTAGTTTAATCGGAAAAAAAGTGTAACAAATTGGCGCCCAACGTGGGGCTTCTTAGTGGAAAACATAAAGTGATTTACATAGGTACAATTGTACACATCGTGCTTTTGGTACTTGGTACCTGTTATTTCTTAAAAAAAATTAAGAAACTAAAGTCTTGGGGAAGTGAATTGTTTAGTGTAGTGTTTTTGTTTTAACTTTTGTGAGAACATTTCACTTTTGTTTTTTTCTTATCCCTTAGATTGATTGTGTGGAAGTGTGTTCGAGTTTGGCTGTATTTTGGATTGGCATTTTCTGGGCAACATTTTTAGTGCCATACTTACTCATACAAAAGGAATTGTTTACGGTCTGTTTTCACAGATCCAATCAAGTAAGGCGTTCTGATTTTTTTTTTTTTTGTTCATTCCGTTTCTTTTTTATTTAATTATCTCTGGGTAGTGCTTATCACCCATTGAAAGTTTCTTTGAATTTAATTTTTGACAAGTGAGTTTTTTTTTGCACACAAAAGTGCAAGTTTAGATTACAAAGTGCATTGTTGTTGTTTGGTGTGGTTTGCACTGCCACTATTTAATTTGAAATCTCGCACGGTTGGCGAGAAATAGAGCTATAGGGTGTTTTGGGTTGTCGGTTACAACCAATACATAATTTTTTTTGTGTTTTTTTAAATACTTTTGCTGTATTATTTACTTTATTATTTTTATTTACATATATTTGCATATTTTGATTTTGTTTTTTTTACATAAACACTCTTTTTTGTTGTCCTTTTTGTAAATACATACATATATAAATTTTTTTGAGTTTTTTCTGGATTTTTGGTTTTAATCAAACCATACTGAAGTTGAGTTTGAGTTTTCCATAGCGAAAGTTTTTTTTGTATTTTGTTTTGCTTTCAAGCATCCGATTGTAGCTTGATACTGTTTAGTTTAAATTTGGTTGAGGGCTAGGTTCAGTTTGATTAAACATTAAATTGTTTTTTTTCTAATTTCGAGTTTAGCTCAGTTTTATTTATTTATTTTGTTTTGATTTAGTCAGTCAATTTTAATTCGATATGGATATATATAGATAAGCGCAAGATGAGCTTGCATATGAAATGGAAAGTAGGGGGTTAGAAGTAGGCACCGTAGACGAGATGCGGCGATCGCTCCGTGGTGCAAGGCTATTAGAGCGTAGGGGTTCGTTAGGTACTCCCGCCCAGTATCCGTTCAGTTTTGAACAGGATTACGAAGCGGTTGAGAATAAATTAGGAGAGATAGGGAAAATTTTAGAAAGTAAACCAAAAAGTAGGAAGTGTAAAGAGTATTTGAAGAGTTTAGCAAAGATAGAGTGGGGTATAGGTAGGCTAGATAGGTCGCAGCCAGAAGATGGCGAACAAGAAAAAATAAAGTTAGGGTTAAAGAATAAACTGATAATGGCATTAGCCGATTTAGAGGAAGTCATTGATATGGAAGAAGTAGGAGGTGCTAGGGCAGATGGTGATCAGATATCAACCGATAGTCTGAATGCTTCAGCGGTAGGACCAGCGCCATCAGCAGCATCAGTATCAAGACCAGTAGCAGCAACAACATCATCGGCACCAACAGCAGCATCAACAGCAACAACAGTACCAGCATCAACACCAACAGCAGCAGCAACAACAACATCAACATCAGCAGCACCAACTTTAACACCAGTCGAATTAGAGACTAGAAATAGGGATGAAATCATAGCTAGGGAAATTAATGTTAGTAGGATAGATGAGAATAGGGAATTGAATAGAGAAAGGGTTTATGTTAGTGAAAGGTTTGAAAACTTAGCTAAGTGGGATGTCAAGTTCACCGGAGAGCGTTGTGGTGCTTCCGTGAACGCATTCCTGGAGAGGGTTGAGGAGATCCGTCAGGCTCGGGGAGTGACGGAAGCAAAGCTGTTGCGGTCGGCAGCAGATTTGTTTGTAGGTAGGGCCTTGATATGGTTTAGGGCAGTTAGGGTATCGATAGGTTCGTGGCAAGAACTAGTCAGCGAGTTGAAGCTGGAGTTTTTGCCACCAAATTATGATGACTTGTTGTTAGAGGAGATTAGGCGTCGCACACAGGGACGGGACGAATCCATCGGGGTATATGTGGCGACTATGCAAAATATGTTTGGAAGGCTTTCCGAACCCATCTTGGAGGGTAGGAAGTTTTCGATGATTCAAAAGAATCTCACACCTTTCTACCAGACGCAGCTCGGATTGGCTAATCCGGCTAGCGTTTCCGAGTTGGTTAGATTAGGGCGCAATCTGGAGTTCGTCAGGGCTAACGTGGAGTCTTACGTTCCACCGCCCAACAGTAGAAGTAGGAACCTACTTGAGCCGGATCTGGCTTATGTAGGAGTTGAACCCCCCAGAGTTTCGGTTGTTGAAGGAAACAATCGAACTCGACAGGTTGTGCAGGAGTCGAGTCCTAACTCGAATTTCGTTTCAGCGAGGCCGGCTGTAAGGAGAGTTGCGGTTGTTGAGGACAACACCCAATCTCGTCCGCCCGTCAATTCATCAAGGTCTTTTAGGTGTTTTAATTGCAATGGAGAAGGCCATCTTGCAAATAGGTGTTCCGCTGCTAGGCGATGTTTTGGGTGTGGGAAACAGGGAGTTACAAAGAGTAACTGCCCGCAGTGTTCGGGAAACGGCAGACGCACTCTCGGGTCAGTAGGACGAGAGCGCCGTTAAATGCGTCGGGGTTGCCTACTGGTAACCAGTCGGCGGATGTTAATTTGAGTTTCGCGCTTGAGCACGTAGGTAGGGACAAAAGACCATATATAGGTGTTAGCATTTATGGGATTAGGTTAGTAGGGCTTTTGGATTCGGGCGCTTCTCGCACAATCATATGTAGGGATGGATGGAAAATTTTGCAGGGCTTAGGTATAAAGTCAGGCACTAGCAAAGTAGGTAGTGTTAGTTTAGCTGATGGTGCAGGAGTGCAGGTGGAAGGTGAAGTTTCACTTCCAATTATAATAAAAGGCAAGGTAGTTTTAGTAGGGTGTTTAGTTTTACCTCATCTTCCTCATTGTCTGATTTTAGGAGCCGATTTTTGGGCTTAGCGGGAATAGTCCCGGATTTACAATCAGGGGAATGGGAATTTTCGAATCAGAATTCGTTGAATTCGATTTCCCATTCTGAGCATTTGACTGAGGTAGGAGAGGTAGAAAAGCAGCAGTTAGAAAAATTTTTGGACAGGACATTTAAGGAAATGCCTGAAGGGTTAGGGTGCACACAGATGGTGGAGCACAAGATTAGGACGAAAGCTGAACCCATTAAGCAGAGATATTATCCGGTATCTCCTGCCATTCAGTCTTTCATAGATAAGGAATTAGAAGAAATGTTAGCAGAGGGGGTTATAGAAAAATCTGACAGTCCATGGGCTTCACCCATTGTCATGATTAAGAAGAAGGATGGTACGTATAGGTTTTGTGTAGATTTTAGGAAGTTGAATGCGGCTACAGATAGGGACGCGTACCCCCTTCCATACATAACAGCTATCCTGGATAAGCTGAATAACGCGAAATTCTTGTCTTCTTTGGACATCAAGTCTGCCTATTGGCAGATTCCGATGGAAAAAGAGTCAAGAAAGTATACTGCCTTTACGGTACCTGGCCGCGGTCTGTTTCAGTTTTTGCGAATGCCGTTCGGGTTGCACAATGCTCCCGCAACTTGGCAAAGATTTATAGATAACGTGTTAGGACCCGAATTAGAACCATATGTCTTCGTGTATCTGGATGATATCATTATCGTCACAGATACATTTGAGAAGCATATGGAGATTTTAGAAGAAGTCTTTAGAAGACTTATTAAGGCAGGTTTAAAAGTTGGTAGGGACAAATGTCATTTTTGTAGGCCATCTCTGAAGTTTTTAGGCTATGTTGTAGACCGCAATGGTTTACACATGGATCCAGAGAAAATAGAAAGCATGTTAGGGATTCCATCGCCAAAGAACGTAAAAGAGGTTAGGAGTTTTATCGGCACGGTGTCCTGGTATAGGCGATTTATACCAAACTTTGCGAGTTTGGTGAAGCCGTTGTCCGATTTACTTAGGAAAAACAAGAAGTTTGAGTGGAGTAGCACTTGTGAAGAAAGTTTTAGGAAAGCTAAAGAGTGTTTAGTGGCAGCACCCATTTTGACGTGTCCTGATTTTTCGAAGCCGTTTGTAGTTCAAACGGATGCTTCTGATTTCGGGATCGGGGCTGTTTTGAGTCAGACCTTCGAGGAAGGTGAGAAGGTGATTTGCTATTTGAGCAGATCACTTAATAGGTGTGAGCGGAATTATTCCACCACAGAGAAAGAGTGCCTGGCAGTTTTGTGGGCGATAGAAAAGTTGCGGCCTTATCTGGAGGGAGTTAGGTTTTCGGTAATTACCGATCACTACTCCTTGATTTGGCTTAGCAAGTTGAAGGATCCAGCGGGAAGGCTGGTGAGGTGGGCTGTACGTATGCAGCAGTTTGACTTCGATATCATCCATCGTAAAGGGAAGGATCATGTAGTGCCGGACATGCTCTCTAGGAGTGTGCCAGTTGTTTCTGGGATTTCCGAGCCAACAACCGACCCTTGGATTGGAAAAATGATATCGGAGGTGGAAAAGAAACCATTGTCTTTTCCAGCGTGGAGAGTAGAAGACGGGGGATTATATAAGTTTGTTAGGTCAAGTCATGTGTTAGTCCATGACAGTAGTAGCGAGTGGAAACTAGTAGTAGGTAGGGAAGATAGGAAAAAGATTTTAGTTGAGAATCATGACCATCCATTAGCAGGGCATATGGGGGTAAAGAAAACATTTGCTAGGATAGGAGAAAAGTATTACTGGCCTAAGATGAGGTCAGATATTACTAAATATGTTAGGTTTTGTAAAGTGTGCCAAAGCGTGAAGCCGATTAATGAAAAACCGGCTGGATTGATGACGGAGAGGAAAGGGGTTACCGACCCTTGGCAAATGGTGTGTGTGGACTTAGTTGGTCCATTACCTAAGTCGAGTAGGGGTTTTATTTATATTTTAACAGTTGTAGATTATTTTACTAAGTTCCCCCTTTTGTTCCCTTTGAGATCAGCTACTGCAAAATCTGTTTGCAAGGAGCTGGAAGACAATGTCTTCTTGTTGTTCGGCGTACCCAAGTTTGTTGTCTGCGACAACGGTCCCCAGTTCAAGAGTAAGGAACTGAAAACGTTGTGTGATGCCTACGGTTCGTCGATTCGGTTTACCGCGCATTACCATCCACAAGCGAATCCCGCGGAACGTATTAATCAGATCTTAAAGACTACACTTAGGGCTTATGTGTCAGAGAATCATAGGGTCTGGGACTTGCAGCTTGCGAAAGTAGCGTGCAGTATTCGCACGGCCCAGCATGAAGTTTTAGGAGTTTCACCGTACTACGCGAATTTCGGTAGGGGAATGGTTACGTTTGCTGGTTCCTCCACCGCAACGGCCATTCAAAATAGTAGGGATAGTGATAGGGACCAGAGTAGGAATAGCGATAGGGACTTCAGTAGGGAACAGTTTAGGAAGCTTAGGGAGCAGATAGCTCTGAGGTTAGAGTCGGCGTCTAAGAAGGCGGCGAAAACTTATAACCTTCGACGCAGGGACGTTCAGTTCCTTCCAAACGAGTTGGTTTGGCGACGGAACTTCGCGCTTTCTGATGCAGCGAATTATTACGCTGCAAAGTTAGCTCCGAAGTTTGTGGGCCCGTTTCGGGTGAAGAAAAGAGTGTCGGCTTGGACATACGTTCTCGAAGATGCCAATGGTGTCTCTCGAGGAACGTGGAATGTCAAGGACCTCAAACCGTATTCCGACGACCCTGAAGAGAGGGCGTAAGGTAGTCGCGTAGCAAGGATGTGCTCGCAAAGAGATACTGAGAGCAGTAAAAGCTCTGTGATGTGCTCATACTCTCGCCAGGAGCGATTGAGTTCTGGTTGTGTTGTCTGCTAGTGTGTGCTCCATTTTGTTGTGTTGTCTAACCTTTTCTTTTCCTGTTACTTCGGCTTTTCTTTCGAAAAGCCCAGTTTCTCTCTTTGGTAGGTAAGGGTGGAATTTGTTACGGTAAATTTTCCCGCAACAAAAACCATTCTTGCATTTAGTTATTTACATTTCGATATCCTTCTCTTTTCCTCAAACCCTTCCCTATCATTTCTTCGTCCCATCATTTCTCCGTTGTTTGCTCTTAGCAATGTGATCGAAACATAGCTTTGAGCAAATGACAAAATAGGTGCATGTCGTAATCAGCGGATGAGCTGAACTGATGTCGGCGTTTGGTGTGTCGAGCCAGAAGCCTCTGGAGACTCGCACATCATTTTTTTTAAATTGAATGTCATGCATACTTCGTCAATCACAAACATCATCATACTCATTCATCGACATTCACATATCATCATTTAAACTTACTTACATCCATATACCTATAACATCATTATCATCTTTACATTCATCATCATGCACACATCTCATCACACACACTACACAAGCAGGATATATCACACACAACACTATACACATACATACACATATCACAGATGTGAACAATAGAAATGGCACATGTAAACGCCATACTTCGTTACGAAACACACTGTGTAGCGTAGTGCTGCAAGTGTAAACATCCTAAATTTAACTTTCACTTTTGTAAAACCGAATCATAAGAATGAAACGTTAATAGTTTTCCCTTTTCCCCAAATCTGCGCAAAGATCCACCGAATAGGGTAAAGTAGTTCATTTTGGTTTTGGTAGCTTTTCCTCCCTTCTTTATTTTTCGAAAAGTTGTAACAGAGAATTTTATCCTTTCCCTGACTCGGTAGATTATGTAGCAGAGTAACTGGGAAAATGCCCAGAAGTATTATTTTCAACTTTCAGAAACTTTCATTTTTCTCGAGATGTTTTATGGGAGGGGTCTGATCTCGACTAATGAGCTGGATAAGTTTTGGGAACAAACCCCCAACAGCTTTTTCAGTTCAATGTGCTTGGAAAATTGTGCGAGTGAAAGGTCTCGCTGGAATTCGACAACGGAGGTGCTAGTCAGCCATAAGGCTGCATGTGCTAGAAAGCCGTGACAGAAAACCTCGAGACACGATTGGCTGAGTGTATGAATGTGTGTGTAAATTTGAGGGTCGAGAAAGGACAAACTGACAAGATCAACCACTTCTTGGCTGACCTAGTTCACGACAAGTGGTTTTTTTGGCGAATTTGAAAATTGTAAAAGGAGAAAAAGAAAGTTTAAGAGTGAAATTTGAAGATAGTTTGAAAAATAGTTTTGTTGATTAGTCAGTTTTAAAATTGTTAGAAAAGCTTTGAAAATTGTAGAGTCAGTGGAAGGAGAAATTTCAAGGAGAAGCAGATATCGTCAGACGGACGAAAATTTAGAAAATAGAAGGAAGAAGGAAGAGCTACAAATAGAAAAGATAAGTAGAGTGTTTTAGTTTTTTTTAGTGTTGTCTATTAAGATTCGGCTGATCTTTGCCATCGAAAACTCTCAAAATTGTGAGACACGCGACCCTTTTTAGTTTTAATAATTGTTCTTTTCGGGAAAGAACAAGTAACGTTTCATTTTTCCGGTTGTTTCATTTGTTTACCTTTCTAAACGGTTCGGCTAACCGTCCACCATTGTAACATTTTATAGTTGAAAAGATTTGGGTTTTTCATCCAACTTTTTGTACGGTTTTCCCAACACTCAAACAGTTTACAACAATAAATAGCTTTAAATCCCTTTGGGAATTTAATTGAATTGTTTCTTTATTCAGTTCTTAACATTTCAGCATTTATTCTTGGTTTGGAAATTTCACCTAAAAATTTCCTGGCGCCCATATTTTTCCAGTACACCCGGTACTTGGAAAATACTTTTAATTCATTCTTTTAATTATTAAATTAATCGGTTCTTTTATTCGCGATCGATCGTCTTTATCGCGCTACGCTATCATTACATTGTTTACGAACCCAGCCCAGCTGAGCTTAGTCGTGGTGTCAGCAGCCTACCTGCTGAGTGTTACACTTTCTTTTATCAGCGCGTTTTGACATTTCAATTGTTTACCTCGCGGCACACCGGTTGTGCATTTCTTTTGATCTTATTCAATCTCGTTTATTAATTTAATTAATTGGATACGGAAAATCCAATCGCGTTTAGTTTAATAATATCGTATTCATCGTAAAGTTAGTTTAATCGGAAAAAAAGTGTAACAAACTTATACTGGCCCCACTGTCCAGAAGTCCTAACATCTGCTTCAATAGCTTTGTAAACGCTCCTCTTGTTTTTAAATTTTTCACGGACCTTCAATATTTTTTCAGAAACGCGACTATCCTGCCTGCCGAAAATTCTATCCCTAGCTTCGTAATAGTTCTTTAGACGTTCATGTAGCGTTTTGAGCGGAGCTTTGGGTGGAATGTTCGCGTGAAGCATGACTGGTTGTGAAACATCATTTACACGCTTCAAAATTTGTATTGACGTTGTCAATGAAGGATTTTCAGCTGGAGGGGTTGAGGTGGAGGAACTGAGAGTAGGAAGTTCTTCATATTGAGAGAGATTGGGAGAGCTTTCTATTGTGGTTGACCCTGATTTCTGTTCCAAGAGCAATTTTTCATGGCCGCAAAATAGCTGTTTACGAAGTTTCCCGCGCAATTGGGACAATTTGGAACAGTTGTGTTCTCTTTGCCGTACTTGTAGCAGAAGAGCGATCTTTGAGGCGCTGGACAATCAAAGTAGCTGTGGCCACTTTCCTTACAATTCCAGCAATTGCGAATAACTTCTCTCGATGCTTGAATGGCATCTACCTGTGCCACAACTTCTTCTTCAGCACGGTTTCCGAATAACTCCGAAACTACATTCCTTCTCATCGGAGGAACAAAATTATTTTTGATTCTTTGGCTGTCACGATCGTTTAAATGCTTTTCCAAGTTGCGACACATGTATACCATTTCCGGCAAGCTCTCGGTCTGGAACGTCACAAGAAGCTCACCCATTCTTTTTCTCACATTGAGTTTTAACAACTCCATAATCTCCCTATCTGACTTTGGTACTCTGAGCCTACTGTTCATCTGTTGCACTGTCGCATAGAACTCATCAAAGGATTCTGTTGAGGCTTGCACCCTATCGAACATTTTCCTTGTTAGCTCTGAATCAGTCTCTAAGCTGCGAAACTGGTCCAACAAAGCTAACCGAAACGTCATCCAGCTTGCCGTTGGCTTTCAAGTAAACCCACAACCAACTCTCAACCTGTCCAGTGACAAAATGATGAAAATTCATCAGAACCTCATCCCATGACACGTTGTTAGCAATTTTCAACCGCTCAATCCTAAAGAGAAAATCATCTACAGACATGTTGCGATTGTCGAACTTCCCACTTGTGAAAATGTTGATAGCGTGGACGAACACTAGATGCAGGACGTGGTGGCGTGAACATTAAAGTGGGATCACTGAAGTTCAAATTGTTCAATCGTCTCATAAAGTCGTCTGCATTCTGATTTGGATTAACTCTGTCAGGCCGAACATCCACTGGAGGCTGAGTAGATTGATGTGCTTGCTGATGGATTGCGGCGTCGGCCATTCTCCTTGACGAATGGTGAATTCCTGAATTTTGATTAGGGGTATCTGCTGACAAAGCTTGTCTCACCAATGCTGGCATCTCCCTTTGAAGCATGATTCTACTTTTATCCAACTCTTCTCTCATCAGTCGCATTTCCTCCGCACGCGACAAGCCCACTGCAGCCTGAACCATCTCTTTAACATAAGCAGACATCTTCTCTCGCTCTTCCATCAGAGTCCTTGTATTTGTATCTTCCCTGTGCATTTCAGCAGCCAGCTCCCTATCACATTAAGAACCTTCACAAATCAATAGAAGATCAAAAAAAAAAGTCTCGGGTTTTTCTCTTATTCTAAATATAATAATATTTATTACAGCTCAACTTCATATTCATGTCATCTTTAGCTACTATTTTCTATTTCTTCTTGACATTGACATCTCTATTAAAAAAATCAAATTTAACATTGTCTCCAAACTCCAACTATTAACTTGATAATTACTTTTATAATACTTAAATCTTTCAAGGTCTTTTCTCTGTTTACATTTTTTTTTTTTTTAACTCATTAATTTGCTATCATAGAACATTCTATTTCATTTTACCTGAGAATTCAACTTGCATGTTATATTTTCACTAGCATGATATTGAACTAACACTCGCATGTTCATTACTTTCTCTCTTAAAATATTACATTAACTTCAATCTTTTATAATGTTTCGCTGACTTAAGAGAGCACTCCTTTCAAGCATATGTCTAACTTATGCTTCCTTTCTCTTAAACATCTTTCTTCTTATCTTTGCTTTAAATTAATTCGCCTCTTAAACTTTCTATCTATACAATTCATAACAATCTCAAAAAAAAACTGAATTGACATCCTATCAACCCTCCACATTAATTCACCTTTATTTCTTTGTCCCCTTTTTTTTTGTTTTACACTTTGTTTCATTAAAGTATCTGTTTATTTCGATAAATCAAACTTCAAAATTATTGAAAGATCACTTACCGATCTATGATACGCGTTCCTGCGGTGATGGTGTGTTGAGCTCAGCACTCCAGGCCGTAGTCTTGTTGTTATCTGCTTCTTCTTTTTTTTTCTTGCACTTTTTCCTTATCTCGATTTATGAAAGGGAATTAAGCTAATGCAGTGGGTTTCACAATAAAAAAAAACAATGGTAATCTTTCATTTTCTCTTCCGATTTTTTTTTTCTAAACACATAACTTAAGTTGATTCAATTTGTAAAATAGATAATTCTTCACTTCTCTTCTTTCTATCACTTCTCATCCTTTTTTTTTTTTTTTTTTATTTAATTCTTTTTGTCACTTATCTTTTAATTATAGGCTAGAGAACAAATATAATAATTAGACACTTAGTGAAATGCTCTTGATAGACTTTGTTTTTTTTACACACTATTTTCTGTTTTCTTTCTTGATCTTTTCTCTTGTCACTAAGTTATTGTTGAACTGAGGATATAGGGGATTGTAGGGATACGGAAAAAGGGGGGGTTTCAAAAGCAATGACTGGACTGATGGGGAGGAAATCAGCTGCTTGTGATGACGCTGCTACTGAGGAGTGTGATGAATCTGGCGGCGAGGAAGATAGTGATCTGGTTCTTGAGGCAGGTTGGCGTTGTCTAAGTTGCACCTGATGTCTTCTTACGGTGTTACTATGGTTTTGATTTGACTGGCGGGGGAAGTCTGCCCAGCAACTCTGCACTGGCTTGTCCCTGCACACATGCGTCATGCGTCTCCTGCTCACTTTATCCCTATTTTTCTATGTTTCTTGGTTAAGCATGTATACGCTTTTTTTTTTCTTAAGACACGAGGAGCAATAATATGATTCGTCCTCCACACTACGTTTCAACTCTTATGGTCTTTCTTTAGCCTTCCCTTCTTTTTCCTTTTTTTTTGAATAATTTAGCAATTGCTATTTTGCACAATAGCCTGGTTTCGCGATCGCCTTTCTTTTTACTTTCCGACTTGTTTATTTTATCTTGCGTTACTTTATTTCGCGTATCGCGAGGAAGGCTAAGGCCACTCTTTTTCAACCGTGTCTCTGTGATGTTCCGCCGCAACTGACTAGCATGATCATCTTTCCCGTACATTCTAGAGGAGGTGTACTGTAATTCCTTATGTGCAACTTTCATCGCCTCATTGCACCGTTTTTACCGATTCTTTATTTACCAAAATGAGCTTTTGACATCAGGCCACATCTCATCTACCATCCCCCGCATACTCCTTATCTAGCCCTTTAGCATCTTTCTTATACCAGTTTAAACCAGTTCAGATCACAAATTATCGGATTCCTTCATGCCCGTGCTTCCATAGGTATGACACTTTGACTAATTCGCCTGGGTAAGGGTTGCCAAGTATCCCTTACTAATTCGGGCTGCATTTTTTTTTCCCACAACCTCATTCAGAATTTCGAGATGTTTCTCAAAAGTTTCTGAAATGATGATAATGTCGTCTAAATAGACGAAAACGAATGGCTCTAAATCGGCACCCAAAACCGTGTCGATGAATCTCTGCCACGTCGGCGTCGCGGGAGTTAAATAAAAGAACGTTGTTGTTTGCTAGGTCGATTGAGACTGAATCAATCTTCTTTATTATTTTCTTAAAGCTAATGACAATTATGACGATGGCCTTCAACTTCAATATTTTCCCATCGTCAAGTTTGCTGATTCTAATAAATAGTGTGGGAACGGAAATGCAACAACGGAAGGTTGTTGCAGTGTCTCTTATTTCATTTCGTGTCTGCTATTATAATTTAGGAGAAATGAGATACCTACTATTAATGCAATCACTGAAGGTGATTGCCCTATTGAACATTGCTTTGTTCTTAAAGGTCACCATACAAATATTTAACTTGTCCCTCCTTATTTTCAAGATTCTCCTGAATCGCTGGTATCTTAGGAATCTCAATATTTTTTAATATTTGTCTTATTATATTAGTTTTTTTTTTTCATTAAAAAAATTATAACACCTATAACTATAATGGCTATGAAAACAAATGATATTATAAATATGCTCATAATATAGTTATTGTTCTTGTGGTATTTAAGTTCATCAATATGCTTTAAATTTTCAATTTGATATATTTTTAACATTGTTTCGAATGTTAGTTTTTCTTTAATGTTAACATTTTGGTTTTCTTCATAGGTAAATTGGTGCACAAATTCTAAGTTAAGGTCAGACACAGATATGTTCCTCACACTTATTGTACAATTAATTATATTGATTATAAAGTTTCCAGTTAATTCTAAGTTTCGGTCGTCACAACCGTTAGTTATTTTTTCTTTATTTAGGTTCTTACAAATGATTAAATTTTCTTCAACATTTTCAATTTTAGTTTGATTATTTGTTTTAAAATTACAAATGCCATCAGTTAAGCCGTTATACATTTTTTTCAAGTCTTTAACATAAATATTGTTGGGATTATAAATATGTTTAGTGCCATTTATTTCAACATATTCAATTGGAATAATATCTATTTCTCTATAATTTTTGTTTGGCATTGGAATTATCATTTTTAATTGAGTTTGAATATAATATTTTGGTAATTTAATAGCTAAAACTAGTTTTGTTCCATTTAGTTTAAAGGCTCCTATTTTTGCATATTTTAACTTATAGAAATCTAAATCGGAAGCAATAATTTCTTCTCCTGTTAAAATACTTGGATGTAAGATCCCTTGTTTTGCAGAAGATATGTTGTCTAAAATGCTATCAATTTTGTCTTCAAGAATTTTGAGCTTTAAGAGTTGATCTGTTTGCAAAAGTTTAATCGTAAAATTATTCTGATTCTCCACTACGTTATTGTAAATTTCAGAAATATGTTTTCTGTCTTCTTCTTCAACTACCTTGAAATTATTTATATTATTCATTATATGCTCGTTAATTTCAATCTGTTTGTTTAAATTTCCTATCGCATTTCTGTTGTTGATATCAACAGTTTCAAAATGTTGTAAAATGGCTTGCCTATCATTATCGTCCATGCTCCCGTACAACCACTTTTGAGCAGTTCCAATAAAGTTAATTAGACCTCTCTTTGTTCGCTTTTGTCGGAAAGTGGATGCAATAGTTCTTACTTTTGCTTTAATATTTATAATTTCGTTAACTATTGATAAGCTATTTTCTATTTTTAGTTTTTGTAAATTTATTTCAATGGCTTCAACTGCCGCTGCAATTTCTCTGGTATCAATAATGTGAACAATTGTTTGGGTATTATTGATTAGTTCTACTGAACCGCGATTTAGAATAGTGTAACCTTGGTCCGTTTGAATTTGCGATATTAGAAATGCCGGTTCCGCTACCATTATTGTCATCATCATGAGAACAATCTTCAGCTATAAGGTTACCTGCAAATTGATTTGGTCTTTTTATATTAGTGGGGTCCACATTTCTTAAAGAATGTTTTCTATAATATGTTTCATTTTTGTGTCTCAAGTGTTTGTAATTCCTTATATAGCCCTCATTTCGATTTTCCTCATAGCTTTCCCTAAAAGTATTTCTTTTACCTATAATTTTTTTCTTTTTCTCTTCTAGTTTCTTTTTTTAAATTAGTGGATCTGTTTTCTCGGCTTCATTTGGACTCATACCTAATGCGGAGTGGTATCTGTTATTATAAATTTGAATAGCTTTGAATATTTTCCGATTTGTGGACATATCTTTATTTTTGATTGTTAGCAAAATTTCTAATAACGTCGAGTGAAATCTTTCTATGTCCGAGTTTCCAGTATGCGAGTTTGGTTTTGTCATGTGCATTTCTATTCTCTCTTCTCGAAAGTGTTCTTTTATATTTTCAGAATTAAATTCATTGTCACAAACGATTTTTCTGGGTTTTCCGAATTTATTCAATTGATCGTCTATACATTCTAGTTTACTAGTCCAGTTTTTGCTGGTTAAACTATAGCCATAAGCTTTTTTAGTGAATTTATCTACGAATGTCAGATATATTAATTTATTGAAATGATAAACGTCCATATGCAATACTTCGTTTCCTTTATTCGGAGTTTCTGTTAGTTTAAACTTCGGTCTTATCGGTTTCCTATCATATTTTCCTTCCTGACAAGTGTGGCAATTCCCTATGACTTTCGAAATTTCTTTAATTAAATTTGGAAAATATATTTTGAACTTTAGCTTATGATAAGTTTCAACTATACCTGAGTGGTTACTCTCTTCGGTATGATAAAGAGATATTTGCTTGTGAACATCTTCGGCTTTTTCTATATCTCTTGCTCTTTGAGTGAGCTTATAAAACTTAACTTCCTTATCATGTCCAAACATATCAATTAAAACCTTCTGTACTTTATTGTATTCACTGTCTTCCACTTCAGAATATATCCCTATTGTTCCTGCCTTAATTGCTTTCTTAAACAAATGTTTCCAATATTGTTCATCTTTCGTCATATCTACTTCAATAATTGTCTTATTATGTTGTGTTTTTATTTCTTTTCGAACAGAATATGTAAGTATTATTTGGGTTTGGTATAAATTAACTATACCATCTTTTATTGCTATATGGTCTAAAAGTTGTTCATCTGTGGAATGTATTGTATCTGAAGTTTCATTTACTTCCCCTGGAATTCTACTCAGAAAATCTGCTATTTTATTTTCTTTACCTTTAATATAATCAATATCGAAATCGAATTCCTGCAATTTGAGAAGTCCTCTTTGAATTCGTTGACTGAATTCTTTGCCATTATATTTTTTTGTTAGATATTTGACAGGCATGTGATCAGTAATTAATTTGAATTTTTGACCCCAAAGATAAGGCCTAAAATATGTGGTTGCCCATGTAACGGCTAAAAATTCTTTATCGGTTACGGAGTATTCTTTCTCGTGATCATTCAATGTTCTAGATGCATAACATACAGGTTGTCCTTTTTGAGTAAGAACAGCTCCCAATGCAAAGTTACTAGCATCGGTAAAGAGTGAAAACTGTTGATTGAAGTCTGGATATTTGAGTATGGGATGTTTAACGAGGGTTTCTTTCAATCGCTCAAAGGCTTGAATATATTCAGGGTCACTTGTATTGATCGTCATATTTTTCTTTAAATATTTCACCATCGGATATGCAATCTTGGAGTAATCCTTGATAAATTTTCGATAATACCCCGTACTACCTAAAAATCCTTTAAGTTGTTTCGTTGTTTGAGGTAATGGGTACTTCTGAACTACTTCTATTTTGTTCGGATTAGGTCTCATTCCTTCCGAAGTAAGTATATGCCCTAGATACTCAGTGTTTTTCCTTAAAAAGGAACATTTACTTAGTTGAACCTTAAGATTGTGATCTGCTAGTCTTTTAAATATCTTATTTAATGAGGAAATGTGTTCTTCAAGTGAGGTCGCTGATGTATATGAGGAGAGAAATTATTATTCCTAGTGTTATAATTTTGTCTACCAAAGCTAGCATTATGGTGTCTACTTCTCCCTAACTCTGTTGAAATAATATTTCCCTCATCAAACCCTACGTACGAATACAAAATATTTTTTATTTTGTATAAATCGTACTCGTCTCTAATTTCCCTAGCCAAGTTCCCTGTTGCTAGTTCCCTAACTTTGTTGATTATTAGGCCATATAAAAGCGCTTTAAGGCTTTCTTTATTGTTTTCATACATAATTATTGTATGAATATCTGATAACAATAGCTCTATTTTGTTTAATAAATCTAACACTGAGCTTACCCGCATGCTGCTTATTTTTCTGGTTACTTCCCCCTGGTTGATTGTGGGCCTGAAGGTCAGTCCCAGAACATTTTTTGCCTCTTCCCACGTTGTTATTCCGTTCGTCAATAGGAGATCCTTCGCTTTTCCTATCACTTTGCACTGTGATATAGCGGTCCACGTTTCAGCTCTCCTGCACTCCGGTGTCAACGCAATGTGGTTATTAACCACGTTCATGAACTAGGTGAGTTCATCTTTGTTTCCAGAAAATTCCTTGATATATCTAATCTCTCTCATCAAGATTAGGGCACGACTTTCAGTTTGGTGTGTGTTGGCCTCCAGTCTGGTAAGAATCTCCGTCACTCCGGCCAAGATTGCGGTAGTGTCGTTTGCCATTTCGTTTTCTTCTCTTTCTTCTATATTCCTTCTTGAATCGAGTAAATGAGTTTTTCACGAAATGATTTTGTAGATTGCCAAAAAAAAATGCACTTGCACTAAACAATTTTTTTTTTATTAATTGTTTTTTTATTTACTTTTGGTTCTCTTTAGTGACTGATTCGTAGTCACAATAAACACTTATACACACTAACTTGGGTGGTGGAGGGGTTCGTGGATGGCAACTATCAAACCGTATGTAGGTATATCAAAAAGAAATTTTTCACTTGAGGTTCGCCGTCGACTGCGCCAGTTAAATAAAACAACGTTGTTGTTTGCTAGGTCGATTGAGACTGAATCAATCTTCTTTATTATTTTCTTAAAGCTAATGACAATTATGACGATGGCCTTCAACTTCAATATTTTCCCATCGTCAAGTTTGCTGATTCTAATAAATAGTGTGGGAACGGAAATGCAACAACGGAAGGTTGTTGCAGTGTCTCTTATTTCATTTCGTGTCTGCTATTATAATTTAGGAGAAATGAGATACCTACTATTAATGCAATCACTGAAGGTGATTGCCCTATTGAACATTGCTTTGTTCTTAAAGGTCACCATACAAATATTTAACTCGGGCGAGTTGTGAAGGCCAAAAGGCATTCTCCTAAACTGATAAAGACCCCTCCCAGAAACCGTGAAAGCAGTAAAGGGTTTTGATTCTGCCTCCATCGGTATCTGCCAGTAAGCTGACTTGATATCTAGTGAAGACAAGAACCTAGCACCTCGAAGCCTATCTAAAATTGCATTAATATATGGAATTGGGTACGCGTCCCTATCTGTGTTCTTATTTAGCTTCCTATAATCCACGCAGAATCTATAGGAGCCTTCTTTCTTTTTAACTAATATTATTGGAGATGAGCAAGCACTAGTCGATCTCTCAATAACACCTGCCTCTAACAATTCAATAAGTTCCCTATCTATATGTTCCTGCATTGCCGGGGAGACCGGATAATACCTTTGTTTTATCGGCTCCGCCGACGTCCTAGTCTTATGTTCGACTAAAGTCGTACACCCTAAGCCCTCAGGCATCTTCCTAAAAGATTCTTGAATTAATGTTTCTAATGTTTTTAATTCCCTAACACTCAATTCCGAACGTTCTGTAATAGAACAGATCGAAATTGAACTATCCTGTTCTGAAAAATTCCAGATACGGGACCTCAAATCCGGGACAATACCCGACAGCGCCCAGAAATCTGCGCCGAGGATCACCGTATGTGGCAACGACGGAATGACTAAACAGTCTACCAGTGGCGTAGCTAGAAAATTTTTCGGGGGGGGGGGGGGGGGGTAGATGTAAATATTTGACATAATTAAAAGTTCTTGTTCAATTGTATTGATTAGGTTTTTCCAATTTATTGATATATAATAATAAAATGCAGAAAATTAGAACATATGAAAATACACGAAATTATAAATCAATTTTTCTCTGCTTTGCGCGAATCATTCGACAACTTCTTCCACCTTAATGTCAATGTGCCTGTTAATGCTCATAAGACCAAGCCCATTCAGCCCATCTTCGCCTGTAGAATTCCTAGTCCAATATTTTAGACGCCTCAACGTGGAAAAACTAAGCTCGCTGCTAGCAATGGTCGCAGCCAATGGTGCACCTATTTGCAAAAACTTGAAAATGTTTGGAAAAAGTGCATCGTTACAAAGATTTAATGATTCTATAAATGTCTTTTGTTTAGTTTCTGGCCCAACCCAACGTTGTCTCCAAAATAACACTTCATTTATTACGGTTGAAGCAGCTGCCTCAGTCGCTGTTGGCCATTGATTCATTATTACTTCCACGGTTTCATCAATATTCTCAACGTCTTTCCTGACCATTTTTTCAGGGATGGTATTTCCGATTATTTTTTTGTGTTTCGCAAATCTGTCAGATATGGATGATATGAAGTGATCCAGGAAAAGTATGAATATTGATATACGGTAATATAATCTTCTGCTGAGCTGCTTTGGTAATTTTGTCGGTGTTTTTGACGATGCACAATCCTGGAAACTTCAATTTTTTCTCCTATAGACTCGGCTATTTTTTCAGCATCAGCGAATTTTCGTATAACATTCTAATGATGATGAGTAAAAGTTTGAAAACAAGGACACAGTTGAGCTGAGAATTATGTTCCACAAAACTGTTTGCTCTCCGTCAAAGTGACATTGAGCGCTCAGTGAGATTTTTCTTTGTGGAACTGGCGTAATATGTAGATCAATGTGATTGAAGCATTGTATTGACTTATGATACATGGACTTCTAGTTGCATTAATTCTCTATACAAAAGTTGGATAATAATGATTGCACTTATTTTAGGTTACACTAGCCAATATCTTACTCTTAACTAAAACACTAACGACATCTGCTGTGATTTAGCTAGCGTGATTATTTAGCAGTGTCAAAAATGTTTCACTAGTTTTCCGCTGAAATGATGCTCGCTAGTATTGCTTAGAATACGTGGAACCATCGTGAAGTTGGGTCCTAGCAGTCCTTGTTTAATAAGTCAATGATTTTAATAAATAGGAGCCCTACTAACGCATTTCAACTGTTTTCTATAGCTCAATGTAGGCAAAACACAAACAAACATGTATTTAGATACTGATTTGTGAAAAGCTCGAACTTAAATTTTAAATATGAAAAACAAATTTGCATCAATAAAACAAAAAAAAATAAATGAAGCGTTTAAATGATATTTGACTGAAATATTTTCGGGGGGGTTTTATCCCCAAAACCCCCCCTATGCTACGCCACTGCGAGTCTACTAATATGGCCCTATCCTCAACTATAATTGGAAGAGAGATCGTCCCTAACACTTCGACTCCTGTTCCATCTGCCAAACACACGCAGTGAACAGTGTCCTTCCTACTGATAAGCCCTAAATTCTGCAGGATTTTCCATGCGTCCCTACCTATTATAGTTCGAGTAGCTCCTGTTAAATAAGGTCTCCTATCACTACCGTTTGCCTCTAAAGTGAACCCTAAATGAACCCTATCTGCCAGCTGGTCTCCAGCAGGCGACCCTCTCACTGTCTGCGGACTTCCCGCCCTGCTGGCGCAGGAGCCCGTTTCCCATTTCCCGAACACTTCCTACAATTTTGCCTAGTCACCCCCGCAGCCCCGCAACCAAAACAACGCCTAGGAGCGGAACAACTACTTGCAAAATGGCCTGATCCATTGCAATTGAAACACCTAACGGAAGAATTCTGTCGAGATTGGTTCGACGATTGGGCCTGACGAGTGGTTACGTTGTTCTCCGCAACAACCGCAACCGAAGGATTCTCTACACCTACGTATGCTAGATCCGGTTCTAGCAAAGTCCTATTACTCCTAACATTGGGTGGGGGAACATACGCCTCAACATTTGCCCTAACTGCTTCTAAATTACGACCTAACGCGACCAAATCCGACACGCAGCTTGGCTTAGCCAACCCAAGTTGGGTTTGGTAGAAAGGTGTCAAGTTCCGCTGAATCATTGACAACTTCCTATTTTCCGAAATGGGATCATTTAACCGACCGAACAAATTTTGCATCGTAGCAACGTAAACGCCTATCGTTTCATCCTTCCCTTGTGTGCGGTGCCTAATCTCATCGAGGAGCTGATCATCATAGTTAGGAGGTAGAAACTCTAGTTTCAACTCCTTAACTAGTTCTGACCATGAATTAACAGAAATCCTAATCGCCCTAAACCAAATCAACGCTTTGCCTACAAAGAGCTCCACCGCTGCTCTAAAAAGATAAGCCTCCGAAATACCCCTAGCCTGTCTCATTTTCTCAACCCTTTCTAAAAATGAGTTCACTGAGGTCCCACAGCGCTCTCCAGTGACTTTACTCAAAATCTTCACATATTCCTACGAAGTCTCCGACTTCGGAGGATTCTCTAACAATTTATTAATTTCTCCTAACTTCTTCTCTACTGCCGCTGAATCCTGTTCGAAAGTGAACGGATATGCGGGTGAAACAAAAGAATTCAAACGCTCTAGTTTAATAGCTACCCTAAGCGCTTTGCGCATGTCCTCTACAGCCCCTACATTCAACCCTCTACATTCTATTTCATAAATAATTTCATCCTGAGATAACCTTTTCACCTGACTTAACTCAATTTTGCAAATATCTAGGAACTACCTAACCGAATCTTGTAAAAAAACAAAAATAAAACGCAAAGAAAGTAAAATAAAGCAATTATTTCTAAAATAAAACCTAGTTTGAGAATCGTTTGTTCAAAAATTTCAATCACACAACAAAAACACACTTGAAATAAAATGTAATAAAAGAAATAGTAAAAAAAACTCGTTTGTGCAAATATTTCAATCGCACAGCAAAACACACAACAAAATAAGTACACTTGAAATAAAATATAATCAAAAGAAATAATAAAAATACTAGAAAAAAAAATTGAAACACAGCAATGTGATTAAAAAAAAATAAAACAAACCAAAAGTACTAAAAGTATTAATACTTCCAGTGACAGCCCTGATCTTGGGTTGCAATGAATTTATACACACTAACACTAGCGTAATTTAATGCAAAAAGAAAAAAAATAATGGCAGATCTAAAAATTCGCGAAATGTAAAAAAAAAAAAACTAGAATCAAATTGAATTTGTTATCGCAGAAAGCACTTTATACAAAAATTAAGGAATTACTGACGCAACAAATACCAAAAAAAAAAAAAAACTCACAGTTTACTCCTGAACACAGATAATTCCTTGTCAAACTGTCCACTGCCTCTTCCACAGTATTTTCCTCCCCACAGATTCCAATCCTGATTCCTGACTCCGGTAATAATCCTATGTTCCCAGGTCTTCCACTGGCGAACAAATTGCAAAACTCTCACGCACTTCAGCTATAAAAAAAAAAAACACCAAGTAAATATTTTAACAACAAAGCACTTTAATAGAAACTTCCCTAAATGCAGCACACAAGGGAAGGGTATATGTTAAACAATATAAAAAAAAATTGCACGAGTAAGCCCCACGTTGTGCACGCCAATTGTTACCGAATTTATACGAACCGAACTTTAAACTAATGATTTAAAATGTTGGAAATCGATTCCAAATACCGCGAGCAAAGTTAAAAAAAAAAACGTACACGATACGAAAAAGAATATATTTATTCGCGAAACTAAATTGGGATGTCAACAATCCCGATTCCCGACCTGCAACTTTCTTGTCTAAAACGAAATGTCAAAGTGACACAGGCTCGTGTTCGGCAACCAACAACACTTCAGTGCTGTCTCCCGTAGCTCAGCCTGATGGGTGGGTTCGATTTGATATTCCTTTTTAATCCGATTCGATTAAAAGGGAATATCAAATAATTATAAAATAATATCTCGTGTGAATCAAACTCTGATGAGTGAGAGTACTAGGGCGTACTAACTCACTTTTAATATGGGCGCCAGGAAACCTTTTAAGATGGTGGTTTACCTTAAACAAAGCTGAAATAGTAGCAAAAAAAAAGAAAGAAAGACTAGGAAGAAAAGAAATGAAACAGTATGAAATTTCTGAAGGAAATTATAGATTTTTATTATATTTTTAGGGTGTCTGGGAAACCGTGGTAAAACCTGGATTAAAACCCAGAATCTTTTCGATATAAAAGTAAATGTACAGAGTTGTTTTCCAGGGTTAAGAAAAGTTAAAAGTTAAGTAAGGAAACAAACAGATTGATGTGTCGTTTGAACAGAAGAAGGAATCACGAAAGGAAAGTTTCCGAAATAAAAGAAATAATGATAGAAGTAAATGAAAACGGTCGCGAGTCCCGCAATCTCGGGATAGAAAAGAAAAACGTTAGGTCAACGAAGGCCTAGCGGATCAAAATTTTGCCGCAAATAAGACGACTCTAAAGTGGTTCGAAAAATCCTTGAAATTATTGGATATTTCGAAGCGAACAGTAGAAAAGAAAAAGGAAAGAAAATACTTAGCTCTTCTAATATACTCCTGCACTCGTTGAGAAAATACCCTCTCTGGATTCCTCAATTTCCACAATGGAATTCCCAACCGGAATTTTGCCGCAAAGTCGGCTTCACAGAAAATCTCCAAAACAAAATCGCAATAAAAACGCAAAATATTCGCAAATAATTTTTTGCACGCTTTCTCTGTATCTTTACACTTTCGTCGCCAAAAGCAAAGAGACCATCAAGATGGCGGGTTTTTCCCATCCATCCGGCATCGGCCATGCAGCCATCCTCTTCAGACCTTTAAGCGTGGTGTTGTTCGGTCTCACTTTTACTGCAGCATTCCGCCATTAGGCTGGGATGTGCAAGTGAGATGCGAATCAACTACCCGCGGTCCTTTGCATTCAGGTGATGTGATTACCAGTAGCCGAGTGGACGAGTTCAACCTCTTTCAGAAAGACTTACTCCGAAAAATTATTTTACTCGCGCAAAGTCCCCAGCCCAAACCGGCCCAAACTAAAATACAGAAAAGATATTTTCCAAGCGAACGAAAAACAAAAGATGCTAATTCTAAATGCTCGAAGGATACTTTCCGTAGACCTTCGTTCATAGTTAGAAAAAAGAAAGGGGAATAGAAACGGAAACACGTCTTTTAGTGATTCTTCCTTGATGTTGACGATACTCAATTTAATTTTAATTGAAATTTACTAGAAAATTTAGGTTGGTGTGAATATAGTTCACACATTGTTGGACATGGATCTCGATCTTCATGCCTTTCTCCTTTTATCAATGTTTGCGTAGGCCACCTACCGTACGACTATTGTGGACCGACCGTCACACAAGAAAAGTGTCTTCTACTGTGCAATCTTTTGAATCGAGGAACAATATGACCTGAAAATGGCTTTTCGAAAGTTTTAGAAGAACAGGTCTCTGGCTGATGGACCAGGTTTCAACTGAACTCTTCAACTACTTCCGAGCAGCTATGGATAAAGTTTATTAGCGGGAGAAGAACGGCGGATAGAATTTGTTGTGGTAAATTTTACCGCAACAAATCCCACTCTCACCTCCTCGGAAGTGAGCTTACATTTCGTGAGAACTGTAACAAACTTCCAACGATGTGCCTATGATTTGAAGGTATGGGATAAGGACTTTCCATCAGAAAAAAAAATTCAAATAACCCTCAAATCATATTTGCCAGTGCCAAAAACTTATCTGGCTGTGAATTGTAAAATAATAAAAAAAATAAGCTACGTTAACGTTAATCGTTTTCGGATGCATCGTTATACGGTTTTAAATCTTTGACGTGCCAAGTCCCGCGCTCTTTATTATTATTATCTTGAAGTACGTATGTCCAAGGTGACACACGTTTCTTAATCAAAAACGGACCGACAAACTTCGGTGCTAATTTGGCTGCATAGTAGCTCGCGGCATCCGATAACGTGAAGTTCCTTCGCCAAACCATGTCGCCGATGTGATATTGTATATCACGCCGTCGAAGGTTATAAGCTTCTGCAGCTCTCTTAGATGCTGCCTTCAACTTCGTCTCAATATCCTTTCTCAGTTCCCGAAAACGTTCGGTGATCTCACCCAGATCTTGAACATCCTCGGAACTCTCTCCTACAGTTGGTGCTTCCTGACCCGAAGTCACCATGTCCCTTCCAAAATTGGCGTAGCAGGGTGAAACACCTAAAACTTCGTGTTGTGACGTGCGAATTGCACACGCTACTTTGCTTAGTTGTGAATCCCACACTCAGTGGTTTTCAGCAACGTAAGCTCGTAACGTCGTCTTAAGGATCTGGTTGATCCTTTCTGCAGGGTTAGCCTGCGGATGGTAGTGCGCCGTGAAGCGTAGTTGGGACGCATATGCGTCACAAAGCGTTTTGAGTTCCTTAGAACGGAACTGTGGACCATTGTCACAAATAGTGACTTTTGGTATGCCAAAAAGCAGGAAAACATTGTCTTCCAGTTCCCTACAAATTACCTTAGCCGTAGCCGACCTTAGCGCAAATAGCAGTGGAAACTTAGTAAAGTAATCCACTACTGTTAATATATAAATAAAACCCCTACTAGATTTTGGAAGTGGCCCTACTAAATCTATACAAATCATCTCCCAAGTTGATTTGACTCCTACTCTTTCCTTCATCAAACCAGCTGGCTTCTCATTAATTGGCTTAACCTGTTGGCAAACTTTACAGCTCCTAACATATTTTGTGATATCGGCCCTCATCTTTGGCCAGTAAAACTTCGCTGCAATTCTGGCAAACGTTTTCCTAACTCCCATGTGACCCGCTAAAGGACCATCATGGTTCTCCTGTAAAATACCTATCCTCTCATTTTTCCCTATCACTCTCTTCCATTCCTGATTGGTTTCATGAACTACTATATGATTGGGCTTTACGAGTTTGAACAACTTGCCTTGTTCAACCCTCCAAGCCGGATACCTAAGTGGATTTGTATATACTTCTGAAATCATTTTTAACACCCAATGATCTAAAACCTCTTCCGAGAAACCACCCAACTGCGGCACTCCCCGAGACAGCATATCCGGAACCACATGCTCTTTCCCCTTACGATGAATGATTTCGTAGTCGAACTGTTGTAACCTAATAGCCCATCTAGCTAACCTACCCTGCGGATCTTTCAAATTACTTAACCATATCAGTGAGTAATGATCAGTTACTACTGTAAACCTAACACCCTCGAGATAAGGCCTCAATTTCTCAATAGCCCACAGTACCGCTAAACATTCCTTTTCTGTAGTGCTATAGTTACGCTCTATTCAAAGACCTACTAAGGTAACAGACAACCTTTTCCCCTTCCTCAAAGTTTTGCGATAAAACTGCACCGATCCCATAATCTGAAGCGTCTGTTTGTACGACGAATGGTCGCTTAAAATCTGGGCATGTGAGTATAGGTGCTGTCACCAAACACTCCTTTGCCTTCCTAAAGCTATCCTCACATTCCGTTGTCCAACTGAACTTCCTATTTTTCTTAAGTAGGTCCGTTAAGGGCCTTAGCAACTCTGCGAAATTCGGTACGAAACGTCTGTACCATGAAACTGTCCCTATAAAGCTCCTAGCCTCTTTAACATTCCTCGGTGCTGGAATCCTAACCATACTTTCTACTTTTTCTGGATCTACATGTAATCCGTTCTGATCAACTATATACCCTAAAAATTTCAAGGATGACATGCAAAAGTTGCACTTCTCCTTGCTAACCTTCAAACCTGCCTCACATAATCTTTTCAAAACCTCATTCAGAATTTCGAGATGTTTCTCAAAAGTTTCTGAAATGATGATAATGTCGTCTAAATAGACGAAAACGAATAGCTTTAAATCGTCACCCAAAACCGTGTCGATGAATCTCTGCCACGTCGGCGTCGCGGGCGAGTTGTGAAGGCCAAAAGGCATTCTCCTAAACTGATAAAGACCCCTCCCAGGAACCGTGAAAGCAGTAAAGGGTTTTGATTCTGCCTCCATCGGTATCTGCTAGTAAGCTGACTTGATATCCAGTGAAGACAAGAACCTAGTGTTGCGGTAAAATTTACCACAACAAAAACCCTCTTACGATAGTTTGTCCGAGAACCTTATTCTCTTGATTTTGGTCGCAGCTGCATGGTTCTGGGTGAGTTGAGGGCAGCCATGGTCCCATCAACCAGTGGCGTACTCACAGAGAACCCTGCAAAAGCAACCAACCATTTGCGAGTAGAACGGACGGTTCTACAAAACTCTTTACCCATCCTATTCATTTTCCGATTCCTTTTTACCTACCCCATCTTTCCACCTGGATTATCATCAATCGTGTCGAGCCAGCAGGTTGGCTGGAGACTCGCACGCAACTCTGTGTGTGAATATTGGGTAATGACAGAAGGAGTCTGTCTAGATGATCAAAAACACAAACCAGCACTAACCATACCATAATACATCACATACACAAACCACACGAAGAAACACTAATCCCAGATATACACACACTCACACTGATACACAAATCATCCATCACACATTTACACACAAATCAGTCATCATCCACATACAACAACAGTGATACACAAGTTGGCCAACACACAATCACCCACCACATATACACACAAATCATCCATCACACATATACACTCAAATCATCCATCACAAATATACACACAAATCAGTCATCATCAACATACAACAACACTGATACACAAGTTGATCAACACCAAATCATTAATGGCAAAGTACCCAACGAACATACTTTTCTATGGCCGAGTGCCCAACTTTTAACTTTAATTTTAACTTTTACAAATCGCCACTTAAATTTTTTGCAGGAAAAGCACGTTATTTGTCAGTCTTCCCCTGTTAAAAATCTGAACAAAAGTCCACCAGATGTAGGCTGTAAAAATACGCGTTAACAATTTTTCCTCCTTCTCTTCGAAACATTTTACTACGTCGTTACTAGAAAAATTGTCTGCAGACCCGTTCTGCACATAACTTTTCCAACCACCGATGTAGCTTACCTTTTAGTTGCACAGAATGGTGCATGTCTTCGCTTTATCGCTTTCGCTACAAAAAAGGCACTGAACTCTTCCGTCAGCTGTAAGCCGACCATAATTTCCCAAGATCGTGGAAATTTGGTGGCTAAGGGGAATATTGAGAGACAGTAGGGTATTCCAAATAAAACGGTAGTCCTCTCACGCAAAACGCTGATTGGTGCTAAATATCCGTAATGGAACCCACTGTGGCTGAATGAACGGCCAAGACAAACGACGATCATGAAGAAGCTTGATGAGAGAGTTAGGGAAGTCACTTCATTGTTGGCTATGAGACATAGAGGTTTTGAAGAAAAAGCGATAAAGCGATTTTGGAAGAAAATTGATATTTGAGCAGCCATATTGGTTTAGATTTTAAATTTTGATTTAAAAAGTTCCAAGTTGCAAGTCTTGTAACTTGACTGAATTAGTAATTACTTGAGCAATTTTCTTGTTTCCTTCCGTGTGGATAAAGGGTTCTGGCAGAACGGGCCAGCACAGAATTTCCCAGCAGGAAAACTTGGAAAAGTGTCAGTTTAGGACACAGGAATTGAAGGAGCAACAATTGGTTAAAAAGATAAGTAGAGTGAAAATTTTTCTTGTGCATTGTGCGTCTTTTGAACTTTGTGCCGTTTTGCTTGCATTTGTGAATATAATTCTAGTTGACTTTTGTGCCGATAATTTCCCGTATTTTGAGGGACTCGCGACCTTTTTCATTGCCATACGGCATTTTCAAGACAGCACGATAACGGGCTTTTCTTGCTTCCTTGACTTTGGCGAAACTATTGTTTGCGCTCTTACTTTTCTTACATCTTCTAAAAAACTATTATAACTCTATATTTTCGAAAAGATTTGGGTTTTTAATCCTAATCTCTTAAGGTTTTCCCAACACCATTACTTCGACATTAAAAAAAATTTTACTTTACATATACTCTAAAACTATCTTTTGTTTCCACTCAAATTCGTTCAAATTCCTGGGTCGTATTTTCCTTTTTCTTTACTTTTCAGCAAAGGTTTGAAAATTCCTTTTACTAAAAAAAATTTTCTGGCGCCCACTAAATTTCGTTGACCCTCGGACTAACGAAAATTTTATTACCTTTTATCAAATAAAATACCATCTACCTATCTCAAATATTAATTTAATCAAGCGCTTTTCCATCGAACACACCCCCAGCTGGAGCGGCCGTGGTATCAGCACAAATTGTTGCTGGACGCACTTTTCATTCTTCCCAGCGAACAAACACACCTGTCCATTAAACGATAAACGTCATTCAATCGAAAATTTTCCCCGCGTGCATTTCGACTGTGCAATTGCTTTTCTTGTTTCAATTGTTTGGAATCGGAAATTCCATTTATTTTAGTCCGCGGTTTACAAGTCCGCACTCAACCTAAATTAGTAAATTAACGTAAAAAAATATAATAAGAAAAAGATCCTTGTGCTGTGGAAAGAATAAGTGCAACAAGTGGCGCCCAACGTGGGGCCTTTGGAAAAGTTAAGAATCTTTTTTACAAGCGGTTTTGGTTTGTGAATAAACCTGTGATTGTGTCGTTCCTTTGTGTTTTTTTTGCAAAATTTTTGTGAATTATTGATACTGTTGGTTTTTTTCTATTCCTAGGTTTTGTGCAATCAAGTTTGATTCCAGTTAAAAGTTTTGGTGGATTTTTGTTTGCTGTTTGATCGGTGGAAAGTGGATAAGTATACGTACATATATTCGTACAAGCAGTATACTTTCAACAAGTAAGGTTTTATTTTTCTTTTTTCTCATTTACATTGTTGTTTGCACAGCATTTTGCTGGTAGCAAATAGATTGTTCTTATTATATTCTGTTGCTTACATTTTATTTTTTTTCTCGCCAACAAATACCTTTTACATTTGCCTAAAATATATATATATATCCAATTATCCATACATTATTGAAATCGTTTGTTGTCAAATTGCGGGATTCTTTTTTTTTCAATAAGAGTTTTTGGGGTGAGCTGCTATAGCTTTAGTAGTGTGTGTATGTGACTGCGATTGCAATTGCCAATTTTGGAGTTGCCGTGCAATATTTTTTTTGTTTTTTGATATTTGATTAGGAGTGAAAATTAGCAAATTATTTTCTTGGGTAGGATTTATTATTGCAAGTGTAAAGTAGGTTGAGCATAAATTGAAAAAGTTGTAGGAAGTGTTTTTTTTTTGTGCAAGGTGTTCAATAGTTTTTTGGGGTTGTTAAATTGAATTCGTGTTCGATACAGGACTCGAAACTGAAAGACTGTCGAAGTTTTGTTGTTTTTTTTTAGAATAGAGATTAAAGCGAGTTATTTTTGTGATTCCGAAATCAATTGTTTGTTTTTAAAAGTTTTTTGAAGTTTTTTTTGAGATCGAGTATAGTGAAAGTTTGATATTTCTAGTTTTAAACAGTTTTATATCGAAGGTTTTGAGGAAATTTGGTTGAGTTATTTTGAGATTTAGCGAGTGACTGGAGTGAAAATCAGGTTTTGTTTTGTTGTGTGTTGAAGTAGTTTGAGAAGTTTGAAAATGAATATTGGACGATTAGCAGCGGACGAACTGGCATATGAGATGCAGATTCGTGGTTTGAAAGTGGGTACTGTGGAAGTGATGAGGAAAGCCCTCAGATCTTCAAGAGTGTTAGAGTCTCGGGGGACTTTGGAAAACTCGAAGAGTTATCCGTTTAGTTTTGAGGAGGATAGAGTGGCTGTGAAAGCAAAGACGGAAGAGATTAGGGTTCTTTTGGAAGATCCTCCGAAAGATCCGAAATCTTCACAATGTGTGAAATTAATTACAAAGATTGAGTGGGCACTAGGGCGTATTGGTAGGGCAGTTTGTGAGGATGAGAAGGATGAAGAAGACCAGAGTGAGTTAAAGAATGAATTGTTGATACTATTAGGAGTGCTTATGGGTGATAGTGGAGATAGCGATTTGGAGGATGAAATTCCGAAGAAGGTTGTAGCGTCAGGAGTTTCAGGTGGCGGCTCGGTGAGCGTAAGTCCATTGCAAGTTGCAAGTTCAAATTTGAGAAATTCAAGGGCAAGGGAACAGGATAGTGAAAATAATGCAGCTGTTGAGAGAATGACTGCGATGCGAATGAATGAGCAAGGAAGTGTTAAGGGTGAGAGTGATGCTCGTATTAGAGAACTTGAAAGAGAGATTGGACGAATACGATTGTTGAGAGAAACTGATAGGGAGACTAGGGTGAATAGGGAAACTGGAGGAGTGAGTAGGGAGATTTTAGGGAATAGAAGGTTAGGTGATGCTGAAGCTTCAACAAGTGAAGCAGCTCATAGGGATGAACCAGTTAGTAATGGTTCAAATGTAGGATTTTTAGAGCAGCTAGTAAATGGGATGAGTGTATTGAATGGGTCTAATGGTAAATATTCTGAGTGAATTGGGAAATGGAATGTCAAGTTTTCAGGCGAGTCAGATAGTTTTTCGTTGAATGCGTTTTTAGAAAGGGTCGAGGAACTTCGTTTTGCTAACGATGTTCCGGTAGCCCATTTGTTTAGATCAGCAGCAGTATTACTCACGGGGAAGGCCCTTATGTGGTACCGAACCGTGAGGGATGATTTATCAACCTGGGGAGAGTTGGTAAAAGAATTGAAGGCGGAGTTCCTACCCACGAATTACGATGATCTCCTCTTGGAGGAGATTAATCGTCGTTCCCAAGGGAAGGATGAAACCTTAGGGGGGTACATATCAGTGATGAGGACTTTGTTTAGGCGGTTGTCGGAACCGATTTCAGAGGGAAGAAAACTAGCAATTTTGAAAAAGAACGTGGACCCATTCTTCCAACAGCTGATTGCGTGCGCCAAGCCGGCAACGGTGAAGGAACTCGCATCACTGAGTAGGGAGCTGGACACGCTAAATGTAAATATGGATACGTTTACCCCACCATCGAAGGGGAAGAATCTTCTCGAACCAGAGTGTGGTTACAAACCGGTTGCGGCTGTGCAACAACGGGTTGCTGTCGTAGACCCTGCCCCGGAGAATCCTCATCGTTGTGTCAAATGTTTCAATTGCAATCAGGAAGGTCACTTTGCTTCTGCTTGTTCCGCTTCTAGGAAATGTTTTGGATGTGGTGCTTCTGGTGTGTCAAGGGGTGAATGTAGGCGTTTTTCGGGAAATGGGCAACGGGCTCTCGGGTCAGCAGGCCGAGTAGCTCGTCGGAATTAGATAGGTCGCCTGCTGGCGACCAGTTGGAGGACGTTCATTTAGGTTTTACTCTTGCGGCAAGTGATAGGGACATAAGGCCATATTTAGGAGTTTTTATTTATGGGATTAAGTTTTTAGGCTTATTAGATTCAGGTGCCTCCCGAACCATAGTTGGTGGTGAGGGTTGGAAAATTTTACAAGATTTAGGGCTTAGCGTAGGGAATTCAAATATTAGATCAGTAGCATTAGCAGATGGGAAGGGTGTAGGAGTTTTAGGTTCTCTGTCTCTCCCGATGGTAGTTGAGGGTAGGATCAACTTTTGATCTTGGGTGCAGATTTTTGGGCACAAGCGGGTATAGTCCCGGATTTAAGATCAGGAGTTTGGAGTTTTTCCGAAGAGCAGAGAATAGCTGCGATATCGGACGTAGGTAGTATTAGGGAAAAGTCTGAGTTGAGTGCGGATGAGAGTAAAAAGTTAGAATCTGTTATTGAAGATATGTTTAATAGTATGAGTGAGGGATTAGGATGTACAAATCTCGTAGAGCATAGGATTAGGACGTCCGCAGAACCGATCAAACAACGGTATTACCCGGTCTCACCGGCAATACAGGAGCACATCGACAAAGAATTAAAGGAAATGTTGGACGCAGGGGTAATCGAGAAATCGAAAAGCCCTTGGGCGTCCCCAATATTAGTAAAAAAGAAAGACGGTTCGTATCGGTTCTGCGTAGACTATAGGAAGTTAAATGAGGTTACTGATAGGGATGCTTACCCTCTACCGTTTATATCAGCCATTTTGGACAAGCTCCGAAATGCTAGATTTTTGTCTTCCTTAGACATTAAGTCTGCCTATTGGCAGATACCAATGGAGGAAGCTTCTAGGAAGTATACGGCCTTTACCGTACCGGGTAGAGGATTATTTAAATTTTTGAGGATGCCTTTTGGGCTACACAACTCCCCGGCGACATGGCAAAGGTTTATTGACGACGTTCTGGGTCCCGACTTGGAACCGTTCGTCTTCGCATACTTGGATGACATCATCATCGTCACCGATTCTTTCGAAAAACATCTCGAAATATTGCAGGAAGTTTTTAAACGGTTGAGGGAGGCAGGATTAAAAGTAGGTAGGGAAAAGTGTAATTTCTGTAGGCCTTCCTTGAAGTTTCTAGAATACGTTGTAGATAGGAACGGACTTCATGTCGATCCTGAAAGGGTCGAAAGTATGGTGAAGATTCCACCACCCAAGAACGTCAAGGAAGTTAGGAGTTTTGTAGGGACCATTTCATGGTATAGGAGATTTGTACCAAATTTTCCAGGTTTAGTTAGGCCCCTGACTGATTTGTTAAAGAAGAATAAAAAGTTTGTGTGGTCGAATGAATGTTTGGTTACGGCACCGATTCTGACCTGTCCAGATTTTTCTCGACCATTTGTCGTTCAGACTGATGCGTCGGATTATGGAATCGGAGCTGTACTGTCGCAAAGTTTTGATGAGGGTGAAAAGGCTATTTGTTATATTAGCCGATCACTGAATAGAAGTGAGAGGAATTACTCAACTACGGAGAAGGAGTGTTTGGCAGTCATGTGGGCCATTGAGAAGTTGAGGCCGTATTTGGAAGGTGTCCAATTTACGGTTATAACTGATCACTATTCCTTAGTGTGGTTGAGTAATCTCAAGGATCCTCAAGGGAGACTAGCGCGTTGGGCCATTCGGCTACAACAATTCGATTTTAAGATTATCCACCGAAAGGGGAAAGAACATGAAGTTCCTGACATGTTGTCGCGAGGAGTGCCGGAGTTAGCTGGTATCTCAGAAGCGGATCCTGACCCTTGGATAGTCAAAATGAAATCGGCTGTTGAGAAGGATCCTTTGTTGTATCCATCGTGGAGAGTTGAGAATGGTAGGCTTTTAAAACATGTCAGAGCGAGTCATGTTTTGGTTAATAAACGTGGTAATGAATGGAAGTTAGTGATAGGAAAAAAAGATAGGTTAGGGATTTTAGAAAAATGTCATGATGGTCCATTAGCAGGACACATGGGCATACGAAAAACTTTTGCTAGGGTAGTTGAGAAATATTATTGGCCTAAAATGAGAGGAGATATAACTAGATATGTTAGGAACTGTAGGACTTGCCAACAAGTGAAGCCGATGAATGAGAAACCAGCTGGTTTGCTGACAGAAAGGGAAGGTACTTCTAAACCATGGGAAATGATCTGTGTGGACCTGGTGGGTCCGCTTCCAAAATCATCGAGGGGTTTTATCCACATTCTGACTGTGGTCGACTATTTCACCAAATTCCCTTTGTTGTTTTCGCTTCGGTCTGCAACTGCTAGGTGGGAATGTAAGGAGCTTGAAGAGAATGTGTTCCTGTTGTTTGGTGTTCTGAAATGGATTGTGTGTGATAACGACCCCCAATTTCGCAGTAAAGAACTGCAGTCCCTGTGTGCAGAATACGCGTCGAATCTGAGGTATACTGCACATTACCATCCCCAAGCTAACCCTGCGGAACGAATCAATCAAATAATCAAAACAACGTTGAGAGCTTATGTCTCTGAAAACCATCGGAGTTGGGATACGCAGCTGGCAAAGGTGGCCTGTGCGATCCGAACATCACAACATGAAGTATTATGTTTTTCCCCTTACTTCGCAAATTTTGGCAGAAACATGGCCACTAGTGGTCGTGACTTCGATTCGAGGATCGATGGTGAAGAGAGTCACCAATCACAGAAAGAGATAGGAGCTCAATTTAAGAAGCTCAGAGATGACATAGCTAAGAAGCTAGGGGCAGTGACTAAGAAGTCGGCCCAGATTTATAATCTGCGCTGGAGAGACACGCAGTATCAACCTGGCGATCTCGTGTGGCGTAGAAACTTTGTTCTCTCAGACGCTGCGAACTATTATGCTGCGAAATTGGCACCAAAGTTTGTTGGGCCTTTTCGCATCAGCAAGCGCTTGTCACCTTGGACATACGCACTCAAAGATGATAAAGGGAAAGATCGCGGAACGTGGCACGTTAAAGAACTCAAGCCGTTTGTTGATGAGGCCAATGAAAGTACAAGTCCCTTATTTTAAATTAACGTAATTTATTTTATTTTGTTTTGTAATATTTTTTTTTATTTTTTAATATAGTTCAAACCTGATCGCTACATCTTTCCCTTTCATTTTGCTTTGTTTTTATTTTTAATCTAACTTTTTTTTTCTCATTCTTAAAACTCATTCTTTTTTTTATTATTATTCTTTACAATTTACACTTTCTTCAGTTTTACTTTCCTTCTTTTATTAATTTTCTCGAACTCGGTTATATACTTTGTCTTGATGGAGCTTATACTTGTGTTGTTTACCCATCCATTTGTTTCCTCTTTTCTCCTGTGTGTGTGTGTTAAGACTTTAGGAAATGGTTTACGTTTCTTGCGAAAAATAAACACATTTCCTGGGAGGTAAGGGTGGGATTTGTTGCGGTAAAATTTACCACAACAAAAACCATCTTACGATAGTTTGTCCGAGAACCTTATTCTCTTGATTTTGGTCGCAGCTGCATGGTTCTGGGTGAGTTGAGGGCAGCCATGGTCCCATCAACCAGTGGCGTACTCACAGAGAACCCTGCAAAAGCAACCATTCATTTGCGAGTAGAACGGACGGTTCTACAAAACTCTTTACCCATCCTATTCATTTTCCGATTCCTTTTTACCTACCCCATCTTTCCACCTGGATTATCATCAATCGTGTCGAGCCAGCAGGTTGGCTGGAGACTCGCACGCAACTCTGTGTGTGAATATTGGGTAATGACAGAAGGAGTCTGTCTAGATGATCAAAAACACAAACCAGCACTAACCATACCATAATACATCACATACACAAACCACACGAAGAAACACTAATCCCAGATATACACACACTCACACTGATACACAAATCATCCATCACACATTTACACACAAATCAGTCATCATCCACATACAACAACAGTGATACACAAGTTGGCCAATACACAATCACCCACCACATATACACACAAATCATCCATCACACATATACACTCAAATCATCCATCACAAATATACACACAAATCAGTCATCATCAACATACAACAACACTGATACACAAGTTGATCAACACCAAATCATTAATGGCAAAGTACCCAACGAACATACTTTTCTATGGCCGAGTGCCCAACTTTAAACTTTAATTTTAACTTTTACAAATCGCCACTTAAATTTTTTGCAGGAAAAGCACGTTATTTGTCAGTCTTCCCCTGTTAAAAATCTGAACAAAAGTCCACCAGATGTAGGCTGTAAAAATACGCGTTAACAATTTTTCCTCCTTCTCTTCGAAACATTTTACTACGTCGTTACTAGAAAAATTGTCTGCAGACCCGTTCTGCACATAACTTTTCCAACCACCGATGTAGCTTACCTTTTAGTTGCACAGAATGGTGCATGTCTTCGCTTTATCGCTTTCGCTACAAAAAAGGCACTGAACTCTTCCGTCAGCTGTAAGCCGACCATAATTTCCCAAGATCGTGGAAATTTGGTGGCTAGGGGGAATATTGAGAGACAGTAGGGTATTCCAAATAAAACGGTAGTCCTCTCACGCAAAACGCTGATTGGTGCTAAATATCCGTAATGGAACCCACTGTGGCTGAATGAACGGCCAAGACAAACGACGATCATGAAGAAGCTTGATGAGAGAGTTAGGGAAGTCACTTCATTGTTGGCTATGAGACATAGAGGTTTTGAAGAAAAAGCGATAAAGCGATTTTGGAAGAAAATTGATATTTGAGCAGCCATATTGGTTTAGATTTTAAATTTTGATTTAAAAAGTTCCAAGTTGCAAGTCTTGTAACTTGACTGAATTAGTAATTACTTGAGCAATTTTCTTGTTTCCTTCCGTGTGGATAAAGGGTTCTGGCAGAACGGGCCAGCACAGAATTTCCCAGCAGGAAAACTTGGAAAAGTGTCAGTTTAGGACACAGGAATTGAAGGAGCAACAATTGGTTAAAAAGATAAGTAGAGTGAAAATTTTTCTTGTGCATTGTGCGTCTTTTGAACTTTGTGCCGTTTTGCTTGCATTTGTGAATATAATTCTAGTTGACTTTTGTGCCGATAATTTCCCGTATTTTGAGGGACTCGCGACCTTTTTCATTGCCATACGGCATTTTCAAGACAGCACGATAACGGGCTTTTCTTGCTTCCTTGACTTTGGCGAAACTATTGTTTGCGCTCTTACTTTTCTTACATCTTCTAAAAAACTATTATAACTCTATATTTTCGAAAAGATTTGGGTTTTTAATCCTAATCTCTTAAGGTTTTCCCAACACCATTACTTCGACATTAAAAAAAATTTTACTTTACATATACTCTAAAACTATCTTTTGTTTCCACTCAAATTCGTTCAAATTCCTGGGTCGTATTTTCCTTTTTCTTTACTTTTCAGCAAAGGTTTGAAAATTCCTTTTACTAAAAAAATTTTCTGGCGCCCACTAAATTTCGTTGACCCTCGGACTAACGAAAATTTTATTACCTTTTATCAAATAAAATACCATCTACCTATCTCAAATATTAATTTAATCAAGCGCTTTTCCATCGAACACACCCCCAGCTGAGCGGCCGTGGTATCAGCACAAATTGTTGCTGGACGCACTTTACATTCTTCGCAGCGAACAAACACACCTTTCCATTAAACGATAAACGTCATTCAATCGAAAATTTTCCCCGCGTGCATTTCGACTGTGCAATTGCTTTTCTTGTTTCAATTGTTTGGAATCGGAAATTCCATTTATTTTAGTCCGCGGTTTACAAGTCCGCACTTAATCTAAATTAGTAAATTAACGTAAAAAAATATAATAAGAAAAAGATCCCTGTGCTGTGGAAAGAATAAGTGCAACACTAGCACCTCGAAGCCTATCTAAAATTGCATTAATATATGGAAGTGGGTACGCGTCCCTATCTGTGTTCTTATTTAGCTTCCTATAATCCACGCAGAATCTATAGGAGCCTTCTTTCTTTTTAACTAATATTATTGCAGATGACCAAGCACTAGTCGATCTCTCAATAACACCTGCCTCTAACATTTCAATAAGTTCCCTATCTATATGTTCCTGCATTGCCGGGGAGACCGGATAATACCTTTGTTTTATAGGCTTTGCCGACGTCCTAATCTTATGTTCGACTAAAGTCGTACACCCTAAGCCCTCAGGCATCTTCCTAAAAGATTCTTGAATTAATATTTCTAATGTTTTTAATTCCCTAACACTCAATTCCGAACGTTCTGTAATAGAACAGATCGAAATTGAACTATCCTGTTCTGAAAAACTCCAGATACGGGACCTCAAATCTGGGACAATACCTGACAGCGCCCAGAAATCTGCGCCGAGGATCACCGTATGTGGCAACGACGGAATGACTAAACAGTCTACTAATATGGCCCTATCCTCAACTATAATTGGAAGAGAGATCGTCCCTAACACTTCGACTCCTGTTCCATCTGCCAAACACACGCAGTGAACAGTGTCCTTCCTACTGATAAGCCCTAAATTCTGCAGGATTTTCCATGCGTCCCTACCTATTATAGTTCGAGTAGCTCCTGAATCTTATAATCCTAAAAATCTCGAACCATAAATGCTAACTGTTAAATAAGGTCTCCTATCACTACCGTTTGCCTCTAAAGTGAACCCTAAATGAACCCTATCTGCCAGCTGGTCTCCAGCAGGCGACCCTCTCACTGTCTGCGGACTTCCCGCTTGCTGGTGCAGGAGCCCGTTTCCCATTTCCCGAACACTTCCTACAATTTTGCCTAGTCACCCCCGCAGCCCCGCAACCAAAACACCGCCTAGGAGCGGAACAACTACTGGCAAAATGGCCTGATCCATTGCAATTGAAACACCTAACGGAAGAATTCTGTCGAGATTGGTTCGACGATTGGGCCTGACGAGTGGTTACGTTGTTCTCCGCAACAACCGCAACCGAAGTATTCTCTACACCTACGTATGCTAGATCCGGTTCTAGCAAAGTCCTATTACTCCTAACATTGGGTGGGGAACAAACGCCTCAACATTTGCCCTAACTGCTTCTAAATTACGACCTAACGCGACCAAATCCGACACGCAGCTTGGCTTAGCCAACCCAAGTTGGGTTTGGTAGAAAGGTGTCAAGTTCCGCTGAATCATTGACAACTTCCTATTTTCCGAAATGGGATCATTTAACCGACCGAACAAATTTTGCATCGTTGCAACGTAAGCGCCTATCGTTTCATCCTTCCCTTGTGTGCAGTGCCTAATCTCATCGAGGAGCTGATCATCATAGTTAGGAGGCAGAAACTCTAGTTTCAACTCCTTAACTAGTTCTGACCATGAATTAACAGAAATCCTAATCGCCCTAAACCAAATCAACGCTAGAGCTCCACCGCTGCTCTAAAAAGATAAGCCTCCGAAATACCCCTAGCCTGTCTCATTTTCTCAACCCTTTCTAGAAATGAGTTCACTGAGGTCCCACAGCGCTCTCCAGTGAACTTCACTTCCCACTTCACAATATTGTGAAATTTCCTATCTACACTGTCTTGACTACAAATAGTATTTACCCGAGCACTAATATCTTGAGGTGCAGCTGAATGCTGCTTTGCGACCTCACTACCCTTTCCTGAACCTTTATCAAGCAAACCTTCTTCTTCTACTACGTCCTCATCATCATCCACATCTTCATCCTCATCCGCATCCCCATCCAAAATAGTCATCGCCATCACCACGTCATTTTTTAATTTCAATTTCACTTTCTCATCCTTCTCATTCTCAGGAATGCTCCTATCCAACCTATGCAGACACCATTCAACTTTACTCAAAATCTTCACATATTCCTTCGAAGTCTCCGACTTCGGAGGATTCTCTAACAATTTATTAATTTCTCCTAACTTCTTCTCTACTGCCGCTGAATCCTGTTCGAAAGTGAACGGATATGCGGGTGAAACAAAAGAATTCAAACGCTCTAGTTTAATAGCTACCCTAAGCGCTTTGCGCATGTCCTCCACAGTCCCTACATTCAACCCTCTACATTCTATTTCATAAATAATTTCATCCTGAGATAACCTATTCACCTGACTTAACTCCATTTTGCAAATATCTAAGAACTACCTAACCGAGTCTTGTAAAAAAACAAAAATAAAACGCAAAGAAAGTATAATAAAGCAATTATTTCTAAAATAAAACCTCGTTTAAGACTCGTTTGTGCAAAAATTTCAATCACACAGCAAAAACACACTTGAAATAAAATGTAATAAAAGAAATAGTAAAAAAAACTCGTTTGTGCAAATATTTCAATCGCACAGCAAAACACACAACAAAATAAGTACATTTGAAATAAAATATAATCAAAAGAAATAATAAAAATACTAGAAAAAAGAATTGAAACACAGCAATGTGATTAAAAAAAAAATCAAACAAACCAAAAGTACTAAGAGTATTAATACTTCCAGTGACAGCCCTGATCTTGGGTTGCAATGAATTTAAACACACAAGCACTAGCGTAATTTAATGCAAAAAGAAAAAAAATAATGGCAGATCTAAAAATTCGCGAAATGTCAAAAAAAAAACTCGAATCAAATTGAATTTGTTATCGCAGAAAGCACTTTATACAAAAATTAAGGAATTACTGACGCAACAAAAACCAAAAAAAAAACTCACAGTTTACTCCTGAACACAGATAATTCCTTGTCAAACTGTCCACTGCCTCTTCCACAGTATTTTCCTCCCCACAGATTCCAATCCTGATTCCAGACTCCGGTAATAATCCTATGTTCCCACTTCCACTGGCGAACAAATTGCAAAACTCTCACGCACTTCAGCTATAAAAAAAACACCAAGTAAATATTTTAACAATAAAGCACTTTAATAGAAACTTCCCTAATGCCAATTGTTACCGAATTTATACGAACCGAACTTTAAACTATTGATTTAAAATGTTGGAAATCGATTCCAAATACCGCGAGCAAAGTTAAAAAAAAAAAAACGTAAACGATACGAAAAAGAATATATTTATTCGCGAAACTAAATTGGGATGTCAACAATCCCGATTCCCGACGTGCGCGAGTTATGTGGCCACACAAACCATATCCAATAGCCAAGACACGAGTGCAATCGACTCCGGTCATCGACCAGTTACCTGTCAGCATTTTCCCATCAGCTACACACGAGTCTACACACGAGTCCCACTGACCCTAGCCATCAACTACAACCGTCAGCATAGTCAGCATATTCCCATCAACGGTCAACCAGCACTAATGCAATTCAACACCCTTTATTGAACTTATTATTTATTTGTATTTCCTTTGCATTCATTTTTGTTACCTATAAAAGCTTGTCATTTCCATTTTAAATTTGAGTCTGAATAAATAATCCAAGTAGCACAAAGTAACTTTTGTTTTTTTTACGGAAAGTCGCGGCAACCAACTTAACTCGCGCAACTTTCTTTTCTAAAACGAAATGTCAAAGTGACACAGGCTCGTGTTCGGCAACCAACAACACTTCAGTGCTGTCTCCCGTAGCTCAGCCTGATGGGTGGGTTCGATTTGATATTCCTTTTTAATCCGATTCGATTAAAAGGGAATATCAAATAATTATAAAATAATGTCTCGTGTGAATCAAACTCTGATGAGTGAGAGTACTAGGGCGTACTAACTCACTTTTAATATGGGCGCCAGGAAACCTTTTAAGATGGTGGTTTGCCTTAACCAAAGCTGAAATAGTAGCGAAAAAAAAGAAAGAAAGACTAGGAAGAAAAGAAATGAAACAGTATGAAATTTCTGAAGGAAATTATAGATTTTTATTATATTTTTAGGGTGTCTGGGAAACCGTGGTAAAACCTGGATTAAAACCCAGAATCTTTTCGATATAAAAGTAAATGTACAGAGTTGTTTTCCAGAGCTAAGAAAAGTTGAAAGTTAAGTAAGGAAACAAACAGATTGATGTGTCGTTTGAACAGAAGAAGGAATCACGAAAGAAAAGTTTCCGAAATAAAAGAAGTAATGATAGAAGTAAATGAAAACGGTCGCGAGTCCCGCAATCTCGGAATAGAAAAGAAAAACGTTAGGTCAACGAAGGCCTAGCGGATCAAAATTTTGCCGCAAATAAGACGACTCTAAAGTGGTTCGAAAAATCCTTGAAAATATTGGATTTTTCGAAGCGAACAGTAGAAAAGAAAAAAGAAAGAAAATACTTAGCTCTTCTAATATACTCCTGCACTCGTTGAGAAAATACCCTGTCTGGATTCCTCAATTTCCACAATCGAATTCCCAACCGGAATTTTGCCGCAAAGTCGGCTTCACAGAAAATCTCCAAAACAAAATCGCAATAAAAACGCAAAATATTCGCAAATAATTTTTTGCACGCTTTCTCTGTATCTTTACACTTTCGTCGCCAAAAGCAAAGAGACCATCAAGATGGCGGGTTTTTCCCATCCATCCGGCATCGGCCATGCAGCCATCCTCTTCAGACCTTTAAGCGTCGTGTTGTTCGGTCTCATTTTTACTGCAGCATTCCGCCATTAGGCTGGGATGTGCAAGTGAGATGTCACGAATCAACTACCCGCGGTCCTTTGCGTTCAGGTGATGTGATCACCAGTTGTTCACGCCATCTACGGTTCACTAGTATGTACCACTCCTCCTTGCACATCTCTGGTGCTGGAGTGAGTGATACATACTCAACCGCACCCAACTTCACGATGGTGTGAACACTGCCGGCCTGCCAAGAAACGTCAGCCATGACATGTGGTTTTTCTCTTCACTTTTGGCATTTGAGCAGCAAAAACGTGCTTTAATTTTTATTTTTTGGTGGCCTCCCCACATATATATATCTTTTGTCTTTGATAATGTCATGTAATAAAAATTGTAACAACACAAAGAAAAGTAATTAATTAAAAAACGAAATACAAATAAAGGAAAGAAAAAATCTCGTATATCAAAAACATTTGGTCCATCAAGCCGCATCATTGCAATAACCATACCGTCGTCATCGTCGCCACTTTGGACGAGTTTTTTTTGGTTACATCGTCGCCACTTTGGACGAGTTTTTTTTTTTGGTTACATCGTCGCCACTTTGGACGAGTTTTTTTGGTTACATCGTCACCACTTTGGACGAGTTTTTTTGGTTCCATCGTCGCCATTTTGGACGAGTTTTTTTTGGCTCCATCGTCGTCGCCTTGACGATCTACGTCGTCATCGTCGGTGGCCGCTAAAAGGAAATACTTTCGACATACCGTCGTCATCGTCGCCATTTTGGACGAGTTTTTTTTGGCTCCATCGTCGTCGTCTTGACGATCTACGTCGTCATCGTCGGTGGCCGCTAAAAGGAAATACCTTCGACATACCGTCGTCATCGTCGCCATCGTCGCGTCGTCCCATTGACGACCGCCATTTTGGACAATTGCGTTGCCCACATCGAGCCACAAATAATCATCGATTTTTTGGCTCCATTGTCGTCGTCTTGACGATCTACGTCGTCATCGTCGTTGGAAAGTGCGTGCCCAAGTTCTTTTGGCCGCTAAAAGGAAAATACTGTCGACATACCGTCGTCATCGTCACCATCGTCGCGTCGTCCCATTAACGACCGCCATTTTGGACAACTGCGTTGCCCACATCGAGCCACAAATAATCATCGATTTTTTGGCTCCATCATCATCGTCACAAACCTCCACCAGTTCCGTCGTCATCGTCACCATAGACGACGAGTTTACAGCGGTTCTACGATCGCTAGAGGAAACCACTGTCAACGCCGCCATCGTCGTCGTCATTATCAAATCTTCATCATCATCGTCACAATCCTCCAACATTTTGCGTCGTCATCTGAACCCATAGACGACGAGTCTACAGCGGTTCTTCTTCGACTTGAGAGATTGGTATTTACATACCGCAGTTCTACGACTGCAACATCGCCACATTCATCGCCGCCATCACATTGTCGTCATCAACATACACACATTCATCAGCACTCACAGTTCCAACACCAACACCAACACCAACAGCAGTTCCAGCAGCACATCACCATCACATACCAACATAGATTTTCTGGAAAAGAGAAAGATAATAAACAAGAAACGACAAATTTGTATTGGGGTAAGAATTTTGATCTCTTTTCATTGATTTCATTTGTAACCATTTTATACATTAGAAAAAAAATACATATATATTTTATTCCTATCTCATATTCTATTAAACAGTTGTGTGTGCGTTTGGTGGTTAGAAGGAAAATAAATTTAAAGTTTTTCAATTGTTTTTACAAAAAAAAAATAAATCTATATTTAAATGCATTGGTGCCTATGTTGCACAACCCTGCTTACTCATCCATAGTGTCATTTTTTCGCTGGTTCATTTTTCGTCTTAATTGGTTTGAAACTTTGTTCATGAAAAGAGTGTTGCCACTGCTATTCGTCCTGGGGTAGGAAATTATTTAATTCGTTGCCTTTTTGTGGGTTTTTCTTTTAAAGTTATTCCAAGTTTTTTTTTGGAAATTAATTCAATTTTATTTCGTCTTCATTGGTTTGGAACTTTGTTCATGAAAAGAGTGTTGCCACTGCTGTTCGTCCTGGGGTAGGAAATTATTTAATTCGTGCTTTTGTGGTTTTTTTTTTCTTAAAAGTTATTTCAAGGTTTTTTTTTTGGAAATGAATTTGCAATAATTATTTCTATTTACTGCCTTCGCAGAACGCATTTTCAAATTAGATCCTTTAGAAATAATTTATAACTTCGCGCTAAAATGTCTTTATTAGACGATTTTATTAATTCCGCTGACCAGCTGGTTAAATATTTTTCTAATGCGAAAGAGATCCCAGTAAAAAACCATACCCTAGGTACAATTGAAGCTCGTAAAGAGGAGCTAAAAAGTCTGTGGTCTGAGACAAAGTTAAATTATACCAAATGCCTTCGCTCTCCATCAGAGGATAGAGCAGATATAGAAACGCTTGAAAGGAAATACTCAAGCTCTAATGAAACGTATATAGCCAGCCGTATTTATAATCGCATAATAAACTCCGAACAACTTTATAACACGCTTATTCATTGAATAAATCAGAAATCGTATTTATAATCATTTTTCGTCAGTGAATAGGGGCTGAATAGCTTAAACGCAGAAATGTGTGTTTTAGGCGTGTTTTAAGCGTATTTTAGCGTATAAATGTCATTTGATTTTGAGTATTGAGTTGTCATTCAGTGGTTTATTTACAACTTTGAGAATTTTAAAAGCAACTAAAATCAAAATGGAAATGTACTCAAATTACATTAACTTTATGCATAATCTGGATGGTGTAAATGTGTTATCCACTGAAAGAAGTAGAGCGCAGAAAGTATACAAAAAAAGATTTTCCTTTAGTTATTTAGTTTTAGCTTATTAAGTTAGCTTTAGATATTTTATTTGTACTTGGAGTCACTTACACCGAACACCGAACGAAAATAAAAACAAAACAAAATTCTGTTGTCAGTTCAACCATTGAGTAACAAAAATAGAGAGTTTCTTTATGATTTTGACATAAGCGATGAATAACTATAATGGGTGATGAAAAAGATTATAAATAAGGATTTTTTATTCACTGAATAAAGTCTGAATAGGTTCTTATTCACTGAATAACTATTATGCGTTTTAAGCGTGTAATAGCAAAATCTAATAAATACGGCTGAGCGTGTTTAGGTCTGTTTTTAGAAATCCAAGTAAATCTACAGAATGAAGAGTTCAAAACACCTTTGACATCTTCGAGTAATTCTAATGCTTCATTAGTGGAAAAGTCGTCCTTTTCGCACTATTTAAAGTTACCTCCCTGTGATACACAGGTATTCAAAGGAGGTTATGTTTCATGGCCGTCGTTCCGTGACATGTTTAAAGCCGTATACTATGACCACCAAAGTTGACTGCTGTCGAAAAATTATTCCATTTGAGAGCGAAGACAAGTGATGAAGCTCATGACATCGTTAGTAAATTTCCCTTAACCAATGCAAGTTTTGAACTAGCTTGGGAAGCACTTCGGACACAGTATGAAAATAAGAGACTTCTGGTTAATAACCAAATAAAAATTTTATTCAACCTTCCTAGTTTTAAGGATGAAGTTCCTTCTGCTATTAAGACTCTTCAAAGAATTATAAATGATTGTAGGTCAGAACTTCATGCACACGATGTATGCACTAAAAATTGGGATCCAATGCTTATCTTCGCTTGCGCTAATCGATTGCCCCCCACCACACTCGCTTTATGGGAACAGTCACTTTCCAATCCTACAGAAATTCCTAAATGGGAAGAAATGGATAAGTTTTTGAGCAACCGTTTTCAAGTTTTGGAATCTATTTCTGATACCACCTCATCGCAAACTTCATCCGACAAATCTAGAATGGCATCAAGACAACATAGTCATGCACCAGTTAAGTCCTTTTCTCAAAATCCAAAACATGTTAATCTTTTCCACACAAAGGCACAAGAATTTGTATGCAAAGCGTGCTCTGGGAAGCATTATACCTATCCGTCAATGTCCACAATTCTTAAAATTGCCAGTGCTAGAGAGAATTGAGCTTGTAAGAAAAAACAAAATGTGTATCAACTGCCTGTCATTAAACCATGTTCTCAATCATTGTGCTAGCAGATATACCTGCAATACATGTAATCGACGACACCACTCCTTACTTCACATAACAAACAATTCTCAGGCCAATTCAAGTAATTTGAATAAAAATTCGCAACCTTTTATACCTCACAATGACTCATCAAGTACCTCGCACTCTCATTTCCTTAATTTGGATCGCAATGCTGACGTCGCAAATACCTCCCATCATAATTCAACTTCACAAATACAGTCCATTTCATCTTCCGATACCCCACAAGAAAAACAACAAAATTTTTTTGTCAAAGCTCATCGAAGAGTTTTACTTGCGACGGCTTTAGTTGATGTCCGCGGTCAAGATGGTATTCATCGTATAAGAGCCTTAATTGACCCCGGTTCTGAGTCTTCTATTATCACGGAAGCAACTCAAAAGCGTCTAAACTTGCCAACTAAAGATTCGGACATTTCGATTTTAGGAGTTAGTGGTGCTCAAACAGCCAAATCTAGTAAAAAATGCCTCATTTCAATTATCAATAGTGAAGATCCAAGCGAACTAATAACAACAAATGCACTTATTCTTAAAAAACTTACAAATAACTTACCCAGTACATCATTTTCTTTAATTGATTCTCATGATTTAGAAGGAATTTGTTTAGCAGATCCCAACTTCAATTATTCTTCTCAAGTTAATTTGCTTATCGGAGCAGATCCTTATCCAAGCATTATACGCGATGGTGTTAAACAGATTTCGAAGTCACTTTTAGCTCAAAAAACCGTTTTCGGTTGGATCCTTTCCGGACCAATTCCTACCACAGTCCAAAGTTTTTCTACGAGTATAACGGAGAATGAATCCCTTACTGAAAGCATCAAAAAGTTTTTTGAGGGGGAGGAGCTTTCTGAGCGAAAACATTTTGCTTCGGAATCCGATAAATTCTGTGAACACCTTTATGAAAACACTACGTTTAGACTTCCCGATGGAAGATATGTGGTCAGCTTACCTTTTAAGCCTGAGTTCGAACCGTCACAACTAGGAAACTCGAGAAATATTGCATTTCAACAATTCTGTCGCACAGAACGCAATCTTCAAAATAAACCTGATCTTCAAAATAAATATTCTAAGGTGCTTACCGAATACCTAACGCTCAATCATATGCGCAAATTAACGTTTCATGAAAAGCATAATAGCAGTAATGCACACCCCTATTATCTGCCACACCACGCAGTGCTCAAGCCCGAGAGCCACTCTACCAAGGTAAGAGTAGTGTTTAACGCTTCTAGCTCCACGTCTACTGGTAGGAGTCTCAATGACTGTCTTTATGCAGGACCTACGCTCCAAAGTGATTTACCTTCACTAATACTCAAATGGAGATTTTTCAAATATGCCTTCAACGCCGACATCGAAAAGATGTACCGGCAGATTTTGGTACACCCCGATCAAACAAAATTTCAACGAATTTTATATAGAACTTCACCAGTAGAAAATATTGTAGATTACGAGCTTCGTACGGTAACCTTTGGGGTGAATTGTGCTCCATACTTAGCTATCAGAACACTCAAGCAACTTTCAAAAGATGTTCAGCTTAAATATCCACTTGCAGCAAAAGTCATTGAATCCGACTTTTACGTTGATGATCTGCTTTCTGGTGCGCATGATCTTCAAACGGCGAAAAGTATCCAACTCGAAGTTATTGAAGCACTCAACTCTGCTGGCTTCCCACTTCGTAAGTGGACTTCGAATTCAACCTTTCTATTAGATCATCTCCCTTCTGATCACGTTTTAAACGAAAACTTTTTAAAAATTGATTCTGATAGCACCACGAAAACCTTAGGGATTCGTTGGAACGCTAAAGACGACTTTTTCTACTTCACCACTCAGCCTATCAGATTTTCTACGACTCCTACCAAACGTGAAGTTTTTTCCGAAATTTCCAAGCTTTTTGATCCTGCGGGCTGGTTAGCCCCGATTATAGTCACCGCAAAAATTCTTATGCAGCAAATCTGGATAGAAGAAACTGAATGGGATGAGCTCCTAAAGTCCAATACTTTTCTCAAGTGGAAAGCCTTTGTAGAGTCGTTCAGTGAAATCCAGCTGATTCAAATACCAAGATGGACGGAATACACTCCTTCTGGAGATGTTCAGTTCCATGGGTTTTGCGATTCATCGGAACAAGCATATGCTGCTTGTCTTTACGTGCGAGTTCAGCACAATGATGGAAGCATACGTTCACATCTAGTTTGCGCAAAGTCCAAAGTCGCGCCAATAAAAGCTATTTCACTACCCAGATTAGAACTCTGTGGGGCTCTTCTTCTTTCGAGACTTGTTAAAACCTATCTTCCGCAAATACCAGTCGAATCTTATCAAATATTTCTCTGGTCCGACTCTTCTGTGGTCCTAGCATGGCTCAGAAAACATCCAGGGACTTGGAAAACTTTCATCGCAAATCGAACAAGCGAAATCATCGAAAATGTTGGCAACAGGAACTGGAATCATGTTAGATCTGGCGATAATCCTGCAGATCTCGCTACTCGGGGTCTCACTCCATCGGTTTTAAAAGATAGTGATCTATGGTGGAAAGGCCCTTCCTGGATAAGCGAGCCTCAATCGCAATGGCCGTCAAGCCTTCCCCTTGAACCGAAAAGCGAGGTCTTGGAGGCGAAACCAGCCCTAACGTTTGCTACTTTAATCATTTCTAACGATATTTTTTCCAGGATTCCGTGTTTACCACGTACCTTAAGAATCCTATCTTATGTTTATCGCTTTCTTCGTAAAAGGTTTCCAAAGAAATTTGAACCAATTTCTTATAATTCATGCCGTATCACACTTCCTGAAATTCAATTCGTTCAACATCGCCTCACTTCTCTTCCTCCGCAAACAATTTTGACGTTTACTGCTTTTAGTGATATCGATATCTTGTCGAGATTTTCGTCGTTACCACGAGCATTGAGAGTTCTCTCATATGTTTATCGTTACATTCGCATAAAATTTCCGAAGAAATTCAAACCAATTTCGTTCGATTCCATTCGTATCACTCAACCAGAAATTCAATTCGTTCAACAACGTCTAATAGGTCAATGTCAGCAATCCTTTTTCTTCGAAGAATTCAAAGCTCTGTCTACAAACCGCAGTATCAGTTCAAAAAGCCCAATTTTATCTTTGAATCCTACTTTGGATTCCAACCAAATTCTACGAGTTCACGGACGATTATCAAATGCAAATCTATCTTACAGTGAACGCCATCCTATCATCTTGCCTTACGGAGCAAAATTTACCCAACTCTTAGTTGCTTTCATTCATGAACTTACACTTCATGGTGGAAACGCCTTAATGATACGGATGATTCGTCAAGCTTATTGGATACCGAAAGTAAAAATTCTTGTAAAATCTCATATTTATAAGTGTAAAACCTGTGCGATCCACAGAAAACAGTTAGGTCAACAATTGATGGCAGCTCTTCCTGATGAACGTTGTAATTACTCTCCTCCCTTTACTCATACCGGAATAGATTTCGCGGGACCTTTCACAATCAAAAGCTTCACGGGTAGAAATTGTCGTTTGACAAAGGGCTATGCATGCCTCTTCGTATGCTTTTCAACGAAAGCCATACATCTAGAAGCCGCCAGCGATTTGTCATCGGCAGTTTTCCTAGCTGCCTTTGCTCGGTTTGTTGCAAGGCGGGGTCTTCCGCATTCTGTATATTCAGACCATGGAACCAATTTCGTTGGTGCCGACACGGCGTTAAAAAATGAGTTTAAAAAGCTTCATTCATCATTTCCAGAATTAACTTTAGCCAAATATGGGATTCAAGGCTTGAACTGGAATTTCATTCCCCCAGGTGCTCCCCATATGGGTGGGCTCTGGGAGGCCGGGGTAAAGAGTTTCAAAACCCACTTTCGTAAAATCGGACTTCATACTCATTTTTCTTTCGAAGAATTCGCTACACTATTAGCTCACATAGAGGCGTGCTTAAACTCGCGACCTTTATGTCCTATGTCGAATGCACCTACCGACCTATTAGCGTTAACGCCAGGTCATTTCCTGACCGGAACTCCACTTTTAACTTTTCCTGAACTATTGCCCAAAGAAAAATCTCTTTCACTCATAAACCGCTGGGAAAAGCTCAAATCAATTCAGCATGAATTTAGCAAACGTTGGAAGGAAGAATATATCAAAGAGCTTCACAAACGAACAAAATGGCATTACTCTACTGAAGCTTTTAAAATCGGTGACTTTGTTTTGATTAAAAAGGAAAACCTTCCATCCACTGTTTGGTGTATGGGTCGTATCATTAAAGTATTTCCTGGTCCAGATGGTAGAGTGCGGGTGGCAACAATAAAAACGCGATTTGGTGAATTTACTCGCCCAATAGTCAAACTTTGTCGTTTGCCTATAACTGATTGAACCAAGGAACAAATGAATTGTCATAATTCAATACAATCATATTTTAGATGAAGTATCTATAAACTTATACATTTTAGATGAAGTATCTATAAACTGAATTTAAACTCTGTTTTTTTTTACCTCTAAAACCGCACATACATCTGAATACACAAATGAGAACCTCATAAGAAATCAAATGAAATCAGATCATTGTTCTACAACCATTTTGTATTTTATAACCATTGAATTAATTATTATTATATCTTAAAATTGTATAATTATTAGAAGTACATATAAATTTCTTTTGGCACTATATGCCAAGGGGGCCGGTAATGTTCACGCCATCTACGGTTCACTAGTATGTACCACTCCTCCTTGCACATCTCTGGTGCTGGAGTGAGTGATACATACTCAACCGCACCCAACTTCACGATGGTGTGAACACTGCCGGCCTGCCAAGAAACGTCAGCCATGACATGTGGCTTTTCTCTTCACTTTTGGCATTTGAGCAGCAAAGACGTGCTTTAATTTTTATTTTTTGGTGGCCTCCCCACATATATATATCTTTTGTCTTTGATAATGTAATGTAATAAAAATTGTAACAACACAAAGAAAAGTAATTAAATAAAAAACGAAATACAAATAAAGAAAAGAAAAAATCTCGTATATCAAAAACACCAGTAGCCGAGTGGACGAGTTCAACCTCTTTCAGAAAGACTTACTCTGAAAAATTATTTTACTCGCGCAAAGTCCCCAGCCCAAACCGGCCCAAACTAAAATACAGAGAAGATATTTTCCAAGAGAACGAAGAACAAAAGATGCTAAGTCTAAAAGCTCGACGGATACTTTCCGTAGACCTTCGTTCAGATAGTTAGAAAAAAGAAAGGGGAATAAAAACGGAAAAACGTCTTTTAGTGATTCTTCCTTGATGTTGACGATACTCAATTTAATTTTAATTGAAATTTACTAGAAAATTTAGGTTGGTGTGAATATAGTTCACACATTGTTGGACATGGATCTCGATCTTCATGCCTTTCTCCTTTTATCAATGTTTGCGTAGGCCACCTGCCGTACGACTATTGTGAACCGACCGTCACACAAGGAAAGTGTCTTCTACTGTGCAATCTTTTGCATCGAGAAACAATATGACCTGAAAATGGCATTTCGAAAGTTTTAGAAGAACAGATCTCTGGCTGGTGGACCAGGTTTCAACTGAACTCTTCTACTACTTCCGAGCAGCTATGGATAAATTTTATTAGCGGGAGAAGAACGGCGGATGGAACTTGTTGTGGTAAATTTTACCGCAACAAACTCTCTAGCAGATTCTCGAATTCTGATTTTCCGGATCTGGTGCAATTCCTTAGTCAGAACAGAGAACTGTTAATCACATCGGCTTTCCACGATTTCGGATCGATTCTCTACAACATAAAGCTGTTTCTCCACACCTTCAACGCGTTCGTCTACACATACATTTTTCTCAATGTTACCCAATTTACCGTATAGAATGTTTTTCTGACCGTCCAAAACATACTGTTGCGCCTCAAGTCTTTCGAGAATATTCTGTTGTTCCCTCTTTTACTCGTTTCGTTGCTCTTCAATCAGCTTCTTTTGCTCGTTTCGTTGTGCTTCAAGTTATTCCAGAACATTCTGCTGTTCCTTCTTTTGCTCGTTTCGTTGTTCTAACAAAAGTTTCATCATACTAGAAAAATCTACACTTTCACTTATTACCTCTTCCTCCATTTTTGTTTCAAAAACATAAGTGTCTACGTCTTCCCCTTGCTATTCCAAAAAGTTGCGCAAGCGAAGACGAGTTCATTTTTCGATCCCGCTCTAGAAAGATTTCGCTTACCTAACTCACTTTTAAGCTCAATGCAGTTGAGCTCTCCCAACAACTTACCCATTTTTACTGTATTTAACTTTTTTTTACACTTTTGTTGACGAAATCACAAATATGTCAATACATTGCAAATCAACATTAATCAACAAGTAGCAATTAGTATTATTTAAGTCAATAGGTCATAAAAAATTGGTGTCATAATATAAGTCAGTGAATATGTCGTAAGCAAACGAGGCAAGCAATGCAGTCAAGTTCATTTTGTGTGTCACCAGTTTAAATAAAGCAAATATGCACTGTAGACAAAATGAGCTTGAACTGTATTGCTTCGATCTGACTTACGTTATGATATAAATAGAATAAGAGAATCAATAAATTATTATTATTACTCAGAAAACCAACCAGAGTAGTAGTCAATATAAAAAATCTCAACATTTACAGATTTTTCATTGGTCCTTCGAGTCACTTAAATAATAAAAGATAAAAAAAGAAAATTCTTTTTTTTCATCATGTCATTCAACGAGACAGCAGTGAAACAGGTCAAAATCGCCGAAGACATACAAAAACTCTGGGCGAACTTCAAGAAAGATGGACACTCATCAGAGTATTTCAAAAAGACACTTGATATTTTGGAACAACATTGGATAGAGTTTCAAGCGAACAATGAGTACTTGGAAGTCATGCGGAAGGCATATCCAGAGCACGAATACTTTACAAAGAAGTATTCTACTAAACTTGAAACCAAGTATCTGGAAATAAGATCTACCATCAAGGAGAAGGTGCAACTTTACATACAGGATGTAACCCAAACACCTGGTTTCTCAAAGTTACCACCATAGTTACCGGTCAAGGGAAGGCAGCAGGAGCCAAAAAGAGATCCAAATGAACTTGATTTGGATCGCAGTGTCTGCCAGCAACAGCAGTTATCAAAGAAAACGCCGACCACAACAGATGTAGACGAAAGCAACACATATGTCAATTCATTACTATTCAAGACAGCAGAGGGTATCAAGATCACCTTCAAGCGTTTGACTAGTAGCTAATGGTGTATATCTGGCGTTCAAACTTGAACAATTAAAAGAATGCTGGGCAAAACTCATGGCTGTTGACGAGGAAATCATGTTGGTCAGAGGAAAGTGAACGCAAGCAGCAGTTAGCAGACGACTTCATAGAACTGGAACAAAAATACGAAGAACCATACATTCAACTCAAAGAAGCAGATCGTCAACGGCAGCATCAAGACATCGTAGTTCCACAAACAACAACCCATCGAAAAATTAAACTTCCAGACATCTGTATACCATCCTTCAGCGGCAAGTATGAAGAGTGAACTCCATTCTGGCAATTGTTTGATCGTTTGGTTAATCGAAACGATGCATTGAGCGAAGTAGAACGGATTCAATACCTAAAAATGAATCTAAAAGGCGAAGCGGCAAGAATTTTAAACCATCTGTCACCTACAGCTTGCAACTATGAAACTGCTATTGAATTATAAAATAGAAAAATGAAACGATATACGAAAACTCTCAATAGTTTAAACTGAACAAACAAAGTTGAAATTAACACACATTAACTTGAGCTTTCAAATTGAAAAGCAAAAACAAAAACAAAACAAATACTTTTTTACGTTTTTATTTTTACTCTATAAAATCTGTATGCATTTCAAGCGGTCTACCGCTCATCATCAGCAACACGACTAAAAACATACGTGAAGTGTGGCTTTGTACAATGTTAATACATAAAAAATATATTAAGACGCTTCGTTCTCTCCGTCCTCATCGTCATCATCAGTGTAGCGGGAAATTTTTTCTTTCCAAGGTACGTATGTATGTAAAAAGGTGTGCGAGACGAGCCCCCAAAAAAGAACATATGGAGAATAACATTGCACTAGCGGAACAACTCAGATTGTATGTTGCCCTTGTCTAGGTTCAGTGCGGTGTGGTCTCTGTGTATATACATACTTTCATATGCATCCAGCTTTCGATCGTCAATGATGTTTTTGATAAGGCGCACTTCGCTTGTTGACACTGGTAGGTGTTGTTGTTCTATTATGTGTGATGCAAATGCAGATTTCCTTGGTTCATTTTTGATTACGTATTGTTTGTGTTCTTCGTAAGCTGGATGCATATGAAAGTATGTATATACACAGAGACCACACCGCACTGAACCTAGACAAGGGCAATATACAATCTGAGTTGTTCCGCTAGTGCAATGTTATTCTCCATATGTTCTTTTTTGGGGGCTCGTCTCGCACACCTTTTTACATACATACGTACCTTGGAAAGAAAAAATTTCCCGCTACACTGATGATGACGATGAGGACGGAGAGAACGAAGCGTCTTAATATATTTTTTATGTATTAACATTGTACAAAGCCACACTTCACGTATGTTTTTAGTCGTGTTGCTGATGATGAGCGGTAGACCGCTTGAAATGCATACAGATTTTATAGAGTAAAAATAAAAACGTAAAAAAGTATTTGTTTTGTTTTTGTTTTTGCTTTTCAATTTGAAAGCTCAAGTTAATGTGTGTTAATTTCAACTTTGTTTGTTCAGTTTATGCTATTGAATTGCTTACAAGGCGATTTCAAAATCCTGTGGTTTTAATAAGCAATTATAGACAAAAGTTGCTAACCTTGAAATCAGTGCGAAATGAAAATGCATTCGACTTAAAAATCTTAATGGATTCGTCAAGAGAAATCTTGAATCAAAAATCTAGGGGTTGACGTTAGCTCCTGGGACTCAATCATAGTTCAGTTACTGTGCCCGAAGCTGGATCCTGAGTCAAGAAAACTCTACCAACAGTCCAGAGGAGAGTCTACCGAAATTCCAAGGCTGTGTGATTTGTTCGAATTCATTGAGGGAAGATTCCTAGGCCTAGAAAGTAGCCGTGAGGAAACCGGGATCATCAGCATTAACCCTCGAGATACCCAACTTCATCCTCATCAAGAAACCGTGATCATCAGCATCAACCCTCAAGATATCTTACCACAAAAAATCTTTTGACCACCCTTACGAAACAAAAATGTGTTGTTTGCAGCGAAGCTCATCAACTGTATAATTGCAACAAGTTTGTGAGTATGAAGCCGCGTTACCGGTTGAGTGTGGTGCAAGCATCAAAACTGTGTTTCAACTGTTAGGGAGGTGGACACAGAACAAGGGAATGTACGGTGAAGAGAGGCTGCAAAATATTTACACGACAACATAACATCCTACTTCATATTCCCCAAAATGACAATGTTGCAGATCCAACAACAAACGTTACACCAACTAAAGTTGCGGAATGTACGGTGAAGAGAGGCTGCAAAATATTTACACGACAACATAACATCCTACTTCATATTCCCCAAAATGACAATGTTGCAGATCCAACAACAAACGTTACACCAACTAAAGTTGCTACTGCCTGTCACAACAACAGGATGGTACTTTAAGCAACAGCTATTGTTAACTTATGTGTTGGAGGGAAAAAAACAACCATACGCGCACTGATTGATCAAGGGTCTCAATCATGTTTCATTACAGAAAAACTAGCTTGCCAATTAAAAATTCCACTAACCAAATATGAGTCAAGAATCAAGGGTATTAACGGGCACGCAACAGAAATTATTGCATCATGTAACTTCAAGCTAAAATCCATTCACAATGAAAAACTGTGTCTTGAAGTTGGAGCTCTCGCTATGACAAATATTACGTCGAAGTTACCAGCAAAAAAAAAAATAACAACCAACCATTGGTCACACATACAGGGATTGATGTTGGCGGACCCGTGGTACCACCAACCAAAAGATATTGATGTACTGATTGGATCATACATATTACCACAATTGCTTACCAATGGATTAATCAAGGGACCAAATAACACTCCTATGGCACAAAACTCAAGGTTTGGCTGGATATTGTCGGGACCAGACAACTCGACAAATACAAGTTATAGTACACTTACTTCATTTATTAGTGCATGTTGTGAGGATGACGACTTGAAAAAATTTTGGGAACTAGAGAAAGCTCCCGAAGCAGAAATTAAATCCACAGAAGATGAAATGAGCGAAGACCACTTCAGATGTACCCACTATAGAGATGACACATGACGTTATGTTTTCAATTTACCACTGTAAAAAGACATCATAGTCTTGGGGGACTCACGCAAAATGGCGTTAAAAAGATTGTTTAATTTGGAGCAAAGATTGGCAAAAAATAAAAGTCTTTAACATGACTATGTAAAATTCATCAAGGAATATATAACTCTTGGTCATATGGAGGAGGTCGATGGTTTCTGTACTTGCATACATTGTCTAATGTATGCTTGCATGGAGCCCATTGATTTGTAAGGCGGACAGTTAACCATCGTGTGTTGTTTCTCATTAGATAACCGAATTCATATTGCGCTAGGGCATAACACCGGCTGCAATTAGTTTTTTCGGTTTTCTTTTGGGGAACTTCACCTGATGGTTTGACTTAGTTGTCTTTGTTAGTATTTTGTTTTTTTATTTCTGTGTGTTGTAATGAGGGGTATTTTCAGTGTTCATTTTAGCAAAATCCGGGGGCTGAGATCAAATTTCTTTTCAGTGTACGCTCACACTGCTAAGTGCAGGCCAGCTGTTTTGGCACTGAGTGAAACACAGGTGGGTCCGGATTCTGATCCTTCAGAGTTTTTCCTTCCTGGCTATAGCTTGGTGCCATTAATCTTTTTCTCCTATGGCCTCACCGTGTATATCCGTAATGATGTTGCTTATCAACTTCTACCACAGTACGGCCTCTGTTCAAATACGAACTTTAACTTCATGTGGTTAAAACTCAACGTCAATAAGCATGTCATCCATTACTGTGTTATTCATAGAAGCCCCAATTTAGATAGTAATTCAACTTCTAACGAGTTTGATGCGCTATCTGACTCCATCCCATTACCCTCTCACTGAAATCGCTATTGCGGGTGATTTCAAGGTACACAATTCTGGGTGGCTTCGTCATTCTGGCCAGACAACACCCGAAGGTAGGTGTGTTGAGATCTTTGCTGAATTAAATCTTTAAACTCAACTTGTTGATGAGCCCACTCGGGTTACGGATATTTCTGGCCATTCGGCCAACACATTAGATTTTTTTCTCACTTCTCATCCCGAAAAATACAGGGTTAAAGTGTCATCACCTCTAGGCACATCGGACCATTGTGTCATATCGGTAGATTTCCCGGTTTCCGTCACAGTAAAAAGAGAGAAAGTCCCAAAAAGAACTGTATGGCAATATGAGAAAGCCAATTGGGACGGCCTGAATAATTTCTTTCGAAATTTCAATTGGTCATTGTGCTTTCTTGATGGTAACGTGGATGCATCAGCTGATATGATATCTAACGTAATTCTCAACGGCATGACTAACTTTGTTCCGCATAGATCAAAGAGCATCATCCCAAAAGAAAATTCGTGGTTCGATTCGAGCTGTAGAGAGATGATTAGGGAAAGAGAAAAATGTTTTCGGATTTTCAAAAATGACCCTACAGAAGAAAACAGAAATAAGTTTAAGCGTGCCAGGAACGCCTGCAATATTCACATACAGAAGACCAAGTTTTTATATGACCAAAAGGTAAGGCAAAAAATACTATTGTGCCCAAAAGGAAGTAAAAACTTTTGGTCTTTTGTTAAGAATATTAAGAACTCGACCACGTCATCGGTCCCAACGCTCGTCTTCTATGACTCTGCTTATGTCAATTCCATCGACAAAGCCAATTTGCTGCCAGCTCAATTTGCTGCCAACTCGACACTTACTTATAGCATATTGGCTCCACCTGAGCTTGAGTCTGCAAATTCTTTGATGCAGCAGATATTTTTTCAAACTCGCTCGGTTGCGAGAGTCCTTAAAGATCTCAACATACATAAATCCGCTGGTCCAGATGGTATCCCCGCCGTTATTCTGAAGAGATGTTCTTCTACGCTGGCAAAACCACTGCGTAAGCTTTTCCATCTTTCCTATTCTGCTGGGATTTTTCCGAGCAGATGGAAAACTGCTTTTGTCCAGCCGGTCCCTAAAAAAGGCGAATCTTCCTCCCCTTCCAATTACCGTCCAATTGCACTAACGTCCCTTCTTTTCAAGGTCATGGAAACGTTGATAAACCGTCTACTTATGAAATATCTTGAAGAACGAAAGCTTCTTAATGACCGTCAGTAGGGCTTTCGTAGCAAACGGTCCACTGGTGATTTGATGGCTTATCTCACCGAAAAGTGGAACCAATCTTTACATTGTTCTGGAGAAAGTAAGATTATTGCGCTTGATATTTTTAATGCATTTGATGGAGTTTGGCATCAGGCTCTTTTATCGAAATTACTTGCTTTTGGTATCGATGAGTCTCTTCTTCGTTGGATTAGAAATTATCTTTCCGACCGTTCAATACAAGTTGTGTTGGATGGCTTCAAGTCTGATATCCACTTCATAAATGCTGGTGTGCCCCAAGGCTCCGTTTTGTCTCCGACTCTCTTCCTCATTTTCATTAATGATCTCTTGTCTGAAACTTCTAATCCGCGTAACTGTTTTGCTGACGACTCGACCCTCAGCTTTTCATATTCGTTTCCAAATTCACGTCCCTGCTCTTCGGACGTGGAAATGGAACGGTTGAGTATGATAAGCTCATTGAATTCTGACCTTGACAGCATTGCTTCATGGGGTCTTATGAACCGAGTAGAATTCAATGCTTCGAAAACTAAATGCTGTCTCTTGTCGTTGAAGCTTAACATTCCCCCATTGCCATTATCCATGAATGGTACCTGCATCGTAGAAACCGAAAAGCTGTCAGTTCTTGGTATGTGTGTCAACGATGATCTTCGTTGGAATGACCACATATTTGAAGTCGCCAAAAATGCTGCTAAATTCTTAGGTTTTCTTAAAAGGTGCATGAAATTTTTCACCCCTTCTGATCTGGCTACTATTTATAAAGCCTACATCCGTCCTAAGTTAGAGTACAATTCACATATCTGGTCACGTGCTCCTAAAACATCATTGTGCCTACTCGATAAGGTTCAAAACAGAGCATTAAGAAATATAGGTGATAGTTCAATTGTTGAATCAAGTGATTGTCTTGATCATCGTCGTAATGTTTCATGTCTCTCTCTTTTCTATTGGTTTTTTTACAAACAATGCTCGGACGAAATAGCCAGTTGCATTCCTCCCCTTAAGCAATTTAACCGCAATACACGCCTCGCAAGGAATACAAATCAGTTTTACCTTCAGCCCAATTTCGGTCGTACAGTGAAATATAGAGATTCATTCTTTAGCCGTACTACTCGGATGTGAAATGCTTTACCTGACTATGTTTTCCCCTCTCATTGTAATACACAGAAGTTTAAAAATAATGTGAATCGGCACCTCCCTTCTAATCCTTTCCTTCCTTCTTAACCGCTCGCACTGTGTTTATAACATTATAAGGGTATTAATAACCCCTTGATGTGCGCGTATATTATAAAAAAAAAGTTAGTTGAAGACGAAAAACATTTGTACCCAAGGGCAAGCAAATTATTGCTCGAAGGATTCTATGTAGATGACTGCTTAGGAGGTGCAAACTCGTTATACGAATGTATAGATTTTCAACAAGAACTGATTCCTCTAATTCGAAAAGGTGGATTCAACCTTCGTAAATGGACATCAAACAACTCAACTTTTATCAATAATTTGTGAAAAGACATTATAGAAATGGAGCCAGAACATGATTTTGACAATGATAGATCAATTTAAACTTAATTTGGAGTTCAACTCAAAAGGCACCAAAAGGGCAATATTGAGTGATGCTGGAAAAATGTTTGATCCATTTGGCTGTCTGTCACCAATAACAATCAAGGCAAAAATACTTATTCAAAAACTATGGCTTTTGGGTATTGGTTGGGACGAAACCGTTCCAATAAAAATACAAAATGAATGGAATGAATTCAAAACAAGGCTAGCATTATAAGCGAAAGTAAGAATTCCACGGTGGACACAAAAAACTAAAGGATCTCGTATAGAGCTCCACGGATTTGCAGATGCATCAGGAGCAGCATATGCAGCGGTAGTATATGTCAAAGGGTTATAAATAATGGCATTATTACAGTAAATCTCATAGCATCTAAAACCAAAGTGGCTTCTGTGAAGCAAGTATCGTTGGCAAGACTAGAACTATGTGCAGCAGCACTATTAACGAAGCTATTGAAGTACATCAAAGAAGAATCAGACACAAAATATGAAAGAATTTTTGCATGGTCTGATTCAACAATAGTATTGAACTGGGTGAAACAACATCCAGTGAAATGGAAGATATTTGTGGCCAATCGGGTTTCTTATGTGCAACAAAATTTTGAGGGAAAATGGAGATTCGTACCAGGTAAAGAGAATCCTGCTGACATTCCGTCTAGAGGAACATTTGGAGATGCACCAGCTGAAAACTTAACATGGTGGCATGGACCAGATTGGCTTTAAAGAAGTAAACAATATTGGCCAGCTGATAATTCTCTAACAGAGATGCAAGATTCGCCAATATCACGTCATATTGGCAAGACATCGTAATTGTCCGAATGAAGATGACATTTTTCTGAAATTCTCATCAATGTCCAAACTTGTTTGTTTTGCGTTTACGTTTTAAAAACAATTGCAAACGGAACATAAAAAAGCAACCATTACTTTTTGGTTCATTAACGGTAAAGGAACTAAAGGAAGCAGAATTAGCAATGGTGCGAAGTGCTCAACAAGACTTTTCCGATAACATAGAAATTCTAAATACAGCAAGGACTTTGACGTAGAAAAGCAGATTATCATCATTGAACCCATTTCTCTATTCAAATGGAATACTGCGAGTTGGAGGTCGACTAAAACATGCAAACTAATCAATCAACCAGAAACATCCAATGATCCTATCACCGTCACATCCATTGACAAAATTGAGCTTCAATAAAACTCACATCGATACACTTCACGGCGGAGTCAAGCTGGTGCTTAACCATATTCGAAGGAAATTTTGGATCATACAAGGTACAAACACAGGTAAGGCACTAGTTAACCAATGTGTCCGGTGTTTCCGTTTTAAAGCCAGAGAATCAAGTCAACTTATGGGACAACTTCCAGAAGAACGTCTTAAGTTTTCACGTCCATTTACTCATTGTGGGTTTGATTATGCAGACCCTATCAACATAAGATGTTCACAAAACAGATGCGTGAAGTCGCACAAGGCTTATACAGTGCTCCCCGGTTAATTGCGTCACCTTAAATGCACAACTTTAGACGCATTTAACAGGGGAACGCAATTAAAAGAATCCCGCTTAATTGATCTGCTGTCCCATTTAGAAAAACCCCGCTTAATTGAAATGAAAACGCAATAAAGCGATTTTTTTACGACTCTGGCAAGAAAGTCAAGAAGAACCTTTTTAATGAAAATCAAAATTTTATTGAACGGAAAATTAACATATAATGGTAAGACATAAAAAAATAACAAAACAATTTCAGCCTAGGAATGATTGAAAAGGAACAATTTTTCATAATGTACACAACACATAAATTATGAATTGGTACATAATCCGTGCGTATATCTTTAGCAAGCGTACAAGAGGGAATTAGTCAGATTTGCTTTTTATTTGGCTAGAACATTATATCATGGTAAGAATCTGTAATTTTCACCTGCATTGTTTCCTTACACATTTTCAAGATTTTAATTTGCAGTCGCTAAACTCTGATGTTTCAGCAAACAATAGGCTCGTTCGTTGAACTTTACCCAGGGTTGACCCAAGTTTTCTTGACAATCTTATGAGTTGTCAAAAAAACCTGGGTTTTCCAATTCTCAAAAAACGCAAAGCCACAAAATCACCACACATCCCTGTCATTTGAATAAAAATACATGCCATTTGACAGCCCTCAACTCGCCACAGCAAAAACCTAGGGTGAGTTGAGGGAAAACCCAGGTCAGCCCCAGGGCTAAAAAACACTCAATTTGACATTCAGGGCGACCTTAGGCTTCTCAAAAAAACGCTTTGTGGCGACCCCAGGGTTTTAACGAACAAACCTAATAATAAATAGGTGTGTTTCTTTACTGAAAATTCGCACGAAATGCACCGAAATTCGGTGAAAGTCAGTCTAATCCTGTTCCAGCACAGCGATTTTTCGTAGCAGTGCACAAAAGAGAGTGCTCACGAGAGAGTAAAAAATCTCACAACGATTTAAGTCATGTCAATTTTACTATTAACTTGTAGGAGCGCAACAATGCGACCAATTCATCATCAATCATTTAAGGTGTAAGCAAAAAGTGACTTCAATGATTTGGTTTTTTCGTTCAATTAACCGGGCAATTTTGCTTCAAATTGAAAAAAGAGTTTTGATTTTTGGACCATTTAACCGGGAAACGCAATTAAGCGGAATGCATTTAAACGGGAAATTTTATGTATATTTCTTATGTGATCTTTTTTTTGCCTAGGATTCAGGTCAATTAAACGGGTAACGCAACTAAGCGGGGGGTATTTATCCGGGGATTACTGTATAGCACTCTTCGTATGCATATGCATGGCAACAAAAGCCGATCATATTGAGCTGACGTCTGATTAAACCACAGATGGGTTCATGGCTGCATTAAGACGAATGACAAGCAGGAGGGGCTCCATACAACATATCTACAGCGACAATGGGACGAATTTTGTAGGAGCAAAAAATATTATTATGGCAGTACAAAACAAACTGGTAGAAAACGCCATCCAATGGCACTTCATTCCACCTGGAGCACCACACTTTGGCGGACTCTGGGGAGCAGGAGTTAAATTGGTTAAATACCACCTAAACCGTATCATTGGGGAACAGAAACTCATCTGCGAAGAGAAGCACACCATGTTAGTGCAAATAGAAGGAGTATTAAGTTCAAGACCTCTCTGTCCATTGACAGATAACATCGAAGATCTTGATGCCTTGACACCAGGTCACTTCATTATTGGGTCACCATTAAGAACGCCACAAGATGACATCATTCTGGACCTGGGCGAGAGTAGTTTGAAAAGATATAAATTGATTCAAAAACTCAAAAAAGATGTCTGCAAGCGTTGGTTCGATGACTACATAAATAAACTTCAACAACGTTTTAAATGGAAAGAATCAACGAATAATGTGAGAATTGGGCAACTAGTACTCCTCAAAAACGAACTGCTTACACCGTCAAAATGGCCTCATCATCCCATTTACAAACAAGGAGCAGAAATCAGTGCATGCGAATTTGTTTATCTAAGTCAAGGATTGCAATATCCGGACTGTCAACCTACCTTTACCAGCAAGGGGCCTCACTGGATACAACTATGCAATCCTACCGAATGGATTTACGTATTGACGGAGCGGACAACCCTAAATATTGTGTGCAATGGAACAATTACCCAAACAACACTAGAAGGGGCAGGAAAACTACGTATCGATCCGAGCTGCGTTATAAAGACCAATCTTATTACCTTACGTGGTCATTCCATCTACCCATCATTTTCCAGAATTTCCGTTTACCCTCACACCAATCTATCTAACACACTTGTTTTAGATCAACTTGACAGATTAACACATAACCCGCTTTCATTCAAAAACCATCTACAAGAACTGAATACGCTAAAACAACAACTTCAGAACCTCACGATGGCCTTGCCTTCTAACGATCTTTCAACAAATGATGTTCATCAATTTGCGGTGGGCTACCTGGGATTACTAGTTTCCATCATCATTGTGATTCTCCTGCTTCGAAGGTTATACACCAAAAGCTTCCAACCAAATACGAAACCAATCAAGACATCCGAGAACACCGGTACTGCAGATCCAGGAAACATCACCTTCGAGTTGCTCCCGTAAGCGGAAGTGGCAAAATGTTGACGAAATCAACAAATATGTCAATACATTTCAAATCAACAAATCAACAAATCAACAACAATCAACAAATAGCAATAAGTATTATTTAAGTCAATAGGTCATAAGAAAGGACGTGTCTAAATGCACCCACGGTGTGGTTCGTTTAGGTGGTGTTACACCGCACTTTTGAATAACCCCTACACCGCATTTTAAATAACGAGTGGAAATAAATCGAGTGGGTTCGTGTAACTCCGCTCTTTTTAAATGGTCACCAAAAATTCAAAAATCGATATTTTTGAAATCCCAGCGAATACTTACTTACCTGAAAAATATGTTATTTAACGATATCTATTTAAATTTATTTGTTTCAGATAATTTTTGAAGGTGAAATCGCGTTCATCGCAAAATAAAATATTTTTACATGTCTTTGAAAATTTTGTAAGACTTTTTACAAACTAGCTCTTATTTCGAGCTTGAATTAAGTTTTAAAAACTTCGAAAAGAGAGAACGAAAAGGGGCGAAAAATAAAAGACCGTGCGTTTCAAATTTCAAGACAAAAGTGTTTTATTTCATTTTTTCTTCTTCTTCTTCTTCTTATTTATTTTGTTGAAGTCGTAATGCACGGCGGCCGGGTGACGGGAGAAAACAAAACCATGTGCAGGCAACTTAAAAGGTCGAATGCTCGAACGCACCCCTGTTTCGTTTCCTCCCGTTCCACTTGACAGGCCAGCCAATTTTTCTCCAAAGAATCCGCCATATTCTTTTCATTTTTTCATTCTATTGCCAACCACCAACCACGTTACTACGTTGACACCACCACCCGCCATTTTCATTGCCACAGAGCAAAAATTTGTATAAGTTAAATTTATGGAAAGTTTTTATATCTTGTATATCTAGAATAAAGTAAAGAGCTAAATATAAAGAGTGTGTTTTTCTCAAAAAGGAAAACGAGACCAGCGAATCATTTGGTCCTTCGAGCCGGATTAAAATTAATTTACTATTATAATTGAGGTGTGGTCGGGTTGGACAATAGATATTAGATACATATATAGACACAATATACATTGGAATAGCCCTATCGTGTGAATCAAAACTCGGTGGCAAACAAGAAGCCACGTTTGGTAAAACATCGTCATCGCTGCTGGAGCAGCATCGTCGTTCGTAGATTGGCCATTGCTTTCGTTGTGGTGTTAGTCTTTTCGCCATAAGCCAACAAAATTTGGTCAAGTTGTGTCGCCATATTGTGACCAAAGCCACGTTTGATAAAACATCGTCATCGCTGCTGGAGCAGCATCGTCGTTCGTAGATTGGCCATTGCTTTCGTCGTGGTGTTAGTCTTTTCGCCATAAGCCAACAAAATTTGGTCAAGTTGTGTCGCCATATTGTGACCAAAGCCACGTTTGATAAAACATCGTCATCGTCGCTGCTGGAGAAGCATCGTCGTTCGTCGATTGGCCATTGCCTTCGTCGTGGCGCTTAGTCGTTGCGCCATAAGCGAACAAAATTTGTGTCAAGTTGTATCGCCATATTGTGGCCACCGTCAATCAGCATCCTCTTCAAACAGCATCATCAATCAACATCATCATTCAGCCATCGTCAAGACATCCACACCGTCAACCAGCATCCACATCATCAATCAGCAATCAGCATCGTAAATCTTGGAAGTGTACAGGTACTTACAAAAATTTTCCATTTGCATTAAAATAAATGAGTAGATTAGTTATATATTAGTTATCAAGTTCAATATTTCAATACATATCTATCGAAACGGTACAAATTGAGACGTTTTTTTTTGTTGATATATTACGTATCGAAACGGTAAAAATTGAGACGTTTTTTTTTTGAGATATTAAGTATCGAAACGGTACAAATTGAGACGTTTTTTTGGGATTAAGATAACACGCGGTAGGGTGGTAAGCGTTTAGTTGACGGTTTAAAGTTATAAGTGACTGCAATTTGGTTCGATAAAAATGAGTTTGGAGAAGTTAATTTTGGCATGTGATGCCTTGGTAGATTTCCACGGGAATTTTAAAGAGAAACCCATTCAAGGGATGTCACTATCGGTTTTAAAGGCATACAAAGTCGAACTCCAGGAAATATGGTCAGACGTGAAAGATGCGTACAATACATTCGTGTGTGCCGCGTCCGAGGATGATGACCTCAAGGCGTCGCTTGTGGAAGTGAGAACCAAGTATAGGAAGTGCTCAGACACTTATATAGGATTTCTCGGGGATCTACTAGAGGCCACAGGGCCGCAAGAGGGTAAAACGAAAAATAAAAGTGAAAACGGGGAAAAAGACGATAAGTATACGGCTCTATTGCATAGTATGCATCTCCCACCGTGTCAAACGGAAATTTTTAGTGGTGATTTTGTAAAATGGCCGGCGTTTAGAGACATGTTTACCGCACTGTACATCCGACACGCAAAGTTAAGTCCCGTTCAAAAACTTTTCCACTTGCGTGCTCGGACGAAAGATCATGCGTTAAGCATTGTTTCTAAATTTGAGATAACGGACGACAATTTTGAGGCTGCATGGTCAGCGCTCAAGGAACATTACGAAAACAAACGGGTTCTCGTAAATAACCATTTAAAAATTTTGCTGGGTCAACCATGCATCGCAGTTGAATCTGCTACCGCGCTCAAGGAATTGCAAAGCAAAATCAATGAAGCTGTCTTAGCGTTAGGGTCATACAAGATTGACATGGAAAAATGGGATGCATTGATAACATATGTGTGCGCGAGTCGTCTTCCAGCTCAAACATTAGCTCTTTGGGAAGAATCTTTAGAAAACCCAGCAGAAATCTAATCGTGGGATCAAATGAATAATTTTCTTACAAGTAGGTACCGCGTTTTGGAAAATGTTTCCGACATGCAAAAAAGCAACAACATTTCGAAAGGCGCAGCAACTAATAATCAAGTTTCAAGCAAAACCACACGGGTTAGGGCACATCATGCTAAAGTAAGTTCACAGTGCAAAGTATGTCCAGGAGCTCATTCATTGCGTACATGCCCAGAATTTTTAAAAATGAGTATTGCTCAACGGTGAAACACGGTTCGCAAATTAAAAAATTGCAATAACTGCTTAGCTTTCAATCACTTGGTAACAAGTTGCCAGAGTGACAGTACATGCTTTCACTGTAAGGGAAAGCATCACTCTCTACTACATTTCGATCAAAGTTCTCCGGGGAACATGAAACAACAATTACAGTCCACTTCGAATCCAAACAACGGGCGTAGGTCGCAACAATCTTTCGGGAATAACAATCAAGGGGCTATGGGTGCAATATCACACGGTAACACAAATGTCGAATGGTCAAATCCGACCGATAATCAAAATGTTTTTGCCAATGCATACTTTGCGAAGACGCAACGAACAGCGCTGTTAGCTACAGCTATAATTCGAATACGGCAAAATCATACTGATTTTGAGTGGCGGGCACTTATCGATCCGGGGTCGGAAATATCATTCATATCTGAAGAAGTTCAGAAGAGGTTAAGGTTGCCCACACGATCGGTGAGAGCAACGGTTGCAGGCGTTAATTCTTCGGTAACGGCAACATCCTCTAAAGTTTGCTCATTCATGTTAAAATCGAGACATGACTCTGAGTTTTCTCTTTTCGCTGAGGCACTTGTTCTCAAAACGGTTGCAGACAAGCTGCCTTCGGTATCAATAGACTTGGGAGAGTTTCAAAGAAAGTTTGATTTCCAATTAGCTGACCCCTGTTTTAATAGGTGTTCGAAAATCGATTTATTGATCGGGGCAGATTTATATCCCTTTATAATTAAGGAAGGCCTAAAACCCAATGTGTTTCAGAGGATTATGGTTCAAAACACAGTATTTGGGTGGGTGCTACTTGGCCCTTTGGAAAATTCGAATTCGCAATTAGATTCCCAGTGTTCAAGAACACTTTCGTTTTTTAATGAAGTAACGTTAAATGAGGACATTCAAAAATTTTGGCAGTTAGAAGAGCTTCCTGAAACTCCAGTGTTGACAGCAGCAGAGCAGTATTGTGAAAGAAACCACTTATCGAGACGACACGGGTCGTTACGTAGTGCGGTTACCATTCACAGAAGAGTTTGTGAAAAATCCAAACCTAGGGGCATCATTTGCCAATGCGGAGCGACAATTTCAGCGAAATGAAAGGCGCCTTTTGGGGAATCCCATGTTGAAAAATCAATATGATTCAGTGTTATCCGAGTATATTGATCTGGGGCACATGAAGCCCAGTGAAATTTCGGACAAGTTTGGTGAAAAGGGATCATCGTATTATATGCCTCATCACGCTGTGATCAAACCCGAAAGTCTTACAACAAAGGTTCGCGTTGTATTCAATGCATCATTTGCCTCTTCAAGCGGGAAGAGTTTGAATGATGTTCTTTACCCGGGTCCAGCTCTGCAGACAGATATAACGCTCTTGCTGTTGAATTGGAGACTCTTCAAATACGTGTTCAATAGCGACATCGAGAAGATGTATCGCCAAATTAAGATTCATCCGGATCAAACTCCCTTTCAGAAAATTTTATTTCGTGAAAATCCACAGGAGCCTTTAAACGTTTTTGAAATGGTAACGATAACATTTGGTGTTTCTAGCTCCCCGTATTTGGCAATACGCACATTGCATCATTTAGCCAACGAAGTCAAAGGTTCCCATGTTCTAGCATCAAACATTCTATTGCGGGAATTGTTTGTCGATGATGTTTTATCAGGGGCTCACGACATTTCCACTGCATTGAAAGCTCAAGCAGAATTGATTGGGGTGCTACAATCGGCTGGTTTCAGCCTAAGAAAATGGACGGCGAATGCGAAGGAGTTGCTAGAATTTCTGCCAAAAGGTTCACTTCTTAACGAAGATTTTTTAAAGTTTGATGACAAAAGCTCTGTGAAAACGCTCGGTATTCAGTGGAAGGCTACCTTGGATACATTTTCCTTTTCGGTGCAATCGGTTGCACAGGCAAAGCCCGCTACTAAGCGCTCAGTGCTTTCAGTTATCGCTAAATTGTACGATCCAGTAGGGTGGTTGGCCCCTATTGTGATCGTAGCAAAAATTTTGATGCAGCAAATCTGGAAAGATAAGATCGATTGCGATGGGGAACTGCTCCCCAGTATAAAGCAAAGATGGGAAGTATTTGCGAATCGTTTGCCAGGAGTTGCAAGCATAAGTATTCCACGTTGGGTAGAATACACTCCAGATGCGGTTTCACAGATTCATGGGTTCTGTGACGCGTCCGAAAAGGCTTGCGCTGCTTGTATTTATTTACGGGTACAACATCAAGAAAAGATAACGTCTCATTTGTTATGGGCAAAATCTAAGGTTGCCCCGGTAAACACGATATCGCTGTCAAGGCTGGAGTTACAGGGTGCAGTGCTTCTGTCAAGAATGGTACATTTAGCGACAACTTCCCTTCGAATTGAAAAAATGTCAGCGGTCTATCTGTGGGCAGATTCAACTATTGTTCTCGCGTGGCTGCAAAAACATCCAAGTTCATGGAAAACTTTTGTGGCAAACCGCACAGCGGAAATCTTAAAAAACACAGAGGTGACTAATTGGTGTCATGTGATATCAGAAGAAAACCCGGCGGATATAGCCACAAGAGGAATATCCCCGGAGGATTTAAAAGACCATTCGTTGTGGTGGAATGGACCAGCGTGGTTGCGGGAATCTCAGTCAACATGGCCTTATTCGAAGGGCGAAACGATTGAGGAACCCATTATAGAATCGAAATCGGTTAAAACCTTCACCAATCAAGTGATACTTTCGTCATTCAGCAATCAAATCATTTGGGATTTTGAGAGTGACCTAGCCAAATTCTCCAAGTGGCATAAAGCGCTGTGTGTGCTTGCATACGTTGAGAGGTTTTGTCAGTTCATGAAGACTCATGGATAGAAACGGTATTCACAGTCAGAATTATCCTACCGAGAAATTGTCGGGGCGAAGGAAAAATTCATTGTGCTGACTCAAAGGAAGTATTTTGAAAGGGAATATAACGACGTATTATCGAGTAAGCAAGTAGCACCAAAAAGTTGGCTGGGAAAATTCAATCCATTTATTGATAAAAAGGGTATCATGCGCGCGAACGGTCGCTTAGCTTTATCGACGTTATCGTTTCCTATATTGCTTCCTGCACAATGCCTTTTTATTCAGCGGTATATTCAATATGTACATGAAATTTCAGTACATGGCGAAATTCAACTCATGATGCGCATGATCAGAGCCGAATATTGGATACCGCAAGTCAAAAATTTGGTGAAAAAGTGTATTCGCCAGTGCCCAGTATGTACTCGGTATAAGCATCACGTACAAACGCAATTAATGGGTGCGCTACCACAGGAAAGAACCACGTTGAGTCGGCCTTTCACGAATACGGGTGTGGATTTTGCCGGACCTTTCCTCATTAAGACGTATTATGGTCGAAAATGTCTTTTGGACAAGGGATATGTATGCATTTTTGTATGTTTTGCAACACGGGCAATACATTTAGAATTGGTTAGTGATCTGACGACGCAAGCGTTTCTCGCGTCATTTACGCGTTTCGTTTCCCGACGTGGAACTCCGTCGCAGATGTTTTCCGATCATGGAACCAATTTCGTAGGTGCCTCTAAAGTGTTGCTCTCAGATTTTCATAAATCACTTATCCGTTGTCCCACAGCAGCAGCTCATAACTTTTCGCAATTAAAATGGAATTTCATTCCTCCCGGTTCTCCCCACATGGGTGGGTTGTGGGAAGCGGGAGTAACAAGTTTTAAATCACATTTTCGAAAAATTGCGGGCAGTGAAAAATTTACTTTCGAAGAATTCTCAACCCTGCTGTCTCGAATTGAGTGTACGCTCAACTCACGTCCATTGTCAACGATGACTGAAAGTGCTTCGGATATCGTCCCCTTGACTCCGGGTCATTTCCTCACGGGTGGGTTGTTAGTAGGTTTGCCAGAACCAGCATGCAATGATGAGTCACTAAGTATTCGAAATAGATGGAGAAAACTACAAATCCTACATCATCAATTAAGTGCTCGATGGAAGGAAGAGTATTTAAAGGAACTTCACAAACGGTACAAATGGAAGTATCCTAAAAGAGATCTGCAAATTAACGACGTGGTTATCATTCGAAATGAAAATTTGCCTCCCAACGAGTGGCGCCTTGGGCGAGTCATCAACGTGTTCGCGGGACCCGAATAGTATCCAATAATACGCTTGCCATTCGTTTACTTAGTTTCGTAAAAGTACTAAATTACCGAGCATATTTGGCTCATAAGAGTGAATTTTAATCAAATGGAAAATTGTTGTATTTTGTACCTTTAAATATTTTTCTCATATGATCTCATTACTTGTTCATTATAAAAATAATAATCTTATAACTTCAGCTCATACCAATGTAGAGGCTTGGACAGGATGACGGGTAGATCGGTCACATTTTTTGCAAGCAAGGTTGCAAGGCGGGCGGTAATGTTGAAGTCGTAATGCACGGCGGCCGGGTGACGGGAGAAAACAAAACCATGTGCAGGCAACTTAAAAGGTCGAATGCTCGAACGCACCCCTGTTTTGTTTCCTCCCGTTCCACTTGACAGGCCAGCCAATTTTTCTCCAAAGAATCCGCCATATTCTTTTCATTTTTTCATTCTATTGCCAACCACCAACCACGTTACTACGTTGACACCACCACCCGCCATTTTCATTGCCATAGAGCAAAAATTTGTATAAGTTAAATTTATGGAAAGTTTTTATATCTTGTATATCTAGAATAAAGTAAAGAGCTAAATATAAAGAGTGTGTTTTTCTCAAAAAGGAAAACGAGACCAGCGAATCATATTTTGATGAACAAAATAACGAGCAAATAAATATGGCCGGGAGGGCGCGAAGTTTGAATATTAGACCAATTAATGTGGCTCGTCAAAACACCGGCCACGTTGAAAGGCTGCAAGGCTTCAATCATCTTCGATTGGGAGTACGGCCAGTTTTACTATTGGACGTCTCAGGATCCCTCTGGATGTTCTGACGTCGGCGACCCTGACCTTGCCGTCCTGCCCTTCGACGACCGCCACGACTCGTCCGATTTTCCACTGCTGGGGTGGAGTGTTGTCCTCGTGGATAAGGACGAGTTTGCCCACGGTGAGATTGGGTTGGTCCAGTACCCATTTAGATCTGGCTTGAAGGCCAAGCAGATATTCCTTGGACCACTTCTGCCAGAACTGCTGCTTGAGCCAGCATTGAAGCTGCCATCTTCTCAAGCAACCCGTTTGCTGTTCCGGCACTGGCTCTGGAGGTAGCGACCGTAAACTGCTGCCGATCAATAGGTGCGCGGGAGTTAGCGCTTCGCCGTCGCTGGGATCGGCGCTTAATGGTCCGATTGGCCTTGAGTTTAGGATGGCCTCGACCTCGATGAGGACCGTCAGTAGCTCTTCGGTTGTGAGCATAGCGTTGCCCACGGTACGCTGTAACAGCGTTTTCGCCGCCTTCACCGCCGCTTCCCACAGGCCTCCGAAATGCGGTGCCCTGGGCGGTATCAAGGCGAAGCTGAAGCCTTCCTCTGCTGCGAACTGTTGGACTTGTTCCCTCCCTCACTCGACCTCTTCCTGGACTTCCTTCAGAATTCGTTGGGCTCCCACGAAGTTCGTCCCGTTGTCGCAGTACAGCGTCCTTGGAAGTCCTCGGCGACATATGAACCTTTTAAGGGCGAGAATAAAGCAATCAGAAGACAGATTAGTAGCTAACTCAAAATGTACTGCCTTTGATGCGAAACAAACAAAAACAACTATATACGTTTTGTTCGGCGGCCGGCCACGAATTTTTAGCGTGGTATATACCGGACCACAGAAATCTACTCCACAAGTTAAGAACGGTCGTTGTGCTCGCAATCGATCCGCTGGTAAATTGCCCATTATTTGGGTTAAAAGTTTTGGTTTGTACTTAAAACAATGTATGCACTGTCGTACAACCTTTTGACAAGCTTCTTTGGCATTTATTAGCCAAATCTTTTCTCGAAGCAATGCCACCATCGCTTGAGATCCAGCGTGGTAATTCTTTCGATGGAGATACGTTAAGTATGTTTTTGCAAACGTCGAATTTTTGGTCAGTAGAAGTGGGAATTTGGCATCATATTCAATCGGTGCGTTTAACAAACGACCGCCAACTCGAATCAACGAGAATGTAAAATTCTCTTCACTATAATTGTGAATGAATGGATTTAATTTTTGAATGCTGGGTTGTAGTGAAGTTTTCTTCCTAAGCTTTTGAATCTCATCTGCGAATTCATAATTTTGGATGATTTCGACTACTTTAAGAAACGCCAGATTTAACTCTTTTGCCGTTGGCGATTCTTCGAGAGCTTCTGTTTTGTTTTTTGATCTTTTTAAGAATCGCATTGCATACGCAAATGTATTAACCAATTCGATATATGAAGATTCTTCTTCAATAACTTCTAAAAGTTTGGTTCGAGGTTTTTCTACTGCTAGTAGAGCTATGTTTGTTTTCCGTTTTTCAAGGGCTTTATCTTCTGGAGACAACTCAAAATGCGTATTGACCGGGCACGATGATGGTTCTTGCAATAAGAACTTTGGACCGTTGAACCAAATGGACGCATTGAGTTCATCCACATTACAGCCTCCTGACACAATGTCTGCTGGATTTTGTTTTGTCGGTACATGTTTCCATGATACTTTTTGGGTCAACTCTTGGATGTCGGACACTCGATTTGCAACGAAGGTTGCAAGGGCAGTTGGATGTGTTTTTATCCAATGCAGTGTTATTTCGGAATCCGTCCAGAAAATAACTTCTTCAACGTCAAGATTCAACATCGCCTTTACTCTTGCCCATAATTTAGCAAGAGTATGCGCTGCGCAAAGTTCTAATCGCGGGAGCGATTTTGTTTTCAAAGGGGCCACCTTAGACTTAGCTGTTAGGAGCGTCGACTTGATACCGTCTGAGCTTTGGCTGCGAATGTAAATGCAACAACCGTAAGCTCTTATCGAAGCATCGGCAAACCCAAAAGGAAGTAAAAACTTTTGGTCTTTTGTTAAGAATATTAAGAACTCGACCACGTCATCGGTCCCAACGCTCGTCTTCAATGACTCTCCGTATGTCAGCTCCATCGACAAAGCCAATTTGCTGGCAGCTCAATTTGCTGCCAACTCGACACTTCCTCATAGCATAGTGGCTCCACCTGAGCTCGAGTCTGCAAATTCTTTGATGCAGCAGATATTTTTTCGAACTCGCTCGGTTGCGAGAGTCCTTAAAGATCTCAACATACATAAATCCGCTGGTCCAGATGGTATCCCCGCCGTTATTCTGAAGAGGTGTTCTTCTACGCTGGCAAAACCACTGCGTAAACTTTTCCATCTTTCCCATTCTGCTGGGATTTTTCCGAGCAGATGGAAAACAGCATTTGTCCAGCCGGTCCCTAAAAAAGGCGAATCTTCCTCCCCTTCCAATTACCGTCCAATTGCACTAACGTCCCTTCTTTCCAAGGTCATGGAAACGTTGATAAACCGTCAACTTATGAAATATCTTGAAGAACGAAAGCTTCTTAATGACCGTCAGTACGGCTTTCGTAGCAAACGGTCCACTGGTGATTTGATGGCTTATCTCACCGAAAAGTGGAACCAATCTTTACATTGTTTTGGAGAAAGTAAGATTATTGCACTTGATATTTCTAAAGCATTTGATAGAGTTTGGCATCAGGCTCTTTTATCGAAAATGCGTGCTTTTGGTATCGATGAGTCTCTTCTTCGTTGGATTAGAAATTACCTTTCCGACCGTTCAATACAAGTTGTGTTGGATGGCTTCAAGTCTGATACCCACTTCATAAATGCTGGTGTGCCCCAGGGCTCCGTTTTGTCTCCGACTCTCTTCCTCATTTTTATTAATGATCTCCTGTCTGAAACTTCTAATCCGCTTAACTGTTTTGCTGACGACTCAACCCTCAGCTTTTCATATTCGTTTCCAAATTCACGTCCCTGCTCTTCGGACGTGGATATGGAACGGTTGCGTATGATAAGCTCATTGAATTCTGACCTTGACAGCATTGTTGCATGGGGAATTATGAACCGAGTAGAATTCAATGCTTCGAAAACTCAATGCTGTCTCTTGTCGTTGAAGCTTAACATTCCCCCATTGCCATTATCCATGAATGGTACCTGCATCGTAGAAACCGAAAAGCTGTCAGTTCTTGGTATGTGTGTCAACGATGATCTTCGTTGGAATGACCACATATTTGAAGTCGCCAAAAATGCTGCTAAATGCTTAGGTTTCCTTAAAAGATGCAGGAAATTTTTCACCCCTTCTGATCTGGCTACTATTTATAAAGCCTACATCCGTCCAAAGTTAGAGTACAATTCACATATCTGGTCAGGTGCTCCTAAAACATCATTGTGCCTACTCGATAAAGTTCAAAACAGAGCATTAAGAATGATAGGTGATAGTTCAATTGTTGAATCAATTGATTGTCTTGATCATCGTCGTAATGTTTCATGTCTCTCTCTTTTCTATAGGTTTTTTTACAAACAATGCTCGGACGAAATAGCCAGTTGCATTCCTCCCCTTAAGCAATTTAACCGCAATACACGCCTCGCAAGGAATGCAAATCAGTTTTACCTTCAGCCCAATTTCGGTCGTACAGTGAAATATAGAGATTCATTCTTTAGCCGTACTACTCGGATGTGGAATGCTTTACCCGACTCTGTTTTCCCCTCTCATTGTAATACACAGAAGTTTAAAAATAATGTGCATCGGCACCTCCTTTCTAATCCTTTCCTTCCTTCTTAACCGCTCGCACTGTGTTAATAACATTATAAGGGTATTAATAGCCCCTTGATGTGCGCGTATATTATAAAAAAAAAAAAAAAAAAACCCCATGAACTTGTATTTTTGCGTTCGAATGAGTTTCGACAAACCTTGGAATTTTTATCTCGCCAAGTTGAGATAAATTGGTTTTGAAATTTTGCCAACTTGTATCAAGGCGCAATGGAATCGACTCATCCCAATCAATTTTTGCAATCCAAAGCTCTTGCAGTAAGATTTTTGCTTTGGTGACTATGGGGCATAACAAACCAAGAGGATCGAAAAGACGAGCGGAAGCTGATAGTATGTTTCGCTTGGTAGCTCGTAGATCATGAAAATTATTTTCCAAATTGAAGCTGAAAGTATCTTCTTTTGGATGCCAACAAGTTCCTAGAGTTTTGGTAGAGTCTGAATCATTAAATTTGATTGATTTTTCAGTACTCGTAGTGATATAAAACTCTGGATGGTTTGAGAACCATTAAGCCAACTGAAACCCGCCTTTTTTAAGGACTTCTTGAATTTCAAACTTTATTATTTTTAGAGTTTCAAGATCATTGGCACCGGTTAAGAGATCATCTACATAGAAATCTCTTCGAATTATATCTGAACCAGTAGGGTATATTTTCTCATTAGCATCGCCCAACATCTTTAAACACCGTATTGCTAAGAATGGCGCTGGAGACGTGCCATATGTTACAGTGTTTAGTCGAAAATGTTGTAGTGGTTGGGACGGATGCTGCCTCCACACTATGAGCTGATAAATCGAGTGCTCTTCAGCAATGCATACTTGCCGGTACATTTTCGTAATATCAGCCGTAATGGCGTATTTGTGTATTCGAAAACGGAGCAACGTCGAAAAAAGGCTCCTCTTGAATGGTTGGCCCAACCATTAAGATGTCATTCAAAGATAATTGAGATGAAGTTCGACTTGAAGCGTCGAAAACAACTCGCAGCTTAGTACTTGTGCTTTGCGGGCGCAAAACACACTGATGTGGAATGAAATAGTGCGGGATTTTCGGGATTTCATTATTTGTCGGCGACATATGTCCTAACAAAAGATACTCTTTCATGAAATCCATATACATAGCATTTAACTCGCTATCTTTGGATAGTTTTCGCTCCAGTGCGAGAAACCTTCGTTTGGCATTTTCAAACGATGATCCAAGCGAGTTTGGAGACGATTTAAACGGTAGTTTAACCTCGAAACGACTGGAAGGCAAAAGTTTTGTATTATCAACAAAGTATTTTTCGCACAACTGTTGTTCTGGCGTTAGAAACTTTTTCGTTTCTCCAGGAATTTCTTCCAGTAACCAAAATATTTGCACAATTTTGTCTAAGTCTGGTAGCTCTTCAGACTGACATACCAAATTACATTGTTTGGTATTTGAATTTGTACCTTTGGGGTATTTTCCGGATATTTTTTGAATGGTGGGATATTCAGGGCCTTGTTTAATTTGACCGACCGACAATAATTCGAAAAATGTTTCCGCTCCTATTAGTAAGTCAATTTTTTGAGGCTTATTGAAGTAAGGATCAGCTAATTGAATGTTGGAAGGTATATTCAAATTCGTTATATTTATTGCTTGATCCGGCTGATATGACGATATTGAGTTCATTACCCAATAGTCAGCAGAAAACGAATGATCGTTAAATCTTGATTTTACTTCTGCATGAACCTTTTTGTTAACTATAGTATTTGCTTTACTGATGCCGAGAAGATTTAAAGTTTTTTGTTCCTTTCGCAACTTCAATTTTTGTGCAAGCTCTTCAGTTACAAAATTGATTTGCGAGCCTGAATCAAGTAACGCTCGAGCTAGCGTATACTCACCACTACTGCCTTTAATTTGAACAATAGCAGTAGCGAGAATAACTTGATCTTTTGAAACTGAGGCATGCATAGCTGGAAAGCTCGAAGCTCCTTGTGACGGTGTGCTTTTGAACGTAGTTTGATATTGGTGCAATAATGTGTGATGCGATTTATTGCAAACACTGCACCGAGTTAATTTGCATTTTGAAACTGTGTGTCCTTTTCGAAGGCAGTTGATGCAAACAGGCACACTTTTCGCAAACTCAAATCGTTGCATCACAGGTATTGAAGCATAGGTTTGGCATGTCGTTATAAAATGATCACTTGAATTACAGTATAAGCATTTCGATTTATTTGCTTGTTGGTTTATACAAGCAAACGAAGCCCTTTGGTTTCGGTTATGGTTCATCTCATGTTTTGGTTTTGATGACCTATCAGAAATTTTATTCTTTGAAGACGATGCTTCTTCAGCAGAAAGATGCTGATATCGCTTATTCAACGCGGCTTCGCAGTCACTCCATAAAGGAAGTGTACTGAAATCTAGTTGCTCTTCCCACTTTGATCTTGTCATCGAGTCAACCTTTGACATTACTAAATGAATTATGATCGCGTTTGTGATATTCTTTTCATCACCAAGTGAAAGAAGCGAATCATAAATTGCGGAAACAGTGTCTATCATGCTGCGCAATGCAGAAGCTGATGGCTTTTGAATTTCTTTTAGTTCGAAAAGAGTAGACACATTGTCGAAAAATATAAGGCAATTATTGTCATAAACCTTTTTTAAACTTGCTAAAGCTTTTGGATAATTTTGTTCCGTTATTTGGAACGCTTTAACTGTTCCTAAAGCTTCACCCGATAAACATGATATTAAATGATTGAACTTTTCAATATCGGGAAGCATTGGATCATTGTCTACTAGACTCTCAAAAAGGCTAATAAAATTTTTATATTCAGAATATTTCCCACTGAATTTCGGGAGAGACATTTTTGGAAGGCGCGAGTGATGTGGATTACTAAAAGAATATTCAATTCCACTTGGCTTACGACCCTTATTTACTTTAGATACAAGTAAAGCTTTTGCACTGACGCAAATGTCTTCTAACTCTCCGCGGAATACGTCGCTATGATCAGCTGATTCAATCTCAGTTTGACAAGCCATGATCTGATCGACGTATGAATTCAAAATATCTAACCGACATTCCAATTCTATTGGATTAAGTGACATCGTTTTTTCCTCTAAAGCCGTTCTAATTCGCACAATATTATTTTTAAGAACTTGACGCTGATGTCTTAATTGTTCTAAATCTGCGTTTTGTTTAGGTGAAGCCTGCCGTTTCTTGCTCGTCATTTTGATAAACTTTTTGTTAAACTTCGCTTAAAAACTTTCGAAATAAATTTCTTTCCAAGAATTAGTTTATCTGGAAATTGTTCGATTTACCACAGTTTATGAATTAAATATTTGGAAGTCGTTGAAAAATTAATTTATTTTCATACGAGAATTCCACGAAAACGAAAATAAATTTCAATAAACTGCTTCAGAACTGTTGAAAGTTTCTAATTATTTGCAAAGCGAAATAAGTTTAACGTAAACAAAAAAAAATTTACTATTTAAAAATTAATCGCTGAACACACTCTTCGCATGAAAAATTTCAAAGTAATTTTTGATCACTGAACACGATCACTTTTGACAGCTGGAAACTCAGCGAAAATTTAGCGAGTGAGTGAACTGTCAAAAAAATTTAAATTTGAAACGTCAAATAAATGTAAACGAATTTCAATTTGAGTATTGATCGGCTTTTTTACTACGATTTGATTAATTAATTTCGGATTTGATATTAAAATAATCGAATTACTTTTGTTCAAAACGAATCGCGAGATTAGCTTGAGTGTGTATGATGATGTGCGATATGACGATGACGGCGGCGGCGCGGTGACAAAGAACGCAGAAGTTTAACACTTTAGTAATTTACAAATTTATTTGATTAGCATTTTTGCACAAATTCACTAGATTTCCGTCTCGGTATAGTTCGTTTTTGTGATGTTTTATAACTTTTCAACACTGAAATGGTTTATTGATCGATTAAGCACTTTTGATTTGGCAGCAAACCGACGAGGATATAATCCTATTGGATTTGAAAGGCGAGAAAATTTTATTTATTACAGCCGCGAGAAGAGACTTTGCTCGATCGAATACACATGGACCTTGCGGAAAAAATGACACGAACTATTGTACTCCTTCAATGCAGCAAAATACGGTAAAACAAGGCCAAAACGTTCCCCTTTTGATATTGTTGGAAATCTAGCACATGGGTTGTTCGGAATCCTGGACAACGAATATGCTGAACACATTGAAAATCAAATAAGTATTCTAAAGACCAACGAAAATCATTTGACCGAACTTATAAAAAAACAAAGTTCAATAGCTGATTCTACTGCTAACATTCTCAAACGCACCACGGTGCAAATAAACAATCAATTTAAAGCTTTAAGTGACTATTTAGTAATAACTCATAATTCAATCAAGGATTCGTTAAGAGATAACGATCAGTACCGAGATTTGTCCGCTTTGGTTTCATATCTTATACTAATAATAACTAATTTTGAAAGACAACAGGGAATTTTGTTAGATGTCCTACTAGATTTGAAACATGCTAAAATAGACCCTCAAATAGTGACCCCAAAACAACTTACAGAACAATTACAATTAATACGGAGCAACATTCCAAGTTTGCTTAAGCTACCAAGAGGTTCGGCAATAGATTACTATAAATTAGCTTCAATCCGAGGACGAGTAATGCAAGATAGTATAGTTTTCGAAATGCGGCTACCATTACTTGAACTTGATGACTATGAATTGTTTTCATTAATTCCACTTCCTATTTTTCATAACAATGTTGTTTATTTGGTCGACACATCTTCTCCTTACTTAGTGATTTCTTTGATGAGAGACAAATATTTTCCGATATCAGAACTAGAACTCAATCTCTGTAAGACCCTTAAAGATCAATACTATTGCACTAATAACTATCCAACATTCAGCAAGCATTCAAATACAAACAATTGCGAGTTTTCACTGCTTAATCATAAATCTAATAATCTACAGGAATGTAAATTGAGTAAAGTATCAAATACAACATATAATTTTTGGAAAAGACTTAGGAACCCTAATACGTGGGTTTTCTCAGTCACTGGTAATGTAACAGGGCACCTCACATGCAACCAGACATCCTCAAGTCTGACTGTGTCCGGGTGTGGCGTATTAACATTCAAGACACCCTGTACTTTTAAACTGCCAACAATGCAAATAAAAGGCCATCTCAGTTTTAATAAAACAATTTATAATGCATTCATTCCCAGTACAAACATAAGCGCATGGGTTCTAGGAGGTACGGACACGGTAATTCAAGCTCCTCCCAAGGTTTTCGAGATAAACCATACGGAGTTTAACAGACTTAAATCCAATATAAGTGAGGTTATTAAGAAGTCTGAGGAATATTCGGTCATGGCTAATCTTCACGATTACAACCACTATTTTCTAAATTTTTTGCTACTAGCAGGCATTGTTTTTCTTTTCATTATGTACTTTCGAGTGCAACAGAGAAATAAAAATTTGCAAAGACCGAAACCAAGACCGAGAAGAAAACCAAAGCTTGCGGACTCAAATGCTATTTTTGCGGCTTCAGACACTTGCTAAATCGATTGATTCATTTTAATAAAACAAAATTCGTTTAATACCAGTCCCATTTCAAATTCTATTTCTATTTGCTAAACAATGAAGTTTTTTTGCCAAAAATGTATACTTTACTTTTTTAAACAAAAATGAAAAAACAAAAACAGATATCCAATTGCAATTAACAAGAAGAAAAATAATATTTTTGTATTTAATTAAGAAAAAAGAATTTTCATTGAGAAAGTTAAGTTTTATTTTGTGATTTTTTTTTTTTTTATTAAATAGCAAAAAAAAAAAGAAAAAAAAATAATAATTTTATATACACGTACTGTTTTTGATAAGTGACTTTTTTTTGTAATATTTAACCAAATGAACAATTTAAATAATGTAAAACACAGAGACGAATCAAACTGACCAATTTGTAATCTTACAAAGAGAAAAACAATTGAGAATTAAAAGACAAATTTTTGTACTTTAACGAGAACGAATGATGAAACATTTTTATTTTAAAATGTACGCTTTCAATAGCAATGTACACATAAGTTCAGTTGTAATGAATATTTTGATGTGGGAAAAATTACAAAATATTATTCAAGCATGTATTAACATGAGTGCAAAAATTCGTTTAAATGCATTTCATACTTTTCCTACAAAAAAATTAAGAAAAATTTACTTTTTTTCGACGTTCCAAGTGCGACAGTGCCCTTAAGTTACATTCAACTTTAGGTCTGTTCGTTGAACTTTTTCCATGGTTTACCCAGGTTTTCTTGACAACCCTATTAGTTGTCAAAAAATATGTGGGTTTTCCACTCCTAAAAAAACGCTAAACCACAAATCACCACACATCCCTGTCAATAAAAAAAGATACAAGCCATTTGACAGCCCTCAAATCGCCACAGCAAAAAGCTAGGGCGAGTTTGGGGAAAACCTATGGCAAACCTATGGCTCAAAAAACACTCAATTTGACATTCAGGGCGAATTTAGGTTTCTCAAAAAACGCTTTGTGGCGACCCTAGGGCAACCCCAGGGCTTCAACGAACAGACCTAATATTTGCATTTAGAAACGAAAAATGCCAACAGATATTAGCATCTGTATTTTTTTTAGCAGCAGCACCAAGTACTTTCGTGCCTTGGTGTGATTGTAAGTTGTAACTTAAAATGTCGAAAACAGTGATTCTGAATTATCAGTTGATCAGAGATAAAACAGCGACGCAGATAATGAGGAGGATTTGTCTGCAACTAGCTATTTTCTTATTTCTATCATGTTTCTATACAACTCTAGATGGTCATAGCTAATTTGGTTCTGTAAAATGGATGATAGCGAAAAGCTACTACATTGTTTTTCTATACAGCGCTAGATGGCCTACAACTAAAGCTACAAAAAAGCATTTTTTTCTGTTAAATGACTTGAGAGATTTTTAAAAAATGCGGTGTAACACGAACCTACTCGATTTATTTCCACTCGTTATTTAAAATGCGGTGTAGTGGTTATTCAAAAGTGCGGTGTAACACCACCTAAACGAACTACACCGTGGGTGCATTTAGACACGTCCCATAAGAAATTGGTGTCATAATATAAGTCAGTGAATATGTCGTGAGCAAACGAGGCAAGCAATGCAGTCAAGTTCATTTTGTGTGTCACCAGTTTAAATGAAGCAAATATGCACTGTAGACAAAATGAGCTTGAACTGTATTGCTGCCAGCTGACTTACGTTATGATATAAATAGAATAAGAGAATCAATAAATTATTATTATTACTTAGAAAATCAACCAGAGTAGTAGTCAATACAAAAAATCTCAACATTTACAGATTTTTCAACTTTACTAGTCTTTTTTTTATCAAATAAGATTTATTTACACAATTCCGACACCAAAGTAACGGGCGCTTAGTTCGCAAAAAAATAAAACTTTACCTTTCAGTTTAATTCTACCACTTTTATTCGATCTCTAATTTATTTGATTTCAACTCTACCAATAATTACAATAACTCACTCTTAACATTATCACTCTATAATCAAAACTGACATCTGGTTGCCTCGGCGGACTATTTATATCGAATGACATTACATCTAGAATTTCCCAGTAATTTAAACATGGTTTCCACAATCAACTATTTTGTTGTCAAACATTTCCCCTCTTGGTATATTTCTACAAGAACACTAGTGTTGCAACTTGTGTTTTCGGTTGAACGTTTTTCGGTTAGAAAATTGGTATTAAATGTTGGGTGTGCATTACACTTATCACCTTTCTGGCAATATTTAACTTTAAGGGGGCATTGAGGGCGTAACATTTAAAAGTATAATGCAAATAACATTAAGCTTTTCTAGGCCCAATTTATAAACTACTAGGTGTGAAGCGACTTCGTCCGCACGAATAGGCATAACTTTTTTTTATTTATCAACTGATTGACATGAAAAAATCTAAATGTTAAGTGAAGCTTACCACAATCTATTACTGAAAACCCCATCTAGATAGGATAATCCGTTTCTGAGATTAGCGTGCACAAACAAACAAACTGTTACGTTTTTATTATATGTACTAGGTGTGCCAGCGACTTCGTCCGCAAAAATTGGCATAACTTTTTTATTTATCAACCGATTGACATGAAATAAAAACTAAATGTTAAGTGAAGACTACCACAATATATTACTGAAAACTTATCTAGATAGGATAAGCCATTTCTGAGATTATCGTGCACAAACAAACAAACTGTTACGTTTTTACTATATGTATAGATATATAGATTATATTGAGTCTAACACTGACTCAAAAAAAAAAAAAGTAGAGGTTTTAACTTTCAATAACATATCCACAACAACAATTCCACTAAAAGATAAGAAAACGTCAAAGCCAACAAAGTTAACTAACACTTGGAGCACTCAAATTCAAATTTCATGTGCTTACATTGTATAACTTCGAAAATAAATTTAGGCATTTAGGTTTTCATTTAATGCGACTTAAGGATGTTTTCAGATCATTGAAACGGTTTCTTATTATTACCGTTTCATTGAATTTTTTGAATTTTGGCCTTCGGTGAAGCCACTGTGCATTCGAAGCATTGTTTTTTGATACTCTCAAGCTTCATTTAAACTTTAGAATTATTCATGTATTTGGAAGGACAAGAGCACAGAATACAGTAAAGATTGTACTATCGTAAATTGGACCATGACTTGACAGAAAGCAAAGAACTTACTTTGAAGCCAACCATTCAATGGAGCTGAACAGCACGATATGTATTTCGTCTCATTTTATACAACACCGAACAGATCTGCCTTTTATGTGTATCTTATTCAATCGAAATAGAAGAAAAGATGTAAGTATTTGACTTTAAAGCTGTCTAACCCGTTTCAAATAAATTTTGGATATTTAAGAATACCTACAGTCTCTTGAATAACAGAAAGCGCTAAATTCTAAATGTCGTGGCTGCGACTCTTTTTCTCTTAAAGTTCACTAGAAAAACATTAAAATACCAAAATTGTATTGCGAACGAAAATTTTTGAGAAATATGAGGATTTAAGTACTCCTACATATTCACAACTATTAACGATTATCAAAATTAAAATTAGAATGCAAATTATGTCAGACTGGTCCACGGCCTTAACCACAAGTCTCCTTGTCCGTCTCCTAAAACAATATTCATTCCTGTACTTGAACTTACATGAGTGTCAATGAATGAACAAATAATCCTGATGATGATCAACCAATAAAATGTTTCAAACAATATGATGTTACATGGAGCTAAACGATTGCTGTAAAAATAAAACGTTTGCAATGAATTCTAAATTGTAATCTAAAGTGAAATGTAAACTGAGAAAATCGTGACTACTCTACACAAAAAGGATTTTTAGAGAGAAAGAAAGATAAAATGGTTTAGGTGATTTTAAGCGCAAATCAAATGTCTTAAAATAAGTTTCGAGGAAGAACTTTATTTAGTTATCCTTCCTTCCTTCCTAGCCTTTCCTTATGTCATAAGAAGACCTAATCTACTGTTAAAACTATAATAATTTTTTTTTCATTTTCCAGTAGAAAGTACCTCTTTAGTTAAAATGCAGATGACTTGTCTTAATGAATAACGATTTTATATAGTTAATACCATATGTCTCTTGTGTCCGTTGAGCTAGAAGAGTTCTCCTATTGTTCTGTAGAATTATAAAAATAGTTTCCTAATACCTACTTTTACGCCATGAAGCTAGTTTCAACAAAAAATTTGTATTTGAGCAAAAATGAACAATATTTTCTCAAACGTGAAGATTGAACAAAATATATCATGATTCATCATGCATAAATATATTGTAAGGAGAAATTTCATCCCTTGCTTTAGGTATGTATAACGCTTCAAAGAACAACAATAAGTACCTAGACAGTGATGAAGGTATAATGAGGACTAACCCAAAACTACAATGCGCATCCGATTGTATGCGAAGGCATTTTTAGCAAATGAGAGATCTTTTATGTAAAAGGATAAAGGACCGTACAGATTTAAAAAGATTCAGAAATATGGTGTTGGCTCACAAAAAATTGTTTTACCTTGATTATTGAAATGGAAGTGTGGAATTCACTTTATTCATCGTAGTGTCCTGTCGTATCATTCAGATCTAGATTATATGTAGGTAAGTTAAGAGAGGGAGGAAGAGTAAAGCTACGTGCAGACGGCATATAAAAAGCCGCACATATGTGCGGTTCTGACGTCACATAAAAAGTTGTAAATTCAACGCAAATGCTATACGTAAATCAGTGTACGCAAACTCGCATATTAGGGTGTTCAGACGATGTGCAGAATCTGTCCCAAAAGCCGCACATTAGTTTGCGTTGATTCGCTCGCACATCAAATGTACGCAAATGAGTACGCAAATTTTGCGGTCGATGTGCGACGTGTTCACACGATATGCGGAAATATCCGCACATCACCCATTTGCGTTCATATGCGGGTTTGCGTTAATTTAATAAATTGTTTGAATTTTGTGTTTTATTCATGGTTTGTGTTGTTGACGAAGCTTATCCGTACATAAATTTAAAAGTGCTGAAATTATTTGAAAATGTCGAAAAGAAAGTAGGGTACTACGGCTGTTTTGGCATTGGATATGATTTATCTGCAATCAATTTTAATGATTTCATAATTAATCAGTAGAAAAAAAATAAATAAAAAACTTAATAAATTAAAAAACTTAATAAATTAATAAAATAGTCAAGTCAACAACAAAAACAAATTTAAATAAAGAGACCCGATAAATACTTCAATACTTATTGTATTCATGAACACAAAAACAGCCTACTACCAACACACTTCGCTTCGCTCATTTTTTTTTAATTGAAAACCGATCATAACTATACTGTACAACCACTACTGATTTGCGTAAAATATGCACATTTGCGTTGTCCTATTTTCGTGTCACCGCACATGATTTTGAAGATCGCACATGCACGCACATGTACGCAAACTGTCACAAAAAATGTGCGAGGGTGTTCAGACGATTTGCGAAAAAGCCGCACATTTATGTGCGGCCTCGCCATCGCACATCATCCGCAAACCATTTGCGTGCATGTGCGGAGTGTCCCAAAAGGGTGTTCAGACGATATGCAGCAATTGTCGCAAATTATGACGTAAAAATGACGTCAGAACCGCAAACGTGTGCGGTTTTTATATGCCGTCTGCACGTAGCTTAAGTTATTTTTTTCCTTAAATTTGGCAGTTACAGATCAACTTGCTAAATATATACTCATGTAAAAAGAACAGCAGCTCCTTCAAACTCTGGTGGGTGTTTTCAACCAACAATCGACATCTTACTTATATTGCTTTATAACTTTTATATTTGTTGGGACTAGCAATACAGCTCTTAGTGAACCCAGGTCCCCAAATGTTGTGGAATCCGGGATCTATCGAATAAAAACCTTTTTATGCATCGCAATAAAAATGAGAACACGTTGTTACAGTTCAAAGTCTATATTTAATCTCCAAAGAAGAAGAAGAGTTATCGATTTTTAAAAGAGAGAGAGCGATATAACTTATCAACTTAAAGTTAAGGTCATAACACAATCTGAGCACAATCTGAGCTAAAGATTAAGGTCATAACAGTTCTCCCCCGCTTGACTTAAACTTAGGGATATTGTAGTGCGTTTATGTGCACACGATATATGCGCGTGTCAAGCGACGAATTCCACTCGTCACTTGATACGCCGCAATGTGATCTTGTGCACATCATCACACCATAATTTTCCCACGAATAATTTCCCATGAATAATTTGCTGACTCTTCTTCATGTATGAATAATTTGCTGACTCTTCTTCATGTATGAATAATTTGCTGACTCCTCTTCATGTATGAATGTGGAGTCATAGTTTTAGTTTCTAGAGTTAGTTACTTTAAAGACACAGAACAATAAAGATTAAAATAAAGAATCCGCAATGACTTTTATTATTACAACACTGAAAAGACTTTTTTATTATTACAATATTAAGAATCCATATTATAATCCCTTAAGTAAACTGGTGGCCTACGTTGACGTGATGACCGACGAATCGGTTGACGAATCGGATGTTGGCCTACGATGGTTGATGATTGTAGAAGACAAGCGTTGTTTTCAGGCGGTGGAACTGGAACTGTTGAAGTGCTCGGATCGTTTTCGATTGTTGCCGGATTATTGGCAAAAGCTTGTTGAAAAATGATTTGTTGATCTGATAGTTCTTGGTTGACTGGTGTTGTATTAGTATTGGTTGCTGGCGATGAAATTTGTTCGTCTGGAGTGGTATCTGTTGAACTTTGACTTGGAACACGAGTTTGACATAGCTGGTTTATGTGTCGTTTGAACGTATATTCATTATCCAGTTTGACAACATAGTGAAGTCGTCCTATTTTCTTAGTAATAACACCAGGTTTCCATAGCATTTTATTTGCAGTGTAATATCGGGCTTGAACCCTTTCTCCCACGCTTAATTGCCTTGACGGTAGTACCGTGGAAGTACTTTTGAATTTGGTGGGCTTCAATGCGTCTAAGCGAATTCTGATTTGTCGTCCTAGATATTGTTCTGATGGTGATTTCCCGTTCTTGAGTGGTGTGGCTCGATATTTGAATAGTATTTCTCTTATTTTGTGTACAAATGTTGAAGGTTCATTGTTCATTGCGGCTAATTTATTTTTGAGTGTTTGGATGTCTCTTTCAGCTAATCCATTTGTTGCTGGATGACCTGGAGCTATGTATTTTTGAAAAATACCCGAATCTTGACAAAACGATGTGAATTCTTCGCTTTTGAATATTGTCGCATTATCGGAAACCATGACATCTGGGAACCCGTTTCTGGAGAATATGTTAAGTAGAATCTCTTGAGTTAATGATGAGGAAGGTGCTGCTGTACATACTCCTTCTTCTGCCCACTTCGACTTAGCATCCACGACAACGAGAAAGTAATGACCTTGAAATGGACCCGCATAATCAATGTGAATACGCTGCCAATTATTGTCTGGTTCTTCCCAAGGGTGAAGAGACGCTTTAACTGGACTGCTATTAGTTAATGCACATGCAGAGCACGATTGCACGAAAAATTCGATATCTTTGTTTATTGAAGTCCAATATACGTTACGCCTGGCAAGCTGCTTCATTTTTGTCGCCCCAACATGAGTATGATGCAGCTCTTTCAAAACAGTCTGTTGTAATTTACTGGGAATAACTACTCTCTGGTCTCTGAATAGAACGTCACTGTCGATAGTATACTCTGATTTCGAATCTCTTTTATTGCGCAAATTGACAAAATTTTTGATAGGGTCTCATCTCGTTCCGTTTCATACTTTAATGTTTTGAAATTTATTTTATCTGAATTAATTTGATTAATAGTTTCGGAGCAAATTGAATGAACTTCATGATCTATAGAATTCATGTTGTGAATATTTGAAATTCGTGGAGCTCTTGACAAACAATCAGCATTAGTATTTTCGCTGCCACTTTTTGAAATCACTTCGTAGTTATATCCGGATAAAAATGCTGCATAGCGCTGCCAGCGAGCTGATGTAGATAGATAGATATTTATTTTTTCGTATTCACATCTACATTCGGTAAGCTACCGCACAGTATATAATACAGAGATTTGATATATTTATATCTTTCTACTGAAATATTATCTATAATTAAGAAGAAATTTGAGAATCAATGGAAAAAATGACTTTGAAGGAAAGTACAAATAAAACCTTCAATGCAAAAAAAAAAGAAAGAAATTACCATATTTAAATAGTAATAAATTAAGGCAGGTACATTTCTACTTAAGGACTATGATTAAACTTGAATTTAGGCTTAATCAGTATTGCACAAAATAAATATATATATAAGTTATTATTAAAATATCAAGCTGACAAACAAATAACTAAATAAATAAATAAATTAATAAATAAGTAAATAATTCTGTAAATAAATTAATTTGTAAATAAATAAATAAATAAGTATTTGAATAAATAAATTGAATTGAATCAGATGTGTTTAAATAACTTTATGGATAGTTATTTAAAGAAGGAAATAAATAAATAAATAAATAAATAAATGAGTAAATATATAAATAAATAAATAAATATATAAATAAAAAAATAAAAAAAATAAATAAATAAATAAATAAATAAATAGCAAACAAATAAGTAAATAACAAATAAACAATAAATAAATAAATAAATTTGTAAATAAATAAAGAAACTTATAATAAGAATGTTAACCAAGAAAATACTACAATCACTAAGTAATTAATAGACATTTAATATATATAAAAGTCGATACGCAAAGACATAGGTAAATTTAGAAAAATGGTTAGGATATCAGCTGATTTATAAGTGGATTGTCACAACTATCACAGTTTTCTAAGAATTTGTTTGTAAGTTTATCAATTCTTTCAGTGATAATTTCAACATTTGCTCTTGAATGCAAATCAATCGTAGAGTGGTAGCGAGAGAGGTTAAGCATCATTTTTAGTAATTTGTTCTGCGATACTTGCAATTTATAAATATGACATTTAGCACAACTTCCCCACACCTGACATCCATACAAAAGGATAGCCTGGAAGACAACTTTATGGACAGTAATTTTGTTGGCGTTGCTCAACATTGACTTTCTATTTATAAATGGGTACAACATCCTGGTTGCAATGCTTACTTTTTGTAAAGTTTTGGCCACATGCACACTAAATGTTAATTTTTGGTCTAAGTGAATCCCCAGATACTTTACGGTCGAATCCCAGTTGACTCTAACTCCGTTTATGCAAAGCTGATTGGTTAGGAGGTAGCAAGGTTTTCTTTTTCTGCTAAAAAAGATTGCTTGCACCTTTTCAACATTAAGTTTAATTTTCCATTTATTATAATACTGGAGCATCCTTTCAAGCGCATATTGTAAATTTGTCTCAACACCGAGACCAAATTCATGAGATGAAAATATGCCAGTATCATCAGCGAAGATAGCAATTTCACATTCAGGCAATCTGGGAATATCAGATGTAAAAATGTTATACAAAAAAGGACCCAGGACTGATCCTTGTGGAACACCTTGATTGATAACATTACAGTTTGATGAACTACTATTAACAAAAACATGAAAACATCTATTGGACAGAAAACTTTGGGTAATTTTTACCAGGTATGCAGGGAACCCAAGATTTATCATTTTGTGCACAATTCCATCATGCCATACTGTGTCGAAAGCTTTTTCAATGTCAAGCAGGACTAGACCCGTTGATTTACCAAGCAGACGATTTTTTTTAATATGGTTACACAGCCTTAAAACTTGATGAGATGTGCTATGAAACTTTCTGAACCCAAATTGTTCATTTGGTATTATTTTTTTATCATCAATTATTTTTAATATCTTATTTTTGAGGACCTTTTCGAGCACTTTACTCAGACAACTGAGTAAGCTTATTGGTCGATAGCTACATGGATGTTTAGAGGGCTTTCCCGGTTTTAAAATTGGCACAACTTTAGCACATTTCCACGTAACTGGAAAGTATTGGATTTTGAGACAGGCATTTATCAAAAATGCAAGAAATTGAAGCCCTTCTTTAGGTAGTGCTCTTATATAGATATTTTTAATGCCGTCAAGCCCATCGGACTTTCTGGATTTAAGGTTGCTCACAATATCTTCAACATCTGTTCTTGAAACATACTGATTGATAGGTGTATCAACGATCTGTTCATTGAATGTAGTTACTGTGTTGTTAACGAGGTTATTTGTAATACTATCACCAAGGTTTTGGGACACAGTGTGGTTTTTCAGGAACGTTGAGGCAAAAACGTTGGCTTTACTGCTATCCTCGTAAACTAGCTCACTATTATTTTCAAGGTTTGGTATTTGTCTGTTCTTATTTTTAATTATTTTTGCGATATTCCAAAAGGGTTTAGAATTTTTATCTAATTCGCTTAGTTTTTCGTTCCACTTCCTGTTCCGATAAATACTTATCTCCTCAACAATCTTTTTATTGTAGAATTTGAGTTGAATTCTGTATTCTGGCAATCGGTAACGTTGCCATTGCCTTTTAAAGGAGTTCCTTATGCGCACATATTCCAGAATATACTCCGGCATTTTGTTGAAAAATGGTTTTTTTAGTTTTTTTGGCACGCATGACTCTATTGATTCAGTTATATGACTAGAAAAGGAATCGACAAGTAAATCAACATCTTCCCTAGAACTTATTCTGTTCATATCAGCTGGAGATGACCTTAGCTTGGATTTCATCTCAGATCGAAAACGTTGCCAATTGGCATTCTTTAGGTCTAAAAAGTACTGCTCGCGTGACTCTACAGATTCATTCATTTTGCAAAGGACTGGAATATGGTCCGAACTTAATTCATTTACTGTTATTGGCTGTGTAAAAAACCTTGCAACATTTGTTATATAGAAGTCAAGAACTGAAGGACTACCTCTTGACCCTGCTGGAAAATATGTTGGACTAAACGGAAACAACAATGAATATGGAAACACACTAGACAAACCAGAAAGAACATTACCCCATCAATTTGCACGATTACATCCCCAATCTCTATGCCTACAGTTGAGGTCACCCCCTACTATATAACTTTCGTTACGTATCAATAATTTTCTCAAGTCATTTCTAAAATATCTTCTTTTTTCATCAGATGAATTTTTACCTGGAAAGTAAACACAGAACATTTTTATAGTAGTACGATTTCTTAATTTCACCTCTACACCGACATTCTCGATGCATCGAGTACGAACGACTGGCAAAAGAACATGTTGAATGGATCTTTTAATGAAAATTGCAACACCTCCACCTCTATCATCATTCCTGTCTACGCGATAGCATTTATAACCCGGGGTGGAAATAGATATTTCAGAACTTAACCATGTCTCTGTTACAAAAGCAATATCAATTGAATGATCATTCAAGAATTGAACAAATTCTACATGTTTATTACGGATGCTCTTGGCATTCCATGTTATAATATTTAAGTCTAACATATTACTTGACATTGGAATAAAGAAACTTAGTTGCTAACTGTGCGATAGCTTGAAATTGATCAAATTTTGTTTTACAAGAACCTAATTTATTAATCATCTCCATTACAAGAATATTCAATTCTTCCATGGAAAACAACTCACCACCGGCAGTTGACGTAGGTGTGTTGATGTTGTTGCTTACGCTGGGTTGCACTTGCACATCATTTTGTGGTGGGGTTTTAGTCCATGTACTTGGAGTTGGACTCGTGACACTGACGCTTTGCATATTCACCTGCCTGCCGTGAGCGTGTTGATGTAAAGGTGGAAAGTCGCTCATTGAGAGATAGGATGAGTTGAATTTCGGGATATTGACGTGATGGTTGGTTTTTGTCTGGACCTGGGCACGTTGACTTGTTTTGTTTGAAAGCTTTTCTCTTATCTCTAAATATTTTTTTCTGATTACGCAGTTGCTGTCAGTAGATTTATGTTGCTCTCTGCAGTTTGCACATTTGTGCATTTCGGTGTTGTTGCATTCTTCGGTTTTATGGGGAGCCGCACATATAGAGCAATAAGTTTTTACATGGCAATTTCTCTCACCATGACCAAACATTTGACAATTTCTGCATTGAGTTAGATGATTTCTCTGTTTTCGTTGGAATGACCAGTTGACTTGGGTGTGAAATATAGAGCGATATTTTTTTCTAAGTTCAAACATTTTTATAGACCCACTTTCTAGAGAAACTAAGTAAATAGTATCGGTGTATTGTTCATATTGTCTTTTGATCAATTTGATTTCTTTACACAACAATCCAAGATTATTCAATTCATTTTTTAGCACTGTGGTATCAATTTCATTTAACCCGTACAGTATGACTTTAAAAGCTTTTTCATTTTTTAGTTCATGACTGAAGTACTGACAGTTCTCTTGATTCAATTTAGCAATAACAAGGTTATATGAATCCATTGATTCGCACATAATTTTAATGCCAATTGACATTTTCTTTATACAATAATCCGAAACCTTAATGGATTTTACTAGGGTATGCACATAATCGCACGTTTTTTGAAGAAGTTTAATGGGTGGGATATGCACTTTTTTAACAGCAACAGAAACGTTTGGCGAAACAGAATCGTCCATAGGTTCAGCATCGTTGTCTGTGTCACTATCCGGCAAACACTGTAAAGGACTCCAATAGTTTCCTCTGGAGTCCTTCGCGGTCACATTCATCGTTTTTGTTTTCCGAAATTTACTATCCGAGGACATTATTTTGTCCTCGGAATTGGGCGATCTCGCGCGTTTATTAATTTTGGTAGAAGGAATCACAATTGAATTTAAAGATTGGCTCCACTTGACGTTTTGCTCTCTCAAAAGCTTTGTGATGACTGAAGCGAGCTGATGTCATTTGAGGAATTTTCGAATGTTGATGAAAAATTCTGGCTAACGGCTGGTTGTCTGTGATTAATATGAAGGGTCTACCAAAAAGATATTCATGGAAGTGTTGAACAGCGCAAGTGATGGCTAAGGCTTCTCTGTCTAGTTGAGAGTAGTTTTGCTCAGATGAAGTTAACGATCTAGACGCGAACGCGATAGGCCTTTCTTTACCACCAATGACATGCGATAAAACTCCCGCTATTCTTGTAGGGCTTGCGTCACATGCAAGTTGAATCGATAATTCTGGATCGTATGGTATTAATACCCGATCACTCGCGATTTCATTTTTGAGGCTGCTGAAGGCTTTCTGACATCTCATTGACCACTTGAACGGTGTGTTCTTATGTAAGAGCTCACGAAGTGGTGTTGTAACTGTTGAAACGTTTGGGATGAATCTGGAGTAATATGTAACTAGCCCGAGAAATCGCCTTACATCATCGGTTGAATTAGGTCTTGGGATTTCTAAAATAGCCACCACTTTGGCTTGGGATTTCAAAACCATATATTATGTTCAATAGCGTGACCTAAAAATTCGATTTTATTTTCGAAGAAAGAGCATTTTGAACGATTTAAGTGTAAGTCGAATTTTCGAAGTTGTTTTAAGCATGCAATTAGATTAGATTTACACTCAGTAAGTGACTGGCCGTGTATAATAATATCGTCAAAGTATGACTCTGTTTTGGGAACATTGCGTAAAATTTGATCTGTTATTCTATTGAAATCAGCTGGAGCGGTTTTTATGCCAAACGAAAGGCGATTCATTTGGTATGTTCCCCTATGTGTCGAAATAGTTTGGATAATACTTGATTGTTCGTCAACTGCTACATGCAGATATGCTTTATACAAATCAAGTCTACAAAAGTATTTTGAATTTCGAAGGCTATTGAAAATTAGATCGATTTTTCTAATAGGGTAATGTGCATCTACGAGGCGCTGATTGACGCCGACCTTATAATCGACGCACAGTCGTATCCCTCCGTCCGCCTTAGGAATCACGACTAACGGTGAACCCCAATCACTACTTGCTGTTTTAATTCCAGTTTTTTCCAAATAATTCAATTCGTTGTCCACACGTTCTATCAAAGCATATGGAATTGGACGTTCTTTTGAATAAACTGGTAAGGCGTTCGGACGTAACTTCAATGAGATCTTGTAATTTGGAATGCATCCTATTTTTTCTTCAAAAACGCTGGCGAATTCAGATACTATCATGCGAAATACTAAAAGTATCAAAATTCTTACCTGAATCAATCTCATCCAAATCATTCAAGTTGATATTACGGCGTCTGATCCATGATCTCCCCACTAAAGCTGCACAGCCATCTTGGACTACAAATAGGTCATCTGTTTTCTGCGTACCCTTGTATTGAATGTTGACGCTGGCTTTTCCGTCCGGAAGAAATGTATCTTGCGTATAAGATCGAAAAATAATGTTTGTTGGAGTTAATTGCGGTGCTGACTTGAGAGAGTTGAATTGCTGTCGGGGCAAGAAGGTGTATGCTGAACCTGAATCTACTTCAAATTTTATTGTTTTGCCTTGAATATTGATGTTTGCGTAATAGCGTTCAAAATGATCAGCTGGTCATTTTTGTATATATCGATTATGTTGTAGGTACCATATGCGGCTTCATCCTGGGCTGTTTGAACATGGTTTGTCGATGAGTTGGGTTTTGAACGATTTCCCAACAGTGTTGAAATGCAAACTTTAATTACGTGTCCAGTTCTTTTACAGCCGGCACATTTTAGTCTTGAAGAATCTGTGTGACAATCTTTGGCGTTGTGGTTGTTCCTGCCGCAGCGCAGACACAACCCTGCAATACCCAAGTCGTGGTAGTTAATTTTTGATTTTTGCACTGGTCGATTGGGTTGCTGAAAACTTTAATTTTTTTATTGGTTGAAATTTTGTTTATTTTTGGAACGATACTTCCTTTTGTTTTGTCTGACACGGACATTTCTTTGGCATCTACTTTTGCTGCTTCGAGTGAAATTGCCTTTGAAACAATTTCGTCGAAATTAGAACAATCTGATTGCAGCAGCTGCTCTCTAGTGGTGGTGTCACGAACTCCACGAATGAACTGCGCCCTGAGAAAAACATCTGCAACAGACTTTTTGCATTCACATGTGAATTCACATTCGGCTAGGTCAACTCGCAGGCAACGAATTCCGAGATCGACTGAGTTTCTATTTGAAATTTGTTGAGGAATCGGTGCTGCGCCACCAAAACATTCCTCTTCGGAGCCAGGTGACATTCTAGCAATTAAAGCAATTCTTCGTAGCTTATTTCTGTTGGTGCCTTTGGTGCAGACAATGCTAACACTGTATTGAAGTGCTTCGAACCAATTGAATTTAGAAGAAGTTTCTTGCAGTACTCGGAAATTGAGGTTATGTCCTTCATTTCGGTGTAATTTTTGAAGCGTTGAATATAGATCTTGTAGCTTTCTTTTGATGAGTCGAATTGTTCGAAATTTGGAATTAAAGATGTTTGCACTTGATTTTGGAGTCTGGTGGAAGAGTTGGTGGTGTTGGTGGCGTTGGTGGAATTGCGGTTGCTGGTCAGTGTTACTAATTGATCTATCATCCTTTTCTGGGCAGACATAAATTCTGCAAACTGTTCTGCGTCCATTTCGCTTTTACCTCGTTGCCAATTTGTTGTGGAATCCGGGAAGTATCTATCGAATAAAAACCTTTTTATGCATCGCAATAAAAACGAGAACACGTTGTTACAGTTCAAAGTCTATATTTAATCTCCAAAGAAGAAGAAGAGTTATCGATTTTTAAAAGAGAGAGAGCGATATAACTCATCAACTTAAGGTTAAGGTCATAACACAATCTGAGCACAATCTGAGCTAAAGATTAAGGTCATAACACCAAACTAGCATTTTTCGTCAACAGCTCCAATTGCTACCAATCTGTCTACAGTTTTCCTCCTCAAGATGGTTTATGATGCCTTTAACTCGATTAGATTACCGTAGACGAAGTCGTCTAACTGTGAAACTTCACTGCAGTGTACGAAATTTCGTCGAGCTGGATCACTGATCTCCATCCACTCTGCATGTCTCAACCATCGCATCGCAGTCTAACGATGTGTTCCATTCTATCTGTGTCCATACAGAACTATACTGTGATCACTGTTTCTCGTTGAGCTTTCATTTCTACACACCACTCTTACGAGCATGGCCCAACACCACTCGGATATATTTTTCATGCGTATAGCAAGGTGGCAATGATCAGAGTTTTGGATTTTCTTAGTCCATCCTAGCTCGATGACAGCATATACTTCGCTTTACATCCATTAAACATTCAAACTGTCTTTGCCTCTATGTTGCATATATAATAATGTCTGCGTAATCGAGTGTTGACGTTTGAGTATATTTCTAGTCAGAAAAATCGCACGATAGTGCGTTGCACTGTGGGCCCAAGGCATAAAAAAGCGATCCTCTTAAGTGCTGATTTTTATTTTCTGACTCACGTTTTCTGTAGTTGACTAGCCAAATCTGAACACTTTTAGGATCTGAGCCAAAAATCAAATTTTAACACCTAAGGAGACGCCTACAGTGAAATTATTGAACTCATCTTAAATTTGAATGGCAATTTGATTTAATTTTCCTAAGGTTTGACTTGGATTTTGAATGAACTAAGCATTTGACGGTTTTTTCATTGCTCAATATAAGACTCCGTTTGCAGTTATACAAAATTATAATCTTTTAAAGGAAGCTACGGGTTTCAGCGCTCTGAAGTATGTCGGTATTTTCATGAATTGAAACTTAAAAATGTCCTGCGCCTTTAAGTCTCAACGAAACGGTGGTCCTATTCAATGATAGATCTCAAACAGAAATTAGTTTTCTGATTTCTTTGAAACATATTTGTATTTTACTAGTCTTGGAAAAATAGTTTTACTTTTCGGGATTTTATGGATGATCAGTGCTTTGTTTTCAGCCGCTTGATGCAGCCTTACATCGAGAATACAAATTTCCTTGTTTGATTGAAAATTGGAAAACATTTTTTATCTCTAACATTCTATTTATACATAAAACTAACTGCTTGATGCAGCCTTACATCGAGAATACAATTTTCCTTGTTCGATTGAAAATTGGAAAACATTTTTTATCTCTAACATTCTATTTATACATAAAACTAACTGCTCATTAAAAGGTTAAAGTTAAGCATAATAAGTAGCAGCAAACAGTTCAAAGCTCATATTGACGACTTAGTATATTTGCTTTATTCAAGACAGAAATGAATTGTAGCTGCAATGTGTTTTGATTTGAAATATGTATATTAAGCCACTCCATATGCAAACGGTCAATGCATAATGTTGCTGCACCTCCGATTTTGCTCAAACTTTGTGGAAATGTTTCTTTGCCAACAAAATACGAAATACTGAAAGGATTTGATTTTATAATTTTCTTCTCGACTCCAGTTTGACTCAACGTACCGACCATTGTGATTTTATAATTTTCAGACTTTGTACTCTAAAACTGTCGGTTTTCAAGCGATCAGGACGATAAAGGTGTCAATTCAAAGCTGATAAAGTATTCTTTTTAAATCAATTAAAAAGTCTAAAAAATTTGAGTTGCTTTAGAAATTTGATCCTTTTTAAATCAACACATTTTACATACGTTTTTTTCATTTTTGAAGTAGTCCTGTATCTAAAATATTAATAGTAAGTCCCTAAAAATTTTCCTAATTAAACCTTACAGTAAGTAAAAAATAAAAAAGCCAAAGCTGATTTAATTTTTTTATGTACTTACATTCCTTACAAATTTTTGAAGAAAGCCAATCCTTGGGAACATTTTTGGAAATGTTGACCACAAGATTTCAAAATATGAATAGGCAGGTCTATTCTTCAACTTTAAGTCCTTAAAGTTTCATTTTGTTATTCGCATGCACACTGAAGTTACAGTCTATCGAAAACATGCTCATGTTTAATCTACATACATATCGTCCCCTCAGAAGCAAAGTGGCTTATCTCGAAATCTATAGTTTTTCACAAAAGCGATTTGAAATGTTTTGAGTCTTAAAAAACTAATTTCCGTCTAGAGGTTATGCGAGGCGGCAAAAGTCGTAGAACAAGAAAATTATAATTTTTTTTCTTTATCGAGTGGTATAAATACATTTTTAAGAAAATCACTTAAAAAAAAAATTGTCGAACTTATGTCGTTTTGCATAAAAATAATTACTATTTATATGTTTTTTTTTCAGAAATGCTTGCAAAGTGTCGTTTTGTAATGAAATGAAACCAATAATTTTATTTATTAACAAATTTTTTTATTTATATTTTTTTACTTAAACACTTATTTTCAATAAACAAAAAAGTTAACAAACCTATTCAGGATTTAAACAAAGCTTTAATACTCTTCAGGAGTTTTTTTTTAACAATAATATCAATCTTGATTGATGAAACAAACGAAAAAAATAAATAAATAACTAGGTGAATTAACACTAATTGAACAAAAAAACACTGTTCTTCAGCCTTTAAGTATCTTTCACAGTTAAAAAACTAAGTTCTTCAAGAGTTAAACAAAGCGATTTCTTTTTAGATTTATTATTTAAAAAAATATCAATGAAGTTGATAACAGTAAACGAAAATACAAGTTAAATCAGCACTAACACTAAATAAAAAAAATACTGTCCTTCAGTCTTTCAGTAGCTTGCAGAGTCAAAAATGTACATAGTGTACATACATAGGTTTAAATAATACGTTGTTTTATCACAAAATTTCTTTAGAAACTTTTAGTTTTGAATAAAAGTTTTGATAGAAAGTAGGAATCTGATTTTTATCGATCAATTTCAATAGGCCTTCTTTCTTTTTTAAAGATACACCGCTCTCTGATGTTTGTAAGGTATGAAGACACAGATTAGATATTCCTTCGAATGATCTATTGTTGTTCGCTCTTATTTGGATGCGACGAAAAATGTTTTCGGCGAATGATAGTTTAACAAAAAGAACACCAGGATCGTTTTTTTCAAATCTCATTATTCGAATATCCGTCATTTTAATTTGTTTTCTTTGATCATCCTTGTTGTAATTTGATCCCATTTCAGTCGATAACGCTTTCAAATCATAGAACTTTGTCTCATCTAGCTCATGAACCTGAAAAGGTGTTCTTGTTTTTTTAGCTGTGCAAATAATCATTACGTATTGGTCAGGAGTAAAGATAGGTCCTGATTTTAAAGCACTCTTAATACCACGTTCAATTACTGAGTGAACAGAGTCTCCCTCGTTTTGAGTATGACCTTTAATAAGGTATTTGTGAGTTATACTGTTCAGATTAGGGAGTATTTGTACCGCATAAGCATATAAAGCCATGAGAAATTTGTTTTTCTGTTGTCCGCAGCAGTTGTCGGAGTAAAAAATGACATTAAACAATCCAGTTGAGCTTTCTTGAAGCTTTTTCAAATACATGAAAACACAAGAACCAATTTCGTTGGCCCTTCTTCCAGCTAGACCCTCGTGCCAAACATAACAATCCACATTTTTATTTTTTAGTTCACAGATTGTAAAATTGAACACATTAATCTTGGACACGTAGTAAGAAACACTTGAGTCTCCTCTCGGACATTGCAGAACAGCCTGAAGGTCATATACAGCTACTATATTTGTTTCATTGGAAGATTTCTTATCTTTTTCTTTTTCTTCCCTTGAAAGTTCTTTTTCTGCCAAATGTTCGTCATACTTTACTTTCAAGCTTTCTTTATCAATGCTGTTGTCAAAAGCGATGCAGTCTTCACATTGATCTTTTTTGGGTCGATGAAAGCTTATGTTGAAATTATTCAGAAAAACTCTTTGGAAAACATTATATTTAGCATAAGGAATTTGTTTGTCCTTGCATTGTTCAACATAGTTTCGATGAATCGCTGTAACTGTCAAGCCACCATCAATGTATTCCATATTAGATTTCGACCTACAGTAATGACTAGGTATACGTGGTATTGATTCAATGTGATCCATTATTCCTTTCAAAATAAACTCGTCAGTTTTATTAATTGGGGAGTGCTTACCTCTCAAGTCACTTTGGACAATATTAGTGACTGATTTATCTCTTTTAGCCTGGACAGTGCGTATGGGTCTATCATTTATTCCCAGAGTCGATGTGAAAAATTTTTTGCATACTCTTATTCTCGAGTTTTCAATCGTAAAGTAAAATGCATTATTGTTTTTTCTCTGCTTTCTGTAAATAGAATTGGCAGTTAACTCATTTTCTACCCGAATGTATCGATATTTCGGTTTGACATCAAGCATCGAAGACGCTATAAAACATCGTTGCTTGTCGATACTTCCATAATTCCAGTAATTCGTAAATATTTGAAGTCGCCTTTCTTCATCTATTTTCGACGAACATCCAAGTCGACAAGAACAAACTGGACCCATCTTTCTTGCTTCAATTAATCTTTTAGTTTTTGAACTTGAAATATATGCTTTTCCAAATCTTCTTCCATCATAAGCTTTTTTTCGTGTCCAATTTTCTTTTGAAATTTGCCTCTTTTTTGAGTTTCGCTTTTCATTTTTATTAGATTGTGTAACGTCTTGTAGTAGGGGAGCCCAAGAGGGGATTTCGCGCGTTACTCGAGCGCGTCAGAAAATCATATGGGGAGAAACCTTGCACCATGTAATGTACTCCTACCATATATTAAACCTAAATGTTGGGGCGTTCGCTGAGAGCAGCCCGTCAGATTAGTAAAAAAAAGTCGATCATCGGAAATACTCGAGCGCGTCAGATTAAAAGATGGTAGGTTGATTACATCAAGAAGAGTGTATATTTCAATAATCTGACAATTTGAGCGGGGCCTTCGTAAGTAGGCGAGTCACAAAGATGTAAAAAAAAATCGATGTTTCGAAATACTCGAGCGCGATTAATTTGTTTTTATTTTGAAGGTAATTTTATCAGGATTACAGAAAACATATAATCTGACATTTTGGTTGGGGCGATTGAGGTAAAATCGTCAGTAAAATGTATAATATATGATGGTTAATATCTCGGTTAATATTGATATTAGCAATTGGTCCAGAAGACTTTTTTGTAGAAAACTAAATTCTCTACAAGTTTGTAATTTACAATTTTTCTGTAGCTTTTGTTATTTACGAGATAACTGCTACAAAACGTGAATTTTATGCAAAAATCTGGTTAAGTGGCCCGTACCACCTTCCCGGTATGAGTAACGACTTTGCCAAAAAGAACATTTTTGTAGAGCTTTCAATTTTGAGAAAAAAAACATCTTCGGTTAAGGCGATCCCATGAAATGCCGCTGAGTTATAGAAATTTAAAAATAAAAAATCAGAGTTTCCGTGTATTTTCAATGGAAAATCTTCACACCTCTTGATCGAGCACTTAAAATTAATATAAAGGGCTCAAACTTTCAGGATTTTTTTTAAAAGTATTTTCAACAAAATTTCGATACAAAATTTTTAAATACATAATATGTGTACATATTTTTTGATTGCATCCAGTAACAAAAAATAGAAACAACAAAGAATTGTTACTTTAAAATTGTCAGACTAAGAGTACGCCCCCATATAATTGTCAGATTATCATCCTGGAGGACGAAGACATCAAGTTGATCACTCTGTATAAAAATCTGACGCGCTCGAGTATTTCAAGGTCACGTGTTTTTTTTACATTTTTAAAAATCAGCCATGACTGATCGCCCCACTCAAATTGTCAGATTATTGAAATATACACTTTTTAGAGTACACTTAACATTCACTTTGAAAATCTGACACGCTCGAATAACTTTTTATTTTTTGTTTTTTTAACCTCTCTTTACGCCCATTTGCCCCCAGTAAATCGTCAGATTAATATATAACCGTTATAAGAAAGACAAAGCGCGTATACTCTATGAAAATCTGACGCGCTCGAGTATTTCAATTTAACTGTTTTTTTTTACATTTTTAAAAGCTCATACACGCCCATCGCCCCACTAAAATGAAAAACTGCCATACACTTTTTTTCGTTTTAGAACGTAAACTTCACAATCCAATAAATCGCCATGACGCTTTAGTAACTGCAAATTTAGCGGCTCGGGCTCCTCTACTATTGTATTGGGCTTGAAGCTGGGGTATCAACCAAAGATTCCGAACTGCTAGAAGTTTTATAATTTGGGTCTCTGTAATCATCATCTGAGGAAAAGTCACTGTCTGTTTCATCTGATGATGAAGCTGACGAAAATGGTCCGCGTTGACCGGATAATAAATTTGAGACACTAACACCACTACATCCAGGTTCAGAAGTGATTTGATGGCAACTTCGTGTATCTGTGTTTAATTGAAGAAGAGTATTTTCGGATGATTGTACAACCGGGGCAATTGATTGTTGATCGAGTAAACTAGGTCGATTCGAAGGTGAATCTTTTTGCTAAAAGATACATTCAAGTTAGTAAAAAGATAACGAAGATGACTATTAAATACTAACAGTGTTTTCGTAGGTGTAACAAATATTTTGTTCTGGAAGATTTTGCAGAGGTGAAACAGACCATTCGGGCATATTATCAACACTGTTTGACGTTCTCGCTAGTTTGACAAGCAACTGAGATCTGTTCAATCTACATACATACAAATTGTAAAAAAAATTGGTGCAATTCGAATTATAAATATTGTTTAAGATTTTCAAAAGCCTTGATAAAGTGACACTTCTTACACTGCTAAAAACAAAACTTTTTGATTTTTAAGTTCTTATTTTCGTAAGCAAAATGACATATTTTGTATAATGGCGTATAGCATTCAATCAAGCAAAAATAATTTTGACATAAAATACATTATGTCTTTTTAGTTATCAAAAATCCAACAAATCTATCGTTTTTTTTTCTAAGTAAAATGACTTATCGGGAATGAAACGATTAAGAACTAAAACAGTTCAACAAAAAAAAGAAGTATTTTTATGACAGTTTGGCAGAAAAATAGATTTTTTTTTTTGTGATTTTTTCTGTATACTCAACTCAAAATCGTAAAATTTTGAGATAAGCCACTTTGCTTCTGAGGGGACGATATGTTATTTCGCTTATTGTAACCTTTATACAACAATCTTTAGTATACGCATTTTTTGTAAATAATTTTCGCAGTGTAAATGTTTTCTTACATTAAGAAAAATAAGTCTAAGATTTTCTGAGGAGCATGAAAATTAAAATCTAACGCCTGGCCTAGATCACTTACATATGTAGTACATACTGAAAATTAACCATAACCGGCTCCTGAAAACAGAAATTTTTCTTTTTTGACAAATTGTTTATTGTTTTGTTTTAAAATATTTAACCGTCAGAAGGTGTTTCAGAGTTTTTCTAATGCTGCCAACAGGTTGTTTTCACGCAATAATTCCTGATATGCATAAAGAATACTAAAACAGTGCTAAGTATTTACTCTTTTTGATATGCATAAAAGTGCAGTAAATGCTGAAAACAATATTTACTTTCTTAAATACTTTCTTTCATATACATAAAACCAAGTACTAACCAGTGGCGAGGAGTGAATAATTCCAAATGGTAACTCGAAGAAAACGTAGTCTCCAACTATTTGAAGTTAACTTGATATTTTTTCGCGCAATGCATGTCTTTGCATCAAACCAAAAATTCAAGTATTTCAAACCAACTTTGCTATACCTTTAGTCATTTAATTAAATATAACAATGAGCTTAACGCATAAAAATAGTAGTTTCGAAAGAAACATTTCTGGCAGATGCGTATGCAATGTCTTAAATAAATATATATGTAGTTAATTCAAATGAAAATAGGAACATTATAATTCACAAATGTTTTGTTTAAAATAATAAAAAAAAATGTAAGTATTAAATATGTAGTTAAAAGCAAAAATTCATCATTTTATATTAATTTATCTATTAAAAAGTGTGAAAAGTCTTATACTAACTAATTTTTCTTACACTAATAATTTTCTTTTTTGTACTCTAGAGCTATTCTACCATCTTTTTTATTGAAATCTGCCAAAACTCTTTGGTAAAAGTCAGGCTTACTTTTAATATTTAGAAGAAGCTGTTCTTATATTGAAATAATTGCTAAATCAGGAAGCCTGTCTTCTCTTTGAGAATTTTTTAAATAGGTGTGAATTCGCTTAAGAGCTGAAAAGGATCTGTCGACGGAAGCAGCATTTATCGGGAATGTTAAAAATAAACTACTTAAGTTTAAAATTTGTGGGAGTGTCACGTAGTGTTTCATTTTTTATATGCTTATGAAGTGCTAGAACGTCAAGGCTTCAAAGAGAAGAAGTTGTGTTTCGGTTTCAATCAAACCGATAAAATTATATACGAGGTGTGTTCAAAAAGTATCCCGAATTTTGAATTTTCGCGGGTTGTTGGTACTCATGTCTCTCACTTATGCCGACAAGCTCGGCCATTTTGAATGTTCACTTTATCGTTGACAGCTGCTTTGCTTGCACGTGTTTTGGATCGTCTTCGATTTTTACTTATTCAAAGAAATGGATCAAAGAACCTTTATAAAGTTTTGTGTGAAAAACGAGATTAAGTGCGCGGACGCATTCCGAATGTTGACTGTGGCATACGGAGAAGCTACTTTGGACCGAAGCAACGTTTATCGGTGGTACAAAATGTTTTTAGAAGGCCGAGAAGATGTGAACGACGAAGAGCGTGTCGGACGCCCGAGCACTTCAACAACAGACGAAAAAATTAATGAAGTGGAGAAAATGATATTGGCCAATTGTCGAATCACCGTTAGAGAAGTTGCTGAGGACCTAAACATGGCATGAGGCGGGTCGCCGCGAAATTCGTACCAAAATTGCTCAATTGCGACCAAAAAGAGCATCACATGAACATTGTTAATGAGATGTTAAACTCTGTCCGCGACGACCCAAATTTGCTCCAGAGGGTCATAACTGCATCCGCATGCATCCGCGCACTTAACTTCGTTTTTCACACAAAATTTGATGCAGGTTCTTTGATCTTTTTTTTTAATAAGATTTAGATTTAGATTAGATTTTAGATTAGATTAGATTTTATTTGTAATCATAAACTGTATTTACATTATTTAAAATAAAAACTAAAATCAGAAAAGCTTGGCATTTTTGCCGTCTGCCTAGTTGACAAAACATTTTTTTTAACGTTTATAATGATTTGAAAATTAAATTCTCTTAATATAATTGCAATAATTAGTTTATAAAAAAAGAGAGTACATAACTTGAAAAAGACAATTGTTATTTTAAAAACTTTCATTAATTATACGATCCCTATAGGTAAGAGCCAAATTAAAGTATTGGTAAAGTTTTTTACTTCGATTTTCAAGAATATAACTTCGATCTCAGTCAAAAAATTTGATCCCAACACGTTCCTTCTCACTTAGCTTAAAATATTTTGACATTTTCCCATAAAATGTATAATATCCTCTCTTTCACGCAGGTTACACATAGTGCAAAAAATTGGTAAATCCTCTCCGTGTGGAATAAAGTTCAAGTGTATCAGCTCCCCCCTCATCCTGACCATCATAGATATTTTCTCTACGCTGTTTTCATCTCGGAAATAATTCCTCTCTTCCAAATGGTAGTCTTGTTGTGAGTATATTGCTCTATGTAGTGATTCATGAGCGTTATTCTCAAACCGTTCTCTGCACTTCAGGTCTACTAGTGAAATAAGATCATATAATAACGTCTTCCAGCGAACATAGTCAAAACTGTTTAGACTTAGGTCCATACCGCAGTCCGCCGCCATATCTTTCCACTCAGAATACCAACTTGATTCCTCACGTATGACTTGAATGGCCGCCGCCTTCGGTGGCGGATGATTTTCCAGCTTCATGATCTTTAATACGTAATCGATTTGCATTTTCAGCGTACGTATAAAGAGCGGTGATAATCCTGTTTCCAGCATAATCATGTAGTTTGGCATATTTGGTGGTAGTCGAAAAATTCGCTTTATGTAGTATCGGAGTAGCTTCTCTACATTCTCATACTGTCTAACTCCCCATACTTGTGCTGCGTAGAGCAAAATTGATTCTGACACCGCCTCAAATACTCGGAATTTACTGCTGTGTGCTATGTTTTTGTTGTGAAAGCTTCTGCTCCATGACGCACTGATTGCGCTTTTGGCCTTTGCCAACTTTTCCTTTAAATGTTTCTCCATATTAAGACTTTGCGTGAAACAGACTCCGAGATATTTAAATTCCTCTACAATTTCTATTGTCTGATCATTGAAGAACCATTTTTCATTTCGAGCGCTTCTGCCTCCGCCGTTCTTAAATATTATAATTTTTGATTTATCCTGATTCACCACTAGATTCCAGAGCTTACAATATTGGAAAAGTTTGTTGATCATTAGCTGCAATTATTCTGGAGAGGATGCCAAGAGTACGACGTCATCTGCGAATAGCAGTGCCTTGATTGTTTGTCTCGCGTATTCTATGCCACACGGTAAAAAGCTTACTAGATCATCTATGAACAAAGCAAACAAGCTTGGGCTCAGAGTACAACCTTGTCTGACCCCCGATTCGGTTCTGAACCACTCGGACCTCTCTTCCCCGTTCCAAACTGCTGCCACCGTGTCAGTATACAGATTTTGCATGACTCTACCAAACTTTAGGGACATAAGTAAAAATCGAATACGAACCAAAACTCGTGCAAGCAAAGCAGTTGTCAGCAATTAAGTGAACATTCAAAATGGCTGAGCATGATAAGTGAGAGACATGAGTACCAACATAACGCCACAAAAAAATCTAAATTCGAATATACGTAACCCGCGAAAATTCAAAATTTGCGATACTTTTTGAACACACCTCGTATATCAGTGGCGTCGTGTGATTTATTTAGGTGGGTGTGCAGTTCTTGAAAATTATATATTTTTTTAATATCAATTTATTATGATTGTGGCAAAATCTCCTCTGAAAGAACTCCTTATTTATTGTTTTCTCGTTACACATAAAAAAAGAACAACAAAAATGTCATTATTTTTTTATTTATTTAAAAAAATATTCCACACTTTTTCCTTTTCATTAGTTTTGAAAATTAAACACGGCCAACAAAAAAGTTTATTTCTCTTAACCGACCCCGTCAACCAATCATATTGGTTATACAAATCGAAATTAAATTTTCGGGTCCTACTATTTTCCACTTTTTTGTACGCTGATTTTTAGGTTTATTAATTCTGGTGTAGGCCTTCCTGCATCAATGATTGTTTTTTTTTGTCATAAGTATGAAAACTAAACCTTTTTTCCAATAAACTATTCACACGATCTCCTGAATATGCAGATCAATCATTATTCTGACGTTATTGTAATAAAATTTTCTTCAAATTAACTTAATTAAAACATAAAACTTTCGCAAACAAAATCAAATCACCGCACGAAACTGTAACCACTTGAAAAAAATACCCTTTCATTTTCATTTTTCAAATTTTTCCTACGAAATTAGGTGGTGGTGTACTGTACCCACAAAAGAAAACAAAAAACAAACACAAGGAGATTTGAAATAAAAATTATGAAGGAAGAATATGAATGTAGACTATGTGATGCAGGTCTTATGGATTGAATAAATGTGCACATTTTATGCGTGTTATTATAATTTAGACTGTGTTCGATGAGGTTTCTTTTTTCGATAGATCAGGGTGCGCAATGCACACCTTGCACACCCTGAATATATATGAAAATGGCAACAAAACTTTTTTCAGTTCAATCAAATAACTTGCAGTTAGAAAAACAATTGCTATTTTCATATTTAGCATGAGCAGCTTAACCCTGCAGAAAAAGGGTTTAAATAATGAGCCCCTGCGAAGCTGGCCATGCGGAAAGTGGTTGCAAACGGAAATTTATTGTACATAAGCACCTGTCTGATGAATTTTTATACTTTTATACTTTTTTCAGTTCGATCAAATAACTTGCAGTTAGAAAAACAATTGCTATTTTCATATTTAGCATGAGCAGCTTACCCTGCGGAAAAAGGGTTAAAATAATGAGCCCCGCGAAGCGGCCCATGCGGAAAGTTGTTGCATACGGAAATTAATTGCATATAAGCACCTGTCTGATGAATTTTTATACTTTCACTAGTCTATTTCTTAAAATTTTTGTAAATTCGAACGTATTTCCATAATTTTTTGAAAATATTGCATACTTCAATAGTTTTACTATTTTTCAATTATCTCAAAAACTATAAGACATAAAAAAAAGTAGTTTACAGCGTTTGATAAAGAATTCATTAAAGCAACTAACAACATCAAACTTTTTTTTTTATTGGCATTTGTAATCACGAGAAACATAATACTCAAAGTGATTTTTTCAAATTTTTTTCCTAAATTTTGACTTTGAAGTCAGTTATTTCAAAAACTATAAACTAAAATCACTTTATTTAAAATTTATTATAAAGTGCAAATTCTTGGCTTTTATAAAAAGTATAAATTGTATCTGTAAATTTCCCGTTGTTCTACAATATTTTTTTTTAGATTTTAAGTCAATTTTTATAAAATTGCCCCTACTGCCTTAACGGGGGGAGATATACCCCCCCTCCCATAGTAAAAAAATGCATGTATTGAACCCCTCCACCAAAATCCGTTATTATTTTTTGTCGCCAAAGTTATCGTACTCTCCCCGTTCATACGGTTCAAAATGAATCAATCCGACCCTTTTATCATAAAAAAAAAATACCTTGGAACGGACCTTACGAGTCAGGCCACAACCTATCACACACAAATGGATCGAATTAATAATCCACGTTATAAAATATATTATTCAATTCATTGAAATTAATATTCACAACTATGATATAAATCTATATAATATTATATACCTTCCTTGGTTACTTATCTGTTGTGCTGCTGCTGATCCACGGTGTGCTCTGCTCTGGTCCACGATCTATGTCCAAGTAAAAGTATAATTGCTTAGCAGCAATTAATGTAAAAGAATTCTATCACGTCCTCATCTAATTAGAACGTGCTTTAGGTTTGTTGTTCTAATTTGTGAATTGTATTTCACTGAGAGCGCAAATATTATTCAGCTCACCGTTGACCAACAAACACATTTTAACATATTTGTGTAAGTAAGTTGAGAGTATGAAATTATGTAAATTTGTAAGATTAGATAACGCAATAATGAACTGTTCATGGCATGATATTGAGTGAAAAGAAATGAGTTAAGACTACACTTGTTGATTACACTTTACGTTACAAAAAAATTTTTGTTTTTAAATAAATTGAATTATGAATCTAAAACATCGCCGCGCAGAACATATTTAGTGTTTGTCCCTGTCTTTCCTACGATATACTCCCACCCCGGTCACCCCGGTGCCTCCCTTTTCAATACACGTTCTCTTATTGAAAAAAGTAAGACGATAATTTTCGTCTTACTGCAATGTCTTTCCAATGCTTGGAAAAAATAATACAGTTTTCGCCTTCGAGTATTGTACGGCGAATTCGGTTTTGTTTTGTTCTACTGATCATTGTTTTGGATTATTTGCAAGTTTAAAGTGAATTTTAAGTAACGTGCATCTGTTTTTCTTGCATTTCCACATAGTCTTCTTTTGAAGCCGCTTTTTTATGCTTTAAGCTCATTGCGAATTTTAACCTAAATAACTTAAAGTATAGAAAAATTGGCTTCGATTAATCCACGTTTGGAATTTAAGGTACCTTCTATTTATTTCTAATAAATTTGTGTAGGTGATTCATTTTTCTCGACTTACCATTTGAAAATATCCACGCCACGCCACAGAGCTCTTCAAAGGTTAATATTGATTCACCAACAACTCGACTTAAAAGTAGGTAACTTCACTGACCTCACTCCAGCCTCCCACAACCCGCCAAGGTGCGGGGCGGAGGGAGGAATAAAGTTCCAGTTTATGCCGTCCTTAGCCAGTATGGAGGTCAAAAAATAATTATGAGTTTGGTTCATACATAGTTTATGCATTTCAGTTAAACATCGGCGGGCTCTGTGAAAATTCGTCCCGTTGTCACTGTATATGTTGGCGCAATTGGCACGGCGTGAAATGAAGCGACGAAGAGCTGCAATAAATGCATCCGTAGTAAGATCACTGACGAGCTCTACGTGGATGGCCTTTGTAGCCATACAGACGAAAAGAGCAAAGTATGCTTTAGAAGTCCTTGCTTTCCGACATCGGGACAGCCTTATGGTGAAAGGACCCGCATAATCGCACTCAGTGTTTAAAAGTGGACGACTGGGTGTGATGCGGCATGGCGGAAGATCACCCATGATCTGTTGTGTGGTTGTCTTGCGTTGCATGAAACAAACTTTGCATTGACTGACGATGTTTCGAATGATGTTGCGGCTACCCAATATCCAATACTGTTGTCGATCAAAAACGAATGTTTCAGACATTCCTGCATGGAGATAACTTTCGTGAGTATCTTTGACTATAAGCATAGATATGGGATTTGTTTTTGGTAAAATAATAGGGTGCTTTATGTTGAATGAGACAGTTGATTGCTTAATGCGTCCGCCAGCAGACCCACATTGTCTATGAACGGTGTATATTTCAGTAGTCTTGATTTGGGTGGTAGTTGGTGCTCAGTTCGTAAATGTTGAATGTCATCTCCGAAGGCGATGTTTCGAATGAATATAAGGATAGAGTGTTTTGCGTTTAGAATTTCCTCAAATCTTAAGCCACCTGAAACATTTGGGTTATTTTTGTTTAAATAAGAAATATACCTTCGTATGTATGCAACTACTCGTTGAAGACGATTGCAAGTAGAAATTTTTGTTATGAGTTCGTGAAAGGCATGTCCATTAAACGACGTGACGAGTGCATGCCTAACAACGTCCTTCTCCTCGCGTTTAATTGCGTCGGAGTCCATTATGCTTCGGCAAAGCTTTGATTTTGGCCAAGTCCTCAGGCTGAACTAACCAATTTGGATCCGTCCACCAGAGATGATGGTTGAACAGCGATGAAGGTGCGATACCGCGAGACGCACAGTCAGCAGGATTTGATTCGGAACGAACATATCGCCAATAAGGTCTTGGCAGAGTTTCCACAATTGCAGTGGCGATAAACGTTGTCCATCTACGTGGTGGGGACGCCAGCCAGTGTAGCACAATTTCGGAATCACACCATGCAAATGTTTTTGGAATGTTCATTGTAAACGATGATTTTACAGAAGCTATCAACCGAGATAGCAACAACGCACCGCAAAGTTCGAGACGAGGGATAGACACTGGTTTTAATGGAGCCACTTTCGTTTTACTAGCTACAATTGTAATATTTACAAGGCCATCAGACGACCTTTTTAACGCGTAAACAACCGCGGCACACGCTAGAGAAGACGCATCGGAAAATCCACGGAGTTTAACCGTTTCATTAAACACAAATACATTACGTGGAACATGAACAGACCCCTCTTTACCACTGGGCCCACTGGGCCCAAGCCCAGGGCCCCGCAAATACCAGGACCCCCAAATTGCTGAAACAACACTGCACCTCTATTTTTCAAAAAAATATTTCGATAATTTTTTTTTTTTTTTTTTGAAAAACAGCCTTTGTTGTACATTTTAAATCACGTTTCTTCCGAAATTATATTCAAATTCAAACAAAAAAAAAAGAGGTCACTCAAGTAACTGCTAATTTGTAGACAAATATCTGCTAATTAATTTGCAGACATCTGGCAATCGTCTACACGCAAGCTGACAAACGTGTACACACCAAATTAATTTGCAGAAAAATTTGTTCATTAATCATTTTGAAGACAAAATAATTTGCAGATGTGGCAATCGTGTTTATACAAATTTTGTTCATTTTCTGACGTTTCTGCAAATGTCTGACAATAAATAAATTTGCATACCCAGTTTGAAGAACATTTTTAAATCTTTAAAGTAAAATGCATTATTGTTTTTTCTCTGCTTTCTGTAAATAGAATTGGCAGTTAACTCATTTTCTACCCGAATGTATCGATATTTCGGTTTGACATCAAGCATCGAAGACGCTATAAAACATCGTTGCTTGTCGATACTTCCATAATTCCAGTAATTCGTAAATATTTGAAGTCGCCTTTCTTCATCTATTTTCGACGAACATCCAAGTCGACAAGAACAAACTGGACCCATCTTTCTTGCTTCAATTAATCTTTTAGTTTTTGAACTTGAAATATATGCTTTTCCAAATCTTCTTCCATCATAAGCTTTTTTTTGTGTCCAATTTTCTTTTGAAATTTGCCTCTTTTTTGAGTTTCGCTTTTCATTTTTATTAGATTGTGTAACGTCTTGTAGTAGGGGAGCCCAAGAGGGGATTTCGCGCGTTACTCGAGCGCGTCAGAAAATCATATGGGGAGAAACCTTGCACCATGTAATGTACTCCTACCATATATTAAACCTAAATGTTGGGGCGTTCGCTGAGAGCAGCCCGTCAGATTAGTAAAAAAAAGTCGATCATCGGAAATACTCGAGCGCGTCAGATTAAAAGATGGTAGGTTGATTACATCAAGAAGAGTGTATATTTCAATAATCTGACAATTTGAGCGGGGCCTTCGTAAGTAGGCGAGTCACAAAGATGTAAAAAAAAATCGATGTTTCGAAATACTCGAGCGCGATTAATTTGTTTTTATTTTGAAGGTAATTTTATCAGGATTACAGAAAACATATAATCTGACATTTTGGTTGGGGCGATTGAGGTAAAATCGTCAGTAAAATGTATAATATATGATGGTTAATATCTCGGTTAATATTGATATTAGCAATTGGTCCAGAAGACTTTTTTGTAGAAAACTAAATTCTCTACAAGTTTGTAATTTACAATTTTTCTGTAGCTTTTGTTATTTACGAGATAACTGCGACAAAACGTGAATTTTATGCAAAAATCTGGTTAAGTGGCCCGTACCACCTTCCCGGTATGAGTAACGACTTTGCCAAAAAGAACATTTTTGTAGAGCTTTCAATTTTGAGAAAAAAAACATCTTCGGTTAAGGCGATCCCATGAAATGCCGCTGAGTTATAGAAATTTAAAAATAAAAAATCAGAGTTTCCGTGTATTTTCAATGGAAAATCTTCACACCTCTTGATCGAGCACTTAAAATTAATATAAAGGGCTCAAACTTTCAGGATTTTTTTTAAAAGTATTTTCAACAAAATTTCGATACAAAATTTTTAAATACATAATATGTGTACATATTTTTGATTGCATCCAGTAACAAAAAATAGAAACAACAAAGAATTGTTACTTTAAAATTGTCAGACTAAGAGTACGCCCCCATATAATTGTCAGATTATCATCCTGGAGGACGAAGACATCAAGTTGATCACTCTGTATAAAAATCTGACGCGCTCGAGTATTTCAAGGTCACGTGTTTTTTTTACATTTTTAAAAATCAGCCATGACTGATCGCCCCACTCAAATTGTCAGATTATTGAAATATACACTTTTTAGAGTACACTTAACATTCACTTTGAAAATCTGACACGCTCGAATAACTTTTTATTTTTTGTTTTTTTAACCTCTCTTTACGCCCATTTGCCCCCAGTAAATCGTCAGATTAATATATAACCGTTATAAGAAAGACAAAGCGCGTATACTCTATGAAAATCTGACGCGCTCGAGTATTTCAATTTAACTGTTTTTTTTTACATTTTTAAAAGCTCATACACGCCCATCGCCCCACTAAAATGAAAAACTGCCATACACTTTTTTTCGTTTTAGAACGTAAACTTCACAATCCAATAAATCGCCATGACGCTTTAGTAACTGCAAATTTAGCGGCTCGGGCTCCTCTACTATTGTATTGGGCTTGAAGCTGGGGTATCAACCAAAGATTCCGAACTGCTAGAAGTTTTATAATTTGGGTCTCTGTAATCATCATCTGAGGAAAAGTCACTGTCTGTTTCATCTGATGATGAAGCTGACGAAAATGGTCCGCGTTGACCGGATAATAAATTTGAGACACTAACACCACTACATCCAGGTTCAGAAGTGATTTGATGGCAACTTCGTGTATCTGTGTTTAATTGAAGAAGAGTATTTTCGGATGATTGTACAACCGGGGCAATTGATTGTTGATCGAGTAAACTAGGTCGATTCGAAGGTGAATCTTTTTGCTAAAAGATACATTCAAGTTAGTAAAAAGATAACGAAGATGACTATTAAATACTAACAGTGTTTTCGTAGGTGTAACAAATATTTTGTTCTGGAAGATTTTGCAGAGGTGAAACAGACCATTCGGGCATATTATCAACACTGTTTGACGTTCTCGCTAGTTTGACAAGCAACTGAGATCTGTTCAATCTACATACATACAAATTGTAAAAAAAATTGGTGCAATTCGAATTATAAATATTGTTTAAGATTTTCAAAAGCCTTGATAAAGTGACACTTCTTACACTGCTAAAAACAAAACTTTTTGATTTTTAAGTTCTTATTTTCGTAAGCAAAATGACATATTTTGTATAATGGCGTATAGCATTCAATCAAGCAAAAATAATTTTGACATAAAATACATTATGTCTTTTTAGTTATCAAAAATCCAACAAATCTATCGTTTTTTTTTCTAAGTAAAATGACTTATCGGGAATGAAACGATTAAGAACTAAAACAGTTCAACAAAAAAAAGAAGTATTTTTATGACAGTTTGGCAGAAAAATAGATTTTTTTTTTTGTGATTTTTTCTGTATACTCAACTCAAAATCGTTAAATTTTGAGATAAGCCACTTTGCTTCTGAGGGGACGATATGTTATTTCGCTTATTGTAACCTTTATACAACAATCTTTAGTATACGCATTTTTTGTAAATAATTTTCGCAGTGTAAATGTTTTCTTACATTAAGAAAAATAAGTCTAAGATTTTCTGAGGAGCATGAAAATTAAAATCTAACGCCTGGCCTAGATCACTTACATATGTAGTACATACTGAAAATTAACCATAACCGGCTCCTGAAAACAGAAATTTTTCTTTTTTGACAAATTGTTTATTGTTTTGTTTTAAAATATTTAACCGTCAGAAGGTGTTTCAGAGTTTTTCTAATGCTGCCAACAGGTTGTTTTCACGCAATAATTCCTGATATGCATAAAGAATACTAAAACAGTGCTAAGTATTTACTCTTTTTGATATGCATAAAAGTGCAGTAAATGCTGAAAACAATATTTACTTTCTTAAATACTTTCTTTCATATACATAAAACCAAGTACTAACCAGTGGCGAGGAGTGAATAATTCCAAATGGTAACTCGAAGAAAACGTAGTCTCCAACTATTTGAAGTTAACTTGATATTTTTTCGCGCAATGCATGTCTTTGCATCAAACCAAAAATTCAAGTATTTCAAACCAACTTTGCTATACCTTTAGTCATTTAATTAAATATAACAATGAGCTTAACGCATAAAAATAGTAGTTTCGAAAGAAACATTTCTGGCAGATGCGTATGCAATGTCTTAAATAAATATATATGTAGTTAATTCAAATGAAAATAGGAACATTATAATTCACAAATGTTTTGTTTAAAATAATAAAAAAAAATGTAAGTATTAAATATGTAGTTAAAAGCAAAAATTCATCATTTTATATTAATTTATCTATTAAAAAGTGTGAAAAGTCTTATACTAACTAATTTTTCTTACACTAATAATTTTCTTTTTTGTACTCTAGAGCTATTCTACCATCTTTTTTATTGAAATCTGCCAAAACTCTTTGGTAAAAGTCAGGCTTACTTTTAATATTTAGAAGAAGCTGTTCTTATATTGAAATAATTGCTAAATCAGGAAGCCTGTCTTCTCTTTGAGAATTTTTTAAATAGGTGTGAATTCGCTTAAGAGCTGAAAAGGATCTGTCGACGGAAGCAGCATTTATCGGGAATGTTAAAAATAAACTACTTAAGTTTAAAATTTGTGGGAGTGTCACGTAGTGTTTCATTTTTTAAATGCTTATGAAGTGCTAGAACGTCAAGGCTTCAAAGAGAAGAAGTTGTGTTTCGGTTTCAATCAAACCGATAAAATTATATACGAGGTGTGTTCAAAAAGTATCCCGAATTTTGAATTTTCGCGGGTTGTTGGTACTCATGTCTCTCACTTATGCCGACAAGCTCGGCCATTTTGAATGTTCACTTTATCGTTGACAGCTGCTTTGCTTGCACGTGTTTTGGATCGTCTTCGATTTTTACTTATTCAAAGAAATGGATCAAAGAACCTTTATAAAGTTTTGTGTGAAAAACGAGATTAAGTGCGCGGACGCATTCCGAATGTTGACTGTGGCATACGGAGAAGCTACTTTGGACCGAAGCAACGTTTATCGGTGGTACAAAATGTTTTTAGAAGGCCGAGAAGATGTGAACGACGAAGAGCGTGTCGGACGCCCGAGCACTTCAACAACAGACGAAAAAATTAATGAAGTGGAGAAAATGATATTGGCCAATTGTCGAATCACCGTTAGAGAAGTTGCTGAGGACCTAAACATGGCATGAGGCGGGTCGCCGCGAAATTCGTACCAAAATTGCTCAATTGCGACCAAAAAGAGCATCACATGAACATTGTTAATGAGATGTTAAACTCTGTCCGCGACGACCCAAATTTGCTCCAGAGGGTCATAACTGCATCCGCATGCATCCGCGCACTTAACTTCGTTTTTCACACAAAATTTGATGCAGGTTCTTTGATCTTTTTTTTTAATAAGATTTAGATTTAGATTAGATTTTAGATTAGATTAGATTTTATTTGTAATCATAAACTGTATTTACATTATTTAAAATAAAAACTAAAATCAGAAAAGCTTGGCATTTTTGCCGTCTGCCTAGTTGACAAAACATTTTTTTTAACGTTTATAATGATTTGAAAATTAAATTCTCTTAATATAATTGCAATAATTAGTTTATAAAAAAAGAGAGTACATAACTTGAAAAAGACAATTGTTATTTTAAAAACTTTCATTAATTATACGATCCCTATAGGTAAGAGCCAAATTAAAGTATTGGTAAAGTTTTTTACTTCGATTTTCAAGAATATAACTTCGATCTCAGTCAAAAAATTTGATCCCAACACGTTCCTTCTCACTTAGCTTAAAATATTTTGACATTTTCCCATAAAATGTATAATATCCTCTCTTTCACGCAGGTTACACATAGTGCAAAAAATTGGTAAATCCTCTCCGTGTGGAATAAAGTTCAAGTGTATCAGCTCCCCCCTCATCCTGACCATCATAGATATTTTCTCTACGCTGTTTTCATCTCGGAAATAATTCCTCTCTTCCAAATGGTAGTCTTGTTGTGAGTATATTGCTCTATGTAGTGATTCATGAGCGTTATTCTCAAACCGTTCTCTGCACTTCAGGTCTACTAGTGAAATAAGATCATATAATAACGTCTTCCAGCGAACATAGTCAAAACTGTTTAGACTTAGGTCCATACCGCAGTCCGCCGCCATATCTTTCCACTCAGAATACCAACTTGATTCCTCACGTATGACTTGAATGGCCGCCGCCTTCGGTGGCGGATGATTTTCCAGCTTCATGATCTTTAATACGTAATCGATTTGCATTTTCAGCGTACGTATAAAGAGCGGTGATAATCCTGTTTCCAGCATAATCATGTAGTTTGGCATATTTGGTGGTAGTCGAAAAATTCGCTTTATGTAGTATCGGAGTAGCTTCTCTACATTCTCATACTGTCTAACTCCCCATACTTGTGCTGCGTAGAGCAAAATTGATTCTGACACCGCCTCAAATACTCGGAATTTACTGCTGTGTGCTATGTTTTTGTTGTGAAAGCTTCTGCTCCATGACGCACTGATTGCGCTTTTGGCCTTTGCCAACTTTTCCTTTAAATGTTTCTCCATATTAAGACTTTGCGTGAAACAGACTCCGAGATATTTAAATTCCTCTACAATTTCTATTGTCTGATCATTGAAGAACCATTTTTCATTTCGAGCGCTTCTGCCTCCGCCGTTCTTAAATATTATAATTTTTGATTTATCCTGATTCACCACTAGATTCCAGAGCTTACAATATTGGAAAAGTTTGTTGATCATTAGCTGCAATTATTCTGGAGAGGATGCCAAGAGTACGACGTCATCTGCGAATAGCAGTGCCTTGATTGTTTGTCTCGCGTATTCTATGCCACACGGTAAAAAGCTTACTAGATCATCTATGAACAAAGCAAACAAGCTTGGGCTCAGAGTACAACCTTGTCTGACCCCCGATTCGGTTCTGAACCACTCGGACCTCTCTTCCCCGTTCCAAACTGCTGCCACCGTGTCAGTATACAGATTTTGCATGACTCTACCAAACTTTAGGGACATAAGTAAAAATCGAATACGAACCAAAACTCGTGCAAGCAAAGCAGTTGTCAGCAATTAAGTGAACATTCAAAATGGCTGAGCATGATAAGTGAGAGACATGAGTACCAACATAACGCCACAAAAAAATCTAAATTCGAATATACGTAACCCGCGAAAATTCAAAATTTGCGATACTTTTTGAACACACCTCGTATATCAGTGGCGTCGTGTGATTTATTTAGGTGGGTGTGCAGTTCTTGAAAATTATATATTTTTTTAATATCAATTTATTATGATTGTGGCAAAATCTCCTCTGAAAGAACTCCTTATTTATTGTTTTCTCGTTACACATAAAAAAAGAACAACAAAAATGTCATTATTTTTTTATTTATTTAAAAAAATATTCCACACTTTTTCCTTTTCATTAGTTTTGAAAATTAAACACGGCCAACAAAAAAGTTTATTTCTCTTAACCGACCCCGTCAACCAATCATATTGGTTATACAAATCGAAATTAAATTTTCGGGTCCTACTATTTTCCACTTTTTTGTACGCTGATTTTTAGGTTTATTAATTCTGGTGTAGGCCTTCCTGCATCAATGATTGTTTTTTTTGTCATAAGTATGAAAACTAAACCTTTTTTCCAATAAACTATTCACACGATCTCCTGAATATGCAGATCAATCATTATTCTGACGTTATTGTAATAAAATTTTCTTCAAATTAACTTAATTAAAACATAAAACTTTCGCAAACAAAATCAAATCACCGCACGAAACTGTAACCACTTGAAAAAAATACCCTTTCATTTTCATTTTTCAAATTTTTCCTACGAAATTAGGTGGTGGTGTACTGTACCCACAAAAGAAAACAAAAAACAAACACAAGGAGATTTGAAATAAAAATTATGAAGGAAGAATATGAATGTAGACTATGTGATGCAGGTCTTATGGATTGAATAAATGTGCACATTTTATGCGTGTTATTATAATTTAGACTGTGTTCGATGAGGTTTCTTTTTTCGATAGATCAGGGTGCGCAATGCACACCTTGCACACCCTGAATATATATGAAAATGGCAACAAAACTTTTTTCAGTTCAATCAAATAACTTGCAGTTAGAAAAACAATTGCTATTTTCATATTTAGCATGAGCAGCTTAACCCTGCAGAAAAAGGGTTTAAATAATGAGCCCCTGCGAAGCTGGCCATGCGGAAAGTGGTTGCAAACGGAAATTTATTGTACATAAGCACCTGTCTGATGAATTTTTATACTTTTATACTTTTTTCAGTTCGATCAAATAACTTGCAGTTAGAAAAACAATTGCTATTTTCATATTTAGCATGAGCAGCTTACCCTGCGGAAAAAGGGTTAAAATAATGAGCCCCGCGAAGCGGCCCATGCGGAAAGTTGTTGCATACGGAAATTAATTGCATATAAGCACCTGTCTGATGAATTTTTATACTTTCACTAGTCTATTTCTTAAAATTTTTGTAAATTCGAACGTATTTCCATAATTTTTTGAAAATATTGCATACTTCAATAGTTTTACTATTTTTCAATTATCTCAAAAACTATAAGACATAAAAAAAAGTAGTTTACAGCGTTTGATAAAGAATTCATTAAAGCAACTAACAACATCAAACTTTTTTTTTTATTGGCATTTGTAATCACGAGAAACATAATACTCAAAGTGATTTTTTCAAATTTTTTTCCTAAATTTTGACTTTGAAGTCAGTTATTTCAAAAACTATAAACTAAACGTTGTTCTACAATATTTTTTTTTAGATTTTAAGTCAATTTTTATAAAATTGCCCCTACTGCCTTAACGGGGGGAGATATACCCCCCCTCCCATAGTAAAAAAATGCATGTATTGAACCCCTCCACCAAAATCCGTTATTATTTTTTGTCGCCAAAGTTATCGTACTCTCCCCGTTCATACGGTTCAAAATGAATCAATCCGACCCTCTTATCATAAAAAAAAAATACCTTGGAACGGACCTTACGAGTCAGGCCACAACCTATCACACACAAATGGATCGAATTAATAATCCACGTTATAAAATATATTATTCAATTCATTGAAATTAATATTCACAACTATGATATAAATCTATATAATATTATATACCTTCCTTGGTTACTTATCTGTTGTGCTGCTGCTGATCCACGGTGTGCTCTGCTCTGGTCCACGATCTATGTCCAAGTAAAAGTATAATTGCTTAGCAGCAATTAATGTAAAAGAATTCTATCACGTCCTCATCTAATTAGAACGTGCTTTAGGTTTGTTGTTCTAATTTGTGAATTGTATTTCACTGAGAGCGCAAATATTATTCAGCTCACCGTTGACCAACAAACACATTTTAACATATTTGTGTAAGTAAGTTGAGAGTATGAAATTATGTAAATTTGTAAGATTAGATAACGCAATAATGAACTGTTCATGGCATGATATTGAGTGAAAAGAAATGAGTTAAGACTACACTTGTTGATTACACTTTACGTTACAAAAAAATTTTTGTTTTTAAATAAATTGAATTATGAATCTAAAACATCGCCGCGCAGAACATATTTAGTGTTTGTCCCTGTCTTTCCTACGATATACTCCCACCCCGGTCACCCCGGTGCCTCCCTTTTCAATACACGTTCTCTTATTGAAAAAAGTAAGACGATAATTTTCGTCTTACTGCAATGTCTTTCCAATGCTTGGAAAAAATAATACAGTTTTCGCCTTCGAGTATTGTACGGCGAATTCGGTTTTGTTTTGTTCTACTGATCATTGTTTTGGATTATTTGCAAGTTTAAAGTGAATTTTAAGTAACGTGCATCTGTTTTTCTTGCATTTCCACATAGTCTTCTTTTGAAGCCGCTTTTTTATGCTTTAAGCTCATTGCGAATTTTAACCTAAATAACTTAAAGTATAGAAAAATTGGCTTCGATTAATCCACGTTTGGAATTTAAGGTACCTTCTATTTATTTCTAATAAATTTGTGTAGGTGATTCATTTTTCTCGACTTACCATTTGAAAATATCCACGCCACGCCACAGAGCTCTTCAAAGGTTAATATTGATTCACCAACAACTCGACTTAAAAGTAGGTAACTTCACTGACCTCACTCCAGCCTCCCACAACCCGCCAAGGTGCGGGGCGGAGGGAGGAATAAAGTTCCAGTTTATGCCGTCCTTAGCCAGTATGGAGGTCAAAAAATAATTATGAGTTTGGTTCATACATAGTTTATGCATTTCAGTTAAACATCGGCGGGCTCTGTGAAAATTCGTCCCGTTGTCACTGTATATGTTGGCGCAATTGGCACGGCGTGAAATGAAGCGACGAAGAGCTGCAATAAATGCATCCGTAGTAAGATCACTGACGAGCTCTACGTGGATGGCCTTTGTAGCCATACAGACGAAAAGAGCAAAGTATGCTTTAGAAGTCCTTGCTTTCCGACATCGGGACAGCCTTATGGTGAAAGGACCCGCATAATCGCACTCAGTGTTTAAAAGTGGACGACTGGGTGTGATGCGGCATGGCGGAAGATCACCCATGATCTGTTGTGTGGTTGTCTTGCGTTGCATGAAACAAACTTTGCATTGACTGACGATGTTTCGAATGATGTTGCGGCTACCCAATATCCAATACTGTTGTCGATCAAAAACGAATGTTTCAGACATTCCTGCATGGAGATAACTTTCGTGAGTATCTTTGACTATAAGCATAGATATGGGATTTGTTTTTGGTAAAATAATAGGGTGCTTTATGTTGAATGAGACAGTTGATTGCTTAATGCGTCCGCCAGCAGACCCACATTGTCTATGAACGGTGTATATTTCAGTAGTCTTGATTTGGGTGGTAGTTGGTGCTCAGTTCGTAAATGTTGAATGTCATCTCCGAAGGCGATGTTTCGAATGAATATAAGGATAGAGTGTTTTGCGTTTAGAATTTCCTCAAATCTTAAGCCACCTGAAACATTTGGGTTATTTTTGTTTAAATAAGAAATATACCTTCGTATGTATGCAACTACTCGTTGAAGACGATTGCAAGTAGAAATTTTTGTTATGAGTTCGTGAAAGGCATGTCCATTAAACGACGTGACGAGTGCATGCCTAACAACGTCCTTCTCCTCGCGTTTAATTGCGTCGGAGTCCATTATGCTTCGGCAAAGCTTTGATTTTGGCCAAGTCCTCAGGCTGAACTAACCAATTTGGATCCGTCCACCAGAGATGATGGTTGAACAGCGATGAAGGTGCGATACCGCGAGACGCACAGTCAGCAGGATTTGATTCGGAACGAACATATCGCCAATAAGGTCTTGGCAGAGTTTCCACAATTGCAGTGGCGATAAACGTTGTCCATCTACGTGGTGGGGACGCCAGCCAGTGTAGCACAATTTCGGAATCACACCATGCAAATGTTTTTGGAATGTTCATTGTAAACGATGATTTTACAGAAGCTATCAACCGAGATAGCAACAACGCACCGCAAAGTTCGAGACGAGGGATAGACACTGGTTTTAATGGAGCCACTTTCGTTTTACTAGCTACAATTGTAATATTTACAAGGCCATCAGACGACCTTTTTAACGCGTAAACAACCGCGGCACACGCTAGAGAAGACGCATCGGAAAATCCACGGAGTTTAACCGTTTCATTAAACACAAATACATTACGTGGAACATGAACAGACCCCTCTTTACCACTGGGCCCACTGGGCCCAAGCCCAGGGCCCCGCAAATACCAGGACCCCCAAATTGCTGAAACAACACTGCACCTCTATTTTTCAAAAAAATATTTCGATAATTTTTTTTTTTTTTTTTGAAAAACAGCCTTTGTTGTACATTTTAAATCACGTTTCTTCCGAAATTATATTCAAATTCAAACAAAAAAAAAGAGGTCACTCAAGTAACTGCTAATTTGTAGACAAATATCTGCTAATTAATTTGCAGACATCTGGCAATCGTCTACACGCAAGCTGACAAACGTGTACACACCAAATTAATTTGCAGAAAAATTTGTTCATTAATCATTTTGAAGACAAAATAATTTGCAGATGTGGCAATCGTGTTTATACAAATTTTGTTCATTTTCTGACGTTTCTGCAAATGTCTGACAGTAAATAAATTTGCATACCCAGTTTGAAGAACATTTTTAAATCTTTTCATTGGCAGACAAATTTGGTGATGTGACAATGAGCTGAAAATGGGTTTGCAGATCGAAAAATGAATTTTTGTGTACACGGTTTGCAGAAATCTACAAATGTCTGCAAATCTATTGCCAGCTATTTGCCCAAATTAGTTTGTCGACATTGTCAGCCAAATAGCTAGCAATAGACTTGCAGACATTTGTAGATTTCTGCAAAAATTGAATTTTTGTGTACACGGTTTGCAGAAATCTACAAATGTCTGCAAATCTATTGCCAGCTATTTGCGCAAATTAGTTTGTCGACATTGTCAGCCAAATAGCTAGCAATAGACTTGCAGACATTTGTAGATTTCTGCAAACCGTGTACACAAAAATTCAATTTTCACCCTCATTGTCAGCTCATTTTCACACATTGTCAGACGTTTGCAGATCTGACAATGATTGTCAGACCTATCAATCGTGTACACGTAGCTTTACTGTCAATAATTTTTGCCTGTTTTCACTGATTGTGGGTTTTTAATTTTTTGCTGTCTATTATTAAGTATGCGTTGCATTTGTGTAGAGAGTGTCCCTAGCTATGGCGAAGCGTCCATATAAGTCGATTATTTCCGACTTACCTTTTGAAATTCACATCCGAAACATCTTAGACTTTTGGCAACATGAATCAAACTTAATCATACACATGAACTCGCCGCCAACATTTTTTTAACAACTACCATTTTGCTTTCAGTGCTATTCTACACACATTTTGGCTCTTCAACTCACTCCATAAACAAACACAAAACTTTAGCAACATACACAGTAACCCCAAATATTACGTCTTATAACATTTGTTGCTGGATAGAACAAATTTGTGTTTTTTCCTCTTTTTTATTTTACCAAAAAATATGACTGTAGAACATCGTCTTATTTTCTTCCATAAGAAAACATGTTTTGAACAGAGAGAAGCCTAGCGCTAGGCACCTCTCTGTTCAATACATGCTTTCTTATGGAAGAAAATAACCCGGTGTTTTAGCGTCATTTATTTCTGTTTGTTATCTCTTATTCTATGCGCTCTGAGTAGGTGAATATTGTGCAGAGCGCCGGCGCACCCTCCGGTGTTTGCATGATATTGGTTTTATAAAAGAAAAAAAAAACGCTTTTCTTCGTATTTCTTCCCATGGACACATGCTTATAAACAAAAACGTATATGGCAGGTTTGCAGGTTGAGGTAGGTCTCTGCTTGAAGAACAAGAAAATAACACGCTGGTCGCCGACTTATTTCATGAATTTGTATGTGTCTCTGCATTGGCCTGATGTGTCAAAGGTTGCCACTTTGATAACAAATATGCGTGGGTATTAGATCTCATAGCATAAAGCATATTTTTGGCAGTAAATGCAAAAAATAATTGGAATTTTTCTAAAGTGGCACCACTGGCCTAAATGAATTCAGTTCCCAATGAGCCGTATTTTATTTGAAAAACGCAGTTTACCAGCAGAACGCAGTGCAATACTTATTTAAATTGGTTTAGTGCTTTTCGTGATTTTTTTAAATAATACAAATTTAGGCTTTCAAAATTGAAAAGTGCAAAAAGTCTGAAATGTTCTCCGAAAATAAGTCAGTGGTTTGATTATGGCCTTAATATCTGTTGACTGTTGCTTAACTGATTTTCACTTAGAGGAAACAAATAGTCTTAATTAGCTTAGTTTTATAAAAAAAAAAAGTTATGACGCTCTACTTAATAGCAAAGTTGGTTTGAAATACTTGACTTTTTGGCTTGATGCGAAGACAAACATTGCACAGAAAAATTTCAAGTAACCTTTTTTTTGTTGGTGACTAAGTTTCCTTCGAGTTACCATTTGGAATTATTCACCCCTCGCCACTGGTCCCTACTCATTATTAGATATACTCTGGGATGAACGGCACTCAATTTTTTCAGATTTCAAAGATGGAGTGTGTTGACTGCTCATTCAGGTTCGAAAAAAAGTCGTAAAAAGTCTTTCTCAAACAAGATGGTTTGCGCGAGCTGATGCACTAAGCGCCTTATATAATGATCATCAAGAAATTGAAGAAGCTTTGATGCCTATCGCTAACGATTAAGGACAGGAACGAGATGCCCGACAGGAAGCTCTTATAGTCTTTGAAAAAAAAAGATGTTAAATTTGGTGAGTGCAATCGATGAGTTTATAATTGGGACAATTAATTAACAAGGACAATTTTGATAACTTTGATTCATCATCCAGACAAAAAAAAAACCGATGAATATAAGAACCCTTCTGAAAGGACTAGGTGTTGAAAAGACTTTTTTTGATGGCTCTGAACAATCAGTTATTTTGAATGGGAAAGAAAGGTACCAAATTGACAATCTAAGCGTTGATTTGATACAGAGACTAGGTTCGTATACGAATATTGGCCAACGTTTTGACTTTTTTTTCGATAAAAACCCTGAATTCAGAAGACTTATGTACAAGAAAACTGCAAGTCTGAAAGGAAAAAAACTATTCGACACGAAAATGAATAAAACTGACAATATTCTAGAACTTTATAATTTTTTAAAATCAAACAAAGTTGAAAATGAATTTCCAAGTGTTGAAATTGCATAAAACCTTTACTGCACAACATAACATTTTTAAAGAATCGTACAGGGGCCTCATTTTCAAAAAGTGCCCAAGGCCCCAAAAGGGTAAAGACGGCCTTGCTTCTACTAATTCTTTTGGAGAACATGAGGAATGTAGGCCGCTGGCTACTACTTTTATTGGTCTTGTGGATTTGTTTTCATACGAGTGCCACTGGATTTTATGTTTGCTTAGTTCCTCAGTGACCAGTCTATAGTCATCATCTTCCTCGTCATTGACTTTCCAATTGTCTTTGTTATACGATGTATATTTGCAAGCTTTTTTAGTACATTTCTCAATCATTTTCTTAAGATCTCCAAAATTTGGGAATCCTGTGATCATAATTGGTGGTGGTACAGTTTTTCTGTTGCCTTTAGACAAAGACTTCGGTTTAGCATTGGCTAGCACATTATTTGCATTATTCTTTGTAGTACCCAAGTCTTTTTTATTTTCAGTTTTCGAGGTTTGCTGGTTCTTTGTATGCGATTCGGAGCTACCTTCCGCTTTCCGTTTTTTAGCAGTGCGCTTATTTCTTTTTCTTTCAGTTTCAAATAAAAGTTATTCTTCGTCAGTTTGATACACAGTAACAGTGTCTTGTTGACTTGTCTGAACCGTAGACTTGTGTTCCTTGTCAAATAGGGACACCTTTTCATCGAGTCTTTCTACTTGCTCCTGAAGACTTTGAACTAAGGTTTCAAGTTTCTTTCTTGCTGCTATTTCCTTTTGCCATTCATCAAAGTAATCTTTTGATTTGGTTTGGCAGTTTTCTTTGATTTCTTTGAAGCTCTGTTGTCCTGCAGTGTCGATCATTTCAGAGACATTGGTTTCTTTTTGGCTAATGACTTTTACGTCATTTGTCTTATTTGGGGTTTTCGATGGTGTAACCCTTTGGAAATAGTTTTTTGGTGGAGTTCTCTGTATTTTCGTACTCCGTTTTCCAAAATTTTTAAGCAATAAGTGGTCCTCCCCACAATCCGTAGGACCGATCTCTTTAGGGAGTGGACTTTCCAATTTTGCTGGACTGCCACCTGGGGTAATAAATCTGTTTGTTTTTTTCATTGCCATAAATTTTTTAAACCTTTTTTTATGATACAAATAGGTCAGTTACTTCTATTCGCATTTTATATTCAGCTGTCCCACTGGGATCAAACGCTGACCAGTGTGCCGCACAATATGTGTCAGACGCTCTTGGATTTATTGTTGAGCTGGTACATTCAGAGTGATATTTTTCTTTCTTTGCTCCTAGTTCCTGAAAAGATAACTCAAGTGACACAGCTCGTGGATCAATTGATCCAACGCTCGTCGTTAGTTGGTTATCCAGCGGGCACCACTTGGAGGTGACGATGAGATTTTGCTCCGCCTTATATTCTTGAGTACAATTATATTACAGAAATTTTGTTTTTAAATAATTTTGTTATTTTTGTTTTTAAAAGAGTGTAAATTTAGGTACATATTTAAATTTCATAGAAAAAAAATATGTTTTTTTTTTACAAGTGTGTAGGTATTTATTTGTTATATTTTCTTTAATATTCCTAACTCCATTTATCTATTTAGTGAAAGTTTATCTTTAATTTACCTTACATAATACAAATTTTATATTCTTATGATAGTATGTAAGGTATGTAACAAGTATGTTTCAATTTAAGCTATTTCAAAAAGTTGCATTCTGTTCATTTAAATATTAAGATATATTTGTTTCTTTGCAATTGATTATTAATTTTTTCTATTTGTATAAAAACATATATATTTTTTTTGTCTTCTCTTAAAAAGTTTGTGTTTTGAAAATATTAATCTGTGTGTGTCTATTTTGTATGTGTATGTGTTTAATGTGTGTGTATTGTTGTTTTAAGTGTATGTTTCTGGGAGCTTTTGATCTCACTTTAATTTATTATAATTTTTTTTTTTTTTAATTTGGGGATAATTTTAAGATCATGTTTGAGAAAAATTAGTTAAATTTTTTTTTTTTTAAATTTGGGGACTATGTTGAAATCATGTTTGAGCAAACTTTTTTTTTTTAGTTTCCCTCTTTATCCCTCTTTTCAAAATAAAAAAATTTTTTTTGTTTTTTTTTTTAATCTGGAACTTTTTTTTATCTGGTAATTTTTTTTATTCTTATATCTGAACTCTGGGTTGTCTTTTATTTCCTTGGTAAGTATTAATTCGATTTTTTGTAATTCATCGATTAGCGGACTATTGGTGGAGAGTTGATTGGCCACCATACCACATACTGACCCCTTGTGCCTTGTCTAATCCCCAGAGAGATACTGGCGTCTTTACGTTTTTTTGTAGTGTACTGTTTATCTTTGTTGTTTGGTATATCCTCCTGCATTCCTTACACAGAAATTTATATATGGCCAACATTGCTGATGAACCAGATGCCCCAAGAGCATTATATTGTTTTATGGTTCTATTTCTGTTATTTACTACTATTAATATCCAATGAAATCCAGGTACTTCTATTGGACACAACAGTAAGTCATATTTAAATATGCTTACTTCTCCTAACCAGTCCGCACTGTGTTTTCCTTGCAGGATAGGTATAAGGATTTGTTGGAGGCTCATAATTTTTTCATTACTTCTTTCTAGCTTTTTCAAGAAATAATTCATTTTTTCTGGAGCTACGTATTCCATATTGAAAAATTTATAAAATTTTTTTTTTTATTTTTTCTGTAACAGTACAAAAAATTTTTTTTCTTATTAGTAAGATAATATGAGTTTTCTTATTTCTTGGGAATTTTTTCTATTGAGAGGAGTTATTTGTTTAGGGGCAGTTGTTGGAATTGGTGGTGGAGTTTGTGTGGTGTTATTTGAATTATAGGATGCGACATTGTTGGTAGTTCTGATAAAGGGGTTTCGTATCTATGTTTTTCTTGTTTTTAGTATGACATAATATATATTGTCTTATTGCTAGACCTATTACAATCAAGATTGTAATGGCACCTAAAGATGTTGATGTGATTGTGTTTATAGTGTTAATTCATCTATTTTGTTTTTTTTTTCATATTCTCTAATTTTATCTTCGATTTCGTGGATTTCAACAACGGCGTTTTTCATGATCTGATTGGCAATTCCGTTCGTTAGTATTATTGTTGAGTCGGATGTTTTGTCTACCGCTAATGTGTTTTGAACAGTTTTGTTCAATGATAGATCTGGTAATGTAAACTCTGGCTGTTGTATCTTTATATCTGAGTTTTCTGTATATTTGTATCTTTCTCTCACAGAGAAGAATCAACAATGATTTAGTATTTTTTCATCAATTGATAACCGGTATAATTGATGCTCCCGACTTGCTCTCCCACATAGGATTCAACTATCGCGAAGGAAATCACCAACTACGTAATTTAGAGCTTATACATCGCTCCCACCACCGTACTAACTATGGAATGCATGAGCCATTAGCACGCATGAGTAGGTTATTCAACTCTTATCCTTTTATTGCCGATTTCAATTCAACATCAGCAAAAATGGTTTAAAATTAATATTAAGAACCAGTGTACCATCTCCATGAATCATGTTTAGTAGATTTTTTATTACTGTAGTTAAATTCATTTTTTATTTAACCTTGTTTAGTAATGTTTCATTAGTTTAGTTTGTTCTCTTAATGTTAACTTAATTTAAGTTTTGCTTTGCTATATTTTTGTAACTTGCTCTAAGTTCAGTGCCAATAAAATATTGTTTGATGATTTATCGTCACGTGACAGGGTTCCGTTATATGTAATATTCCTGTCCCTTGTAAAGATGTTCAATGGAATTCCTGTTTGCATTGTATTTGCACTCTGGTCGGAATGGGTAGAGAGAATAACCAAGCATTCTTCTGTGCCATCTTAATCAAGTAATTTTGTCTCCGGGTTGCATAATGCATATTTGAAATTGCACTACTTGTGTTCTTCATCATACGGATTAAACATTAGGGATATCGAACATAGTTGTGATTCATTCAGTTTAAAGATGGGTGATTCTATTGGACCTTCAAACCAACTTTCGTACAGGTGTATTGCAACCATTTGTAGCTGTGTAAGGTTAGGTTAGGTTAAAATGGCTGCCAGGAAAACAACTGACACACTTAGACCAAGTATTAGGTCCATTGTGATACCATAATAAGTTAAGTGAGGAAACACCACACTTAACAGAACCATTTGGAGCTTTTGATAAAGCGAAAAAGATGCAGGATATCTGTGTTTGCCAGATCGTTTAGATCATCGAGGAAATATTTTCCTAGATGCCGTTTTCTTTTTGAGGAGAGTGCAGGACATGAGCAGAGGAGGTGTTGAATAGTCTCCTCCTCCTCCTCATCTAGGCAACTTCTGCAGAAGTCATTAGAGGGAACGCCGAGTCTTATGGCGTGTCTTCCTATCAGACAATGTCCGGTGATGACATTGATTACGGAGCTAAAGTGCAATCTGGTTATGGATAGCAAATGTCTTGTGCGTTTTGAATCTAGTCCTGGCCATAACTGTTCTGTTGCCACACACGTGGTGATGCTGTTCCACCAATGATTTGTTCTATCCATTGCCTCTTGCTTTAGCATAAGTTTACATGTAGCGATGGGTATACCAATATTCAACCTGCTGGTTGAGAGCGGTAGAACGGTTCCTTTTCTGGCGAGTTCATCGGCTTTGCAGTTTCCCATGATATCTCTGTGCCCCGGCACCCAAAGAAGGTGAATATTGAACTGTTCAGCCATCTCCTTAAGAGATAGGTGACAGTTAAGGGCGGTTACTGAGTTCGTGGAAACGGCACCGAGTGATTTGAGGGCTGCTTGACTGTCAGAGAAAATCCGGATATTCGTTGAGGATATCACGTTTTCTTTTAGCCATGATAGGACCTCCTTGATCGCCAGAATTTCCGCTTGGAACACGCTACAATGGTTAGGGTGGCGGAATGAGAGACTTACGTTAAGTCGGTTTGAGTACACTCCGTAGCCAACCCCTTCTTCTGTCTTTGACCCATCTGTATAGAAGTGAATTGAATCATCTCTCAAAAGTTCTTCGTCTTCCCAGGCCATTCTTGGTGGGATTGAGACTTGGAACTTATTATCAAAAACCAGTTGGGGGACGGTGTAGTCGGAGTGGCATGGGATTGATCTGAATAAACTCAAGATTGAAGCGTGACCGATGTTGTTATCGGTCCATTGGGAGATAGCTCTCATACGAATGGCTGCATTAGCGGCCATTTGTTTGCTGAAGATATCTAGTGGTATGAGATTAAGGAGTATGTTTAGGGCAGCTGAGGGTGTTGATCTCAGTGCTCCGCTAATACATAAACAAGCTGTACGTTGGACCTTGCTTAAATTATCGCAGTAGGTCCTTTTATCCAGAGCGGTCCACCATACCACTACTCCGTATGTGAATATTGGTCTGATGACCGCGGTGTAGAGCCAGTGGGTGATTTGGGGGGAGAAACCCCATTTAGTGCCAATGGCCTTTTTACAGGAAAACAGGGCTACGGTAGATTTCCTGATTCTTTCCTCTATATTGGCTTTCCAGTTTAGCTTTTTGTCTAGGATAATACCAAGATATCTAGCTTCGTTGGAGAGTTGAAGTGGGATTCCATTTATTGATGGAGTTGTTAGTTGAGGAATTTTGTATTTCCTGGTGAAGAGAACGAGTTCGGTTTTCTGAGGGTTGACCCCTAGATCACTTTTTCTCGCCCATTTTACTAGTTTATTTAGAGCGGTTTGCATCAGATCCATAAGGACGTGAGCATGTTTGCCGGATACCGCAATGGAGACGTCATCTGCATAAGCAATCACTTTGAATCCCTCAGCTTCTAGGTCAACTAGAAGTTCATTGACGACTAGATTCCATAGAAGAGGGGATAGGACTCCGCCTTGCGGTGTTCCTCTACTGACAGATCTCTTTGCAGAGAAGTTTCCTAGAGTAGAGTTGATTCTCCTGCTTTTTAGCATTAGATTTATCAACTCCACTATAGAACCATCTACTTTGAGCTTCGTCAGTGCCTTTGTAATTGCAGAGTTGCTGACGTTATTGAAGGCGCCCTCTTTGTCGAGGAAAGCAACCAGAGTGAATTCTTTGTGATGGAGGGAATATTCTATAGTACGAACCAAGGTGTGTAGGGCCGTTTCTACAGATTTTCCCTTACAGTAGGCGTGTTGTGCTGTAGATAGCAATTTTGGATCTATAGCTATACGCAGGTGGATATCGATCAGTCGTTCTAAAGTTTTAAGAAGGAATGATGATAGACTTATTGGTCGGAGATCTTTCGGATTTACGTGGGATGATTTCCCAGCCTTGGGTATAAACACAACCTTGACCTCTCGCCACTGCGTGGGGATATAGTTCAAGGTGATACAGCCGATAAGAATTACTTCGAGGACAGGGATAATAATGTCCGCGGCCTTTTGAAGTTCGGCTGGAATTATACCATCAGGTCCAGGGGATTTGTATGGGTCAAAGCTGTTAATGGCCCAAGTTAGTTTTTCCCTTGTAATCAGATCGGGGGTGTTAGTTATTATGCTACCTGATTCTGTGGAATCATAGTTACATAAGTTCTTGGAGCTACCTGGAAAGTGAGTGTCCAGAAGCAGATTGAGCGTTTCTTCGCAGGATTCTGTCCAGCCGTCAGCTGTTTTCAGACTGCTAGGCATGGTCGGACTTTTTGAGAGGATTTTTCTTAATCTAGAAGCTTCTGAAGTATCTTCTATTTTTCCACAGAAGTTTCTCCAGGAAGTTCTTTTATTTTTCCTCAGTTGATATTTATAAGTTTTGAGGGATTCCTTGTAGGAGTCCCAGTCTATTAAACTTTTAGATTGTTTAGCTCGGTTGAAGAATTGTCTACATTCTTTCCTGAGCGGTTCTAGCCCCGAGCTCCACCACAGTGGTTTCTGTTTTCCTCTTATTTTTATAAGAGGACAGGATTTCTGTAGTGAATAGTTAAGGGCAGTGGTAAGATCATTGACTTTTTTGTCTAGATCATGTTTGTTTGTAGGGTTTTGTAAAAGTTCAGGTTTAATAAACTTTTTCAAAGTTACCCGATATTTTTCCCAATCAGTTTTCCGGTAATTTCGGAAGATTGGTTGCTTAGGAGGTTCCTCATTAAGATCAAATTGAATGTATCTATGATCCGAAAAGGAGTGTTCAGTCGATACTTTCCAATTAGTGATCCTATGATGAACCGAGTCGGAGACAAGAGTTATATCTAGAACTTCTTGTCTATTTCTGGTAATAAATGTTGGTTCATTGCCAGTGTTGCTTACTATAAGGTTAGTACTCAAAATAAAATCAAAAAGTGACTCACCCCTTTCATTTATATCAGTACTTCCCCATACTGTATGATGCGCGTTTGCGTCACATCCAATGATGAGGCAGATCTTCTGCCGTACTGCTGCAGCGACAATCTTTTTCATTAATTCGCCGGGAGGAGAGCCAGGCTGGTCATGGCCGAGATATGCTGATACCAGCCAGTAGGTGTTATCACTGGTTTGATATCTTGCAGTGGTTACATCACAATTGCTGTAATCAGGGAGTAAAAATACATTAGTGCTACTTCTTACCAATATGCAGGATCTGGGTTCACCTTTGTCCTTCATATACAGTAGAGTATATCCAGGAGCCCTTAGTCCATGAACGATAGATTTGTTGATCCATGGCTCTTGGATAAGGACAACATCTTCCCCTCTTTTGTTCAGGCGGAGAAGAAGGGAGGCCGAGGCCTGTTTGGAGTGTTGGAGATTAATCTGTGTTAACTGCACCATCTTGGCAACAGCTAAGCAGACTAACCCCCACCACGGTTTGGTTTAGGTCGTCTTCGGACTCACTTCCTGAAGTTGATCGTAACAGATCATCTTCCTTTAGGCCGTTTTCGGACATTGAGTCGGTTTCATCCTCCTCGGATGTTACGGAGGAAGCACTAGAGGGATCCACTTCCATCTCTGGGAGTTTTTCACCTTCGGAACTTTCCATACTTATTGTGTTTGGAGGAGCGTTTGCGCTTTCCTCATCTTTTTTGTATATTTTGAGAGGGATGGTCGCCCATCCGAACCTAATCTTTCCCTGGGTTGCAGCTAGAAGGGCCATCGACTCTTTATTGATGACTATAATAGCCGATCTGTGGGGGCCGTCAGGTTCCTCTACCTTTGCTACCTTCCAGTCATGAGTCGGTAGGGATGGGTTGCCAAATTGGATCATCTTGAGGATGATTTCTTTGTCGGAGAGTTCTGCTGGTAGTCTGATACGAGCTCTTGGTCTGCACGGGATTTCCTCCTTAGCAACAACCTCAAGCTTTGCACCAGGCCAGAGATCTACTAGGCGGCTGATTGCAAGCTTATACAGATTGCACGATCTCTCTCCCTCAAAGGCAATAAGTTTGACTCGCCCCTGGTACCACCCTGCGTCCTCAAAGGTTGCAGGTTCCCCTGGATTCTCCATCATGAGAGTCCAATAGGAGGCCTGGAGCTTGTTCATGACTATTGTCCACTGGTCAAAAGAGATCGTGCCATCTGCATTGCTCCTATCAATTATGGCTACTATAGTTTTGTCCTTTAACACTTCGCTAAAGGACAAGTCTTTTCTGGTGGAGGTGCTGGTCTGCACCTTGGTACGCTTAGGTTCCGGAATGGTTCCTTCGCAGGATCGATTTCTTTTAGAGGAATCGTTGGGGGGGATTTTGGCAATAATGCTCTTTGCCCACGAGAGTTTGGCGTCAGCATCAGAAGCCCTCTTACTCATTGGTGTTTCACCAATGACCTTGACGAGCCTCAATGCATTCCGTCGTTCTCTACGACTTGGGTTTGGGAGCTTCTCTTCCCCACTGTTAGCAGAGCATATTTCAGCGCCACTCCCAGCGGGAAGGGAAATTGCCTTCATGCTCGTGAGGGGGGGGTTCTTCCTCTCCGTCGGATCGTAATTCACGGCGCCGTGAGTTGGAACAGACCCCTCCGTGCACTCAGGAAGGTGGGGTTGGGTTGTGGGATTGGGAGTGCAACAGAGATTCACTGTTACACGGTCAGTTTTACGGGCACTTGTTTCCGCGTTCGGTGAAGTGCTGGCGTGGCAATCAGAGCGTACACAGTAATTCACTGCTTCTTCTTTGTTCGCCACGGGCAGTTCCACCAAATTTGGAGGTCGTGTACTACCAGTGTAGGCGATTGCACCTTTTTCACTGGCTGTAGCGTCTAGGATAGTGGATGTTCCCCCTTCCCCGGATGGTTTTTCAACCCTTCCAGTGAGTGAGGTCGATCCACAGTCCCCACCGCTCTTCGCTTCTTTTTTATTCTCGTTAATAAAATTTGTCACTGGCGACTTATCCTCTTTCGAGGCCAAGCCATCGCCGGCAGTCGCGACTCCTAGCTGTGTAAACTCTTTTTTATTATTTATTACGAATTCTTTGGTTTTCATATTTTTTGTTATAAATTCCTCTTTTATGTTTAACTAGCTGTGCCCGCGACTTCGTCTGCGTGGAATAGTGGCTTTTGGCAGCATTTTTAATTTTTAGGCTACTCATTTTGCAAAAAAGACACGTGCACTTAGGTAAACTATTGCTTTATTATTTTATTTCAATACAGTTACGTCCCAGACGTCACCCCAAACCTGTAACCCGCTATTCCCCACACGCCCTTTGCCTAACGGCACATCCAACATTCCTTAACAGGTTCCCACCAGTTTGCTAACATAGCAAAACTAGTCCATAAGGGACATATCCTCTTTCACCTCCCAATACCTAAACGTGCCGAAACCCGAAACGTTTTTATGATGAATCGTGGGAACGCTCAACCCAAGGAAAGTTTCATTAAAGATTGTAAAATACTTTTCAGTCAGTTCTAATTTACCAACCCGACTGAAAGGTGCGGCCTCGCTTAGGACAGCGGCCTTTCTTTTGGAAATAATTGTAATAAGGTTAAGATAAAAATATACATTTTCGTACACGACGTTCTTACTTTTTTCATTTTTTGTCAAATAAAAAGGTTTTGCGAGTTTAATACACTCTTTTAAACTAAAATGACAAATCAGTGGGAATTAAAGAAATACGGGGAGTCAATAGTTTTCTCCTTTCGCTGTTTCAGTCATTATTAAATCTTTTATAATGCCGCATCCCAGATGTGTAATTTGTAGCTGTGTACAATTTTAGATTACTCGCTATTGGCACTGGAACACAAACTTGCAGCCACTATTGATAATTGGAATAAATTTCAGAAACTCTATAGGGTATGATGTGACTTGCTTATTGTCTATAATATAGTCTACTGATAGATATTCGACAATATCCTCCAATACTTCAAACATAACTTATTAGTTTATATGGTTAACTATCTCATTAGTCGGCGCCGAAATCCACTTTTCATACAGTCACTACCGATTGCCAATATCTATTTGAAGATCAAGATAGACATTTCTTCTCAGGTCAACTGTGTTATCGACAATTTGACAGAAATCACCTCACAGTGACAGAACTTTTGAAATCGGTCCAGTAGCTTCAAGGTTCCCGTTTACGTTGCCGTTCCCGTAGGAATATTGGAATAACAAATACAGCCCATATCCTTCTTCAGGCTCAAAACTATCTCTGCGCCAAAATTCATTCAAATCGGTTCAATAGTTTGGACGGTAGATGGTAACAAAGAAAAACAGACAAACGGAGCTGATTTCGGTCCTATAATGTAAGTAAGTACTTCCGTTCCCATGGGAATATGGGGTCAAATTAAAGCTTATGTTACTTTGAGATAGTGTAGCATATTAACCGCGAAATAGTTCTCGAAATAGCTCTAGCTTCCCGTTTACGTTTGCGTTCTTGTGGGAATACAGGGATAACATAAATAGCCTATGTCCATCTTCAGGCTCAAGACTATATCTCTGTACCAAAATTCATATAAATAGGTTTAAAAGTCTGGGCGGTTTTTGATAACAAATAAAAATAGACAGCCAGATTTCATTTCAGACTTATAATATTAGTAAAGACTCCCATTCCCGTGAGAATATGGTGACCGTTCCCGGAGGAATATGGGGATACAGTATATGTTACTCGGGGATAGTGTAGCATTCTAACGATGGAAGAATTTTTGAAATCGGTGCTGTAGCTTCTAATTTCCCGTATACGTTCCCGTTCCCGTGGAAATTTAGGGATAAAATATATAGACTATGTGCTTCCTCAGCTTCTAGACTTTCTCTTTACAAAATTTCATATCAATCAATTTAGTAGTTCGGGCGGGAGAGGGTAACATAGAATGTCGAACAGACAGAGTTACTTTCACATTTATAGTATTAGTTAGGATTAGGATTAAATGCATTAAACATTTTTTTGAAACTTCTAGCCTTAAAAATGGCGGTATTTCCAAAAACAAACATTCATCCCCTATTTTGAGACCGTAGTTTTTTAATTCCCATTTCCGTTCCCGTGGGAATATATGGATAAATATATAGCCTTTATCCTTCCGCATGTTCTAGACCATTTCTGTAGCTAATTTAATAAAATCTGTTTATCATTTTGAACGGGTGACACACGAAAAACAAACCAATATAGCTACATTCGCATTTTCAATATTAGTTAAGACTCCCGTTCCCGTGGGAATAGGGTGACCGTTTTCGTGGGAATATGTGGATGAGTTGAAGTTAATGCTACTCTGGGACTATGGAGCATTCCAACGGTGGAAGAATTTTTGAAATCGGTGCTGTAGTGTCAAAGTTCCCGTATACGTTCCTGCTCGCGTGGGAATATAAGGAAAAAATATATAGCCTAGGTCCTTCCTCAGGTTCTGAACAACCTTTGTACTAAATTTCATTTAAATCGGTTTATTAGTTTGGGCGGGAGATGGTTACATAGAATGAAGGACAGCCAGTGCTTCTTTCACACTTATTATATTAGTATGGACTCCCGTTCCCGTAGGAATATGTCGATGAATTAAAGTTTATTTTACTCAGGGATAATGTAGCATTCTAACGGTGGAAAAATTTTTGAAATCGGTGTTGTAGTTTCTAAGTTCCCGTATAAGATCTTGTTCCCGTGGGAATATAGGGATAAGATATATAGCCTATGTCCTTCCTCAGGTTTTGAGCAATCTTTGTACAAAAATTAATTTTAATCTGTTCATTACTTTGAGCGGGAGATGGTAACATAGAAAGCTGATCAGACAGAGCTACTTTTGCATTTATAATAATAGTGAGGACTGGTTCCCGTGGGAATATTCGAATGAAATACAGCCTATGTCCGTCCATAAGCTCAGAACAATCTTTGTACAAAATTTCATTTAAATCGGTTCGCGGGAGATGGTAACATAGAACGACGAACAGACAGGCGTTCTTTCACATTTATTATATAAGTAAGGACTCCCCTTCCCGTAGGAATATGTGGATGAATTAAAGTTTATGTTACTCTGGGATAGTGAAGCATTCTATCGGTGGAAAAATTTTTGAAATCGGTGTTGTAGTTTCTAAGTTCCCGTATACGTTCCCATTCCCGTAGGAATATAGGGATAAAATGTATAGCCTATGTCCTTCTTCAGAATCTAGACTATCTCTGTACAAAATTTCATTTAAATCAGTAACGTAGTTTGGACAGGAGACGGTAACATAGAAAGCCAGACAGACAGAGTGACTTTCACATTTGTAATACTAGTTAGGATAACAAAAAATTACAAAAATTGTTTTTCATTTGATTATTTGGATTTGATTTGATAAAATGGCCAAGTGGAGCCCGCTGGATAACCAACTTACGACGAGCACTGCATCAATTGATCCACAAGCTGTGTCACCTGAGTTATCTTTTCAGGAACTAGGAGCAAAGAAAGAGAAATATCACTCTGAATGTACCAGCTCAACAATAGATCCAAGAGCGGCTGACACATATGGTGCGGCACTCTGGTCAGCGTTTGATCCCAGTGGGACGGCTGAATATAAAATGCGAATAGAAGTAAATGACCCATTTCTATCATAAAAAATAGTTTAACTAATTTATGGTAATGAATAAAACAAACAGATTTATTAACCCAGGTGGCACTCTAGCAAAACAAGAAAATCCACTCTGTAAAGAGATCGGTCCTACGGATTCTGGGGAGGACCACTTACCTATTGCTCAAAAATTTTGAAAAACGGAGTACGAAAATACAGAGAACTTTCCCTAAAAAACTATTCCCAAAGGGTAACACCTACGAAAACCCCAATTAAGACAAATGACGTAAAAGTCATTAGCCTAAATGAAACCAATATCTTTTAAATGATCAACACTGCAAAGAAATAAAAAAAAAATGCAAAACCGAATCAAAAGATTACTTTGTTGAATGACAAAAGGAAATAGCAGCAAGAAAGAAACTTGAAGCTTTAGTTCAAAGTCTTCAGAACAAAGTAAAAAGACTGGAAGAAAATGTATCCTTACTTGACAAGGAACACAGGTCTACGGTTCAGGCAAGTGAACAAGATACTGTTTCTGTGTATCAAACTGACGAAGAAGAACTAAGAACTTTTATCTGGAACTGAAAGAAAAAGAAATAAGCGCACTGCCAAAAAACGAAGAGTGGAAGGTAGCCTTGAATTTCACACAAAGAATCAGCAAACCTCGAAAACTAAAAATAAAAAAGACTTGGGTACTACAAAGAATAATGCAAATAATGTGCTAGCCAAACCGTAGTCTTTGTCTAAAGGCAGCAGAAAAACTGTACCACCTCCAATTATGAGCACAGGATTCCCAATTTTTGAAGATCCTAAGAAAATTATTGAGAAATGTTTTAAAAAAGCTTGCAAATATACATCGTATAACAAAGACAATTGGAAAGTCAATGTCGAGGAAGATGATGAGTATAGACTGGTCACTGAGAATCTTGGCAAACATAGAATTCAGTGGCACTCGTATGAAAAAAAAATCCACAAGACCGATAAAAGTAGTAGCCAGAGGCCTACAATCCTCCTGTTCTCCAAAAGAATATGAAGAAGACCTTGTTCAAGGCTTTCAAGCCCTTGATGCATTCAATCTTATTAAGAATGAAACTACTAAGAACTCTGCTGGGGAACCAATTATAATAAAAAGAAACCTGCCTTTATTCATGCTATTTTTGCCAGCAAACAAAGTCTTGAAAATGTCTATAGTATTCGATCAATTTTGGGTATAAAGTCAAAATTTAACCACTGCGAAAATCAAAAATTGTTACGCAATGTAAACGATTGACCACACCCAAAAATATAAAATTTGTTCGTTGAAGCCCTAGAGTCGCTCTGGGGTCACCATAAAGCGTTTTTTGAGAAACCCAGAGTCGCCCTGAATGTCAAGTTGAGCTCTAGGGTTGACATAGGTTTTCCATAAACTCGCCCTAGCTTTTTGCTGTGGCGAGTTGAGAGCTGTCAAATGGCATGTATTTTTTTTTAATGACAGGGATGTGTTGTAATTTGCTGCTTAATCTACTAGGACATAACTTCCTTGATGGCTGTGACTTCAATGCTAAGCACATCCAACAACAACTAAAGGCAGAAAGCTTTACAAAGCATGCCTCAAAAACAATTGCTAGTTTTATTCTTCCAGACCACTAACATACTGGCCATCGGATACTAATAAGATACCAGACCTACAAAACCATATAAGAGTCGAAGGTAATTATGACTTATCATCAGATCATACACCGGTGATTTTATCACTTAATGAATCAGAGATAATGGAAAAAAGTAGTCCTAAGCTTGTAGATAATATAATAAACTGAATTCAGAGAAAAGCTTGAAAGATATATAAATCTCAGATCCCCTATGGAAACAAAAGGGCAGATCGACCTTGAAGTAGAACAATTCATTGCCGATGTTCAACAAGCTGCAGAAGGAAGTACACCAACTTACTCCAGTAGGAGACAAACTAAAACAAAATAACCTTTCGAGATAAGAGAGTTGATATTGGAGAAAAGAAGAGCTCGAAGAAAATGGCAAAATACTATATTTCCAGACGACAAAACAGCGTTTAGCCTTCTAAGCAACGAACTGAAAAAACAAATCTATGAATTCAAAAATGATACACTAAGTAGATTCCTGAAAAATTTAACGACCGATACTTAAACCGATCATTCACTCTGGAAAGCAGCTAAGCACCTGAAAAGACCGCAGTAACAAAACCCGCCATTGAAATCTCAAGATGGGAATTGGATTGAAAATCCGAAATATAAAACTAACCTGTTTGCAGAACATCTTGCGAATGTTTTTAAGCCATTCCCAGCAAAAACACATCTGAGAACAGCTTACAGTTTATTGATAAAGAAGATGACGTTGACATTCCAATTGTCACACTCAAAGAAATAAAAAGTATGTGTCGAAATCAACTATTGAACAAAAAATCACCTGGGTCCGATCTAATAACTGCTCAGGTTATGAAAGAAATGCCATCAAAAGCCTTCATAAAACTCCAATTCATAATAAATGCATGCCTGAAGACCCAATATGTCCCACATCATTGGAAAATTGCTGAAGTAATTGGTATACCAAAGCAAGGTAAGCCACCAACAGAAGTGACGTCTTGCAGATCAATATCGCATAATGGCAAAAGTTTTTGAAAAATTGCTAATGAAAAGACTAAGCAAAGTCATAGAAGAAAGAAATCCAAACCCAAATCATCAGTTTGGATTTAGAAATAAACATTCCACGATAGACCAAGTTCATAGAACAACGAATGCAGTTGAAAAAGCATTATAAGAAAAACAATTATGTTCGGCTACATTTTGTGGGGGAACCTTTATTTAAAATTCAAATCCATCGTGTTTTTGGGTAAGAGAACCACAGATAATTTCCGGCAAATGATCGGTCTCATAAATATATGCACTTGCTATAGCACGGTGTTGAACCACAGTGTGTGGATCGTATTCTGGCAAGCAGAAGGATGTACAATGTAACGTCATAAAGTACGGCAGAGTATGAAAAAAAAAAAAAAAAAAAAAAAAAAAACCAAAAAAAAAAAAAGTACGGGAATCGGTGGGAGTTGAACCCACGTAGATAAGCATCACCGGCCAAGGGGATACCCATTTGGCTAACATGATGGTTATGAAGATCGGTGATCAAAACAAACGTAGAATCAAAATGTATTGCACTATCTGAAAAGAAGATCAATTTGGGCTTTCGAGAGTCGAGAATCGATCATGTGTTTGGTGAAAGCTCGCTTACTAACACAAGCTCATGTACGATCATGGCTGGCTTCCGAAAAAAAAAAATCCACGAATATTTTATTTTAAAATCCGAGTTTTCAACACACCTATTTTTAAAAAAATCCAGAAATAAATTTAAGATGCTTTGCTGATTTTTTTGTCTAAAATTAACAAAACATGGATAAAGCGGAAGGCAAATCGTCCGCCATGATGACTTTTGCAATAGTATGGATAAGAGCTTTCGATAGCTCCCAGAACGTATTTATAGAACTGAACGATGGAAAATCGTTCTTTTTGGTTTGATCGTGGGTACGCAAAGTACTAGTTTCGGCGTATGGGTTCTGAGCCCCTTGAAAAGGTGAAACTGGGCAAAAACTCCTACGAAGTTTTAATGGAAATTCTATTTTTTTTTTTATTAAAGTGAAAAAGTCGTCAGAAAAATAAAATAGAGAAAAATTGAAGTGAAACAAAGAAAAAGAAAAAAAAACTTTCACTGTGAGATCTAGAAACAGAAAACAAAATTAGAACCTGAAAGTGATTGCTTAAAACTACAGGGATATTCAAGGGGTAAGTACGGCGGATATCGTGGATAGCTTGTGCTAAAAAGAAAAGCTAACGCAAGTTTTAATCAATAGGCTCAATCAGTGAACCTTATAAATTAAAAGTGTTTCGAAACCTACATCTACGACGGAACCCTATTATGTACATACACTTAGAGTACGCCCACGAACCGGAGAATCCAGAACCTCAAGCACACAGAAAAACTTAATCAAAGCACCATCTTCAACATCCATCCGATCGTCAAAATCCACAATAGTACATACACACCTCAGAATAGTCAGAGCACCGATTACTTCTCTCATAATCCATCACACACATTCTCCTAACACGCATCACACATACAACGTATCACCGCAGAAGGAGACATTCGGGGCTTCAGACAGTTTTACCCATGCAGCCATCAATATTCAATAGCACATACTCCAGCATTAACATCATACGGCAGCTGCAACCCATTCAATCAAGCCCACACAAAACACAATCAACCCGAATTCGCCGCAGCACCTGTGGAAAAATGTTCAACCAGACGCAGTCACACAACCAAGATCCTCTCACTTAAGCAAACCAAACCCTATTTCAAATACAGACGTAGACATAGGTTTCATTTCCATTCCGTTCCACCACCAGATCGTATTAAAGAAAGTTAAGTAATTTTTCCTTTGAGTTTAATACTCGATAAATTAAAAGTATTAGCAAGAGATATTGTTCGCTCGTTCAAATTGTTTCTATTTCTTTAATCACAACATCTAGGTACAAAAGTATATTACGTATTATTTGTCAACAAGATACCCTGGATGCTGTGCACAACATTTCGGATGATTCGCCACATACGTATATAAAGATCAAGAAAATTGAAAACGATATTGCTTACTGTCAAATGAACGGGGTAAGTCTTGTGATTAAATATATTATAAACATTTTGAACGATTTTTAAGAATATACATATGTATTTTCATACGCATAAAGATACTCAAAAGTATAAAATTTTGAAAGCTAATATTCTCAAAGATAGTTTTGAATTTTAGAATATGATAGAAAAGAGAACTAAAATTTCGCATTCGCTTCCCAATTATTAATCTTGCTTTAGTTTTGCTTCAAGCAAGGTGTGTGCGATACGAGCATTATATATATTTTTTTTATTTTTTTTATTGAATGAACGATACTGGTTGGAAAGATTAATCAGTAAAGTAGTTATTTGTTTTTATTGAGCGAACGATACTGGTTGGAAAGATTATTCAGTAAAGTAACGAATATTAAAATTCTTTTTTTTTGTGAAATAAAGTAAAAAAAAAACGATCGAAACTGATAATTGATTTTGGTTTGATATCAAAAAAAAAAAAACTTTCATTTTTTTTGGAATACATATATGTACATAGGTACATTAAGTTGAGTTAAGCTCCAAATGAAGTTGCAATAGGTACTTGCCTGTTAAGGACATTATATATATATTTTTTTTTTTGGTTTTCTTTGTAATTACGTATGTTAAGGACATACATATTTATATATACGATTATCAGCAGAGTAGTTTAGTTTAAGATTTTATTTTTATATTGAAATTAAAAATGTTTACATAAATGAAAATCCTGAGTCCTAGATTTATAGCTTGTTTTGGTTTTATAAAGATTTGGTTTATCTTGGTTGAATTTCGTAGTTCCATCTTTGGGAAATATTTTCGTTTCGTTTGAAAAGATGAACAGGTTCTAAGAATTTTATGTGGATGTGGCTTTACTGAGTAACCTAGGAGAGTAGGCGACTAAGAAGACACCATGAAAAAGGAATCTTAAAGGATTCGTTTTATTGAACTTTTTTAGGGGTTATCAAAAATCATTGAGGTACAGATAACCAGGACGATGCCGCTCTATGCATGTAGAGTGGTACAGTGGGAGGGACTATCCTCAGAGAGCTTTTCCACCAGTGCTCTCCTTTCTCATTGAACTGTAGGAATTCATCATAAACAGGGACGATTTAGGCTCCGCAAATTTTAGTACTTTTTTTGGCATGATAAACGTAACGGCCGTTCAGGTAACCGACAGCAAGAACCCCCCCCGCCGACGAGCTAGTCTATTGGCATATGCAAGCATGCCAAGCGGTTGGAACCCTGGACAACCACCTGCTTTGCTCCCAGTATCCTTGCAGTGTCCCTGTAAGCACCGATGGGCAATGGTGGCATAAGAAGTAGGTGGCTTCAAAGGAAAATGAGATTTTCAGAGGTTGGATTTCTCAGATGACATTGGGTTTGGATCCTTGGAAAATTTCATGATTCCTTTTCTCGAACAACACCCCGAGGTACGTTACAGGTGGCGCCCAACGTGGGGCACGAATTCGTCCTTTTTTTTTGGTAGTTAGAATGTTTTTAAGATATATTTTTCAGTTTTGGGCTTATGTAAAATTGTTAATACCTTTTTTTTCAAAAGTTTTTCTTAACAACATTTTTGTCATCGTTTTGTTTCATTGGAAAATATAGTAGGTGAACTCGACCAGTGGTTGGGTGGTATCCTCAATCAGTCTGCTGCGAGTAGTCTCATTATTTCCATCGTTATTATTTCCTTTTACTTTTTGTTAAGTTTGTTTTTATTTACAGAAATAAACTGTAGTTTTTGATTGTTGCTTTGACGACCAGTAAATGGGTGAAATCCTCGTTTAGCCTGCTGCGCCAAATAACTTTCAACTTCCCGTAAATACAGTTCGTTTCGGAGGTCCTTTGGGTTGTTTTAGCCTATTGAGTTTAATCAACTTTATTTGGCCTTGAAATCGAACTCTTTGTCTTATTTTTTTTACTACCCAAAATTTTACCTCGACCGATAGTATGGCAAATAGTCTAACTAGTTCGCTGCGAAGGTTAAGTTTTTGGAGGCTAAATATATTTTAGCTTCAGTAAACAAAGCAAGCCTAAAACTTTAAAGATATCTTAAACAGCTACAATTTTTAGTCCACTTTTGCAGAAAGAGTTTTCTGGAGACTTGGTAGACTTAGTCGAACGAATAGTTTTTGTAAGTGTAATGTTCTTCACATTGACCTCGGCCGATAGCATGGCAAATAGTCTGACTAGTTCGCTGCGAGAATTCAATTCCTGGGAACGCTCTTATCAGGACATTCCGGTAACAGTTGAATAAGTCTTTAGATTACTCCGACTATATTTTTGAAACATTTGGTTCAGATGAAGTTTTTTTTTAATGAGAAAGTTCAAAGAAAGTTAAATCGTCTTTCAATACTAGTATGTAAAGTCACATCCACAACTATTAGTTAGTTCGGTTGTTATTAAACGATATACGTATATTTGTAGTGTTAACTACGTTCTAAGATATTAGAGGTCAAGTTCAATTTTTTTTTCTCGATTAGTTCTGTTTTGCTATAGTATTTTCGAACATACATATTCTTCCTTTGAAATATATACATATATATATATTTAATACATATATACATATACTTTTGTTTTGTAATACGAGTTGAAGGTTGAAGCCATTAGGTATTTTAGGAAAGCAAAGTATGTCGAGACCCGATCAAAATCCACCATCGAAAAAGAGTTTTTACTATCTCAGAAAAAAGAATAACCCAGGCAAAACAAACACTACGGCAATGTCTTCTGTAAACCACTCAGACTTATCGGCTAAAAGTCAACCAAACAAAGAGCAGAGACCATCGTTAGGAGCAATTGCAAAAAGTACAACGGCTAAAGATAATCAGGGAACTTCACAAGCAACACCTGGTGGTTCCCATGTAACAGCACCAAGCGTTTTCGAAACTCAGTCTACTGCAGAGGATTTTACGGATTATATCAAGAAAAGAGTTAGAGCATCAGTAGGAATAGGTAGGGCAGAGGATATGAAGGTTATCCAGCGTGAAATGGAGAGGAACACGACAGAGCTGAGGAGAGAACTAATTGCCACTATACGCCATGAAGTTTCGGCAACTAGTCCTCCTGTCACACTACGTACTCCTTTGCAGCAATGCGAGCGCGAAATACCTAGTCAAGCGAGACCTAATCCCTTTCCTTCAAACGAACCTGTTCAAGTAAACTCTTCCACTTTAGGCCCGCAGTTACCAATAAATAACTTTGCTGCTGATGAGTTTCTTGCCCAGCTTGATAACCTCCCTCTCAGCGACCCGTCAAGAGCGTCAGGTACAACAGGTACAACACGACCACGAGAAAACCCTCCGGGTCATTCAAATTTTAAGAAGGTCCACAGCTTTCATAAGTGGGGACTTAAGTTTGATAACGTCAATATGACGGTTGATGAATTCATTTTCCGGTTGGAACGTCTTAGGGAATGCTATGGAGCAAGCTGGCAAGAGATTGTAACGTACCTCGGGGTGTTGTTCGAGAAAAGGAATCATGAAATTTTCCAAGGATCCAAACCCAATGTCATCTGAGAAATCCAACCTCTGAAAATCTCATTTTCCTTTGAAGCCACCTACTTCTTATGCCACCATTGCCCATCGGTGCTTACAGGGACACTGCAAGGATACTGGGAGCAAAGCAGGTGGTTGTCCAGGGTTCCAACCGCTTGGCATGCTTGCATATGCCAATAGACTAGCTCGTCGGCGGGGGGGTTCTTGCTGTCGGTTACCTGAACGGCCGTTACGTTTATCATGCCAAAAAAAAGTACTAAAATTTGCGGAGCCTAAATCGTCCCTGTTTATGATGAATTCCTACAGTTCAATGAGAAAGGAGAGCACTGGTGGAAAAGCTCTCTGAGGATAGTCCCTCCCACTGTACCACTCTACATGCATAGAGCGGCATCGTCCTGGTTATCTGTACCTCAATGATTTTTGATAACCCCTAAAAAAGTTCAATAAAACGAATCCTTTAAGATTCCTTTTTCATGGTGTCTTCTTAGTCGCCTACTCTCCTAGGTTACTCAGTAAAGCCACATCCACATAAAATTCTTAGAACCTGTTCATCTTTTCAAACGAAACGAAAATATTTCCCAAAGATGGAACTACGAAATTCAACCAAGATAAACCAAATCTTTATAAAACCAAAACAAGCTATAAATCTAGGACTCAGGATTTTCATTTATGTAAACATTTTTAACTTCAATATAAAAATAAAATCTTAAACTAAACTACTCTGCTGATAATCGTATATATAAATATGTATGTCCTTAACATACGTAATTACAAAGAAAACCAAAAAAAAAAAAAAACATATATAATGTCCTTAACAGGCAAGTACCTATTGCAACTTCATTTGGAGCTTAACTCAACTTAATGTACCTATGTACATATATGTATTCCAAAAAAAATGAAAGTTTTTTTTTTTTGATATCAAACCAAAATCAATTATCAGTTTCGATCGTTTTTTTTTAACTTTATTTCACAAAAAAAAAGAATTTTAATATTCGTTACTTTACTGATTAATCTTTCCAACCAGTATCGTTCGCTCAATAAAAACAAATAACTACTTTACTGATTAATCTTTCCAACCAGTATCGTTCATTCAATAAAAAAAATAAAAAAAAATATATATTATTATTATTATTATTATTATTATTATTCTTCTTTATTTTTTCATATATAAGATTACAAATATTTAATATTCAAAGAATTACAAGCATGGCTTAAAAGCCGTCTGCCGATTTAATCAAAAATTAATTACATTGTGAGTGCTAACAAATAAAAATTAAAACCATTGAAAAGTACATAAGATGTTCTGATGAAAGATAAATTTTACAATTCAAAAAATCTAAAAAGAGAATCAATAAAATATCAACGAAATTCAAAAACGTTAAGTGAACAAAAAAATAAGATTATGAAATGATAAAAAGAAAATAAAAAAAAAAAAATAGAATAAAATTAATGGTAATTTTAGAGTTTCAATATCTGTTGAAAAGTGGGCTTTTAGTTTAGCTAAAACAAAACAATAATAGATTGAATCTACATATTCACGTACAAATTTCTGTAAATGGTAGCTTCAGAGACAAACTGGATAAGAAGTTTCCATCCACTCTCTCCATTTAAAATTGAATAACACTCCTCTGTCGAAAGAAAGCTCTTGTTAAAGCATAAACGCCGAATTTCTTGAAGCATTGGACAGCAGGCTAGGAAATGATAAACGTTTTCGATCAGGTTAAGGTTACACAGAGTACAATTATGATTGATATCACCTCTGTGAGGTCTATAATTTAGTTCGAGCATCTCTGTACGGACCTTAAATATCAAGCTCATCTCATTGACTGAGAAAGTATTGCGAAAATAATTAGACTCCCCCAAACAGAGATTCAATTTGCTGTATACCGTTCTAGACATAGATGCTTTCGCACGATTATGGGAATCTTGAAACATTTTATCATCTATGACAGAGATACAATCGTACAAACTATCCTTCCAAGATCCAATGTTGTTCAGATATAAGTTCAACGTGCAATTATATTTAGCCGCTAGATCCCGCCAATCTTTGAACGGCGTGTAATTACGGTGAAATGCAGTTATGAGTATCTTTTTTTGCAGATTGCTACTAGCCCTACTTAAGACTTTAACAATATAGTCTGCATTTGCCTTTAGGTTTTTTAGGAAAATCGGAGGTAATCCAGATTCAGCATATAACGCGTAGTTAGGGGTGTTTGAAGGGAGTCTAAAGACACGTTTAAAGAAGTACCGTTGGATAACTTCAAAATCTTCGCATATTGTATAACCGAACACTTCATTAGCATAACAAAGTGAGTTTTTAACGGTAGCATCAAAAACTTTGAACTTGACCGTCGGATCTACATTTTTGTTTTTGAAAAACCTTGACCACATACAGTTAACAGCTGATTTCGCAGTGGATGATTTGTCTTTTATATGTGCTGCTAGGTTTAAATTACTGGTTATTGTAAAACCCAGGTACTTAAATTCTTTTACAACTTCTAAGTTTGCTCCATTAAGGTTCCAAGAACGGTCATTTCGGGCACCGCGGTTATGGGTTCTAAAAACCATAATCTTCGATTTTGAACTATTTATTTGGAGATCCCATAGATTGCAATAATTGTACAGTTTATTGATTTGAAGTTGTAATGTTACCGGATTATCAGTGAGGACAACAATGTCATCCGCATATAAAAGAATCTTAATGAGTAGATCACCATAATAGACACCCCCTGGCACACTATCTTCAACGTCGTTGATAAAGAGCGAAAAAATCAAAAAAATATATAATGCTCGTATCGCACACACCTTGCTTGAAGCAAAACTAAAGCAAGATTAATAATTGGGAAGCGAATGCGAAATTTTAGTTCTCTTTTCTATCATATTCTAAAATTCAAAACTATCTTTGAGAATATTAGCTTTCAAAATTTTATACTTTTGAGTATCTTTATGCGTATGAAAATACATATGTATATTCTTAAAAATCGTTCAAAATGTTTATAATATATTTAATCACAAGACTTACCCCGTTCATTTGACAGTAAGCAATATCGTTTTCAATTTTCTTGATCTTTATGTTACGTATATGTGGCGAATCATCCGGAATGTTGTGCACAGCATCCAGGGTATCTTGTTGACAAAAACCGACGTAATATACTTTTGTACCTAGATGTTGTGATTAAAGAAAAAGAAACAATTTGAACGAGCGAACAATATCTCTTGCTAATACTTTTAATTTATCGAGTATTAAACTCAAAGGAAAAATTACTTAACTTTCTTTAATACGATCTGGTGGTGGAACGGAATGGAAATGAAACCTATGTCTACGTCTGTATTTGAAATAGGGTTTGGTTTGCTTAAGTGAGAGGATCTTGGTTGTGTGACTGCGTCTGGTTGAACATTTTTACACAGGTGCTGCGGCGAATTCGGGTTGATTGTGTTTTGTGTGGGCTTGATTGAATGGGTTGCAGCTGCCGTATGATGTTAATGCTGGAGTATGTGCTATTGAATATTGATGGCTGCATGGGTAAAACTGTCTGAAGCCCCGAATGTCTCCTTCTGCGGTGATACGTTGTATGTGTGATGCGTGTTAGGAGAATGTGTGTGATGGATTATGAGAGAAGTAATCGGTGCTCTGACTATTCTGAGGTGTGTATGTACTATTGTGGATTTTGACGATCGGATGGATGTTGAAGATGGTGCTTTGATTAAGTTTTTCTGTGTGCTTGAGGTTTTGGTTTCTCCTGTTCGTGCGCGTACTCTAAGTGTATGTACATAATAGGGTTCCGTCGTAGATGTAGGTTTCGAAACACTTTTAATTTATAAGGTTCACTGATTGAGCCTATTGATTAAAACTTGCGTTAGCTTTTCTTTTTAGCACAAGCTATCCACGATATCCGCCGTACTTACCCCTTGAATATCCCTGTAGTTTTAAGCAATCACTTTCAGGTTCTAATTTTGTTTTCTGTTTCTAGATCTCACAGTGAAAGTTTTTTTTTCTTTTTCTTTGTTTCACTTCAATTTTTCTCTATTTTATTTTTCTGACGACTTTTTCACTTTAATAAAAAAAAAATAGAATTTCCATTAAAACTTCGTAGGAGTTTTTGCCCAGTTTCACCTTTTCAAGGGGCTCAGAACCCATACGCCGAAACTAGTACTTTGCGTACCCACGATCAAACCAAAAAGAACGATTTTCCATCGTTCAGTTCTATAAATACGTTCTGGGAGCTATCGAAAGCTCTTATCCATACTATTGCAAAAGTCATCATGGCGGACGATTTGCCTTCCGCTTTATCCATTAGTTTTGTTAATTTTAGACAAAAAAATCAGCAAAGCATCTTAAATTTATTTCTGGATTTTTTTAAAAATAGGTGTGTTGAAAACTCGGATCTTAAAATAAAATATTCGTGGATTTTTTTTTTCGGAAGCCAGCCATGATCGTACATGAGCTTGTGTTAGTAAGCGAGCTTTCACCAAACACATGATCGATTCTCGACTCTCGAAAGCCCAAATTGATCTTCTTTTCAGATAGTGCAATACATTTTGATTCTACGTTTGTTTTGATCACCGATCTTCATAACCATCATGTTAGCCAAATGGGTACCCCCTTGGCCGGTGATGCTTATCTACGTGGGTTCAACTCCCACCGATTCCCGTACTTTTTTTTTTTTTTTTTTTTTTTTTTTTTTTTTTTTTTTTTTTTTTTTTTTTTCATACTCTGCCGTACTTTATGACGTTACATTGTACATCCTTCTGCTTGCCAGAATACGATCCACACACTGTGGTTCAACACCGTGCTATAGCAAGTGCATATATTTATGAGACCGATCATTTGCCGGAAATTATCTGTGGTTCTCTTACCCAAAAACACGATGGATTTGAATTTTAAATAAAGGTTCCCCCACAAGATCGTATCGCACTTCCATCAGTTTGTGAGTGGACAAGCTGAAAACTGGTTTTGGGTGTTTTTGAAAGCTCATCCAACAGTAGATTGGTACAACTTACGTATTGCTTTAGCAGAGCAATTCCGCACGTTAGAAACTGACTCGGAATTGTTAAGAAAAATGTGTGATCGCCGACAAGGGGCAACTGAAAAGTTTGATGATTTTCTTATGGCCCTACAGCAAATAAACACTAGGTTAAGAATTCCAAAGCCTGACTTTGAAATTATAGGCTTAGTAAAGCAAAACGTCCGCAGGCGCATGGGCGAACTCCTTTTAACATTTCAAACTTCAAGCCTCCAAGAGATGGCTTACGTTTGCAGGAAAATAGAAAAGTACATTTACGAGCAGGACGCACAAAGAAGTAAAGGCCTGGTTGCACCCCAATTCAAGAGGGTAAACGAATTAGACTTCGAGGAAGAGGTTTTAACGTCAACTGGTAATTGTATTGAAGCTTTACAAGCTAACAATAAAAGAGATACAAGTTCGTATAAGTGTTGGAACTGTAAGAAGGTTGGACATGGCTACGTTGAATGTCCTGTTCCGCAAAGATCTTTGTTTTGCTTCAAATGCGGGAAAGAAGATACAACCTCGCCTCGGTGCACAAATCCAAAGTGTCCGGGAAACTTCCGGAAGAGCAATCTGACACCCGGAACGTTTTGCTCACCGATCAACGACCGGGATACCCAATAGACCCTTCGTCAAAAGTTCTGAACACCCCGTATCAACTGAATGTAAGCCAACCAGTCACAATTTTAAAAAGAAAAAATGATTGCAACCCGGAGGAACCCATAGTTCCTATAACCCCTCCAAACCAACCCAGAAAAACCCTTCATGAAAGATTAGTTGCATACCATACAGCTAAAGAGAGAATTTTCGGTACCCAGACCCGTGCAGTACCCAAAAACATCCTTAAAGTCCGTCATAGAGCTAAAGTAAGAAAAAAATTAAGAGGATCAATAGAAGATACCACTCTTTGTTCTGCAGAGGACCCGCGTCCGTATGCAGAGGTAACTATTTTAGGTGAAAAGTTACTGGGGTTACTCGACAGTGGTGCCAGTATAAGTTGTCTCGGACAGGGTGGGCAGGAGCTTTTAAGTAAATGGAAGATTCCGCTCAAACGTTTCAATTCTTACGTAAAGACAGCGGACGGAAATGATCAGCCGGTAGAAGGGAAATTTGAAATTTCAATTACCTATAAAAATAGAAGCGCCAATGTAGAAATGTTCCTAGTCCCATCACTGAAGCAAAAACTATACTTAGGGATTAATTTTTGGAAAACTTTCAACATTGCCCCTCAAGTAATCTCGGAACTATCTATCGAAAAAAAAGCATCCAGTGTGTGTGCAGAAGCTCATGAATTATCAGAGGACCAAATTACAAAATTGAACGCAGCCGTCAGCATGTTTCCGTCTTTTACCGTACATGGCCTGGGAAGAACGACCCTGGAAGAACATGTGATCGACACAGGTGATGCCAAACCCATAAAGCAACGGCATTACCCGGTCTCTCCAGCGGTGCAAGAGTTGATGTACAAGGAGCTCGACAGGATGATAGAGATGGGTATCATTGAGGAAAGTAGCAGTGCCTGGAGCTCTCCTGTAGTGCTGGTGCGCAAGCCCGGTAAAAACAGGTTGTGCTTGGACTACAGAAAGGTGAACGCTGTATCCAAAAATGATGCATATCCTCTTCATCCTATTGAGGGCTTGCTATCTCGTGTGGGAGACGCAGTCTACATTTCTAGTGTCGACCTCAAGGACGCGTTTTTGCAGATTCCGCTGGAGAGATCATCCAGGGAAAAGACAGCTTTCACGGTGCCTGGCAAGCCATTACTTCAATTTGTAGTAATGCCTCCTGGTCTAAGCGGCGGTGTACAGCGCATGTGTCGGCTGATGGACAAGGTAGTGACTACTGATTTGAAAAAAAATGTGTTTCCGTATGTTGACGATCTTTTGGTTATTTCACGCACTTTTGAAGAGCATGTAAAGATATTGATGATGCTTGCAGGGAGACTGAGTGCTGCGGGTTTGACTATCAATGTAGAGAAGTCCAAGTTTTGCTATAAGGAATTGAAGTTTCTTGGGTATGTTGTTAGTGGTGGATGTCTGAAAACAAACTCAGACAAGGTAGCAGCCGTTAGAGATTTTCCAATTCCTACTTCACAACGACAGGTTCGAAGATTTTTAGGAATGTCAGGGTGGTATAGGAGGTTCGTTCGAGACTATGCTACTCTAGCCACGCCGATAACAGATACGCTTAAAAAGGGAAGCAAATTTGAGTTTCAGGAAGAAGCAGTGCAGTCTTTTAACAAGATCAAAGAGATGTTAACAACAGCTCCCGTTCTAGTAAACCCAGATTTTTCGAAGCCATTCATCATACTTTGTGATGCTTCCGATACTGGTATCGGTTGTGTACTTTGCCAAAAAAATAGTGATGGGGTAGAGCGCCCTATATATTATTACTCCCATAAGCTTAATGGTGCCCAGAGGAATTATAGTGTCACGGAACGCGAGTGCCTAGCAGCGGTGATGGGAGTAGAAAAATTTCGACCGTACGTGGAAGGTTATAGTTTCAAGATAATCACGGACCATGCTAGTTTAAAATGGCTAATGGGGCAAAAGAATCTCAGTGGACGGTTGGCTCGGTGGAGTCTGAAACTTCAGGGGTATGACTTTGAGATCGAACATCGAAAAAGCTCTTTGCATGTTGTCCCAGATGCCCTTTCGAGAGTATTTGCGACGGATGCTTTGAGTCTGGATGGACGTTCAAGTGAAGACCCTTACGATGTGCTGCACATTGATCTTTCGGATCCTGGTTTTCAATCCAAGGAATACCTGAAGATTATCGACAGCATCGAAAAACAAAAAGAACAGCTACCTGACCTTCAAGTCTCAAACAATTTTGTGTATAAGAAGGTCAATCATTGCACAGGGGATCCACTGGAAGACGACTTGGTTTGGAAGTTGTGGGTTCCATCGACGTTAACCGACCAATTGATATCCTTAGCTCATAGACCACCAAAAGCTGCTCATGGCGGAATTGCAAAGACGCTTAGCAGACCACGACAAAAATTCTTTTGGCCAAACATGGCCTCTCACGTGAAAAATTTCATTAATGCTTGTGATACCTGTAAGACTTCAAAGGCTTCTAACCAAATCCTCCGTCAGCCAATGGGAAAGGCTTTTGTTGTTCAATATCCGTTCCAGCATTTGTATGTAGACTATTTAGGGCCATACCCTCGTTCAAAGAAAGGGAACACTTATATTATCATTGCTCTCGACCAGCTGACTAAATTCGTTTTAATTAAAGCTTTGCGTAAAGCAACTACAGAAACGGCGACTCAGTTTTTGCACGAGGATATATTTTGCGTCTTTGGGGTACCGGAATCGATAATGACAGATAACGGCAAGCAGTTTATTAGCAACAAATTTTCAAAGTTTCTTTCAACCTTCGGGGTTCAGCATATACGAACAGCTGCATACGCTCCTCAAGCTAATGCTAGCGAGCGAGTCAACCGCTCTATTCTCGCAGCCGTTAGATCGTACTTAGGTACTGACCAAAGAGAATGGGACTCACACTTACCAGAAATTGGTTGTGCCTTACGGACTGCTACTCATTCTGCTATAAATGTTTCTCCATTCGAGGCACTTTTTGGTCAGAAAATGATTGAGCATGGCTCCGATTTCAAACTTTTACGTCAACTTAAAAATGTAAATAGCGCGGAAATTAACTTTATCCCTAAGAGTTCTAAGATGAGTATTATACATTCCGCTATAAAGGAAGCGCTTGATAAAGCACAAAACCAATACGAGCACAAATATAGCACACGTAGTAAGGTTGCTTGTTACAAAGTAGGAGATACTGTTTACAAACGAAATTTTACTCTCAGTGATAAATCAAAAAAAAGGAACGCAAAATTATGCCCAAGGTTTATCAAAGCTAGAGTTCGAAAGATCATAGGGAATAGTCTCCTTGAGTTAGAAGATGAGTTAGGAAAAGTTATTGGAGTGTTTCATTCTAAAGATATTAAGAGGTAATGAAAATGTAACCCGGCTAGTCAGTCTGAACATGAGACGTAGTATCTCAGGCATGGGTCCGATAACATAAGGTTAGGTTCCTTTTCATTTCCGTTTTGTTCGTACAACGCATCAAAACGAAAAGGCTGTGTGGGGGAACCTTTATTTAAAATTCAAATCCATCGTGTTTTTGGGTAAAAGAACCACAGATAATTTCCGGCAAATGATCGGTCTCATAAATATATGCACTTGCTATAGCACGGTGTTGAACCACAGTGTGTGGATCGTATTCTGGCAAGCAGAAGTATGTACAATGTAACGTCATAAAGTACGGCAGAGTATGAAAAAAAAAAAAAAAAAAAAAAAAAAAAAAAAAAAAAAAAAAAAAAAACCAAAAAAAAAAGTAGGGAATCGGTGGGAGTTGAACCCACGTAGATAAGCATCACCGGCCAAGGGGGTACCCATTTGGCTAACATGATGGTTATGAAGATCGGTGATCAAAACAAACGTAGAATCAAAATGTATTGCACTATCTGAAAAGAAGATCAATTTGGGCTTTCGAGAGTCGAGAATCGATCATGTGTTTGGTGAAAGCTCGCTTACTAACACAAGCTCATGTACGATCATGGCTGGCTTCCGACAAAAAAAAATCCACGAATATTTTATTTTAAAATCCGAGTCTTCAACACACCTATTTTTAAAAAAATCCAGAAATAAATTTAAGATGCTTTGCTGATTTTTTTGTCTAAAATTAACAAAACTAATGGATAAAGCGGAAGGCAAATCGTCCGCCATGATGACTTTTGCAATAGTATGGATAAGAGCTTTCGATAGCTCCCAGAACGTATTTATAGAACTGAACGATGGAAAATCGTTCTTTTTGGTTTGATCGTGGGTACGCAAAGTACTAGTTTCGGCGTATGGGTTCTGAGCCCCTTGAAAAGGTGAAACTGGGCAAAAACTCCTACGAAGTTTTAATGGAAATTCTATTTTTTTTTATTAAAGTGAAAAAGTCGTCAGAAAAATAAAATAGAGAAAAATTGAAGTGAAACAAAGAAAAAGAAAAAAAAACTTTCACTGTGAGATCTAGAAACAGAAAACAAAATTAGAACCTGAAAGTGATTGCTTAAAACTACAGGGATATTCAAGGGGTAAGTACGGCGGATATCGTGGATAGCTTGTGCTAAAAAGAAAAGCTAACGCAAGTTTTAATCAATAGGCTCAATCAGTGAACCTTATAAATTAAAAGTGTTTCGAAACCTACATCTACGACGGAACCCTATTATGTACATACACTTAGAGTACGCCCACGAACCGGAGAATCCAGAACCTCAAGCACACAGAAAAACTTAATCAAAGCACCATCTTCAACATCCATCCGATCGTCAAAATCCACAATAGTACATACACACCTCAGAATAGTCAGAGCACCGATTACTTCTCTCATAATCCATCACACACATTCTCCTAACACGCATCACACATACAACGTATCACCGCAGAAGGAGACATTCGGGGCTTCAGACAGTTTTACCCATGCAGCCATCAATATTCAATAGCACATACTCCAGCATTAACATCATACGGCAGCTGCAACCCATTCAATCAAGCCCACACAAAACACAATCAACCCGAATTCGCCGCAGCACCTGTGGAAAAATGTTCAACCAGACGCAGTCACACAACCAAGATCCTCTCACTTAAGCAAACCAAACCCTATTTCAAATACAGACGTAGACATAGGTTTCATTTCCATTCCGTTCCACCACCAGATCGTATTAAAGAAAGTTAAGTAATTTTTCCTTTGAGTTTAATACTCGATAAATTAAAAGTATTAGCAAGAGATATTGTTCGCTCGTTCAAATTGTTTCTTTTTCTTTAATCACAACATCTAGGTACAAAAGTATATTACGTCGGTTTTTGTCAACAAGATACCCTGGATGCTGTGCACAACATTCCGGATGATTCGCCACATATACGTAACATAAAGATCAAGAAAATTGAAAACGATATTGCTTACTGTCAAATGAACGGGGTAAGTCTTGTGATTAAATATATTATAAACATTTTGAACGATTTTTAAGAATATACATATGTATTTTCATACGCATAAAGATACTCAAAAGTATAAAATTTTGAAAGCTAATATTCTCAAAGATAGTTTTGAATTTTAGAATATGATAGAAAAGAGAACTAAAATTTCGCATTCGCTTCCCAATTATTAATCTTGCTTTAGTTTTGCTTCAAGCAAGGTGTGTGCGGTACGAGCATTATATATTTTTTTTTTATTTTTTTTATTGAATGAACGATACTGGTTGGAAAGATTAATCAGTAAAGTAGTTATTTGTTTTTATTGAGCGAACGATACTGGTTGGAAAGATTAATCAGTAAAGTAACGAATATTAAAATTCTTTTTTTTTGTGAAATAAAGTAAAAAAAAAACGATCGAAACTGATAATTGATTTTGGTTTGATATCAAAAAAAAAAAAAACTTTCATTTTTTTTGGAATACATATATGTACATAGGTACATTAGGTTGAGTTAAGCTCCAAATGAAGTTGCAATAGGTACTTGCCTGTTAAGGACATTATAAATATATTTTTTTTTTTGGTTTTCTTTGTAATTACGTATGTTAAGGACATACATATTTATATATACGATTATCAGCAGAGGAGTTTAGTTTAAGATTTTATTTTTATATTGAAATTAAAAATGTTTACATAAATGAAAATCCTGAGTCCTAGATTTATAGCTTGTTTTGGTTTTATAAAGATTTGGTTTATCTTGGTTGAATTTCGTAGTTCCATCTTTGGGAAATATTTTCGTTTCGTTTGAAAAGATGAACAGGTTCTAAGAATTTTATGTGGATGTGGCTTTACTGAGTAACCTAGGAGAGTAGGCGACTAAGAAGACACCATGAAAAAGGAATCTTAAAGGATTCGTTTTATTGAACTTTTTTAGGGGTTATCAAAAATCATTGAGGTACAGATAACCAGGACGATGCCGCTCTATGCATCTAGAGTGGTACAGTGGGAGGGACTATCCTCAGAGAGCTTTTCCACCAGTGCTCTCCTTTCTCATTGAACTGTAGGAATTCATCATAAACAGGGACGATTTAGGCTCCGCAAATTTTAGTACTTTTTTTTGGCATGATAAACGTAACGGCCGTTCAGGTAACCGACAGCAAGAACCCCCCCGCCGACGAGCTAGTCTATTGGCATATGCAAGCATGCCAAGCGGTTGGAACCCTGGACAACCACCTGCTTTGCTCCCAGTATCCTTGCAGTGTCCCTGTAAGCACCGATGGGCAATGGTGGCATAAGAAGTAGGTGGCTTCAAAGGAAAATGAGATTTTCAGAGGTTGGATTTCTCAGATGACATTGGGTTTGGATCCTTGGAAAATTTCATGATTCCTTTTCTCGAACAACACCCCGAGGTACGTTACAATTTTTAGATGTTCCTCAAGCATTCGAAAAGGTATGGCATGAGGGGCTAGAGTACAAACGCAAAAGGGACCTACCAAGGCAGTACTGCAAAATACTAAAATCTTATATCTCAAACCGGCTCTTCAGAGTACGGTTTGATTAGGAATATTCAAAACTAAACAAAATACAAGCCGGTGTTCCACAAGGAAGCGTTTAATACAAGGGATATTTCAGGGGACAACAACACCTGTTGAGAATCACGGCAACACCAGCGCTACTGACATATAGGTGGCGCATTTTAGACTAAGTTCAATTATTCGCTATTGTGACTTCATCACATCTGCAAACTAAAAGAATAAAATGTCTTCCTTTTTTGTAAGAATCGCAAAGGCTACGGTCAGAAACCAAAATTAGAGAGTATAACTCAATTATTAAATAATTTTGCCTCATTCCTCAAACCCAATTGATTAATCTGAATACTAAACGTAAGTTTCTATCTTCTTTGAAAATTAGTAGAATCAGTAAATGAAAATTGTCTTTTTACCTAGGAAATTTTAAGCGGCACGCTACGCTAATAAATTTGCTAAAAATTCGGAAATTCTGTTTTTCATTTGGGACTTAACAATCTTAAAATTTCGTTTAACGAATTTGCCTCGAGCAGGAAATTGTCTGGAACTATTGTAAGAAGTCAAAGGATTGAGCTTACTTAACCACAAAGTCAGTGGGCAACCAACCACACGTGCTTAGCATATAAGGCACTTAACCAGGTGAGTACCCTTTGATTTTTCTTTCCCTGTGTCTTCATAAGACCAATAAATGCTACGCACTCCGCCGCAACCAAAAAATCCGGATGATTTAGTCATCGCGAATGAAATGAGTCCTACTGGTTGTAGCCAACCACGAACATCGATGCCACCACCGATTGCACCACCGCCACCACCACCAATCGCACCACCGCCACCACCACCAGTGCCTTCAGGTGCACAAACAGGCATCCTATCCGGACATAATCCTCCAACTGCAATACCAATTCAATCAGGCATATTAAATGTGCCAGACCTTAACGCTGCCCATGGCTTGGCCCATCAGTCATCTGAAATGGCTGAGGCACATCCCAAAGCGATGTCGATATCATCAAAAGCGTCATCAAGTAGGAGAGTATCCCTCCAACTTAAACGCCTGGAAGAAGAACGGCTCCTGCACGAAAAATACATATCCAAGAAATATCAAATTCTTGAAGACAACATCTCCGAAGACGAAGGAGATGTTGATGACAATTTCAATGGCAAAGCTGATGGTGCCCCTATATCCGCAAAAAACGTGGAAAGCTGGTTGACTATACAACGGGAAGGAAACGTAACCTTCAAGGCAGATCTGCCAAATAGTACATTTAATCACTGGCTTGGGAGTAATGTCAAACAACTCCCCGACAGTACTTTATTGAACGAGAATGCACATTCTTTTCTCCAATCAAAAAACATACTTGCGCTATTTCACAACAAAACTTTAATGATTCACAATGTGTCGCCACTTTGACTAGGCGCCATTTGGCTGCAAGGCAGTCAACTCCAAAAGATCTCCCACGATTTAATGGAGATCCCGAAGATTGGGCCTTATTCATCAGCTGCTTTGAGAGCAGCACTAGGATTTGCGGGTTCTCAGAAGAAGAAAATCTTGCACGCCTTCGGACAAGTCTGAGAGGAAAGGCACTCGACGCAGTTCGCAGCCGGTTATCACAACCCGGACAAGTAGCCAGGATAATAAACACTTTACGAATGTTATTCGGACGCCCTGAAATTATAATAAACACTTTGCTTAGTAAACTTAAACACGAACCGTATCCTAAAGCAGATAAATTAGAGTCAATTGTAAAATACTCACTAGAAGTTGAGAGCACCTGTTCCACAATGGAGGTTTCTGGGTGTTCAGCGCACTTAAACAACCCGATTTTGCTGCAGGAATTAGTGGAAAGACTACCTCCCACTCTTCGTCTGAACTGGTCTATATATAAGCAAACACTTTCTGCTGTCACCATTTCACAATTCAGCACTTGGTTGTTCGAAGTTGGTCGAGCGGCAAATGATGTGATGTTTTCAGGAAGCTCATGGCAAGAACAAAAATCACGACAAGAACGGTCACATTTGAATATCCACAACGAGATTACGCTAAAACAATGTAAAGTCTGCAAAAAAAAAATTGCACTTCATTGGATAAATGTCAGATGTTCCGCGATTACTCAGTACAACAGCGATGGTTGGTTATAAAAAAAGAACATCTCTGCCGAACTTGTCTCCGTCGACACAACAACAAATGCCGACTCAACCAGCTGTGCGGAGAAAATAATTGTTCCTATCGTCATCATAGGCTTCTTCATAATTTTTTTCCAACTTATACCAATACACACAATAATGACATTGGAAAACACCACACACCGAGAGAAGATACAGTTGCCGCAACTCCTCCAAATCCAAAAACCACCACCGACACAGTCACACTTTCCGTTGCTGTCGCAAACCAAAGCACAAGAGATCCACAGACTTCGAATACAACGCATTTGAGTTCCAACGTGACACATACACTATCGAATTGCCACAGTTACCCGAAGGAGAATGCAATTCTCTTCAAAGTTTTGCCTGTAACATTGTACGGGATAGGAAAAAAGATAGAAACATTTGCGTTTTTGGACGACGGCTCGTCTACATCGCTGATCGAAACACAGTTAGCTGACGATTTACAACTGAAAGGAGAAATTTTACCGCTGCACTTAAAGTGGACATCCAATGTAGTCCGAGAAGAAGTAAATTCAAAGAAGGTTGATGTGGAAATTTCAGGAAGAACATTAAAGAGTAAATTTTTGATTCATGACGTGCGTACGGAGGAGGACTTGGATTTGCCAGAGCAACCAATAAGCGCAATAAATTTAAGCAAAATGTATGCGCATTTGAAGGGCATTCCACTGACGTCATTCGTTAATGCAAAACCTCGTATCTTGATAGGTTTAAAGCATTGTAGTTTAGGGATGCCGCTCCTAACAAGAGAAGGCAAAGTAAACGAACCTGTTGCGACAGAAACTCGCTTAGGGTGGGTGGTGTTTGGTCCAAGTGACGTAACCTCTCCCAAGAATCTATGTGTAAATGTTCATACTTGTTCGTGTAGCGCAAGCGATGACTTGTTTTTATGCGATTCCTTAAGAGATTACTTCGCAATGGAAGATATGGGCACGAAAAGGGTCTCACTTATGTCATCTGAAGAAGACAGAGCCCAAAAGATACTAGACAAACACTCCAAACGAATAGAAGATCGTTTTGAGGTTCCGCTTCTTTGGAAAAATGATTGTTTGAAATTGCCTAGTAGTGAAACTTATGCACATAAACGTCTGCAATGTTTAGAGCGAAGGTTTGAAAAAGAACCAAACATAAAAATTTAAGTAAACAATCTAATAAAAGAGTATGTAAAGAAAGGTTATGCTCGATGGATCGATTCGAAGGCTGCTATAACCGCGAAGACGTGGTACCTTCCCACCTTCCCTGTAGTTAACCCAAACAAGCCCGATAAAGTTCGCATCGTGTGGGACGCAGCAGCAAAGATAAATGGTATATCATTGAACTCCGTCTTACTAACCGGTCCCGACATTATCTCGCCCCTGCTTGGAATTTTGCTTCGTTTTAGAGAACGAAATATAGGCTTGTGTGCAGATATAAAAGAAATGTTTCACCAGATCCGCATTAAAGAGGACGACCAGGAAGCACAACGATTTCTTTGGAGAAATAATAAAACAAACGAAGTCGAAACATATATCCTTCAAGTCATGTCTTTTGGTGCAACGTCGTCACCATTCTGTGCGCAATATATCAAAAATCGTAACGCGGAAGATTTTAATCTTCAATTTCCCGATGCAGCAAAGAGATTATTATTAGAGACCATTATGTCGATGATTTCATTGCTAGTTATGATAATGAGGTAGATGCAGCGAGAATCGCCAAAGATGTTATTTATGTACATATGTAGCAAAGGTGGATTTGAATTAAGAAATTTTCGGTCAAATTCTTCCGGTTTATTAGACAAATTGGAGCGCTTTAAAGCAGAAGAGTTCTCCAGCGTTTCTTTGTCAGATGCTGAAAAGGTTTTAGGCCTATGGTGGTCCCCGAAAGATGTTGAGTGGTTTTTTAAATATAATAAGGACCGAATGAATCCAGAAGTGATCAGTGGGAAGCAAACACCAACAAAAAGGGAAGTTCTTCAATTTCTAATGAGAATTTATGATCCTTTAGGACTAATTGCTAACATTTTGGTAAACATAAAAATTTTACTACAGTCGATTTGGAGGTCTGGTGTAAGCTGGGATGAAAAAATAAGAAATGAGCATTTCATGATCTGGAGTAAATGGCTCCGCCTGCTGCCTCAGATAAATAATATAAGAATCCCTAGAAGATATTTAACACAACTGGCCTTCGCGGATGCGGATAGTGTTGAGCTACACACGTTTTGTGATGCAAGTGATGAGTCGCCTATGTTCGAGTTAAATGTGGAGAAGAAACTGAGTGCCGTTTGATAGCAGCGAAAACAAAAGTAGCACCTTTACGTCACATATCGATTCCACGAATGGAACTGGAAGCTGCAGTTCTTGGGAGTAGATTGGCAGCTACAATAATCGAAAGTCATTCTGTTAAGCTTACACGTCAAGTATACTGGACTGATTTTTAAACCGTCATCTATTGGATAAGGTTTCCAAGCCCAAAATTTCAGCAATTCGTTTCTTTGAGGATTGGCGAAATTCTTGAAAAAACTCCAGCAGAATTTTGGAAATGGGTCCCATCGAAACTAAATGTCGCTGATGAAGCCACAAAGACCCGAATGAGTTTCGAATTTTCGTCGCAAAGTTCATGGTACAGGGGTCCAAATTTTCTGTGGTCAGACGAACAGTGTTGGCCAAAGTGTGACATCAGTTCCTTGTGTCCAGATAATGGAGTGGTCGAACATCTTCATCATTCAGCTAAAAATGGTCATCAAGCATGGATAATCAACTTTCATAAATTCACGAACTGGAGAGAACTACTGAATTCTATGGCAAGGGTTTACCTTTTTATTGAATGGTACTTCACTAGAAACCCAGATCTTACTCTTCAACAATTCATTGATAAAGCAGAACGCTGCCTGTGGAGGCGAGCACAGAGTGACATATTCGGTGAAGAAATACGACTCCTCAATGGGGCGGGTAATGGTGATGAAGTGGTCCTTCCAAAAACAAGCTTGTTGTATAAACTGTCGCCGTACTTAGATGACAACAATGTACTGAGAGTGTCCGGAAGAATAGATGCAGCAATCGCAGTCGATTTTGGAACTAAGAGGCCAGTCGTTCTACCGACCACATAACATTTCTAATTCTCGACCATTATCACCGAAAATTCAAACATCAGTACAATGAAACAGTTGTAAATGAGGTGCGTCAGCGATTTTACATTCCCTCTTTGCGAGTTATGGTAAAAAAGGTACAAGGTAAATGTCAAGAGTGTTGCAACAAAAGGGTGAAACCAGTTGTACCTGTTATGGGTGAGCTTCCACCTGCAAGGCTAAAAGCGTTTACTAGACCTTTCTCCTATGTCGGTATCGATTATTTTGGACCAATACTCGTAACAGTTGGGCGACGAGTGGAAAAAAGATGGGGTGTGATATTTACGTGCCTGACTACAAGAGCGATTCACCTGGAAGTTGCCCATTCGCTCTCTAGCAGTTCCTGCATCCAAGCTCTGAAACGATTCGCTTCAAGAAGAAGTACTCCTATACAAATCTACACTGACAACGGCACAAACTTTCGGAGAGCGAGTCGAGAATTGCGAGCAGCTGTTGAACAAGTAAGTGGTAAGAAATTGGTTGAAGGCATAGGTGAGGGGAGGGTCAAATGGTCATTCATTCCTCCAGCAGCCCCACACATGGGTGGGTGCTGGGAGCGATTGGTTCGATCGGTAAAACAAACGCTTTTACAAATCAAATGCTCTAGAAATCCGAATGACGAGTTATTTCGGACAATGATGGTTGAAGTTGAAGGCATAATCAACTCTCGTCCATTGACTTATATTCCAGTGTCGTGCGAGAATGACGAAGCATTAACTTCTAACCATTTTTTGCTGGGCTCCTCAAGCGGATCAAAGCCATTTGGAGAGCTTAGAGATGAGGGCCCTATTTTAAAACAAAATTGGATGATGGCTGAGCAGTTTAGCAACTCCTTCTGGCGCAGATGGATTCGAGAGTACCTGCCGACGTTAACGAGAAGAACAAAATGGTTTCAAAACACGAGACCGATCTCCGTGAATGACGTTGTCATTATAGTCGATGAAAACGTACCCAAAAATGAATGGCCTAAAGGTCGCGTGTTAGAGCTTAACATGAGTCGAGATGGAAAAATAAGAAGTGTCGTCGTCCAGACCAGCTCGGGAGTCTATGTCCGACCAGTTTCTAAATTAGCAGTTCTGGATGTAGCCGATTCTACGGTTTTGGGTAAGCCGGACCAACCTTCCATCTTACCGGGGGGGAATGTTGAGAATCACGGCAACACCAGCGCTACTGACATATAGGTGGCGCATTTTAGACTAAGTTCAATTATTCGCTATTGTGACTTCATCACATCTGCAAACTAAAAGAATAAAATGTCTTCCTTTTTTGTAAGAATCGCAAAGGCTACGGTCAGAAACCAAAATTAGAGAGTATAACTCAATTATTAAATAATTTTGCCTCATTCCTCAAACCCAATTGATTAATCTGAATACTAAACGTAAGTTTCTATCTTCTTTGAAAATTAGTAGAATCAGTAAATGAAAATTGTCTTTTTACCTAGGAAATTTTAAGCGGCACGCTACGCTAATAACTTTGCTAAAAATTCGGAAATTCTGTTTTTCATTTGGGACTTAACAACACCATTATGGCTACTTTTGCAGATGATACTGCAATATTGGCATCCGGTTAGTGCGTCGTCAAGGCTGCTGAGAAATTGCAAAATCCCGTCGACACCGTCAGTGATTAGACCAAAAAATTGTAGATTGCTAAAAACGGCCACCAATTTCAATCCAAATTAGACGCATATGAATCTATATTTATTAATTAACGTTCAAATTTAATGAATTAAGAGCCTGGACCTATTTCATCTACGCTGTTTGGTGTACTAGAAGATAATACATAAATTTCGATTTGTTTGTTTACATTAAAAAACTTTTTCTTTTTATTGTCTCTCATTTACAAATACAACTCAATACTGTAATGTTGATCATTTTTATTTCTCTCATACTGTCATAATATCAACTATTTGTATAATGTTCACACTGCTGTAATGTTAATTATCTGTAATTTGCTCACACTTTTGTAATGTTAACTAAGTATCTATATTAAGCTTTGTTCTAACTAGACAACAACTAAAATGTTAGTTTTCTTTGTTATCTTATATTTCTCTCTTTTTGTTTAGTGTATATTTTGCGCTCGCTGAGGTTGGGCAGACAATTATTTTGTCCGAAATGCCTACGATACGTATTTCAAAATAAATTGATTTGAGGTTTTTAACCGAGACTTTTGTTGTATATTTTCATTCGATTTCTTGCGATCAATAAGTAAAGATTTACAAAACAAACGTTTAAGAACCGACCACAAATAGTCCTCAAGTTTAGAGATTAAAAATGCTAAACGAAAATGATTCTACGAACTATAATATCCCGCTTAATTTAAGGGAAAATAATATCCCAGATTGGAGAAACCAAACGCGAAAATTTGTCCTCGATGTGGAAAAGGCAATTAAAAAAGAGTGCGTAACCCAACCTGAAAATTCAACAACACGTTTCTTGTATCGTCAACTAGACCACCAACAGATTAACTACCTAAACACCCACCTCAATACTGCACAAATATCCATGGTAATTCGAGTGAGAGGAGAACTACTCAAGCTTAACTACATACCCCATCGCGGGGCGGATGGTCCATCAGTTTGCAGGGTCTATGAAATAACTCCCACGAAATAAGTCCCACTTTTAAAAACGAAATAAGTCCCACCAAAAATTGCTTAAAAAAATGAAATAACTCCCACGAAATAAGTCCCACTTTTGAAAACGAAATAAGTCCCACCAAAATGAAATGATTTAAAAATTTACTTGAAATGAAATAACTCCCACTCAAAATGAAATAACTCCCCCTTGAATAATATATTTCTTAAATGAATTAAGTCCCACTTTCATAAACGAAATAAGTCCCACTTTTTCATTGTTTAATGCGATTTCAAATAAGAAGTATTTGGCTCTTCGAAAAAAACACACGTCGAATAATATGAATAATCAAAGCAGAGGAATAATAAAGAAAAATCGTATACAAGCAAGAAGAGCCATGAGAGATAAGGACAAAAAATTATGGTTGTCCCTTTTACGAAATCTTGGACATTTCGTAAAAGGGACAACCATAACTTTTTGCATGGGAAAAAATATAAATTTAGGGATATGAAATAACTCCCACTTTACAAAACGAATTTATTCCCACTCAAAACGAAATAAGTCCCACTTAAAATAAAAACGCGTAACGAAATAAGTCCCACCAATTGACGAAATAAGTCCCACTTTTAAAAACGAAATTACTCCCACTTTCAAAATAGCAATTTTTTGTGGGACTTATTTCGTTTTTAAAAGTGGGACTTATTTCGTGGGAGTTATTTCATAGACCCCAGTTTGCAGCCTATATAACACTAGGGAAAATGATGATGTGATGCATTTTATTGGTTCCTGTCCAATAAAAGAAATAAGACGCTCCCACTATGGAGTCAATCAAAGGAGCATTGAAGATACTAAACAAGAAGTACTGAACGATAGCGAAATTTGGACAAAACTTGTTTTTTATTGCCATACCGCTCTCAGCTATGGAACAAGATATATAAATGAAAGTTTCTATTTAATTTATTGCATTTTTGAATACAAAATATTGTTCAAATTGTTGTCATTTCTAGCCATGTTTAAATGTACTAATACATCAAAAAGTTATTTTTATAAAATCTTGAAATGGTTCAATAAAGTACCAATTAATAAAAAACATCCAATTATGGGGCTGTACAACGAAAACAAATACCGAAGTCATCCAAAAGTTTCAAAACAAAGTCCTTCGAGGAATAGTAAATGCACCATGGTATATAAGAAATAGCGATTTACATCGTGACCTACAAATAGAAATGGTTACAGAAGTTGTAAGAAAACATGCTGTATCACACAATCAGCGACTGCATAGTCATATCAACTCTGAAATGGAGTATTAAATACGAGAGGCAATGTTCGGAGATTAAGAAGAACCAAGCCACACGAGCTAATGTTCTAAAAGTCATGGGAAGCATTAAAAGTTTAAGCTTCCCCTAAAGCGATTATATTATTGAGAAAGTAAAATCTGTTGTCGATCGTTCATAGATTGGTTCTGATAACGAGGAGTTTTTAGTTAGGTAAGAATCCCACACTACTTGGTGTCGAATACTACCAAGTGTCTTTTGAAGATCTCCTCCTGACAGAAAAAATTTGATAATTTTATTGGAACTCAGTTTAATGCCTTAAACGCAATACAGTACAGTAGGTACAAAGTTGTCCATTTAAGCGCTGTACTCTGAAAACGGCCAATTTTAGAGAAAAATGCAAGGAACACTTTTTGTAGACAATGTCTTGACAAGCAATTTTTATAAATATCTTGGTTTTTTCTTTTCGAGTAAATTTTGTTATCTTCATTACAACGTTATAATAAAAGTTTAAACAAAAATTCAGCTCACTTTAGAATTTTTCCGCAGGTTAGGGCTTAAAATGTAATAATTAAAACTACTATTGCTGACTCATTGAAAATGATAGCAGTGAAAAACCAATAACCAAATGTCTTTTAAAAAATTAAAATAAGTTGGGTGGCGCATCAGAGCGGCCTGCCCTGTGAAGGGATGGAAGAAACCTACAATTTTCTGCCGAATTCGAAAGGCTAATGGAGAAAACACTTTTCAGTGCAATGAATTTACTATAGGTGGATTTGGCTATTTCTCGCGAAAGTTGAAACTCGTGGAAAAATATTTTGGCTTCTGCTGAGATTCGATCCACGAACCTCCCGCGTAATAGCCAAATATGCTAATCCTCACGTCACAGGTACTACCAAATTCTTTAATGTACAAAATTCTGTTTCAAGTGTCATCAGCAACTAATCAACCGTTTAATAAAGGTACTACGAAATGCAATAAATCAATGATAAAACTTTTATTTTTGCTATATATTTAGGTATATAACTTTCACGCATTTATCAATTGTTAACTTACTTATTAATAATAAGCCGTATTAACAGATACTATTTGAATGTTCATTTCTACGGACTAGTGTACTGACTTCATCGTTTCAAAACAAAATAAAGTTTTTATAAAATTTTTTCAAGATCTTTATTCAACTTCAATCTCTCACAATATTATCACAAAGGTCTTATTTTTTATTTGCTTTTTGTCCAAATTTGTAATTAGAGCCTTATCTACACTTAATTTCAAGGTTTTATTTTGCCGGTCTGGGTATACTATATTCCGTCAAAAATGTTTGGACAAAAATCGTTGTGCACCAAAATAAGGTGTAAAAAACATAAAAAAGTCGAAACGAACACGGCGAATCAAGAAAACGGTAAACGTCTTCTGCTGCACCATAGGTGACCCAGCAGATCTATACCCACTAGGTTTTAAGCGATGAATACACGATACAATCATCGAATGCGACTTGGATCGCATACGATCGAATTTGGTTTTCAGTTCAAGTTATTCCACATTGCGATGTCGAAACAATCGAAATTTTTTGCATACAATCATCCTATGCTAGGTACAAATATCGGTACGATAATTGTATCGTGTATTCCCCGCTTTACACAAAAGATAATGCATTAATATCACTGGTTCGATCTACCATTTTGCCGGCAGCCAAACCAAATTACGAACTTGCTTGCTTTAATCAGAAACGAGCTGCATAATGCTCTTGTCTCCAAAAGTTTTTCGAAAAAAAAATTTTTCTATTGTTAAAATAGATACATTCTTCATTTTGGTCAATATTTGCATTATATCGCTGTATCTTGTCAGTTCAGTTAGATAAACACCTCTCATATACGTGAAAAGGGTAGTTTTTGCTTTTTCATTGAGTTGAATTATTTTTACGAGCTCAATTAGCTTTGGTGGTTTTTGAAGAGAATCGTTACTAAGACACGGCGATATGACATCATGACTTGTACTAAAAAGTACAATTTCACGCAAACACTCGTACTCGTTACGGTCAATATTAGAATTACGTAAAAGCTTTAGAATCTCTAGAAATGCCTGCATTTCCCACAAAAGAGCCCACGGCATATGCCGTAGCCGTGTCTCCGACTCGTATGCAAGAGTTAATTGCAGTAAGGTCATTGGTACTAAGCACTGCGCCATTGTAATGATGAAAAGATTTTTCCAGGAGCTATCAAGCAATATTAGTTGATCCTCCATTTCAAGTGACTTAAACCGTTTCATGCCTTGGACCCAATCGAAATTTTTTAACACAAGCTCAGTTGCAATGTCTTTGAGGTATTCTGTCTCCACATAAGGAGGTATTGGAGCGGTGTTGTAGCTGACGTAAGAAAACGTGTTTCTGTCATATGCAGAAGTTAAATAATCGAAGGAAGATGATGAGAGACAATTTGATTGAAATATTGGTAAGTTGAATGCTGAGTGTGGTTCTCCTTGCAGGCGTAACACATTTTTAATAAATAAAGCATTCTTGTTCATGGCCATATTTCGCTTAGTAGTAGAATTTCTTGGGCCCCGCTCATGCTGTACTGCGTCCTTATTCATACCAACGTTAAAACACTTCTTTAAGCGACAAGCACGACATTGGTTGCGGTGCGTCTTGTCAACAGTGCACATTACTTTGTTTTGAGACTTGCACACATATTGCCGACTCCGTCTTATTGAACGTTTGAAAAAACCAGCACATCCATCACACGCATATATTCCATAGTGCTTTCCAGAGCTGTGATCTTGACAGACCTTGCAGGAGATATGGTATAAGATGCGGCCTTTAATAAATTTCAAATGTTAGGGGAGAAACACAATATAGGTAATAGATAATATCAGTGTCTTCTTTTTTAGCATTTACTTACTTGAAATCGAAGCCGAGCACTGGTAATTAAAATTTTGATCTGTTGCATCGTTTGTATTGACGAATGAATTCATGCCGTCAAAAGTATCCCTTCGCCATTAAAAAGAAAACGTTTAAATTTTATTGAACTTAGTTGTGAATTCCTTAATTTTTCCAAAACGAACAGTTTACTCCAGCCCTTTAAAAGAGAATGATAGACTATGGTGCGAATTGTCTCTGTACATACCCTGCTTGCTGCAGCTCTTTATACAAAAGTCACTATACATTTTCTTCTAGTATTCTCATTGGTAAATGAAATAAAGTGGGAGGGGCATATATTTCATGAATAACTAGCGGCACAAGTAGGGCCATTCCTTTAAGGATTCAAAAATTCAAATGAGGCCCTTATAAGACTACCTATATGAAAGCAATAATTTTAAAGAACACTTTCTGGTTGTTGATTTTTTTGCATTTAAATTTAAAATACATTCATTACTTTAATGAGAATTTTAAAAGCTGGTTAGTTTTCCATACTGTTTCCTTAAAGATGGCAGGGCCTACTTACAAACAATAGATGATGACATAATAGTAAAGTCTTTAGTTTATCCCGACAACTACAAGCTAAGTCTAATGTCGATCGGCTGGCGCGGCCGGCGGGTGCGGCGGGCGGTTTACTACCTACATGAGTTGGAATAACATCTAATTAGTGTTCAATAAGCTGTTCTAGAACAGTTTTGGGCAGAAAAAATCAGCTTTAACTGTTCAATGACTTCAAGGAGCTGTTCGAGAATAGTTTAGCACAGTGTTTTGTGCACCTCGTTTTGAGCAACAGCAAGATTGGTGAAAATTGTCAAAAGCAGTGGTTGATTTCTTATATAATGAGTTTTGTGACCTTTTTAAATCTTACTAGATATATACACTCATGGTCACACAATTAAGTCATTTTTATAAAATTAGGTTTACAGATCCATATATTGAGAACAAATTACAACGAAAGCAAAATTTGTTCAAATTCTAAATATTTACAATCACAATCATTAAAAAAAAACCAAAGATAATAAATTCCACTATAACAATAGTCATTTCTTTAACAAAAAATCAATAATATATGAAATAAGTGTGGTCATATAAATAAGTCACATGAAAAAAATAAGCAAAATATGATAAAAAACATAGTTTTTTTACCCGCACAGTTGATATTTCGTAGGATAGCCTTTCTGTTTCGATACGGCGGATATTCTCCTTGGCATGGAGTCCACCAAACCTTTCCATTGCTCTACGCTACTATTTTTCCACTCTTTCTGCAAAATACTCCGGAGAGTAGTCTTGCTGGTTGGTTTTTTTTCCGCAACTTCTTTTTTTAAGAATGTCACCAAATTTCCAATAGGGTTTAAGTCTGGAGACATTGCTGGCCACCCCAAAACATTCACTTTACGCTCTTCAAGGAAAGATTTCACAACTCTTTACTTGTGTTTGGGGTCATTGTCGGGCTGAAAGATCCATCATTGGGGTAGTTGGTTCTGGCAGTCGCCGAGAAGATTTGTGTCCAGTATGTCCCGGTAGTCAATACCTGTCATTTTACCGTTTATTTGACACTGCGGACCGACACACCATGGCTTGTGAAGCACGCCCAAACCATTATAGAAATGCCGCCATGCCTAAAGGTCTTTTTGGTGTATCTTGAGTTCAGCTCAGCATTTCTCATCAACAAATATTGTGTGAGGTGAAGGCCAACATTATGGAAATGATGGAAAACCGTATGCTAGACGTCCCAGAAATGCTGAGCTGAACCCAAGATACACCAAAAAGACCTTTAGGCATGGCGGCATTTCTATAATGGTTTGGGCGTGCTTCACAAGCCATGGTGTGTCGGTCCGCAGTGTCAAATAAACGGTAAAATGACAGGTATTGACTACCGGGACATACTGGACACAAATCTTCTCGGTGACTCCCAGAACCAATTACCCCAATGATGGATCTTTCAGCCCGACAATGACCCCAAACACAAGTAAAGAGTTGTGAAATCTTTCCTTGAAGAGCGTAAAGTGAATGTTTTGGGGTGGCCAGCAATGTCTCCAGACTTAAACCCTATTGGAAGTTTGGGGACATTCTTAAAAAAAGAAGTTGCGGAAAAAAAACCAACCAGCAAGACTACTCTCCGGAGTATTTTGCAGAAAGAGTGGAAAAATAGTAGCGTAGAGCAATGGAAAGGTTTGGTGGACTCCATGCCAAGGAGAATATCCGCCGTATCGAAACAGAAAGGCTATCCTACGAAATATCAACTGTGCGTTTAAAAAAACTATGTTTTTTATCATATTTTGCTTATTTTTTTCATGTGACTTATTTATATGACCACACTTATTTCATATATTATTGATTTTTTGTTAAAGAAATGACTATTGTTATAGTGGAATTTATTTTCTTTGGTTTTATTTAATGAGTGTGATTATATATAATTAGAATTTGAACAAATTTGGCTTTCGTTCTAATTTGTACTTAATATATGGATCTGTGAACCTAATTTTATAAAAATGACTTAATTGTGTGACCATGAGTGTATGTGTTTTTGTGGGCTATAAGGTCAATAAAAGATGATGCTAAGTTTTTTTGAAGATTAACGACGTTTCGAGCATGGTTATGCTCTTCATCAGGTAACAATATTAAAGGACAATAGATTTCTGTTAAACATGTTCAGAAACAAGCTATATACACAATGCGTATGAAAATGAGTTAAGACAAATAGAATTGGGATCAAAAACATCCATTGCAACATCACTTTCTTTTTATACTCTTTTTATACTTGTATAAAAAGAAAGTCTTCACTTTATTTTTATACTCTTTTTATACTTGTATAAAAAGAAAGTGATGTGCAATGGATGTTTTTGATCCCAATTCTGTTTGTTTTAACTCATTCTCATACGCATTGTGTATATAGCTTGTTTTTGAACATGTTTAACAGAAATCTATTGTCCTTTAATATTGTTACCTGATGAAGAGCATAACCATGCTCGAAACGCCGTTAATCTTCAAAAAAACTTAACATCATCAAGGACCTACATGTATAAAAAGAGTATAAAAAGAAAGTGATGTGCAATGGATGTTTTTGATCATAATTCTGTTTGTTTTAACTCATTTTCATACGCATTGTGTATATAGCTTGTTTCTGAACATGTTTAACAGAAATCTACCGCCCGGCTTTGCTCGGGTCTGTAGTTCTAAGTTTCCCGTTCTCGTTTTTCCTCTTCCGCGGGAATTTGGGGATGAAATATCATCTTTCTTACTGTGGGACTCTGTGGCATCCTAATGCTGAAAGAATTTTTGAAATCTGTTCAGTAGTTCCTAAGTTTCCGTTCCCAACACATTCCTGCTGGAATCTTCTGAAATATAAGTCTATGTCACTGAGGGATAATGTAATATCCTAGAGTTGAAAGAATTTTTGAAATCGGTTTAGTAACTTTAAGGCTCCCGTTCTCGCGCCCGTTTCTGTTCTGTTCTTCCCGTGTTATAATAGGGATGAAGTACACGCCAAGTTACTGAGAGATTATGTGACATCCCAGTGCTGAAATAATTTTTTAAATCTGTCCAGTAGTTTCTAAGTTTCCGTTCCCAACCCCGTTCCTGTGGAAATCTTCCGTTCCCATGGAAATATGTTAATGAAATATAAGTCTATCTCACAGAGGAATAATGCAACACCCTAGAGTAGAAAGAATTTTTGAATTCGGTCAAGTAACTTTATGGTTCCCGTTCTCGTTCTCGTTTCTGTTCCTGTGGGATTATAGGGATGAAATATAGTTTAAGTTACTTATGAAGGCAGATAATGTAGCGCCCCTAGTGCTGAAAAAATTTTGAAATCTGTGGAGTAGCTTCTAATTTTCCATTCCCAACCCCGTTCCTGTTGGAATATGGGGATCAAACCTTGACAAGAACCATCCCTGGACTGAACTATGTCTACCCTGAAAATTTCATAAAAATCCGTTGGGTAGTTTAGGAGTTTACCCCGGACATACATACATACATACATACATACTTCCTATTTTATATATATAGAGAAGATAGATAGATAGATTATGCCTAAACAGTAAGATACAATTTGCTTTTATTTCCATTTTTCGCTCTGAAGTAATGAATGTTAAGTAGGTACAAAATTTTCAGAGACGATCGTTCGTAAGAAAGTAGCAATAAGTGGTGGGGTCTGAATAGCGCTCAGATCTAATCTAGAAGCTTAATACATCAAGCTGCGTGACTTAAATGTAGAGATGGATTGTGTGGCAGTTGATCTCAAACCCATCAATGCATACTATTCAATGCTTATATTCCACCAAGATCCGACCCGTGGTTCGGAGCTGAATTTGCGGAAATTAAAAAACTTTAAAACCTGTCAGGACAAAGAACTGAATGGAAAATTTTGTATAGATACTTACAATAAATTCACAGCTACCAGGAAAGAATTGTCAAGAAAAACATCGATTGCTTATGAAAGGTATACTTATATCTTCACGGTTAGATCCAATTTGAAAACGAGTCCCTAATTTTTCTTTTTATTAAAAGGATACGGAAAAAGACACCAGATCCTTCTTTCCACTATCATGAAAACAAAATACTCACAGAGAAAAACCATTGTAAATTCAAAGAAAACAAACATGATTCAACATTTTTTGCCAATGATATTGCTTCATAGACGTTTCATGTTAATTCATCATGATATTTTGGTAAAAAAAAACAATTTGAATTTAATCCTTAATCATGTTAATATTACATGTCAATTGAAGTTAAATAAACTTGGTTCTCATGTTGAAATAACACTAAGAGTCATTTAGAATCAACTTGATCGTCATGTTGAATTCATTTGGTAGGCCTTGTTAAAACAACTTGGTCTTCCCTTAAAAACGATTTGACCATTCCTTTTGAATCGTTTTGGTTATCATATTGAATCAACTTTACAAATCATGTTAAAATAAATTCGTTCACATGTGAAAACAACATGACTTTTCCAGTTGATTCATTTTGATCCACTAGTTGAAACAAAATGGCTTATCATATTAAAATAAACCGATTCCCATGTTAAAGCAACGCGATGATTCCTATTTAATCAATTCAGTTCTCATGTTGATTCATTGTACGAAATCCTTTTGAAACAATTTCGATTCAATGTTAAATCATCAAGACAATATCAACTGATTCAACATGAATGGCAAAGAAAAATATAAATAAAAAGACACAAGAATGTTAGTTTTATTATTTACTTTATTTTTTATCAATTTTCGAAATAAATCAAGTCAGCTTTAGATAAATACTAGGATATAGTATACCTTAAGACTATATAATTATATAGATGTATAAGTATATTTATACATAAATATATAGATATAGATACTAATACTTAAAAGTCTTTGTTTCTAAAATATATTTTCCCATTATTACTTGGAAAAAGATGTAAGGGTGAACTTGTAAATTCGTATAGTTCTTTTAATAATATTTTATTTTTTAATTTGCCCACTTCATGTGACTGAAAATGATTATCAAAACAAATAAGTTCAACTTCATAACACAAAATATAAATTTTAGTACAGGCTTTTGCAAAATTAGATATCTTATATATTTTACACGATTCCTTAGCTATAGCTATGTAACAGTTTGTTTTATATTCTCTTCCACAGAAAATTATTTTATTATAAAAATCAAAATTTTCCAATTTTAGGTTTCGTTCAGCAAAAATATTGTTGAAATTATCATTTGGTTTTGTAAGGTTTTCTTTATATATTTCCAGAGCATCAGGATTTGGTTATGTTTTTAGAAAATTAAGTAAGGAACATATGCTAGGTAGTTTAAATTCATTTAGAAGAGGGATTCCAAAGAAATATTCTTGAATGAAAAGCCAAGGACCTCTACAGCCTTTCGGGTATTCTAAAGATAGTACATACATTACCTTGAAACATATATCAAGGCTCGACAAAAAATTATCGAATTTCAAAAGCGTTTTATCGAAATAAACATAAAATTCTGTTAATTGGTAGATACTTAAGCCTATAACTATAATAAATGGTTGAATGGTCAAACCTTTGTTATAGTATTTATTTCTTAGCTCTGCAATATTTTTTTCATAATCACTTATCGTTGGAAGGTGAATGATGAAGCTCTCATATGCATCTGGAATACTTATTTTCTTTATGTGCTTGGCCGACTTATTAACAAAACGTCCAGTGGGTAGTATAACTGCATTCAATAGAACCGTATGTATATAGTCTATGGAATCTGGATAAAAAGATAAAAGTTTTACCTTCAGTCAGAAATTGAAATTATAAAAAATAGCTTACTTTGGGACGTGAAATCTTTCGAATTCAAAAATATTTCTCTTGACTTCTTATCATTTATATTCAAATGATAATAGTTCGGTATTTTTGAACTGAATTCTGCCCATTTGCTTAGAAGCAAATTGCTGCTTTTATTCGGAAGAAGAATTTCAAAGTCGATATTTATCTAAACGAAAAAAAAATTTCTAAATTAATGCGGATAACGGTTAACGCAGCTCTAAAAATTTCTATTAAAGTAATCTAATAGATGTTGTATGACTGTTAAGATCAGTTTAAATTGCCAAATCGGTGTCAACGAAAATTTTTAAGTGCCTTCGAAAAGATTATCTGCACATATAATCCAGCCGAGTTGTGTCATACCTTCAACATTCTAAATTATTTCAAAATTCTATCTAGGTATATTCTATCTATATTCCACCTCAACCAGTTATGAAAAGAAAGCAGAAAAAGCTGTCAGTTAACTTACAAGTTCAGGGGCCTTTGGATTACAAAACAATGGCCAATTCGTCAAGAAATAAAAGTTTGTTGCAGATGATCGAATTTCCCTTTGTCTCAATGTAAATGTACGCTGTCATTTATCCTTCACATTATCCCAGTTTGAAATATCTCGAGCCAGAGAAACTTTTAATGCTTTTAAAATGGTCTCGTCAACCTCTGTAGTGGTACAAATCTGAGTTAAAGGATCATCCTCCAATTGTAAAGACTCATTTATTTTCGCTTCCAATCGTGAGCGTTTTGCTCTTTGATTAACATATCTGTCCCAAAGTTTTCCCCCAGGATTCTTTTTTTTACCACGTGGAATGAAGTAATATTCCTGAAAATAAAATTTTCAAATACAATAATTTATAAAAAAAATGTCAAAATATGCCAACTTTTATTTCATTAGGGAATTGCTCCAGTATTTCTCCTAATATTGGTGGAAAATCCTTAGGCGATAATTTAACGCCGTTGAAAGAAATATCATCTAAGACTATATTAATTAGATCAGTTCGAAACGAGTCAATCAAATGGTTGTTGGTCACGTAGAAGTCCAAAACCGCTTTCCCTTTGAGACTTTCTAGTAAAATCAGTTTTAACTTCTAAAAATGAGATTTAAACACAAATCGACTATGACTTAAATTGGTATTATTTTTCTTTTAACCTTAGATAGGGGCCAATTTCCAACACCTCCAACAGATGTAATCGTTGATGTTGTCGCAAGACTAGTCTGGCTTCCCAACCAAGAAACTACTTTGCTGGCAATTGATGCTGACAAAGTATCATCATCAATCCCGAACTGAATCATAAGACAGAAAGCAATCAATTATACAAAATATTTAAGTAAATACATATTATGTATATTGTGCAAATGTTCATACCTCAGTTTTTCTCCAACTGAACAATGTTTCTCTAAAACGTGCACGGAGACCAATCGGTGGAATAGCTTCCTGGATATCTTCTTTTGACAAATATCATAAACTTTCATAATCAATAGAAGCTTCTACAAAGGAAATTAAATTGTTATTATCTAATAATGAAGGTCTTAAAATTATTTTGTGGTTTTTATACAAGGATTAACTGACTCAGAATTAAAACACACTTTATTTTGGTGTTTTGTGATTCAAACTATTTTCACGCATTAAAAAATCATTTTTAAATTATTTAGGTACCAACTACGTAAAAACTAATTAAACGACAGCACTAGATAGATATTATATTTATCAGAAGAATTTTACGATAATACTAATTTTTAATTGTTGTTTTGTTCTAAGATTAATTAAAAATACTGATTTTAACAAGTACCACAGATAACAAGAGATGTTCCCGTAAATGTGATTTGTTACCGAAGAGGGTCAACGATCCATAGCTGGACCATAGCTGACCAACTGCAACGGGGAGAACAGCTGTAGTGGACGATAGCGAGGCGACAATGAATTGAAAACTTATAGTCATAGAGGAGAAGTTGTTTTTTTGTTTTTTTTTTTTTTCTTGTTCATACAATCTCGTCGACAGTTTTTTTGTGGTTGATTATTCGCGGTTGATACCATAATCATTCTTTTTTTTTTTGTATGAAAGTTTTCTTTAACTATTTTACGCTGAGTATTCTTGCGATACATTTATATTCAATTAATAAATATAACTGAGTACTTATCTGTTAAATAATGTTTTGCAGCCACCAAATTAAATTTTTTCAAAAAATCATCCAACTTGTCTTCTTTTGCTTTGTTTTCTTGAATTATTGGTAGGTTTAATATTATATTACCTTCATTGTCCGTCACAAAATCTATAATTTCATCTACTTCTGCCACCTGTGGATGAACAGATGTAGACAGACTTTCTTTTGAATTCATAATAAGCTCACTTTTCACTAACTTTTCACTTAATAACTTATCACTTCCGACACGAAACGCGACAACAACGAGAATGAACTGATAGAATTCGCTCAAATATTTTGCAATTGCATTGGTTGACAAAATAACGGCACTTGATACAAATTTTGTAGAATTCAATTACTAATAATGTGGTTTCAACACGATTTCATCTTAAATCAACAATCACTAATTTTGTTTCATGTAGCTTCGATTTGTTTCAACGCGACCCATTTTCGTTATTACATGATTCAATGTAGAAACAAAGTTGATTTCATATGCATGCGTTATTCGAACACATTGCTTGTGCGGGAACATTTTTTTTTTTTTTGTAAAAAAGAAAAGGGTGTTCACCTGAACAAGAAAGAATATTTTAGGTTCTTGTCAACGAGTCTCAACATGAAAAATCCCATGGTGGTTCTGTGATTCGATTTTAGATATTTATATTTTTATCATTCTCTGATAATAAAGAAGTCAATTATAAAGAAAAATCAATTGTACTTTTCTTTTGAACTAATCAAAACTTTCGATAAAATAATTTCTTCCATTGATAAAATTACAAAACATAGTATACCTACATACGTAATAAAGAAATACTATTTTCTATAATTCTAAATTTTTTGATTATGTATTTTTATTAAATGCTCTTTCTTTTACGTGTCAAAATTTTGATTGGTTCAATTATTTTTGCATTACTATATATTTGATGAAAACTTATTGAAATCGTTAAAGCGGTTTTTTTTTAAACCGGTTTTTTATTTTTCACTTTTTTTAAATGGGTTTCTTAAAAATCAAGATGGTATGCAAGTTTTAAGATCTTGATCTTGTATTGACAAAATATTTGAATTAAATCAAAGGTACAGTTTTGAAAATATAAAAAAAAATAAAAAAACAAATTAAAAAAAAATATATGAAAATTTGAAAAAACAAATATTTCCAAATGTTGAATGCTATTTTTTTTTAGGACTTCTCAAATATGAAATTTCACCAGAATCGGGTAAGCCATTAGCGAGAAAGTCGGTTTTGATTAAAACGGTACCATGGGGGTACCGTTTTTAGACTTTTTCCAAAAAAGTTTTTACATCGTAAGAAAGATTTTTGAGAAGTAATGCTTTACATAAAATCTTATCGAAATCGAAACCCCTTTAAGCTGCTCTGCAGAATCTAATTTCAAATTTTGTAGATAATCAGTCAAGCAGTTCAGGCTGTAGATCCATATACGGACAGACAGACAGAATTGTAGGACATACTTTTTCGTATTCTCTATCATCGTTATGTCATATTTGATTGCAAAATTGAAATTTTTTTTCTGCATGATTACAAAACACGCCTCATAGTACTTTTAATCGCTAGGAAAAATCTGTAAAATGAGCTAAACATTACCCTTTTCTTGAAATACTTGTTTTATTCTACGTAGATGACCGATGTAGTTTTGAAGCCTGTTCTGACTAGGTTTTGTTTAGTATAAAAAAAACTAGGGAAAAAAATTACTTGTAAAAACTTTCTAGAGAAAGAAAAGAAACACGTCCTGTTTGCAAATCGTTATAATTCGGTATATTTTTCTTGTATTTTCATTATATACTTGATCCAAAGGTCAAAAGAACAAATTCTACGTTTTTGTTTACATTAGTTTGACATATAAATATTTTGTGGATTCTATTTTAAATATAAGCATTGTTCGATTTACGAATCAATATTTACTAATATTTCATTCATTCTTTAGTTCAACATTAAATAATCAAAAAGAACATTGTACTTTCGTACATTCTCCCGCCTCCAACAATTCGAAATATCCATCTACTTATGGTGCACCCTGTTCACCTTTCGCACTGTTGTACCGACATCGTTCAGCAGATTCTTCACAGATGGCCTTTGACAGTTGATTGCCTTCCTTAATTGGTATAAACTGATACACGGTGTTACTCTTCTTGCTCATGTAGACATGCAACGAGACAGAAAAGAGATTAGTACATTGACATAAACATAAATGGACAACACGAAAGAATAGTACAACAGATACTACTGAGAAATTTCAAAATTGTTGGTTGTTCACTTTGGCATGTGTACTGCATCGGTTGTATTCGTTGCCTTGCGTAAGTAACAACCTTCATTCATCATAGATTGTACTATTTTTCATTCTTACATATGGTTTGCCTGGCGGATTCTGATGCGTAAGAGCAGTGTAGTTATTAATGTTGTTCGTTCTTCCCTGTTGTAATTTACTTTAATTGTAATTCGTATTGAAGGTGTGAAGAAGCATGGTGCCGGCATGTTTTCTTCGATATTTTAATCGCGATTTTTGTGAAAAGTTTTAGTTTTAAATAGTGCGTAAGTGCGTAGTGAAATTTATTAAATCGTGTGGTGTTGTGTTGCTGCGATTGTTAAATAAGTTGCGAAGAAGATCCCGCAATTTTCCTTTGGTGAATGGATGACTGTTATACACATGTTTCAGGATGAGTTTTGTTGGTTTAATTTATCAACTTATTTGATTTTTACTATATTTTATTGAAATTTATTCGTTTTGTGTGTGATTTAATGTTGTTGATGTTTAATATTGTGCATATTGTTCAATTTATTTTAATTTAAATTTCAATTTTGTTCAGCGTGCGTAATGTATGTGTGTGTGTAGTTGTGCAAATTTTACGATTTAATTCGCGGATTTCGGGGTTCGCGCGTAGGTTATTCGTTTAATAGCGGGGTATATATGTATGTGTGTTTGTGTGGGTACAATGGCAAAGGCATTTTTGTCGTGACCAAGTGCCATCTTTTTCTAGTCGGAAAGGTTCGATTTTCGACTAGAAATTCTTGTTTAAATTTTTTTGTAAACAACTCGCGATTCTGCTTCGGAAATTTTTCGCGAATTTTTATAATTTTATTAAGTTTTAGGAGTGTTTAAATTATTCAAAATTATGAGTGCTTTAATTCATTTTACTTCAGTGGACTGTATATTGCATTATATGGTGATCTTTAAATATTAACCAGATCGGTAGTGAAAAATTGTCAAATGCATTTGCCGACGGCATTTGACATTTCGTGGTTTTTTCATTTTCTATGTGATGTGGATCGTGTTCTTTTTTTTTTTTTTTTTTATTTGTTTTTAAAATGGCAGTGCATTTTGTATTTTATGCCGGTGATAAATTATTAATTTGTTAACGTTGAGCGTTATTTAAGCATGTTAACATCAAATTATATTGTGTATGCTTTTGTTGCAGTGCACATAATCTTTATTAAAATGTGTCTTGTCGACGACAAATTTTGCTTTGTTTTGCCGACGGGAATTTGATTTCGACGTGCGGTGTTTCTCGGTTTTCGATGTTCTCCTCGCAGAGATTTTAAAAATAATGTGTTTTCCGAATTTGATTTTATATCGTAGCTTAAGTTTTTTGGAAGTTGTTTTAAGCATTCGATGTAAAGCTTAAGTGTTTTGGAATAAGTTGTGCTTAGTTCTATTATATTTTAAGTTTTATTTTGTGTGTGCGTTGTTGCAGCACAGAATTAAGATGAAGTGCATCGATTGTCTTTCATGCAACTTCTGTAAATTATTATATCTTTGAATAAAGATGATTTAAAGAAAGTTCTTGTTTGTTTTATTATTTCTTGAACAGCTTTTCAGGTGGTTCTAAGGATGTGTTTTAAACAGCCTTTCAAATGTTACAAGATGTGTTGATTGTTGAATTGTGTGATGAATTGAATGACAAAAGGTGTTGATTTTGAGATGAGTTCGTTGATGATTTGATGTAACTTTTTTTTTGTATAGATGTGTTGATTGCTGGGTTTTGGATAAGCTTGCAAGTATTTTAAAGATGGGTTGATTGCTGTGTTTTGGTGACTTGAATGAAATCCGTCCTGGATTTAAAATGTCGGGTTTTTGAATACATCATATTTATTTTGAAATGTTTCGGTAAAAACATATATTTCAGGAATTCATTTTTTATACCAACGCTGATTGTTCATGGTGTTTGTTTGACGGCAACGAACAAACTTTCGCGATAGGCCGTTTTAGATTTCCGTTTTGTGTCTTCACGGTGACAACGCGTATAAGACCATCCATTCCTGCGTGAGTGTCTTCGATTCGGGCAAAACTCCAATACGTCGGTGCAAGTCGCTCATCCTTGAGCAACACTAGGTCTCCTATTTTGGGAGCTTATTGAACTTGAGTCCATTTCGGACGTTGCTGCAACCGTGCAAGGTATTCGGAACTCCACCTTTTCCAAAATCCTTCCGCCAGCGTTTGTACTCTTTTCCATCGGTCGATATACGTGATGTTGTTGCTGAGTTCGCCTTGTGGCACAGCGTGTAAAGATTCGCCTACGAGAAAATGCGCAGGTGTTAGCGCATTCAAATCATCTAAGCTGTCGGAGAGCGGGCATAAGGGTCTCGAATTCAAGCACGCTTCTACCTGAGTTAGAAGCGTTGTGAGCTCCTCAAAAGTCAGCCTTTCGGTTCCAACAACTCGCTTCAAATGGTATTTCACCGATTTCACTCCCGCTTCCCATAATCCACCAAAGTGTGGAGAAGCTGGGGGAATAAAGTGCCAATTTGTACCATGATTTGCAAGGTTTTCGGCAATCTCCTTCCAATCGTGCTTCGCGTCCTTCAACATTTTGGCTAATTCGTTATTAGCGCCGACGAAATTTGTTCCACAATCGCTGTAGATTTGTTTGCAGCTACCTCTCCTGGCCGTAAACCGCCGAAATGCTGCTAAAAAGGCTTGGGTTGTCAGGTCAGACACGACTTCCAAGTGAATGGCCTTAGTTGCCAAACAGATAAACACTGCAAAATACCCTTTTAGTATTTTAGCTCCGCGAGCTTTCCAGCTTTTTATTTCGATGGGTCCTGCGTAGTCAACTCCAGTATGACTGAACGGTCGTGACATTTGGACTCTAGGTGCAGGTAGATTCGCCATCAACTGCTGCATTTCCGATGCCTTTTGCCGGTAGCAAGAAGTGCATCTATGAAGCTGATACTTCACGCTTCGTCGTATCTGGCCAATCCAATATTTTTGACGGATGTAGTTGATCATCTGTTGGATGCCGCCATGTAAAGTGTTCTTATGGGCATCTCTGACAAACAGGTTGGTAAAATGGTGACTGTTTCGAAGTAACATCCGATGTTGCGCGTCGTAGGGGAGGAGATAATTCTCCAAGCGTCCTCCTACTCTCAAAAGTCCTTCAGCATCAACGAATGCGTTCAACGTCTTGAGTGATTTGGGTATTTTCGATGTTTCCACGATTTGTTGAAGCTCTGATTCGAACATCTCCTTCTGTGCGACCTTCACGACGATGATACGCGCTGCTTCTAATTCACTTGGGCTAAGCGGGCCATCAGAAACTGCTTTTCGTCGACATTTTGTTGCGAAACGAAAACATGTGGCGACAACTCGAATCACCTTCAACAAACTCGAACAGTCGCGGATGGTTTGAAGTATGCGGTCATCCTGACTGACTTGAGCGCTTAGTACCTTAACCGTACGTCGTTCCTCGTCAGTTTCGATGTCAACAGGTTGATGCGGAACATCGAAAGCCCATTGACTGCGTAAAAATTCAGGACCAATCCACCAATTTTGCAATGACGTTAGTTCTGCAGGATACACTCCTCTAGACGCCAGATCGGCTGGGTTATGAAGCGTTGCGACATGTCCCCAGCAATCGATCCCCACTAACCGCTGAATTTCGGATACTCTGTTGGCCACGAACGTAGTCCATTTAGCGGGAGTGGCTCGTATCCACGCGAGCGCGATGGTTGAGTCGGTCCATGTGAACATCTTGATGTCGGGAACAGCCAAAACGTCCTTCGTATACTGCATCAACTGCGCTAACACTACTGCTCCGCAAAGTTCCAAACGTGGAAGCGTGATCGTACGTTGACTTGGAGCTACCTTCGTCTTTGCTAGGAGCAAGTTAACATGTATATTCCCATCACTGTCCAGTACACGAACGTATACTACGGCACCGTATGCTTTCATAGACGCGTCACAGAATCCATGTAATTCTATATCCTTGTTGGTCTTGCTGATATAGGTCCAGCGTGGTATTCGAAGTGTCTCGATCATCGGAAGTTCTCCATGAAAAGCATCCCAATCTTTTTTCAGTGTAGCTGGAACCGGATCATCCCAACCACAACTAAGTTCCCAAAGCCGCTGCATCATTAATTTTGCCGTGATGACGCATGGTGATATCCAGCCAAGTGGGTCGAACAGTTTGGCTATGGTGGACAACATTGACCTTTTTGTTGTGGCTTCTGATGACTGCTGCACATTTTGGTAAGAAAAGTAGTCGTCTACCGGGAACCATTTTATGCCAAGGGTTTTGACATGATTTGACATGTTGAACGGCACCTCAAAATCTAACTCTCGATCTGCTACAGGTATGTCTTCGACGAGTTCCTTCACGTTGCTTGTCCATTTTCTTAAATTGAAGCCCGCGGACGCCAGAAGTTGATTCGCTTGGTCGCGTTTTGTTCGTGCTTCTTCCACAGTATCGGCACCACTGATGAGATCGTCCACATACATATCCTCTCGGACAACCTTCGCACCCTCCGGCAAGTTTGATTCTTCATCCTCAGCTACACGCTTCAGAATTTTTATGGCAAGATATGGTGCACTTGCTGTGCCAAACGTTACCGTTTTAAGCCGATACATTTTGATTGGAGATGAACGATCGTTTCTCCACAGGATCAGCTGATAGTAAGTATCCGGAGTATCCACTAACACCTGTCTATACATCTTCTCGATGTCAGCCGTAAACGTGATTCTGTGGGTTCGCCATCGGAGAACCAGATCAATAATGCTCGACTGTAATTTTGGGCCCACCAAAAGTCGATCATTGAGCGAACTTCCATCCAAAGTCTTCGCTGTTGCGTCGAACACGACCCTCAGTTTCGTGGTGGAACTCGATTCCTTGAAAACTGCATGGTGAGGCAAAAAATAGTGGTATGGGGTTGCCAACACCGAGTCGCCGACGTGAATTTCTTCCATATGCCATAGGGTTGCATATTCCTGTATGCATTTGGCATAATCTGCCCGAAGAGTTGGGTTTGCCTCCAGCCTCTTCTCCAAGTGCAGGAATCGTCGGACCGCGCTCTGCTTACTGGATCCCATCGCTGGAAGACATCCACCTTTGAACGGCAGCTTCACTTCATAACGCCCGTCAGGAAGGCGTCTCGTGTGTTCATCGAAATGCGCGTCGCATGCGATGTTCTCCTCAGTTTCATGTGTCTGGAACGGCAATTCTTCCATCTCCCAAAATCTCTGCAGCTGAGAATTCAGGTCAGCAGTCTGCACAAAACTGCGTATTTGCCGGGGATGCTCCGCTTGAACTTTCCCTTACACAATCCACCCTAACTGCGTCTTCTGAGCGGTTGGTCCGACTCCATCTGCAGGTCTTCTCACTCCTGGAAGGAGTATATCAGCATATATTTCGCTGCCGAGAAGTAAATTAATTGGTCCAGGAACGTGGAGATTTGGATCTGCCAACGTTAACCCTTTAAGATGTTGCCATTTGTCAGGCATCATTTGTTGGGCTGGGAGATGGCCAGTCAGCGACTTGAAGACCAGTGCCCGCACCGCGCCTCCATAAGTTGAGTTGCATGACGCAAGCTCAATATCCACGCAAGTTTGCGTTGTGCCACTGCTGACTAACCCTAACCCTGACACCTCGACAAAGGTACGTCGCTTTTTCAGCTTCAATTGTTGTGCTGCATCTTCAGTGATGAAGCATGCTTCCGATCCTGGGTCAATCAGAGCTCGGAGATGGTGTTGACGACCATCGGCTGCTCGCACTTTAACAATTGCTGTCGCTAAAAGCACCTGGTGCGTTCTGCTACCATGCGACGTGTGGTAATTGAAAACTTGACCACTTGTAGAAGCTTGTTGCACTTCTCTCGGTTCAAACTCCAGCGCGTTTGCATTAAAAGATGTGGAAACTGTATTGTTACCTCTTGAAGTTGTTGTTGACCTCGTGTTGTTGACCATATTTGCACGCACAGCTGGATGTTGGGCCACGTTAACATGCAAAAGCGTGTGGTGACGCTGTTGGCAAAAGTAACAGCATCCAGGTGAGGGGCAATCCGGCGCAAAATGCCCTAAAGAAAGGCAGTTGTCGCAAACTCTCAGGCGTCGAGCAGTCTGCTTCCTTTCCGATGTGTCCATGTTCAGGAACCGCTGACACTTCCTTATGGAATGTTGCTGCTGATTGCATAAACTGCACACTCCCGACTCCCTGTTAAAGGTTGGCCGAACTGCTGGCCTACCTACTTGCCTACTGGCTGGCTTAACTGTTGGCCTAGCTGCTGGCGTCGCAAACATCACTTTGGTGCTCTGAACGCGAGAACGGTTGTTGGCGTGTGTCTCAGCTTTCATTTTTGACGCGGAGCTCATCTCCTGCTGGTCAACAACTTCCAAAGTGCGGAAACGAATGTCCAAGAAGTCCGCAAACTCGACGAATTTCGGTAAATCTTTCCTGTTTCCTATCTTTTCTTCCCACAGCTTCTGCGTAGATGACGGCAACTTCGGTTGCAGAAACCAAATAAGCACCGTGTCCCACTGATCGACCGGAACGTCCATGTTTTCCAGCGCTGACATACACTCCCGTGTTGTAAACAACAACTCCTTCAAACCAGTCGCAGTTTCCCGGGCCATAGGAGACTGCCCAAACAAAGCCTGCATCTGTAAATGTACCAGGATGCGTTTGTGGTCGTAGCGCTCCTTCAGCAAATCCCACGCCTTCTCATAATTGGCCGCCTCGACCGACAAATTTTGCAGGAAACGCTCGGCGTCACCAACCAAACACGAATGCAGGAAGTGCAGCTTGTCTATATCAGCCAGACTGCTGTTGTTGTGCACCAACGCACCAAAACGGTCGTGAAATCCTCGCCAGCTGGTGTAAGCACCATCAAACTTGGGCAAGTCGATGCGAGGGAGCCGTATCTCCGACCGAGATGACAGCTGTTGCGACGTTGCGTCTGCCTTGGAGTCTGCTGTGGGTACAGGTTTGTGTTTCTCTAACGCATCCATTAATACAACACGGTAATCTATCGAGATATCCATTATCTGGTCGTATACATCTAACAGATCTTCCTTTTTCATTGTAGATTCCAGATGCTGTCCTCCGATGATAGCCTCGTTATATACCTTTAGAGTGGCGACGTCTTCCTCCAACTTAGTCAACCTTGCGGCTACGTACGAGCGCGTCAAGCGCTCTTTTGGAGATTTTTTAAAGTTGGTGAAATCCCTCTTTATGGTCGTGAGCAAACCACTTTGAAGTTCCCCATATTTATACATTTTTCAAAAAAATATCTATTTGTTTTTCAGATTTAAAGGATTAAAAATGTGCAAACTCACGTACAAAATCAGCTGCAGCTGCCGTCAAATTCCTGTCTCTTCCTGGTGATATTTTATTGCGCGACGCGACGTAATTTCGGTTTTTGTAACGCGAAATTAGATTTAACTTACACGAAGTTAGTTATTGTTACACTAAAATGATTTTTGCAAAATGCACTTTGTGTATATATATATATATATATGTATATTTTCAACTAACTTGAAGTACACACTCTATTGTTTAAGGTTTTGTCTTAGTTTTTTCACACACACACTGTATTAAAAAGTTAATAATTGTTTTTGAAAAACGGATCGAAAGGACCAAATGTTCTGACTAGGTTTTGTTTAGTATAAAAAAAACTAGGGAAAAAAATTACTTGTAAAAACTTTCTAGAGAAAGAAAAGAAACACGTCCTGTTTGCAAATCGTTATAATTCGGTATATTTTTCTTGTATTTTCATTATATACTTGATCAAAAGGTCAAAAGAACAAATTCTACGTTTTTGTTTACATTAGTTTGACATATAAATATTTTGTGGATTCTATTTTAAATATAAGCATTGTTCGATTTACGAATCAATATTTACTAATATTTCATTCATTCTTTAGTTCAACATTAAATAATCAAAAAGAACATTGTACTTTCGTACAAAGCCAATATAAGAGGATTGTAAATGGATTTTCTGTGAAAAGTACCTTTCATTGTTTTTATAAATTTTCAAAAACTTAGAATGATTTTCACGTTATGTTTACAGTGTTTGACTTAGAATTCATTAGAGCATTGATTTTTTTTTTTAAAATGACCCTTAACAAGGCAAATTGAAAATGTTATTTGCATTTTGAAACTTGATTACTCAAAAAAGGTTAGCAAAAATAACTTCAAATAAAATGTTAATTAAAGAACAAAGCTCTTTGTCGCATATTATGCAAAACACCCTGTAGTGTAGACTCGAAAAATAACGGCACTTCTGTTAAATTCTGTGGAATTCAAATATCAATTTTGTTATTTCAACATGATTTAATGTAAAATAAACAAGCACAGATTTTGTTTTAAAAAGTTTCGATTTGTTTCAATATGACTCAATCTGCTTTTAACACGATTCATAGTTGAAACAAAGTTGTTGTTTTTATGTCTACATTCATATAGGAGGACTGTTTTTGGTTTTTGTTACTTAGAAAGATAAAGGGTGTTCATATTCAATCTAGTGAACTAAGAACACTGCCCCGTTACGCGATGCAACAAATTTCTTTCCTTGACATTCCTTAAGACTAAAATCTATGTATGTAAATAGTATTTCTTTTTTTGTGTGACATGGCCTCATTTGTCATCATGTATCCAAAAATATGCTGCCTCGCTGTGTTTTGTTGGTATCCAGTACATTCTGATTACATGTACATTTTATCATGAAAATAGATTTAAAAAATTCAGTTATCATAGATATACATTTAGTAAGACCGTGGTTGGCAAAATTTTATAATTCATAAATAAGTTTAAATAAGAAAGATACAACTTTTGTTTTCTTGACTTAACTTTTATTCTATGACAAAATTTTGCTTGAAAACAATTTGAGCGAAATGAAGATTGAAACAACATGATTTCGATTTGAAGTGAATGTGTTTGACAAATATAGAAGCGTTGTTGTTTCAATCATCTTTCCTCAACGCAAAGTTAAGAGTTGATTTAACAATTCAAGATGTTGTTTCAACATGTCACAATATCGTTTTGACAATAATCATTTTTATCATAGAATTTCAGTCTTCAACATTTTATTTCAACACGGCCGAATGTTAATTTCATTGAAACCAATTTGAATTTGACATGAACATACTTATGATTTGTTTTAAATCTTAATTATTGTTGAATCATCAATGTTATCGTTTAAAATAACACGTTGGAATGTTAAAACAAAATGAAATAATGTTAAATCAAAACGAAATCATTTAACGAAGAAAAAATCGCATTCCATTAAAATCGACAATTCATCTTTTTGATTTTACATTGCATTATTTTTCTGTGTGTATCAACGAGTGACTCTGATCAGTGGCGTAGATAGAAGGGGGGTGGATCAGGGGGATATATCTCTCATTCGGAGCGATAATTGTTCAATATAATCAGTCATGAATCATGTAAGTTAAGGAAAAACACTCTGAAATTTAGTATGTACCTACTTCCTACGTGAATTAAGTTTCATAAGTACTCTCAGGATTGTACATTCTATAAATACAAACTCAACCTCGTCTGAAAGAAACTATTATTTCGGCAAATAGCCCAATCTTTTGAATTTTTTTTATATCGATTTTTAACGACAGGTGTGAATAAATTCTTTTGGCTTAAAACCTCTAATACAGCAGTTTACCAAACACTACTGTATTAACAATCCAGGTGATGGCTTTACAAAGCTTATAGTGGAAAATCTTCAAAATTGTGATCTGGACATTTCATTTTTGATCGGCCAAGGGTATGACGGAGCAAGCAATAATATGTCTGGTCAATACAATGATGCTCAGGCAATTATTCGCCAAAAATCTGCTCAGCATGATATGTACGTCCATTGTGCAGCACATTTTTTGAACCTTGCTATATCTGTTTCCAGCAAAATACCAGCTGTTAGAGATTGCCTGACCACAATTAAACCAGTTTACAATTATTTCCATACACCGAAAAGAAAAGATATGCTGCAAAAAACAATAAGCGGAAGCGAAGAGACTCCACGAAAAAAGACATTGAAAAGGCTGAATATGACGCAATTAATTCCAAAATATCTCAAAATATAAAGATTTTGAGAAGCTATTTCTGATTGTGTTCGATACTCTTGACCAAATAAGAACATTGGAAAGAACTTAAAAAACGCTAGGATTTCTTCTTGATTAGCTTAAAGGTTATAAGTATGGTTTACCAACTCTCGTTGCCGTTAAGTCATGACTTTCAACGAGTGAATTTAGACTTAAAATAAAACGAGCGGAGGACGACTCATTTTAGAAAGTTTTTGATAGTGGAAGAAAAATAGTTCTTAACATTGACGTTAAACATAAGAGAGTAGTGAACAAACAAAAGAATCGTTTGAACCCTTCGGTTCAAAGTACAGAAGAATATTTTCGTGTTACTGTTTTCAATCCCTTCCTCGATTTCTATGTGATGGAAGTAAAAATGTACGAACCATGAAAATGCACTAAACGGGTTTTCGGTTCTTTTCAAGGATTCTTCGTCAGAAATAGACACAGCAGCAAAAAATTTATTGAAACTGTTGAGTTTTACCATACCAAACATATTTGGCTGCCGGAACATCTTTTGTTCTTGTAGAATTAACAACTTAGAAGAGATATTTGATCCGAGGGAATAATACTTCCTCTAAGAATTCATTGGAAGCGCTCGATAGCTGCCCCGAAGAAAGCTTTCTTAACATTTATATTTTAATAAAGATATTAGCTACACTGCCCGTTTCAACGTCAACTCCCGAAAGAACTCTACTCTAGCTTAAAAAGAATAAAAACAATACAAAAACCATGACCAACGAAGAGAGATTCCTAAAATTACATCTATTTTAATGACAGTGTGAAAAAAAGATTTAGATGTTTACTTATTTGCTCGTTTGAATATTTTGGCTGCTATAGTTATTCATCGCGCAGAAGAGAAATGTACTTTATTTTGTGATTTATTTTTTAAATTAAAATTATTTTACTTATTAGATCAACATTTATTTTAGTTTATTTTCAAACTAATACCTATAATATCTTTTTCTTTATCTTTAAAAAATATAAATATGTGTGGCATACATTAAGTGAAGTCTCGTTATTTGTTTTTGTTTTTGATTATTAAAACTTTAAAAAAAAAAATTTGCGAACTAGAAATATCCCCCCATTGCGAAAAGCTATCTACGCCACTGACTCTGAGACTTGCAACACGCTAACAGAATACTTTAAAACAATTTACAAATCAAGTGAGGATAATGAAGATGATATTTTGACTACGTAGTCAACAAAGCAAAATCAAGACTGGGAATGATTAAGCGTTGGTCGAAAACTCGAAAGAACTTAACGACCCATATGTTACAAAGGCTTTCAAAAGACTGGTTCAAAAAAAATGACCATTTTTTTCTCGCAACAATTCTATTTATACTTTCGAGGAGGTGTAGAAAGATGGAGAGCTTTTTATACTAATATTTAAAGGTCGCTCATCGCAGCTTTCTATTTCCCATAGAAATAGTATAAGAAAAAAACTTTTAAACTTTGGAATTTTATATTTCGGTCTAGAAGCAAAGTGCTGGAATGAAGGAACTCTGCAAAACAAATGTTAATTATTTTTAGACAAATTCACTTCCTCCAAAGTTAATCAAAGTTAAAGTCTAAACTTAAGTTTTTTTTACTAGTTTCTAACTAATTGTTAAACCTTATCTCTTAAAATCATAAAAACATTCATTTATGATACAAATATTTTCATAGAAAATTAGTTCTTCAACAAAAAAGATTTCTTATCATTCGAAAAATTCTTTCTTTCAAAATTATGTATTCAAGTTTTAGGTTAAATTTAAAGTAAATTGGTTTTCTTTTTCTTGATTTCTGACAAAGCTTTAACCTTGAATAACTTTTGAAGGATTGAATTTTTCGAAAAATTATAAGACAAATTTTTTGCAGAGAACTAATTTCATGAATGATTTTATGATTTTAAGTGATAAGTCTTAACATTTTGTCAGAAATCAAGAAAAAAAACTTAAATTTATAATTAATTACTTTTGAACGAGTGAATTTGTCGAAAAATTATTAGAAACGTTGTTCACGCCATCTACGGTTCATTAGTATGTATCACTCCTCCTTGCACATCCCTGGTGCTGGAGTGAGTGATACATACTCAACCGCGCCCAGCTTCGCGATGGTGTGAACACTGCCGGCCTGCCCGGAAACGTCATCCATGACATGAGGTTCTGTCTCTTAATTTTTGGCATTTACTCTGGATAGACGTGGTTTTAGCTCTGCGAATTTTTCTTTGGCGGCTTCCCCGCATATATATATAATTTTTTTGTCAAGTACAATTTGTAATACCTAGAAGGTATATTGTATTATAATTAAACAAAAGAAAAGAAAAAACTAATAAATAAAAGAAAACTCTCGATAATTAATGGTTGGATTTGTGGAGTTCTCGATCGCCACAAAAACATTTGGTCCATCTAACCGGATTCATTGTCCTCATCGACGTCAGCCAGCTTGTCGCCAACTTGCAATTCTACGATTCCAATCCGTCGATTTAGTGCAGTTCTTCGACTGCAACTGCAGAAATTGGTATCTACATACCGCGGTTCTACGACTGCAAATTTCACTGTTGCAACAGGGCTACATTGCAACCACATTCTTCGTCACATTCATCCACCATTTGTCGTCGTCACCGTCGTCATCTGAACCCATAGACGACGAGTTTACAGCGGTTCTACGACTGCAAATTTCACTGCTGCAACAGGGCTACATAGCAACCACATTCTTCGTCACATACATCCACCATTTGTCGTCGTCACCGTCGCACTATGGGGTCTTGCCTGAGGAAAAGCGGCGAGAACTCATTTTTTCAAAACGGAACCAATTTTTTTGAAAATAATTGTTTCTATTAATTGAAAAAATTCCTCACATGAATCAAAAAACGTTTTCTCAGTCAGTGGCTCCATCACTGTACCAATCGACATCAAAGTTGACATTTCAGTTAAAATATTTTTGAAAACATTTAAAAAATGTATTGTTGCTAGAAATTTTGCAAAGAGTTTGTTGAAGTAGGTATATTCATTATAACGGCAATAATAAAAGTTTATAATTATCGCCGTTAAAAGGCACTTTCTGCCCCACTGTGCGTCGTCATCTGAACCCATAGACGACGAGTTTACAGCGGTTCTACGACTGCAAATTTCACTGCTGCAACAGGGCTACATAGCAACCACATTCTTCGTCACATACATCCACCATTTGTCGTCGTCACCGTGCGTCGTCATCTGAACCCATAGACGACGAGTTTACAGTGGTTCTACGTCTGCAAATTTCACTGCTGCAAAAGGGCTCCATAGCAACCATATTTGTCATCAACATACACAACTTCATCGTCGCCGCCGCACCGTCGGCGTCGCCGTCGTCATCAACATACATACACTCATCGCCACCGCACCGTCACCGTCGTCATCAACAACATCCATACACTCATCGCCACCGCACCGTCGCGTCGCCGTCGTCATCAACATACATACACCCGTCGCCGTCGTCATCAACATAATAAATACATACACTCATCGCCACCGCACCGTCGCCGTCGTCATCAACATACATACACTCATCGCCACCGCATCGTCGCCGTCGTCATCAACATAATACATACATACATCGCCGCACTGCACCGTCGTCATCAGCATACAGCATCCATCGCCGTCACCGCACCGTCGTCATCAGCATTCATCACCACCACCATCAGTATAATTCACTGATACATAGCTTTTCGGAACAAAATAATAATAAACGAGAGAAATTGAGAATTTTTAAAAGGGTAAGAACTTTGATTTTTTTTCATTGATTTCAAATTTCATATTTTTAAAGTTCTTTCGTAACCATATAAATATCTTATATCAATTATCTTATATTCGATCATACAGTTGTGTGTGCTTTTGGTATTTAAAAAAAAAAAATTAAAAAAAACCAAGTCAAAATAAAAATCAAAAATTTGCATTGGTGCCTATGTTGCACAACCCTGCTTACACATCCATAGTGTCATTTTTCGCTGGTTCAATTTTCGTCTTAATTGGTTTGGAACTTTGTTCATGAAAAAAGTGTTGCCACTGCCATTCGTCCTGGGGTAGGAAATTATTTAATTCGTTGCCTTTTTGTGGTTTTTTTTTTAAGTTATTCCAAGGTTTTTTGGGAAATTAATTTGAAATAATTATTTCAATTTACTACCTTTGCAGAACGCATTTTCTAATTAAATCGTTTAGTAATAGTTTATAACTTCGACCTAAAATGTCTTTATTAGACGATTTTATTCATTCCGCTGACCAGCTGGTTAAATATTTTTCTAATGCAAAAGAGATCCCAGTAAAAAACCATACCCTAGCTACAATTGAAGCTCGTAAAGAGGAGCTAAAAAGTTTGTGGTCTGAGACAAGGTTAAACTATACCAAATGCCTTCGCTCTCCATCAGAGGATAGAGCAGATATAGAAACGCTTGAAAGGAAATACTCAAGCTCTAATGAAACGTATATATCATGCTTAGGTCTGTTTTTAGAAATCCAAGTAAATCTACAGAATGAAGAGTTCAAAACACCTTTGACATCTTCGAGTAATTCTAATGCTTCATTAGTAGAAAATTCGTCCTTTTCGCACTATTTAAAGTTACTTCCCTGTGATACACAGGTATTTAAAGGAGGTTATGTTTCATGGCCGTCGTTCCGTGACATGTTTAAAGCCGTATACTATGACCACCCAAAGTTGACTGCTGTCGAAAAATTATTCCATTTGAGAGCGAAGACAAGTGATGAAGCTCATGACATCGTTAGTAAATTTCCCTTAACCAATGCAAGTTTTGAGCTAGCTTGGGAAGCACTTCGGACACAGTACGAAAACAAGAGAATTTTGGTTAATAACCAAATAAAAATTTTATTCAACCTTCCTAGTTTTAAGGATGAAGTTTCTTCTGCCATTAAGACTCTTCAAAGAAGTGTAAATGATTGTAGGTCAGAACTTCATGCACAAGATGTATGCACTAAAAATTGGGATCCAATTCTTATCTTTGCTTGCGCTAATCGACTGCCCCCAACCACACTCGCTTTATGGGAACAGTCACTTTCCAATCCTACAGAAATTCCTAAATGGGAAGAAATGGATAAGTTTTTGAGCAACCGTTTTCAAGTTTTGGAATCTATCTCTGATACCACCTCATCGCAAACTTCATCCAACAAATCTAGAATGGCATCCAGACAACATAGTCATGCACCAACTAAGTCCTATTCTCAAAATCCGAAACATGTTAATCTTTTTCACACAAAGGCACAAGAATTTGTATGCAAAGCGTGCTCTGGGAAGCATTATATCCGTCAATGTCCACAATTCTTAAAATTGCCAGTGCTAGAGAGAATTGAACTTATAAGAAAAAACAAAATGTGTATCAACTGCCTGTCATTAAATCATGTTCTCAATCATTGTGCTAGCAAATATACCTGCAATACATGTAATCGACGGCACCACTCCTTACTTCACATAACAAACAATTCTCAGGCCAATTCAAGTAATTTAAACAAAAATTCGCAACCTTTTATACCTCACAATGACTCATCAAGTACCTCGCACTCTCATTTCCTTAATTTGGATCGCAATGCTGACGTCACAAATACCTCCGATCATAATTCAACTCCACAAATACAGTCCATTTCATCTTCCGATACCCAACAAGAAAAACAACAAAATTTTTTTGTCAAAGCTCATCGAAGAGTTTTACTTGCGACAGCTTTAGTTGATGTCTGCGGTCAAGATGGTATTCATCGAATAAGAGCCTTAATTGACCCCGGTTCTGAGTCTTCTATTATCACGGAAGCAACTCAACAGCGTCTAAACTTGCCAACTAAGGATTCGGACATTTCGATATTTGGAGTTAGTGGTGCTCAGACAGCCAAATCTAGTAAAAAATGCCTCATTTTAATAATCAATAGTGAAGATCCAAGCGAACTAATAACAACAAATGCACTTATTCTTAAGAAACTTACAAATAATTTACCCAGTACATCATTTTCTTTAATTGATGCTCATGATTTAGAAGGAATTTGTTTAGCAGATCCAAACTTCAATTATTCTTCTCAAGTTAATTTGCTTATCGGAGCAGATCTTTATCCAAACATTATACGCGATGGTGTTAAACAGATTTCGAAGTCACTTTTAGCTCAAAAAACCGTTTTCGGTTGGATCCTTTCCGAACCAATTCCTACCAAAGTCCAAAGTTTTTCTACGAGTATAAAGGAGAATGAATCCCTTACTGAAAGCATCAAAAAGTTTTTTGAGGGGGAAGAGCTTTCTGAACGAAAACATTTTGCTTCGGAATCCGATAAATACTGTGAACACCTTTATGAAAACACTACGTTTAGACTTCCCGATGGAAGATATGTGGTCAGCTTACCTTTTAAGCCTGATTTTGAACCGTCTCAACTAGAGAAATATTGCATTTCAACAATTCTGTCGCACAGAACGCAATCTTCAAAATGGACCTGATCTTCAAAATAAATATTCTAAGGTGCTTACCGAATACCTAACGCTCAATCATATGCGCAAATTAACGTTTCATGAAAAGCATAACAGCAGTAATGCACACCCCTATTATCTGCCACACCACGCAGTGCTCAAGCCCGAGAGCCACTCTACCAAGGTAAGAGTAGAGTTTAACGCTTCTAGCTCCACGTCTACTGGTAGGAGTCTCAATGACTGTCTATATGCAGGGCCTACGCTCCAAAGTGATTTACCCTCACTAATACTCAAATGGAGATTTTTCAAATATGCCTTCAACGCCGACATCGAAAAGATGTACCGGCAGATTTTGGTACACCCCGATCAAACAAAATTTCAACGAATTTTATATAGAGCTTCACCAGTAGAAAATATTGTAGATTACGAGCTTCTTACGGTAACCTTTGGGGTGAATTGTGCTCCATACTTAGCTATCAGAACACTCAAGCAACTTTCAAAGGATGTTCAGCTTAAATATCCACTTGCAGCAAAAGTCATTGAATCCGACTTTTACGTTGATGATCTGCTTTCTGGTGCGCATGATCTTCAAACGGCGAAAAGTATTCAACTGGAAGTTATTGAAGCACTCAACTCTGCTGGCTTCCCACTTCGTAAGTGGACTTCGAATTCATCTTTTCTATTAGATCATCTCCCTTCTGATCACGTTTTAAACGAAAACTTTTTAAAAATTGATTCTGACAGCACCACGAAAACCTTAGGGATTCGTTGGAACGCTAAAGACGACTTTTTCTACTTCACCACTCAGCCTATCAAATTTTCTACGACTCCTACCAAACGTGAAGTTTTTTCCGAAATTTCCAAGCTTTTTGATCCTGCGGGCTGGTTAGCCCCGATTATAGTCACCGCAAAAATTCTTATGCAGCAAATCTGGATAGAAGAAACTGAATGGGATGAGCTCCTAAAGTCCAATACTTTTCTCAAGTGGAAAGCCTTTGTAGAGTCGTTCAGTGAAATCCAGCTGATTCAAATACCAAGATGGACGGAATACACTCCTTCTGGAGATGTTCAGTTCCATGGGTTTTTCGATTCATCGGAACAAGCATATGCTGCTTGTCTTTACGTACGAGTTCAGCACAATGATATTTTGTTTCTTTAATACTGAAGTGACATTTAAAACTGTTTAAATTTTAACATCTAATGTCACTACCTTATTTCTTAAATAATATATTTTATGTTTTGAAATAAATGTATCTAGCATATTATACTAATTATAAATTATATTATTATAAGAAATAAATGAAAAATGAACGAAAAAAAAAATGATGGAAGCATACGTTCACATCTAGTTTGCGCAAAGTCCAAAGTCGCGCCAATAAAATCTATTTCACTTCCTAGATTAGAACTCTGTGGGACTCTTCTTCTTTCGAGACTTGTTAAAACCTATCTTCCGCAAATCCCAGTCGAATCTTATCAAATATTTCTCTGGTCCGATTCTTCTGTGGTCCTAGCATGGCTCAGAAAACATCCAGGGACTTGGAAAACTTTCATCGCAAATCGAACAAGCGAAATCATCGAAAATGTTGGCAACAGAAACTGGAATCATGTTAGATCTGGCGATAATCCTGCAGATCTCGCTACTCGGGGTCTCACTCCATCGGTTTTAAAAGATAGTGATCTACGGTGGAAAGGCCCTTCCTGGATAAGCGAGCCTCAATCGCAATGGCCGGCAAGCCTTCCCCTTGAACCGAAAAGCGAGGTTTTGGAAGCGAAACCAGTCTTGACGTTTGTTACTTTAATCACTTCTAACGATATTTTATCCAGGATTCCATGTCTACCACGTACCTTAAGAATCCTATCTTATGTTTATCGCTTTCTTCGTAAAAGGTTTCCAAAGAAATTTGAACCAATTTTTCATAATTCATGCCGTATCACTCTTCCTGAAATTCAATTCGTTCAACATCGCCTCACTTCTCTTCCTCCGCAAACAATTTTGACGTTTACTGCCTTTAGCGATATCGATATCTTGTCGAGATTTTCGTCGTTACCACGAGCATTGAGAGTTCTCTCATATGTTTATCGTTACATTCGCATAAAATTTCCGAAGAAATTCAAACCAATTTCGTTTGACTCCAATCGTATTACTCAACCAGAAATTCAATTCGTTCAACAACGTCTAATAGGTCAATGTCAGCAATCCTTTTTCTTCGAAGAATTCAAAGCTCTGTCTACAAACCGCAGTATCAGTTCAAAAAGCCCAATTTTATCTTTGAATCCTACTTTGGATTCCAACCAAATTCTACGAGTTCACGGCCGATTATCAAATGCAAATCTCTCTTACAGTGAACGCCATCCTATCATCTTGCCTTACGCAGCAAAATTTACCCAACTCTTAGTTGATTTCATTCATGAACTTACACTTCATGGTGGAAACGCTTTAATGATACGGATGATTCGTCAAGCTTATTGGATACCGAAAGTAAAAATTCTTTTAAAATCTCTTATTTATAAGTGTAAAACCTGTGCGATCCACAGAAAACAGTTAGGTCAACAATTGATGGCAGCTCTTCCTGATGAACGTTGTAATTACTCTCCTCTCTTTACTCATACCGGAATAGATTTCGCGGGACCTTTCACAATCAAAAGCTTCACGGGTAGAAATTGTCGTTTGACGAAGGGCTATGCATGCCTCTTCGTATGCTTTTCAACGAAAGCCATACATCTGGAAGCCGCCAGCGATTTGTCATCGGCAGTTTTCCTAGCTGCCTTTGCTCGGTGGGGTCTTCCGAGTTCTGTATATTCAGACCATGGAACCAATTTCGTTGGCGCCGACACGGCGTTAAAAATGAGTTTAAAAAGCTTCATTCATCATTTCCAGAATTGACTTTAGCCAAATATGGGATTCAAGGCTTGAACTGGAATTTCATTCCCCCAGGTGCTCCCCATATGGGTGGACTCTGGGAAGCCGGGGTAAAGAGTTTCAAAACTCACTTTCGTAAAATCGGACTTCATACTCATTTTTCTTTCGAAGAATTCGCTGCACTATTAGCTTGCATAGAAGCGTGCTTAAACTCGCGACCTTTATGTCCTATGTCGAATGCACCTTCCGACCTATTAGCGTTAACCCCAGGTCATTTCCTGATCGGAACTCCACTTTTAACTTTTCCTGAACTGTTGCCCGAAGAAAAATCGCTTTCACTCATAAACCGCTGGGAAAAACTCAAATCAATTCATCATGAAATCAGCAAACGTTGGAAGGAAGAATATATCAAAGAGCTTCATAAACGAACAAAATGGCATTACTCTACTGAAGATTTTAAAATCGGTGACTTTGTTTTGATTAAAAAGGAAAACCTTCCATCCACTGATTGGTGTATGGGTCGTATCATTAAAGTATTTCCTGGTCCAGATGGTAGAGTGCGGGTGGCAACAATAAAAACGAGATTTAGTGAATTTACTCGCCCAATAGTCAAACTTTGTCGTTTGCCTATAAATGATTGAACCAAGGAACAAATGAATTGTTGAAATTCAATACAGTCATATTTTAGATGAAGTATCTATAAACTTATATATATTTTAGATGAAGCATCTATAAACTCAATTTAAACTTTGTTTTTTTTTGCCTCTAAAACCGTACACACAACTGAGTACACAACTGAGAACATAATAAGAAATCAAATGAAATCAGATCATTGTTCTACAACCATTTTGTATTATATAACCCTTGAATTGATTAGTTAATTAGTATTATATCTTAAAATTGTATAACTACTAGAAGTACATAAATTTCTTTTGGCACTATGTGCCAGGGGGGCCGGTAATGTTCACGCCATATACGGTTCATTAGTATGTATCACTCCTCCTTGCACATCCCTGGTGCTGGAGTGAGTGATACATACTCAACCGCGCCCAGCTTCGCGATGGTGTGAACACTGCCGGCCTGCCCGGAAACGTCATCCATGACATGAGGTTCTGTCTCTTAATTTTTGGCATTTACTCTGGATAGACGTGGTTTTTAGCTCTGCGAATTTTTCTTTGGCGGCTTCCCCGCATATATATATAGTTTTTTTGTCAAGTACAATTTGTAATACCTAGAAGGTATATTGTATTATAATTAAACAAAAGAAAAGAAAAAACTAATAAATAAAAGAAAATTAAAAGAAAAAGACTCTCGACAATTAATGGTTGGATTTGTGGAATTCTCGATCGCCACAAAAACAAACGTTTTTTGTCAAGCAACTATACTATATTACATTTTATATCTATATATATAAAAGAAAGTCGAGTTAGTTACACTATTTATAAATCTAGAACGGCTGAACGGATTTGTCTGAAAATTGGTGGGGAGGTAGCTTAGGACCAGGAGACGGACATAGGATACTTTTAATCCCTATATTCCTATTGGAACGGGAACGTAAACGGGAGCCTAGAAACTGCTGAACCGATTTCCACAACTGTTTCACCGTTAAATGCTACACTACCACCGAGTAACATAAATTTGAATTCATCCCCATATCTACTTCCACGGGAACGGGATTGGGACAGCAAGTTTAGAAACTACTGGACAGATTTCAAAAATTCTTTCTACTCTAGGATGCTACATTATCCTAGAGTAGCATAGATTATATTTCATCCATATATTCCCATGGGAACAGAAACGGGAATTAGAACGGGAACCTTTAAACCGCATGACTGATTTCAAAAATGCTTTCAACTTTAAGATGTTACTTTATCCCTCCTTAACATAAGTTGTTTCATTGTTACACTCCCACGGGACCTGGGCAACGCCGTAAAGCTCAGCTATATTTTGTTTTATCTGGGGACGGGATTGGGAACGGAAACCTAGACACTACTAGACAGATTTCACAAATTCTTTCAGAATTGGGATGATACAAGTATCCCTCAGTAACTAAGACAATAGTTCATCCCTATATTCCTACGGAAACGAAAACATTAACCACAAAACTACTTGACCGATTTAAAAAACTCTTTTGAATTTAGGATGATACGCGAACGTGATTGGGAACGCAAACCTTCTAGAACTTTTTGACCAATTTTAAAAAATTTTACGAATTTTATAATTTTGTAACTCAAGAACGGCTGAAACAATATGGCTGAACCAATATGGCTGAAAATTGGTGAAGAGGTAGCTTAGAACAAGGAGACGGACCCGTTTACAACATTTTTATCCCGCCACAGACATAAAATGTAAACAAAATGCTTAAAATAAGAACAGAAAAAGTAAACATTAAAAAAACCGACTTTGTACTTTGACTATCATTTGATTGACTCAAATAAACAAAAGCAGCGTGCAACAGAAACGACATTAATACAATGCGCTAGCTTTCGTTATAAACAAAACACTGTTCTTAAAAAAAAGCAAAAAAAAGTTGACTTTTCTAAGACTTAGCATAGTCCAAACTCCAAATATCAGCAGGTTTATGAGTCAGCGGAGATCTTCGCTCAACACCCTGGGCTGTTTTAGACGTACTCATATACTTCGTATCCCTCTTTAATGTTTCATATAAAATTCGAAAGAACTTTTGAATTTGGTCAAATAGTTTTAAGGTTCCCGTTATCGTTTCCGATGCGTCTTGCATTCGCTATGACCATAAATAAATAACAAGGTCAATCGTTGAATGTTTTTCCCATGCTCAATTATATGTGGCATGCTCACGAGTCGGATGATCAACTGCGTTATTTGTTCTCGCGCCTGATAGCAAGATGAAAAATATCGTCTATCACGCGGTGATTCAGTGAAAAGTGCACATAAATATATCTATATGCATGTCTAACTCTCTATCTATATATTTACATAAAATAGGATGTATGTATGTTTGTATGTATGTCCGGTATAGACTCCTAAGCCACTATACACTAGAGCTGTAAAAGTAACTATAAAATGAGTACCCGTATGTATACGTCACTTTTGATCTGAGTACTCGGTATAAAAATGTCGTTATTCTCGTTACTTTTTGAGAACCTAGTATTGGTGTTTAAAAAAGTACTTTTTTGTAATATTTCTTAAGAAAAGGTGTATTTAGATGTGTAGTCGTATGTGGTAAAATATTTATATCATAATTGTTAAAAAATTTCGAGTAAAATTTTTTATCTTTTATTTAATCATGTGCCCGGCGTTGTAATACAATTGTAGAACTGAATTCAAAGGAAGAAATGGTGTAGATACCAATGATTAATACTCCTTCCCTTCGAAACAGAAAACAAGGCTGATTGATTAAAAAGACTTTTCAGTTTTCATCGTTGCAGAAATTTTACTCAATGAAAATAACATAACCCATGGTGTTTGCAAATAGATTGTTTATGGACTGTATGAATGTGTAATGTTTGTAGAATAATAATTGTCTTAAATGTCTTTAGGTAAAATATATAAATGAAAGATTCTAAGGACCAATTCAATATAGTGTAATGTATTTGTTAAGTGTATATATGTTTATAGCAATGATACAATGGTTTACCAGCCAGGCGCGGATCCAGGATTTTGATAAGGGGGGGGCAGTTTGCCTTCCTTTTCAATGATTTCAAATATAAAAATACATTTTTTATTTAAAAGAATTAGAAAAATTGTTTTAAAAAAAATAAGTGCAATTAGTTTAAAACAGTTTATTAAATGCTAAAATCTAACTTTTTTTTGGAGCCGGTTCTTGAAAACCTTGTTATTACTTTTTCAACATCGATCGGGATTTGTCTGTGGATGTGCATAAGTGCCAGACAGCAAAGCCGATTTTCACTCATTGTGGACCTTAAATAGGTTTTTAGGCGCCGCAATGAAGAAAAAGACCGCTCTGCCGAAGAATTTGTAACCGGAAGCGTTGCAAGGATTAAAAGAAAACTATGTATAATGCCAAACACATCCTCGTTGCATTTATCCAACAACTCAAGAGCAGTAACGGGAAAATGGTTGTTCTGCTCCTTTTCCGTTAACCATTTTTCCCGCCACAACACCAGCTCATCTTTGAGCAAAAAACAGGCTGTGTCTGTATTTAACTCTAAGAGTTGACCAAAGCGATTTATTAGCAACTTAGCGGTGGTATCCAACTCATCAGCATTGTATCGAATTGTATTTTCCGGAATGAAAATTGTAAGTTTAAACACATCTAAGGTTTCCGGTCGAAATCTTTCATGCAAATCGGTCAGGACAAAGTCAAGTAGAGGTGCATACAACGAGATTCTGTAGTATACCTCAGCTGAATTGGTGTCAAAATTAGCTCGGTGAATTTGGCGTCCACCATGACGTGGAATACGAGGAATTCTCAACTCAACATTCAACTGATCAGATAAATTCTTTGCATGCTGCCAGATGTTGTGGAAATTGGTATCTATGTTCTCCCGGCGACCTTGAAGTACGGAAATCGTGTTCTTCACCAGCATTGCGCTGCTTTTCAGGTCAAGAGATTTAGATTGTAGTAACTTGCTCAAGGACTGTGTTAAAGACAACACATCACTCAAACACAAAACTGATACAATAAACTGTGAATTGCATAAAAATGGTATAAGTAAGGAAGGACTACGATATCGTTTCCAACGCTTCCACAATTTTGCTGAGGTCCAAAGAAAATTGAAGTACACCTTCATGTCGTTCTACCCACCTTGTTTCGCAAAGTGATGTTAGGGCACACCCCAAGGTGTTCATGAGGACAGTTTTTCGTTTTGGATGCGACTTGAAGAAGAAGATTACCTCTTTCATTATTGCAACAGCGTCTCGGATGGCAGGTACTTTTGAACTTTGAGAAATGGAGTTATTTAGCTTATGACTGTAGCATGGAGTCCTGCCAGCATTTTTCGCTTCTCTCTGAATTTCCATGACAGCACCTCGAACTTCTGAAAGCATAACAGCACATCCGTCTGTCCCTATTCCCACACAGCATTCAAGAGGAAGTTTGAGCTTTTTCTTCAGTTGGAACAATACAATTTGGCCGATGGCTTTGCCAGTTAGAGATAACTCCTTAGGTTTAGAATTTCCATCCAATTTTTCTTCGGCAGCTATTTCTTTTTTCTAGTTTCCCTCAGGCTTTCCTCATCAGATTCGTATTCTTCATCAGTTCTGGAATAAGCTAGTTCCTCAAATGCATCCACGAAAGAGACAAAATCCTCACGAATGCTACCATTGTGAACGTAGCGTAATATAATACTCAGTTGGGAGAGGTGAGATGCATCAGTTGTTTCATTAAAAAGTATTGAATAATATTGTGAATCCCGAACGTTGCTCAAAATTTGATCAAAAACTTCTTTCCCACAGCATGAAATAAGCGTGTTTTGTGTTGTCTTGCTTATATATGTAGCATTGGATGGGGCTGACTGTAAATACTGCTTTAATTTATTATCTCCAGCAGATACCCGAAACCTGAGAAGTTCTCTAAAATTTCCTTCGTTCACGGTTACATCAGATTGGCTTGCAACATCTCTGCTTTGAAGTATAGCACCATCATCTCTATGACCACGAAATGCCAAATTTTGTCTTCAAAGGAAGATTATAGTTTCCACTATAGGACGAAGCCGTTCTCTGTTTTCTTCCACTTTTTTGAGACGCTGTTGATTAACGCGGTTTACTATCTCTGTTTTTGGGTTATCATGAGAGTGAAGAAATGCAGTCCCATCCTGAACAGCTCGTTTGTGGTAGATGTTTTTAGCATGGTTTTCTAGATCTCCCTTTTCTCCAGAAATATCCTTAAAGTTTATCAGAGGTTTTTTTACAAGACTTTGTAAAGTCACACCTCCAACGCTGCCAGTCACAAACAAGTCGCCAGATTTTCTTTTTTATGACATTGACTTTTTTATGCCTTCTGACTGAGTTTTGCTTTTTCTTAGTAATGAATGAATTATTTAAAGCAATTTAGGGACCAACCGAATTTTTGTAGCGAATACGTACAGTTTGCTTCAGACTTAACATTTTTATTGACAGAGAAGGGGGGGGGGGCAATTGCCCCTAGTGCCCCCCCCCTGGATCCGCGCCTGTTACCAGCAGGTCTGCACAGCTTGACGATCGAATTCCAAGAGATCGATTCTAGCATAAATTCTTGTATGCAAGGTGGAAAGAATGCGACACAAAAGAGAATGCAAATTGAGTGAAAATAATTAACTGTGTGACTGATAAGAAGTTTGAGCATGAATTCTAACATTAGGTTTAAGTAGGCAAAAAATATAATAACTGGACAGTTTTAAAAGTTGAGAAATAACATTGGGTATGATTTGAATGTTTGGCAATTTGAAACAAAATGTATAAGTGATATAGTAACATGAATTGAATGTAAATGTTAATGAGTTTAATTGAACAGAATGTAATGAATGATTTGAATGATAGTTTGAATGATTGTTAATTTGAATGAATGTTATTTATGATGAATGTTGATTAATCCTGAACATCCCGGCCCCCCTGGAACGTGTTTCAGGACATGGCACTAGAGCTAGCTTGGTGATTGCACGAACAAAGGTTCCACCATTCGTCCTTACGGTTGCAACTCGTACTCGACCATCTGTACCTTGAGTTGTTGCTTCGATTTTGCCAAGCAGCCACTTTGTTGGCGGTAGATTTGGCTCCTTTATTATGACAAGGTCTCCTGGTTTTAGGTTTGGACTCTGTTGCTTCCACTTTGGCCGTTCTTGAAGGGTGGTGATGTACTCCATGTGCCACCTTTTCCAAAACCCTTGTACCATGTTTTGGAGGTGATTCCAGTGTGAGAGTCGATTTACTGGGGTGTTTAAAGTGGTTGGCTCCGGGACAGCGGTAAACGGTTCACCTATAATAAAATGAGCTGGAGTTAGAGGGTTTAAATCTTCATCTGATATAACACAAAGAGGACGAGAATTCAGAACAGCTTCGATCTGTGTGAGAACGGTGTACATTTCTTCAAATGTAAGTATCGTTGTTCCTACTACTCGTCAAAGGTGAAACTTGACGGACTTGACACCTGCCTCCCAAAGACCGGCAAAGTGGGGTGACGATGGGGGGATGAAGTGCCATTCGACGTTGTCTTTAGCAAGTGACGTTGCAACAGCTTCGTTATACGCTTCAGATAACACCAACTTGTGCATCTCGTTAAGACATCGTCGTGCGCCTTGGAAGTTGGTTCCATTGTCCGAGTAAACGTTCGAACAAAGTCCACGACGGGACACAAATCGATGAAAGGCGGCAAGAAACGCTTCGGAAGTGAGGTCACTCACTAGCTCGAGGTGGATGGCTTTTGTGGCCATACACACAAATAAGCATATGTATGCCTTTGTCGTCTTTGGATTGCGACCTCTGGAGAATTTGATGTTAAACAGCCCTGCATAATCGCAACCAGTATGCAAAAAGGGACGACTTTGCAAGATTTTTGCGATGGTAAATCACCCATTAGTTGCGAAGTGGTACCTTTACGCAATTTGAAGCATTTTTTACAGTCGAAAACGATCTTGCGAATAGAATTTCGACATCCCAAAATCCAAAACTGCTGTCTGACAATGGCAAATGTTGCAGATACTCCTGGATGAAGGTTACCTTTGTGGATATCTTCTATAAGAAGAGAAGAAAAGCTATTATTTGGGAGAATATAAGGATGTTTTATATTAAATGATATGTTAGCATTTTTAATTCTTCCTCCTACTCTTAGAAGACCTTTATTGTCAAGGAAAGGGGCGTATTTGAGAAGTTTAGATTTTAAAGGCAGTTGTTTTTTGAGATTTAGGGTGCGAATATCTTCACTGAATGATGTTAGTTGGACCGATTTGATTATGGTTGTTTTGGCGACATGAATTTCTTTTAGAGTTAGATACGAGGAACGACGCTGTCGGTTAGATTTTTCACTTAAATAATTGAATATGAACCGAATGACGTAAGCGAGTATTCTTTGCATTCGAAACCACGACGAGGTCTTACTAATTATGTAATCAATGACATCAAAATTGTCCGATGATGTTTGAAGCACTTGACGCGGTAATTGTCTTTTTTCGAGTAATATATTACTGTCTTCCGATTGCAAGGTCACGAATTTAGATTTAGGCCATGCACTTTCCTCCAGACACAGCCACGATGGACCAGTCCACCAAAGGTGATGATTCGGGAGATTCGACGGGAGAATACCACGCGACGCACAATCTGCTGGATTTGACTCTGATGATATATGGCGCCAGCAACTCCTTGGTGTAACTTCCAGTATAGCAGCGGTTCTGTTGGCGACGAAGGTAGCCCAGCGACGAGGAGGTGACGAGAGCCAGTGCAACACGATTTCAGAGTCGCACCAAGCCACAGTTCTTGAAAATTTATACGAAAATGATGATTTGATTAGATTGAACAGCCGAGTTAAAAGCAAAGCCCCACAAAGCTCCAAACGAGGGATTGAAATCGGTTTTAGCGGAGCGACTTTAGTTTTGGCTGCAACGATGGTTATTTTGTAGACTCCTTCAGCGATTTTACACCGGGTATATAAAACAGCACCGTACGCGAGTTGGGAAGCATCACAGAACCCGTGAAGCTCAATGTCGTTGAACGAAGAATCAAATAAGGTTCTCGGGATTCGAACCTGTTCAAAAAAGGAAAGCTCTTCTCTGTACTTTGCCCATCGGTCACCTATTTCCGAAGGCAGAGGGTCATCCCATCCTAGTTTTAGGTCTGACGACCAGAGTTCCTGAAAGAGGATTTTAAGTAGTATGACAGATGGTGCTAATAATCCCAATGGATCAAATATCCGCGACACTTCTGACAACAATGAATGCCTCGTCAACAAAATGGTTGGAAGTACTTTTGACAGACGAAAGGAGTATTCGTCACTTGAAGGGTTCCAATGCATACCGAGCACTTTTACAAATGATTTTGAGCGTTCTGTATCAAAGAAAGAGTACTCACAATCGTCCTTTGGAAGCGAAGCAAGAAGCGGCCAGCAGTTAGAGCTCCATTTTCGCAACTGAAGTTTTGCCATGGATAGAAGAGCGATTAGTTCCGACTGCAATTCGATGAGTTCCTTGGTTGATTTTGCCCCTGTCATCACGTCGTCGACGTAAACATCTTCCAAAAGAACACGGGCTGCGTTGGGGTACTCGGATCTATAATCTTCTGCAAGCTGTTTAAGAATTCGAACGGACAAAATTGGAGCGGGTGCTGTACCGTACGTCACGGTGCATAATCGAAAGTGTTCTATTTCTTTGGACGGAGAATCTCGCCAAACAATACGCTGGTAGTCAGTATCTGGGTCCTCTATCCAAATTTGACGAAACATTTTAACCACGTCCGCAGTGAACACGAAAAGATGTTGTCGAAAACGTAAACACACACCTATTAGATCGCGTTGAATCGGAGGGCCTACCAAAAGAGTACTGTTCAAGGACTTCCCTGTTGCATCTTTTGCTGAACCATCGAAAACCACGCGTAGTTTTGTCGACGAGCTGTCCGGTTTCAAGACTGCGTGATGAGGAAGATAGAAACACCTGCCATTAGAAGTTTTAATTTCTTCACGAGGAATTCGAGTCATGTGGCCTAAGTCAATATATTCTCACATGAAGTTCGAATACAACTCTCGCAATTTCGGATTTTGATTAAAACGACGTTCCATTGCGTAGAGACGAGAAACAGCGAGTGACAGAGTATTTTCGAATGAAGGATTTGGTGTTTTAAAGGGAAGCTGAACTACATACTTCCAATCTGGAGAACGAGAAAATGTCTGGCGAAAATGTTCTTCCGCCTGGTCGACTACAATTGAATGATTTGCTGGAGCTACCTGATCAATTTCCCAGAGACGTTGCATTGAGGCATCTACGTCGTCAGTAGAAAGCAACGAGGTAAAATAATTTGATTCTTCTGCTTCGAAGAATTGTCCCGTAATGACCCAACCGAACGAAGTACATTGAGCGATTGGACATCCATCCCGACCTCGAATTTGTCCACCCTCAACAATACTCCAAAGCTTATCACCACCAAGTAGAATGTCGATTGGAGCAGCGATGTTGAAGTTAGGATCAGCGAGTTCAAGTTTTGAAATATAAGACCAAGAAGAAATGTCTATGGATTTAGATGGTAGATTGGAAGTCAATTTGTCAAGAATAAAGGCATCAACGAACAGTTGTGACGAGTTGAAACGAGAGTGAAGGTTAATGGATATGCGTCCTTTAGTATATCCTATTTCCGTTGATGATAAACCGACGATAGGGATTTTCGAATGAGTTCGTTGAAAACCGAGTCTTTGCGCAAAGGATTCAACCACAAATGTGGACTGTGACCCGGAATCAAGAAGTACCCGACAGTCAATTAACTTTCCCTGAATGTCTTGAATTTTAGCCGAGATGGTTGGTAGAAGTGTTTTCTTTCGACAGCTAAATTCAACCGAGTGATTGCTTACGAGAGGAAGATTGGATGTAGCGAGATTTGATGACGGAGTTTGAGGTTGAGTAGAAGACTCCGAAGACGATTTCGATTTATTGATTTCATCTGAATGCACAAGCGAATGATGGCGAGATTTGCACACCTTACAACGAAACGATGAATGGCATTTGTTTGACGAATGTCCAGCACGAAGACAGTTAAAACATAAACGATTTGTCTTTGCGAAGTTTCGACGAGCTTCAATGTCTAACGCGACGAATCTGGAGCACTGTGGAAGGATATGACTGTCTTGACACATTGGACATTTGGATGGCGAAGCTGAATCTGAAGTCCCAGCTAAATGTGCCCGAATGTTGTTCAATTGCTTTGCCCGCGGTGTGGCTGAACGACTACTTAAAGATTGACATGCTTCAAGAGCATCGCAACGCTCTTCTTAGAACTCTAAAAATTCTACTATTGTGCAATCTTGCCGAGCACCGATATGTTCTGCCCAAGATTGTTTTGAATCGGAATCGATTTTGGTCAATAACAAATATATGAGCCATGGGTCGCGGCCCGATTTGTCCAAGGCACTAAGCCCACGCACGACTTCATCGGCACCGTCCGATAATTTTCTTAGTGTTTGTACATTGGAGACACTGGCAGTAGGAAGCGACAAAAAGGTTTCTATGAATGATTGCACGATTAATTGACACCGATCATAACGTTTTTCTAAGCGATCCCATGCTTCGGGATAATTAACATTGCTAATAGGAATGTGTTTAATCAGATTAGCTGCATCACCGCGCAAATACGATTTCAAATAATGAAATTTGTGAGTTGGACTAAGATTTTTCTTAGTATCAATTGATCCCAAAAAAAGATCCCGAAAGGAATGCCAGTCCTTATAGCTGCCATTAAACGGTGGCACAACTATCGTGGGAAGTTTTAACGTATTTGAAGCACTCGACGACGACTGAGACGAACTTAGTTTTTCAAGAAATACCGATTGCTGATCAGCTAAACGATCTATTGCGTCAGTTGTTTTGACAAGTTCATTGGACTTTACTCTATCGCGAATAGCTTTAACAATGTGGGAATTCGTTACAAAATAAGTTGTTTCGTATGCCGAAAACTCATTTTCAATTTCCTCAACTTCACCTTCTTTCGATTGCTCGAGAATCTCATTGTGAAGAGCAGAAAATTCTGTCCACGCGGTTTCTAATTTACCTAACCGAATTTCCAGCATTTCTAACGGTGTAGATTCGTCAATTGTCTCTACAAATGCTGCCATCCGAGTTAAACGCCCTTTGGCGTTACCACATTTCATCTTTAATGCACTTGACATCGCACGAATAATGTTAAATATATACGTATATATTTATATATATGTATATTGTAGTCAAGCGAGAAAAAAACTATGTTCAGTTCCAAAAAAACTAGCATATAATTATAATTATTATAGTTACACTAATTTAATTCAGAGGGTTTACCGTTTCATTAATTTTCCGAAATTAATTTTAAAACCTAATATTGTTCACCAACTTTGCATGCGGAGTAACGAAGCATGTACATATAGATTCATCCAATCAATATATGTATATGTTATCACTTTTAGTTAACACTTTCGATTCGATTCAATAAATAATTCGGCGTTGAAGGATCACAATGTTTGCAAATAGATTGTTTATGGACTGTATGAATGTGTAATGTTTGTAGAATAATAATTGTCTTAAATGTCTTTAGGTAAAATATATAAATGAAAGATTCTAAGCACCAATTCAATATAGTGTAATGTATTTGTTAAGTGTATATATGTTTATAGCAATGATACAATGGTTTACCAGCAGGTCTGCACAACTTGACGATCGAATTCCAAGAGATCGATTCTAGTATAAATTCTTGTATGCAAGGTGGAAAGAATGCGACACAAAAGAGAATGCAAATTGAGTGAAAATAATTAACTGTGTGACTGATAAGAAGTTTGAGCATGAATTCTAACATGAGGTTTGAGTAGGCAAAAAATATAATAACTGGACAGTTTTAAAAGTTGAGAAATAACATTGGGTATGATTTGAATGTTTGGCAATTTGAAACAAAATGTATAAGTGATATAGTAACATGTATTGAATGTAAATGTTAATGAGTTTAATTGAACAGAATGTAATGAATGATTTGAATGATAGTTTGAATGATTGTTAATTTGAATGAATGTTATTTATGATGAATGTTGATTAATCCTGAACACATGGGAATTCAACTTTTTTTTCATTGATGGGTAAATTTTCTACCTCGCATACAAATTCAAAAAAATTATATAGGTAACTAACCATGTAGGAACCTATCGCCAAAATAATCTATCTATATATATATATAAAAATAAGTCGGGTTCTCCTTCCTGACGCTATAATTCCAGAACACACGAACCGACTTCCACGGTTTTGCATTCCTTTGAAAGGTTTCGGGCTCCGTGAGGTTTATGGCAAAGAAAATTCAGGAAAAATTTCAAGAGAAAAGCAGGAAGGGGAAATCATTTTTCAAATACATACATTCAACTCTGATCAGTTATTAAATGAGTTAACTCAGTTTCATGTGACACACGATCTTTCAATGTAAAATTGTGAAATTGAGATTAAAATTATTCGTTTCCTAACAATTCAATTGGAAGCCATCAAATCAATTCAAATACAATAGCAGGCATTTGTCCTTAAGGTGGTAAATTTAACTATGTTAGTCATGTGGATTGTGCATTTAAGGTTAAATTCACCAGTCAGACAATAGTCCAAAATGCCAAAAGTAAGACGTGCGTACATCGGCCGCCGCACAAGACAAGCAAACCAGCAAGAAGTGTTTTCATAGAACTTAAGCGAGGAACAACATAATGTAATAAGAGAAAATGCCAGATTGAGACAACGCTTGAGCACACGAAGATCATTGGCATCATACAATCGCTTGGCATTCCAATGTGATCCCACTGCGAACTACAGTGATGATGGCAATTTAGAAATTGGACCAATAATACTGGTGGTCAATTCTTCCTGGACGCACCTGGAGGAACAGGGAAAACATTTGTCACTTAATTGATTTTAGCCACTATTCGATCAAGATGTGACATAGTTTTGGCGTTAGCATCATCTGGAATTGCAGAGACTCTTCTAGATATGGTCGTACTGCACATTCTGCGCTTAAGTTGTCACTCAATTTAAACACAATTGATACTCCAACATGCAATATTTCCCGATCCAGTGCAATGGGAAAATTGTTGATGCAACGCAAGCTCATTGTTTGGGATGAGTGCACAATGGCACATAAGAATTCACTTGAAGCACTTAATTTCACACTGAAGGATCTTCGGCGAAATAACAACATCTTTGGCGGCTTGATGATATTGTTGGCAGGCGATTTCAGGCAGACGTTGCCAGTAATTCACCGTGGAACGCCTGCAGATGAATTGAATGCTTGCCTGAAGGCATCACCTTCGCGGAATAACGTAAAAATACTATCGCTTACCACTGATATGAGAGTTCAACTTCAAAATGATCAAAGTGCTGCACAATTTTCCAAACAATTGTTAGCTGTTGGAAATGGAAAAGTTCCAGTTGATGCGACAACTGGATTAATTGCTCTTACGAACGACTTTTGCCGATTTGTAGACTCTCAATGAGCACTTATTGAAAATGTTTTACCTAACATTAATGAGAACTATCAGAATTATGCTTGGTTAAGTCAACAAGCAATTCTCGCTGCCAACAATAATGATGCAAATGCACTGAATTTCACCATTCAATCAAAAATCGATGGCGATTTGGTGGTAACAAATCCCGATGATGTAGTAAACTATCCAACGGAGTTTTTGAACTCTCTGGAGTTACAAGGATTTCCACCACATAACTTACAACTAAAAGTTGGTTCAGTAATTACGATATTGCGTTATTTGAATCCACCGCGACTTTGCAACGGTACTCGACTTGCGGTAAAAAGACTTATGTCGAATTTGATTGAGACAACCATTATTAACGGAAAGTACGCAGGTGAAAATGTATGTATTCCTCGAATACCAATGATTACAACTGATTTTCCGTGTGACTTCAATTACATTACTGTTGTAAAATGAAATAAAATTTTTCTTTTTCTAATATAAAACAAAAAAAAAATTTCTTCATCTTTTAATCTCCAAACGAAATGTTACAAAAAACGAAGCCATCTGGTGGCGAAACTGAGTTCGCCGGGTTTGCTTGTAATATATAAATGCTTAAAAATTAAGGATAGATAGTTCTCCAGAATTTTCCCAATATCTTTTTTATCTTGCTGTCTTAACAAACCATTGTTAAACTTTATAGACAGACCTGGGCAAAAATTAGCCATGCAAAAGAGTTTAGGAACTCAGAAAAAGCAATAATGCCCGCATAATCATTAAAATAAATAAAATAAAGCAAGATAAAAGTTATGCCAATAGCAGACCATAACAACATCACACAAGAAAAAAAGAAGGTTTCAACTACATTATTACAAACGTAGACTTATCTCCATTTAATTGTCTCATTCAAAAAGTTATACAAACCTGTTAGGAGCTGGGAATCCACAGGGGATGAACTTTGGTAATATCGAAAGGAGCAGTGGCACGCTTGTGGTTGCTCGGATCTAACTCGTCGGATGGGGGGATTCTTGCTCTTTCTCTAGTACCTCCCACTCACTAAATAAAATTATCGTGCCTAGGATTTAGGAAGGAATGGAAAAGGAATAGGAAAGGAAACTGCTATACAAGGATAGGACAAAGGAAATGGAACAAAAGGAAATGCAAAACCTAGAAACGTGAGCTCCATCCAAGGACAAAAGAAGGTGGTCTTCGATTCAAAAAAAAAATTCAAATTTCTACTAAAAGAAATTTTTTTCCAAAGAAAAAAAAGAAAAAAATTAAAATAAAAAAAAACTTAATCCCTATCTAACCTACCTAACCCAACACCAAAATACCCTAAACTAACCTACTACCTACTTAATATTATTTACTACTAAACTACTACCTTTCAAACCGAAAACACCCTTGTCTCCTTTCACCGTCGGATGGAACTCTGCTGAAGTCTCCGAAGCGCTCGTCAGATGTTGGTGACGAAGTCATGGCCAACCCTCCCTTGTATCGGTCCGATACATCCAAATGCCATCTTCTTGGCCTTGTTTGTGAAGATGGCCCCTGAAATGACCTACCAGCTGAAACCTAGTCTGTCATATTATGTCTTGTCAGTCACATCGTCATAATCAAAAAAAAAAATGAAACAAAGCTTCCCAACCAACCCTCAACGCTCACATTGGACGGCCTAGTTTAGCCATCACACACCTTTATATTCACTTTAGCAATCCATCATATTTATCAAAAACCAGAACTTTTTAGAAAAAATCGTCCTTTAAAGTTTTCACATGCATTTATTGTTTGAATAAGTAAAAGAAAAAAAAATTCGATGTTTGTAATAATTCAAGCTACTTTGTTAAAATCAAAAATTCAAAAAAAATGGAAATTTCTCTTTCTGGTATGATACGAGCTTCGTACCTTTATATATATGTATATATGTATGTATATGTATCTTCAGGTCATAGATATGAAAAATATAAAAAAAAAAACAAACTTACAGTTATCTTTGGAGATATCCCTCGTTGTCCTGTCGGCAGCACTCGTGAGACACTTACACTGTATTATTTTTTAAAAACCTGTATGCATATATATATATATTATATTCCCACACATTTCCTTTTTTTTTTCTTTGTCTGGTTTTCTATTTCCACCCTCTTTATATCTAACAAAAATTCACTATACTTTTTCCTCTCTTCGTTTCTTTCTTTTTTTTTTTCTTTACTTTACACTTTATTAACAATTGAAACTTCTTTCTTTCTTTTTCTTCCAATATCTATTCAAATTCACTTTTAATTATCTTTGTCCTGGAATTCACTTTTAGTTTTTTTCTGTATATTTCACTTTTAAATTTATTCTGCAAATTCACTTTCGGATCTTTTTCTATAATCCTGAAATGTCTCCTTCTTTCTCCTCATATGAGTTTCTTCATATATCTTCCTATATGGATCCTCTTTGGTCGACCTTGACTTTGGCTTGACCTTAGTTAGGCCGAGAAAAAAAACCCTGGCAGAGGTTGTCTTACCAACCTATTAAATTTCAAATTTTTAATATCTGTTCAAAAGTTATTTTGTATATTCTTTTACATACCTCTGCTTTTTTCTCTTTTTTTTTCTTACTAGCTTCTCGAAAGCTTTCCTCAATTTCCTTCAGCTTTCTAAATACAAAAATTCAAATATAATATTTCCCACATTATTTCAAAACCTTATTTACCTTTTCTTCCTATTCTTTCTTTTATATTTCATTTTTTTTTCTTTACTACTGTAAAAAACTAGTTTATTTCTTTACTTGATTTGAAATTTTACTTTAAATCACTAGACTTGTTTTGTCTTTACTTAACTTGACTTGATTTGATAAATCACTTCTGTAGCAAAAAAAAACTTCACCGAACTTTTCCTGCCAGCTGATCTTTTGCCAGAGAAAGTTCTACAATTTTCTTTGCTTTGTGAACTCTTTTGCTCCTCGGGTACATAAATACTCAGTTTGAATTCCGCTGTCAAATCAAATACATAATTACCTCTCAATTTGGATGGATAAACAGCTGATTAACGTTTTTTCATTATTCTTTAAAATTTACCATCTGTTTCTATGTTGCCATCTGTACTTCTCACTAACTGTCCACCCCCTTTCTTCACACACCTACATACATCAGTGGCGAAGCGTCCATATACTGTCTTCCACAAAAGTCATGGTACAGTATACATTTTTAGATACAAAGCTTGAAATTTTCCACAATAATCCAAAACTTTAAAAACTTTTCCACTTAATTTAACAAATTAATATCTGTTGCTAATTTCAATACCAAGAAAAGAAACATTTTTTCCATAACTGAATTTAAAAAAAAAAAAAAATTACGTTAAACACATTAATTCTCTCCCACAAAAGTCATGATACACCTGGCAACTCCTCTAGGTTTCCAATCAATTTTGGAACGGTAAATTTTTTGTTTCGTGTTCTCATGACAGTTAAACATGTAATTTACGCGAAACGAACGTTTGTGTTGGATGTTTTTAAGTTTTTGTGTAAATTTTTGTGAAAAAGTGGCGAGAAAATGGGAGGAAAGGAGCTTACTCTAGAAGAAAGGCGTTTGGTTATTGATCTCCATCAAAACCAACAAAAATCTTACTCCGAAATATCACAAATTATTTCTAGAAGCCGTTCCACGATTCAGAACGTTATTAAGCGCTTTAAAAACGAACACCGCGTGGAAAATAAGCCGCGTAGTGGACGTCCATCAAAACTCACTTCAAGGGATAAGAGAAAAATCAAGAACTTAGTAGCCCAAGATCCATTTATTAGTGCGAGCAAGATAAGTGGAGAGCTTGAAAAGTACAATGATACAGTAGTTCATCCTGAAACTGTGCGACGCGCCATCGTTGATGCCGGGTTTAAGTCTCGTGTACCTAGAAGGAAGCCATTGATCAGTGAGGTGAATAGAAAAAAGAGGATTGCGTTCGCAAAACAGTACGTTAATAAGACTCCTGACTTCTGGCGCAAGGTAATTTTTTCAGACGAATCCAAGTTTAACGTTTTTGGCTCAGATGGTCGCGTTAAAGTATGGCGAAAGGGAGGGGATGCCTTAAATCCGAAAAACACGATTAAAACAGTTAAACATGGTGGTGGAGGAGTAATGGTATGGGGGTGTATGGCTGCATCTGGGGTCGGAAATCTGGTCTTAATAGAAAATACTATGGACCAACATGTGTACCTTAATATTCTTAAAGAGAATTTAAGGGATAGTGCAAGAAAACTGAGTCTCTTAAACAATTTCTACTTTCAGCAAGATAACGACCCCAAACATACTGCCCAAAAAGTGCGTATGTGGCTAATTTACAACACTCCCCACCTATTAGCGACCCCTCCCCAAAGCCCGGACTTAAACCCAATTGAGCATTTGTGGGATGTTCTCGAAAAAAAGATACGAGCCAATGCCATCCGCAACAAGACGCAGTTAAAAGAAGTGTTAATCAAAAAATGGCAGAATATTACACAAACTTGCACTGAAAAATTAGTCAATTCAATGCAAAACAGACTGAAAGATGTTATAAAATTGAAAGGCTATCCAACTAAATACTAAAAAGGTAACTTTTAATCACTAAAGTATTATTCTGAGATGATTTTTTTCACTTTTTGATAGGTGTACAATGACTTTTGTGGAAGAAAATTCATGTGTTTGCGCAAATTATTTTTTTTTTAAATTTTTTGGTTTCATCATGGTTATTTTTCTTGTTTTTAAAATAAGATGCAAATAAAAATAAATTGTTATAAAATGAAAAATCTTGAAACTTTGCTTTGGTGTGGAATATTTTAAGCATTATGACTAAAAACGTATGCTGTACTATGACTTTTGTGGAACACTGTAAGTCGACTATTTACCTTTTGAAATTCACATCCGAAACATCTTAGACATCTGGCAACATGAATCAAACTAAATCATACACATGAACTCGCTGCCAACATTTTTTTAACAACTACCACTCTGCTTTCCTCTCTTAAATTCACTCCATAAACAAACACAAAACTTTAGCAACATACAAGGTAACCCCAAATATTACGTCTTATAAAACTTGTTGCTGGATAGAACAAATTTGTGTTCTCTCCTCTTTTTTCTTTTACCAAAAAATATGACGGTAGAACATCGTCTTACTTTCTTCCATAAGAAAGCATGTATTGAACAGAGAAGAGCCTAGCGCTAGGCACCTCTCTGTTCAATACATGCTTTTTTATGGAAGAAAATAACCCGGTACCCGGTGTTCTAGCGTCATATTTTTTGGTGAATCTGTTGTTTGTTATCTCTTCTCTTTGTGCTCTGAGCACGTGAATATAGCGCCGGCGCAGTAGCCCAGTACTCATTTGCAGCATTGCTTCTGCACACTTCGGTGTTTGCATGATATTGGTTTTATAAAAGAAAAAACGCTTTCCTTCGTATTCCTTCCCATGGACACATGCTTATAAACAAAAATGTATATGGCAGGTTTGCAGGCTGAGGTAGGTTTCTGCTTGAAGAACAAGAAAATAACCCGCTGGTCTCCGACTTATTTCATGAATTTTTTGTGTCTCTGGACTGATGTGTCAAAGGTTGCCACTTTGATAACAAATGTGCGTGGGTATTAGATCTCATAGCATAAAGCATATTTTTGGCAGAACATGCAAAAAATAATTAGAATTTTTATAAAGTGGCACAACTGGCCTAAATGAATTCAGTTTCCAATGAACCGTATTTTATTTGGAAAACGCAGTTTACCAGCAGAACGCAGTGCAATACTTATTTAAATTGATTTAGTGCTTTTCGTGATTTTTTTAAATTCTACAAGTTTAGGCTTTAAAAATTGAAAAGTGCAAAAAGTCTGAAAAGTTTTCCGATAGTAAGTTTCTGTGGTTTGATTATGGCCTTAATATCTATTGACTTTTGCTTAACTGATTTTCACTTAGAGGAAACAAGAAGTCTTAATAAGTTTTGTTTTATTAGAAAAAAGTTATGACGCTCTACCTAATACCAAAGTTGGTTTGAAATACTTGACTTTTTGGCTTGATGCGAAGACAAGCATTGCACAAAAAAAATTTTAAGTAAACTTTGTTTTTGTTGGTGACTAAGTTTCCTTCGAGTTACCTTTTGGAATTATTCATCCCTCGCCACTGACATACATACATGCTTTCTCCTACCTTACTCTTTATTAAGCTATAGTCAAGTCATACCCAATTTAATACTTACACTACCTATTATCTAATCAATAACACATTCATACACTAATTTACAAAAAAAACTTACATAAATCTCTCTCTCAAATGTCTTTCTACTTAATGCATTATTATATTGCTGAATTGCAATAACTCATTACTTTGAGTTAGAGGGAGATGAATAGTCTGCGCAACCCATTGCGTAATCTAAGTGTCAAATCAATAATTGATATCGTCGGTGTTTCGCGAATTTACATTTTGTATTTTCTTTTTTTTTTTTTTTTGCTTCCTTAATTGAATAACACGAGTTAATTCGTTGTTTTGTTTTGTTTTCCTATTTCTTTTTTTGTTATTATTTAGGTGTTTTTCATTTTCTTTTAACTTTCAAAGGTAAGTACAATTGTGTTCTTTTGTTTTTGTAAAACCTCAGGTGGGAGTTTGTTTACATATTTTACATACATACATTTTGTAGGTACTTGCATTTTGTAAACAAACTCTCATTCTTGTTTTTTTTTTTTTTTTTTTGATCAGTTTAATTTATTTTTACTATACTTTTTAGGGTTGATTGACGAAATCAAAACTAACACAACGGACAACAGAAAAAAAGGAAATTTTTGTACGAACTATGGTAAGTAGGTTAAAGTTATTTGATTAAATGATAATTCATTGGGGTATCTTTTTTTCCAGGTTTTGCTACGTAACAGGCTCAGTGGAAGTGGGTGAGTGGTCGCGAGAACACTTACATCGTAAAATAAATTCATGCGTTGCAAAACACTTTGTTTGTAAATAGGGTCTCGAATCGTGTGGTAGAGTCTACTCCCTGAGTACGTTACTATGTCTCATGCTATCTTTTATTTTAAAGTTAAGTTTAGATTCTTATTTTATACGTTCTTATACTTAAATAAACTTTGATAACTTTAATCGACTTATATATATATAATCTGTTCCGTCTATTCATTTTGATACCTTTGCTAATTGTTCAATGTCTGAGTTAGGGGGGTGGTAGTTAGATTGTCTTCTATTTTGCACTATGGATAATGAACGAAGTCGGACTAATTGAACCTCACTAAATAAATTAACATATAAATACGCTGATAAATAAATAAATAAATAAATAAATAAATGAATAAAAATATATATAAATAAATCAATAAATAAGCAAAAAAAATATTACAGATGACTAAGAGGGGTAAATAAAAAGGTTTATCACAGAAAAATAGGTGCTAATAATTAGCAATATCACAGAATTCGTTTTATCCAGCGGTGCTGTCTGATATCACAATAGGCGGCTATATATTTATAGCTAAAAATATCACAGTAGGCATATACTTAAAACTAATAATATCACAGTAATAATGATTATAATAAATAGATACAAATACATAATAAATAAATAAATTAAACATTGACTAAAACTATCAGGTACTATTTGACTAAAGACAACATCATCTGAGTGCGTCATGACCATGCGTACTTTAAGTGTGTAAGTCTTTAGCATGGAAAACTCCTACTTTTTCGCCTCTTAAGTTACCAACTTCATACAAGGAGTTGCCTATCTTTTTCAAAACTATGCTTTTTGTAAATTTAGCAGCGAGTTAAGCATTGTAATTCTCGGCAGCGTTACTTTGTTTAAAATTTCGGCGATATACAATTTGTCCTGTTTGGTAGACTACATCCTTACTTCGAGTGTTATAGATTTTCAACCCTTTTTGGTGTGCTAGTTTTAAATTTTGAAATATTTTCGCACGAATCAAATCCAATCGATCTTCTCGAATTAGAATCTCAATATTGGATTCTTTCACCGCGTCAAGTCTTCGAAGGAGATCATATGATTTCCCATTTTGTATCATATGGAAACCAAACACAGCGTAATATGGTTCTACCGCGATTGCTTCGTGCATCACACTGCGAAGTGAAAATGCAACGTTGCTAACGTGGAGGTCCCATTGCTTTTGGTTTGTGCCTAGATAAGCTCTTATTTTGGCTAACACCGATTAATAATTCTGAGACGAATTGTTTACCATTGTCTGAATGGACAAATTCAGGTACACCAAAAACATGAATGACGTTTTCTTCTAAAAATTTAACTACCTCAGATGATGTTGCTTTCCTAATTGCTTTCAAGAACACAAACTTACTAAAATGATCAAGTACTATGAAGATGTGCGTATTTCCGTTTGAAGTCCGTGGGTATGGTCCTAAGAAGTCAATGTATAAGCGTTGAAATGGTCGTTCAGTAATTGTCTGTTGTCCCATCGGCGGTCGAGTCGTCTGGTTTATGGATTTATTGCACTTACAACTGTCGCATGAATTCACCCAGTGTTGAACAACGGTAGCCAACCCAGGCCAATAGTAAAACTGACGCAATTTCGCTAAAGTTTTGCCTATACCTCCGTGTCCAGACTCTGGTGAGTCATGCGCAGTCTTTAACAACTCCTCTCGCAGTCCTTCGGGAACCCACAGTTTCCAGGCACGGTCCTCTTGTATTGCGTCACCTGTCCGTACGTCAGTGCGTTTGTAAACGTATCCGTCTGATATGCAAATGCCAGGAAGTCGGTCTTGTTGTTGTTCCACTACTTTCTTTAGTTCGTCGTACTCTTCGGATGAAAAGTGCGTGGAACTAAAGTCAATTCCAAGAGTCGAGTCGATTTTCACGATCTCCTCCATATGGATGCGCGACAAAGTATCTGGTACTACGTTTTGGACGCCTTTTCTATGTTCGATAGTGAAATCGAACGCCTGTAGCTTAAGGCTCCATCTTGCCAAACGCCCTGACAGGTCCTTCTGTGTCATCAGCCACTTGAGACTGGCGTGATCGGTGATGATAGTGAAAGGTAGACCCTCAACGTAGGCTCTGAACTTCTTCACCGACAGAATTGCCGCAAAGCATTCGAGTTCAGTCACGCTATAATTCATTTGAGCTGCATTAAGCTTCTGGGACATAAATGCCAGCGGTAACTCGTTCTTATCGTCATCCATCTGGAAGATCACGCTCCCTACTCCTGTGGTCGAAGCGTCACATTGGATGTAAAAATGTTTTGTAAAGTCCGGGTTGTTGAGTATTGGTGCTTCTACAAGTCGTCTTTTCAGTGTGTCAAATGATGTCACCGCTTCATCCGACATCTCGAACTGTTTCCCTTTTTTCAGGCAGTCAGTCATTGGGGCTGCTATCGTCGCGTAGTTCGGGATGAAGCGTCTGTACCAGCCCGTCATGCCTAGAAATCTGCGGAGTTGTTTTGGGGATTTCGGGATGTGGAAATCGTCGATCGCCGACACTTTGTCTCTGTCCGTTCGAATGTGTCCGTCTCCTACTACGTATCCTAAGTACTTGATCTCCTTAAAACAAAACCTACTTTTCTCTACGTTAATGGTAAGACCTGCCTGACGCAAAGCAAACGCAACTTCCTCTAGAGTCTTGATGTGTAGTTCAAAGTCGGGAGAGCAAATCAAGAGATCGTCTAAGTAAACAAAAACATTCTGGCGTAAGCGACCTGGTATCACCTTGTCTATCAACTCTGAGCCACATTGCACAGTCCAAACGGCATCACCGTGAATTGATACAACGGTCGGCCAGGGACTGTAAATGCTGTTTTCTCTCTCGATTTACTCTCTAGAGGAATCTGCCAAAATGCATCTTTTAAATCAATACTCGATATATATCTAGTATCTTGCAACCTGCTAATTATTCCCTCAATGTGTGGCAGAGGATATGCAAATTTCTTCGTTCTAGCGTTTACTTTCCGCGAGTCTAAACATAGCCTATTTTTCCCGGGTTTTCTAACTAATACGACTGGGGAGCTCCAAGCACTGTTGCTTTCTTCAATCACACCCATTTAAAGCATCCGATCAATCTCTGCGTAAAGCAGTTTTTGAACGGCTGGTGAAATGGGGTAATGTCGCTGTTTGATGGGAATGTTTTCGTCGTCCACCTCTATGACATGTTCCTCAAGATTGGTTTTACCCAATCCGAGTACAGCAAAAGAAGGAAACAATACCTTGACGCTCTCCAGTCGCTTAGTCTGTTCTTCGGTTAGCTCTATGTTTTGTTGTTTCTCGGTGCTAGGCACTGTCGTCACATTGAGTTCGCTCACAATATTTGGAGCAACATTAAAAGAGCTCCAAAGATCTACACCCAAATAGAGAGGTTGTTGTAGGCTGGGGACCACGAATATTTCCAAGACTTTAGATCTTCCACCCCACGAGACATTCGCGTTGAAACTACCTTCGATTTTCTGTTGGTTTCCATCAGCAGTTTTTATCGCATGTTGCATGTTCGTCATTTGTATGTTTTTTCTTTTGACAAAATCTATTGCACCTTTCCCTAAACACGTCACTGAGGCTCCACTATCCAATAGACCTAAAATGTCCTCACCTTCTAATTGCACTTTTGTAAAAGGTCTATTGTCGTCACTTATGGTCAAAATTGAAGCTTCTATTCTGCTTTTCATTCGTCTTTTTATTGCACTTATTTCCCTTAGCCTAGCTATTTTCCTATAGTTCCTACTTTTCGTCTTTGTAGTGTCCAGTTCTTCACCGAAGATTCGCTTTCGCGCTTCTTCATAGCGTCTCTTTCTTTCATGTAGACTCAACCTAGGGTCAATACCATTAGTCAAGTTAATCACTGGGATTTCAGTCTTTTCAATCTCTCTCTTTAAGAGGCTTACTTGGTCAGTTTGTCGTCTGTCTTGTTGTTCTCCGGGATTGTCATTTTCGTCGGGTACACTGCCGACCCTGGAGTTTTCCTGACAAGTCTGGCATCTATAGGGTATGTTACCTTGTCCACACCCAAAACAAGTCAGAGTATGAAACGTCGAGTTACATACTCCCGTCTGTTGTCTATTTCAAAAATTGTCATTTAGTTTTTCTCTGTCATTGATTATTGGTTTGGGTTTGTCATTATACCGGTCATGTCTTTTGTCATTTCTGTTCGGTTGGAAAGCTGCTACTTCTAGTTCTTCATCATCTGACTCGTCATATCTCCTACTACTAACTTTCCTCTATTCTCCTAACTCTTTTACAAATCTTCTCTTTGCGTCTCTAGCCGTCAAATGTTCCTCCGCTCGTCTACATTCCTCCCTCAATTCCCTTACACTATTGATAGAGCAACCAAATATCAACGTCGCAACTCTCTCCTTTAAATTTTTCTTAACCATTGATATCAAGTCCGTTTCACTTGGTTTGACTTGCATTTGTAGTGTCAAACTTCTGATATCGGCGAAAAACTCGTCAAATGTCTCGTGAGGCTGCTGTTTCCGATCCATAATCGATCGCAGGATCTCAAAGTCTCTTTTGGTAGGCTTAAATTGTCTGATGAGTTCACTCTTCAAGTCATGGTAGTTTAGTAGATAATCGTCCTGGTTCTCTTCCAGATATTGCCAGTACCATTGCTCTGCCGCTCCGGAAACGAGGTGGTGGAAGTTCGCAAACAGCTGATCGTCCGTAAGTCCTGTCTTCTTTCGTATCGTCTCCACTCTAAAAATAAAACTTTCAACCGACATGGTTTTTGACGTTCCATCAAACTTCACCCCCCATTTATGAACATCAACCCTTGGGTTGTTGTCCCTAGATGAGTGATGTGCGTTTGATGGACCATGTCGAGGTTGACTATTTTTCGAGTGGCTCGCCCTTTCGTTCGTCAGTGTTTGGTCTTGATCTGATCTCCAGGTCGTCGTGTTCCTGTGTTCCGTTAACGAGAGTTCTAGTGCGTTGAATTTCTGGTCCATTGTCGTCATCGTTTTGTCCAGTAGTTTCATAACGCTACTTTAGCCTTCTGCTAAGAACCCCATCGTCCTTGTCTGGCTTTCTCTCACAGCTAGATTCGCCACCGTCTCCATTCTTTCTTATAGGTCTTGCGTTGTTAAAATTCTGGGCCTTATAGCGTCCCCTTCATTCGTGCTATTCTGGTTTTGTCTTTGTTCTTGTAGCAGTCTCGAATGTTCTTCTTGTAGTTTCCTGTTCTCTTCCAAAAGTCTGTCGCGTTCTGTCTGGCCAGTTTCGTGGTTCAAGTAATCTTCATCACCACCGTGTTCTTCTTCGTCTTCACTGTGGTTCCTTTCTTGTTCGTACTGTCCTTGTTCTTGGTTCCTGTTCGTATCTGTAGGGTCTGTGTCTTTGTTTTGCAATCTATCGTTCAAATTTCTTATCATGTTTATCACGTCTTGGTCTGGTCTAGTACCGTCTATCGCGTTTTTTGCTTCCGGAACGTCAACCGCCCGCCGGCACTGGCACACCTGATCTTCCTGCGATCGAGTCCCCAACCTGATTTGCCGAACTTCTCGTGGTTGGCCCATTTCTCGGAATGGCTCCCTGCTTTCGAGCTTTGTCAGCCATCCTACCACGAATCGTAACGGAACCCAAACCAAGTACTTCAACCTCAAGAACAAAACAAAAAAAAAAAAAACTTTTCTTCCCCTTTTCTTTCCTCAGTTTTTCCCTTTTCCTTTGCTTTGAAAGTTGGACGAAATTTTTGCAAAACAGTTTTGCAAAGCCAAAAAAATACTCAAGAGAAATCACCTAAAAAAAACTAAATCCAAAATTCAAAACCTAAAAAAAAGCGAAAATTTTTTTTTTTGTGTGTTGGAATTCAACAATAGAAAAAAATTCAAAAAAAATTCAAAAACGAAAAAAACTAACCTATTCAAAGAAAAAAAAAAAGAAAGATGCTTAAAAAACTAACCCTAATAAAACTTCAAAAATCTAGTTCAAAACAAAAGTTTGTTGTTTCCTAAAAAAGATTTAAAAAAAAACTCCAAACCTTTCCAGAACCAGAAATAAAATAGTAAAAAAAAATCAAAGAATGGAAAGTGAATTCAAAACCAAAAAAAATAAAGTAGAAAGAATTAAAAAGTTCAAAAATAAAACCAAAAAAAAATAATCAAAAATAAAAAAAAATTCATAAAAAAATAAATTTAAAAAAAATATATATTAAAATATTCAAAAATATAAGAAATGTAAATAAAATAAAAAAAAAAAATAAAATAATAAAAAAAAAAAAATTCAAAATTTCAATTCTTTCGTAGTAAAAAATTTTTACTAGTTTTGTTGTTGTGCGTATGTATCTTAATGTCTTGCTTAGGTGTGTGAGGCTGTACCAGGTTTCCTATCCGAATGCTTACTGGTTACTGGTAGATTGTTTCAAAGTTTTGGTTGTCTTGTCTAAGTATTTGTCCGTCTGTTTCAGCTGGTGCGCTCGGAGTCCAGCTGGTGCTTCAGTTCATCCCCACTTCAAAACCACTACATAAACCTCGGCGTCTAGCCAGAAATATGGTTGGCTCCGAAGTGAGAATTTACTTCCACATGAATGAAGTTCTCGACGCCTAATCCTCTACCTCACGAGAAGTTGGGTAAACCCTACTCAACGGATAGCTGAGGGTCAGACGTCGTTAACCTCACTCTACTCTTGGCGTCATCTTGAATCAAAAGTGAACTACCTCACCAGGTCTCAGACGTAAAGCCTTCAGACTGGATAGCAGTCACCGATTCATGAACACCAAGAGTTCCCTCTGTCCCTAGATTTGCATCGGGTTTTGGGGAAAAAAAAATTAAATTGGAGAAAAAAAAACATAATGAAAATTATATACGATAGGCCAAGGTCGGACTATCGCTAGGTCTCGTTGGGCGCCATTGTTAGGAGCTGGGAATCCACAGGAGATGAACTTTGGTACTATCGAAAGGAGCAGAGGCACGCTTGTGGTTGCTCGGATCTAACTCGTCGGATGGGGGGATTCTTGCTCTTTCTCTAGTACCTCCCACTCACTAAATAAAATTATCGTGCCTAGGATTTAGGAAGGAATGGAAAAGGAATAGGAAAGGAAACTGCTATACAAGGATAGGACAAAGGAAAAGGAACAAAAGGAAATGCAAAACCTGGAAACGTGAGCTCCATCCAAGGACAAAAGAAGGTGGTCTTCGATTCAAAAAAAAAAAATTCAAATTTCTACTAAAAGAAATTTTTTTCCAAAAGAAAAAAAAAAGAAAAAAATTAAAATAAAAAAAATTAATCCCTATCTAACCCAACACCAAAATACCCTAAACTAACCTACTACCTACTTAATATTATTTACTACTAAACTACTACCTTTCAAACCGAAAACACCCTTGTCTCCTTTCACCGTCGGATGGAGCTCTGCTGAAGTCTCCGAAGAGCTCGTCAGATGTTGGTGACGAAGTCATGGCCAACCCTCCCTTGTATCGGTCCGATACATCCAAATGTCATCTTCTTGGTCTTGTTTGTGAAGATGGCCCCAGAAATGACCTACCAGCTGAAACCTAGTCTGTCATATTATGTCTTGTCAGTCACATCGTCATAATAAAAAAAAATGAAACAAAGCTTCCCAACCAACCCTCAACGCTCACATTGGACGGCCTAGTTAAGCCATCACACACCTTTATATTCACTTAAGCAATCCTTCATATTTATCAAAAACCAGAACTTTTCAGAAAAAATCGTCTTTTAAAGATTTCACATGCATTTATTATTTGAATATGTAAAAGAAAAAAAAAATCGATGTTTGTAATAATTCAAGCTACTTTGTTAAATTCAAAAATTCAAAAAAAAAAATGGAAATTTCTCTTTCTGGTATGATACGAGCTTCGTACCTTTATATATATGTATATTAGAGTGGTCCTTAAAAAAAAAAATTGGGGACGCCCCCCAGATTGGTTCTAAATCTGGAAAAAAAAATTCCCTAATTTTTTCAAATTTTTATTCCTATCCCTTCCTGACCCTATTTCATTAAGAAGTTTTAACTTTTAAAGGAAAAAAATAACAGTTTATAGCCTCTAAAAAATCAATGGCGTCCTCTTTACTTATATACTTTCATACGGTATCATACGTATACTTTCATACGGTATCATACGTATAATACTATCATACCTATTATACGCATGAATGATCAAACATCCGCCATTTACCAACACTGGACAGAGAATATCGCCCCTGCTCTAGTAACAACCGGTATCAAAATAGGGCCAGGAAGGGTTAGAGATAAAAATATGAAAAAATTAGGGAATTTTTTTCTAATTTTTTAGAATCGATTTAGGGGGCGTCGCACTCAATTTTCGCAAAAAAGTAAAATAAGGACCACTCTAATGTATATATGTATGTATATGTATCTTCAGGTCATAGATATGAAAAATATAAAAAAAAACCAAACTTACAGTTATCTTTGGAGATATCCCTCGTTGTCCTGCCGCGCCGGCAGCACTCGTGAGACACTTACACTGTATTATTTTTTTAAAACCTGTATGCATATATATATATATTATATTCCCACAAATTTCCTTTTTTTTCTTTGTGGGGTTTTCTATTTCCACCCTCTTTATATCTAACAAAAATTCACTATACTTTTTCCTCTCTTCTTTTCTTTCTTTTTTTTCTTTACTTTACACTTTATTAACTATTTAAACTTCTTTCTTTCTTTTTCTTCCAATATCTATTCAAATTCACTTTAAATTATCTTTGTCCTTGAATTCACTTTTAGTTTTTTTCTGTATATTTCACTTTTAAATTTATTCTGCAAATTCACTTTCGGATCTTTTTCCATAATCCTGAAATGTCTCCTTCTTTCTCCTCATATGTGCATCTTCATATATCTTCCTATATGGATCCTCTTTGGTCGACCTTGACCTTGGCTTGACCTTAGTTAGGCTGAGAAAAAAAACCCTGGCAGAGGTTGTCTTACCACCCTATTAAATTTCGAATTTTCAAAAGTAATTCTGTATATTCTTTTACATACCTCTGCTTTTTTCTCTTTTTTTTTCTTACTAGCTTCTCGAAAGCTTTCCTCAATTTCCTTCAGCTTTCTAAATACAAAAATTCAAATATAGTATTCCCCACATTATTTCAAAATCTTATTTACCTTTTCTTCCTATTCTTTCTTTTATATTTCCTTTTTTTTCTTTACTAGTTTTGTCTTTACTTAACTTGACTTGATTTGATAAATCACTTCTGTAGCAAAAAAAACTTCACCGAACTTTTCCTGCCAGCTGATCTTTTGCAAAAGAAAGTTCTACAATTTTCTTTGCTTTGTGAACTCTTTTGCTCCTCGGGTACATAAGTACTCAGTTCGAATTCCGTTGTCAAATCAAATACATAATTACTTCTCAATTTGGATGGATAAACAGTTGATTAACGTTTTTTCATTATTCTTTAAAATTTACCATCTGTTTCTATGTTGCCATCTGTACTTCTCACTAACTGTCCACCCCCTTTCTTTACACACCTACATACATCAGTGGCGATGCGTCCATATAAGTCGATTATTTACCTTTTGAAATTCACATCCGAAACATCTTAGACTTCTGGCAACATGAATCAAACTTAATCATACACATGAACTCGCTGCCAACATTTTTTTAACAACTACCACTCTGCTTTCCGTTTTATTCTACACACATGTTGGCTCTTAAATTCACTCCATAAACAAACACAAAACTTTAGCAACATACAAGGTAACCCCAAATATTACGTCTTATAAAACTTGTTGCTGGATAGAACAAATTTGTGTTCTCTCCTCTTTTTTCTTTTACCAAAAAATATGACGGTAGAACATCGTCTTACTTTCTTCCATAAGAAAACATGTATTGAACAGAGAAGAGCCTAGCGCTAGGCTCCTCTCTGTTCAATACATGCTTTTTTATGGAAGAAAATAACCCGGTGTTCTAGCGTCATATTTTTTGGTGAATCTGTTGTTTGTTATTGTAATATTCTGGAATTACTTTTAATGAAAACACGATCAACATGTAATGTAGTGAGTGAAAAGAAGGAACCTTTAATTAAAACAACTTCGCGCTTCGGTGGTTAACAATAGACTCACCCTATTTCTGTTGACCTGCCTGGAACTTTTGATTGAACTCCAGAATGCATTGCTTAACTTGCATTCTGGAATTCAGCTTGACCCACTAAGCCATGTCGCAATAAGTGTGGCCGGAAACTGTTAGTATGCATATTATTGATAAAGCAATAATATGCATAATAACAGTTATGCTTACTGGCAATAGTAGTTAAAGGTGAAGGAACTAAATGTAGGTATAACATCCCTCCGCCGTTGGGAAGTTCAAGCCAGGTCTCCAGAAATAGGTTTGTCTTCTTTTATTCAATGTAATGTTAAATTTATTCTAAAATAAGAGACTAAATAACAATGTCTATATTCGCTATTAATTCAAATCAAATAATATTAAACTAGAAACTTAAACACACAGACAAAACATTACACATACATTTATAGTGAGTAATGCTTAACAATATTTCACGTAGTATGATTATGTGTAAATAATATTTTTTTTTTTTTTTTTAGCTATGTATATAAACTCGAAATCTTATACAATATATATTGGCTTCAATATAACACTGAAAAATATGCATTTGCTTATAAATCTACGTAAGATGTCATATTCACATGTTTATTTTTATTAATTTTTTTTTTTTTTTTATTCAGAACATGATTTTTGCTTGCTTTGTAGTAAATATATGCGTTATGTGTACATACTAATCATTTCAATAATAAAAAATAATTACATATTTATAGATCAAATTTTTTTTTTTTTTTTTTTTACATTAAATGTTTATTGGATTTATTTTTATGCGTTCATAGTTTGTGTTGCTTGTCAGAAGGAAATTATTAACTTATGGGGCTTTGTTTTTTTTTCGGTAGTATTTACGTTAATTTACATTTCAGTTGATATAATTCTACGATCCCAAATTAAATAACAGCTTTTTCGAAAAGAATAATCTAGTTTTTTTTTCTCTTACACCCGAGCAGAGGTGACTCCGTAGACTGTTGAACGTTCGTTGACGGTCTGTACTGGTGGTGGTGGTGTTACGGGCGCTCTTCTTTTTGGTAGATAAGCTGGCATTTCTTTCACTTCGGAATTCGCTATATATTTTCGTTGGGCCGGAATGGTTGGTGGTCCTTTTCGTAGACAGCGGATCAAAAATACTGCTGCAGCTACTACTGCTACTAACGAAACGAAGGAGATCATGGAATATCGATGAATACTCAGTTCCCAGTCCTGGCTGTCTGCCTTACGTTCTGCCTCCAGGCTGTCCCAAGATTGAATTAAGTCGTCGATACTCTTCTTCCCTTCATTTAAAATATTGGCAAAATTTTTATGATTGCCAATTTTTATCGGAAGTAACTCTGGTACATGTGCTGATTTCGAGACGTTAACTTTCCTCAACAGTGCTTCTTTGAGTCCTGAGTGGTCTACCATGGGTTGTTTGTACTCAGCTAATGCTTCAGCATGAAATTCATAAAACAGTTTGAACCCTTTTGCAATTGCTTCGCATGGCTGCTTCATTTGCAGTATTCCCGAATCGCTCAGTGTTACTGCGTAATTTTGGGTTTCGCACTTCACGTTCAATGACATCGTCTCTTTAACTTTGAAAAGCCATTCGTTGGCGGACGTCATCTTAAGGAATATCGCCTCCGTTGCGGGAATCGCAGCATATTTACAAGAGTTCTTAGATGATGGCGCGTGCTGTATAAGCTCTACCAGACACTCATTAGAACCCGATGTAAGGATTGGTCTCTCATGCCGACAAATAGCCGTCCTGGTGAGGGAACCTCCTGTCAATACCGTTGCACATTGTGCGTACTCTGTTTCGCTCATGATGACAAAACGATCATGGTTCTCTGCTTCGGCAATGTACTCCTGCTTGGTGTCTAGCACAAGGTCTCAGTTCTCATTAAAGGATGTTGGTAAGGGATATATTTTCTGGACCTTGTACCGAACATATTCGGGTAAAGGTAGTATAATTTTTACCATAAAATTTCCCCCGTCAAGGTACACCGAGGTTTTGGCGACTTGGTTTATTATGAGGGGGTTGTCCAACAAAAATCTTCCTTTACTCGTTATGTTCCGCAATAGACCGGTGATATTTCCCTCGTCTAATACCAAAGGATATATCTTGTTTTGGTACAGGTCATCCAAAATTGAAAGTTCCAAGGATTGTCGGTTTTGGACTTCTAAAACTTTTGTGGTTATGACTGAAGTCATTGCAGTCGCTTCACTTGTCGCCTTCAGCATCGCGATTTCCTTGTTCGTGACTTGACTGTACGTTCGGAAAGTGGCACTAAGGTTACCCATGCTCACAGCCATATTTTCGATTTCGTCGGTCAGCTGTGAAATGGGTTTGGATAACGTGTCAAAATTTGATTTCATGACACTTAACTGCCGGTGCATTAATTCGAACGAGCTCGCATCCTGTTTGTGGAGAACTTCCAACTGGTGGTATACGCTCCTAGCATCCTTGCTATCCATAGTACCGAAGGCCCATTTTGAAAATCCTCCTATAAACTCCAGTGCGCGTTTTTGACGTTTAGCATGCGTAAGTTGTTTCATACGAAAAGCAGTTCGCCGTAAGTTGTCGATGTTTGTCTCGGTCTCTTGAGCGATCAATTGGCAATAACGTTTGAAATCGTCGTCCGGAATGCTTCTGCACAGGGTTTCCAGTTTTTTTTCGCACTTTTTCACCATCTGAATAACCATTCCGGAGTCCAGTGGTGTGAACTTCGTGAATATTGTCCACGTGTCACTATAAAATACAGCATTTTCCACCGCTTCGAACACCACCGGTGAGGTCAGCTTCAGTTGTTGGACGTTGAATGGCTGTTCACTTTTCGTCTGCCCGGGGTAAATGCTTATAACTAATAACACAATTACTACTAAATTTATATGGAAATTAAACATTTTATTTTAATTTTAATGCAATTATTAACAAGTTGTTGCAAATAAGGACACACACTTTTTTTTTTTTAACAGTTTAAATTGGGTTGAATTTAGATTTTTTAGATTTTTTTTTTTTTTTTTGAATAGTTTATTTGAGCTTCTTCTAGTGAACCTTTTTTTTTCAAATTCTGGAAAGACAAAAAGAATTAGTAAGATTGTACGAATTGGTGATATGTAATAATTTCCCATTGAAGATTGGATCATAAATGATAGAATGCTTTTAGCTGGTTGTTGTGAACCCGCTTCGTTTTTCTACCCATTTTGATGGTTGTGTTGACGTCACCTCTGACTGAAACTACCTCATAGGGTCCTAACCAAATTTGTGAAAACTTGTTTTTTCGAACAGGATTTCTAAGCAACACCTTTTGTCCCGTTGTAAAGGACGTGGGATTAACCTTTCGGTCATACTGCTTTTTCGATGTTATTTTGGCTTTTTCTAGATTGTTTCTAGCTATCTCATGCGACCTTTGGAGTTGATACCTTAGCTGTTGCGGGTAGTCTTCGATGTTATATAATGGAGTAGTTTTACCTTTTAGATTTGTAGGCATAGCAAAATTGAGGCCAAACAAACTGTGAAGTGGTGTCAGTTTGGTGGATGTATGCTGAGTATTATTATGGACATGCATAGCCTGCCTAAGCCATTGATCCCAATTATGGCTGTCATTATCAACAAAACTCCTTAGATATTCCGCTAAGGGTCTGTGACTTCGCTCTAGAGAACCATTGGCCTGTGGGTGGTAGGCAGTTATATGGATTTTCTTAACTTTCAAAAGTTTACATGTTTCAGAAAACAGTTTTGAAGTAAAATTAGATCCATTATCCGTTATGAGCTTTTTCGGTATGAGAAAACGTGTTATGATTTCCTCATAAAAGGCTCTAGCAACAGTGGCTGCCTCAGCATCCGGAATTGCTACACAAGCCATGTACTTAGTCAAGTCATCTTGGAACGTTAGAATATACCTGTTTCCGGAATGCGTTAGTGGAAGGGGCCCTACCATGTCCATATATAGTTTTTCGAAAGGGGAGCATGGAGTATCCGTTAATTCCATTGGCATTTTCGTTAGATTTCCAGATTTATTCTTTTGGCATTTTTCACAGTTCCTTATATAGCTTGCGATGTCTTTGTGCATGTTCTTCCATCGAAACTGACAGCGAATGCGCGCAAACGTCTTTGATGTTCCCTGATGTCCACCAAGTGGGGAATCATGGAAATCACGGAGAACTGTTAAAATATCAGCTGGATCCGCTAAAGTGACAAACCTTTGGTTTGGAGCAGTGACTATTTTGTCATTGAGTTCATTGAGCTCATAACTTTCTTTCCTGTTTTTAGAGTCTTGTGATGATTTCAGTTTGAATTCTAAGTCTCCTGAATTGTTAGCGTTAAGGGCTTTAAGTCCCGATTGAAATATATTTCGGCATTTTTCATAGTCTGGTGTCTCATTGTATTCCAGAGCAGCGACGTATTTCATGAATTCCATTATTGGATTTGGCACTCCTCTGGGGTATAGTTTTTTCAACCCAGTACTTACATCTCTCATAAAAGTTTCCTTAGACTTCTGGACTTTAATCGGAACTTTAAGGAGGTTTTCTTGTACCCAAGGCAGCATCACGCCTGACCACTCGATTAGATTATACCCAAGGATCTCAAAGTCTCCTCGCATTGTTGCTACACCGAGATGTGCATCTCTAGATGTGTATTCAATTGTACCATTGTGCATTTTCTTTGGATCTGGCTTGAAATCCTTTTGGGTGTAGTGACTAGCTAAACCAAAGTCTACCAAATATGCTTGAGAAGCACCACCTTTCCCATAACCTAATAAGATGTTGGCTCCTTTTAAATCGGCATGGACATACGTTCGGCCGTGGATGTACTCATACACATCCAACATCTGTAAGGCAAGACGATAAATTGTGTGTTCTGGAATCCTTCTTCCGTTTTCCAAGAAAAGCTTCCAAATATCGTCTCCATAACGTGGCATTACAACGAAACGATGTTTCACATCGTTAATGTCGTGTGATCCCTTACCAACTAGATAAGGCATCCCAAAAGATTTAAGTCCGCGCTGCTGTTTAAACTGTGTAATGTCTTTGAAACGAGCATTGTGCATACAAAAATGCATTTCAACAAACAACGTCCCATTGCCATGTGGTTCAATTTTGACGACATATTCATAGTCGGACGGCTTCTTTGGTGAACTCGATGCTTTACACGCTGAATATATTTGACCATGACTTCCCATGCCTATAGGCGGACCGATTTTCCATGTTTTGGACAAATCAGTTATTATTTCACCTTCAGGAATTTGTTCTGACACGGTATGGTCGTTCTTCCTTTTGTCTATAGGTACCTTTGTGCTCTCCATGTTCAATTTCACTTTACTCCTTGTCTGGACCACCTTAATTTCTTCGGGATCCGTCTGAATTCGGCTGGGTGCGTCCGCATTACAGTTTGTTTTGCCTGCCTTATACATTATCTTATAATCATATTCCGACAGCTTATGATGGAACCTAACTAGTCTTGTTGTTGGGTCCTTAACGTTAAAAACACCAATCAGAGGGCGATGATCCGTATAAATAGTAAAATTACGACCAAGGAGGTATGTTCGGAAATGCTTACAGGCCCAAACTATGGCAAGCAATTCTTTTTCTATGGTTGAGTAATTTTTTTTCGGCCTTATTTAAAGATCGACTAGCAAAAGCTATAGGTTTATCTTCACCAACTTTGCCCTGAGACAAAACGGCTCCCAAAGCTTCGTTACTCGCATCGGTTGTCAAGATAAACGGTTTCGAAAAATCTGGATATATCAGAATAGGTGGTGAAGAAATGGCTTTTTTAAGAAACCTAAACGATTTTTCGCAATCTGGGGACCATTCGAACACCTCCCCTTTTCTCAATAGCTTCGTGATTGGAGCGGATATTTGAGAGAAATGAGGTATGAACTTTCTATAGTAGTTCGCAAGCCCCAAAAATGATTGTACCTGCTTTACTGTCTTTGGGGTGGGAAAATTGGAGACACATTGAATTTTTGATGGGTCTGGAGTAGATCCGTTTTCAGAGCACACGTGCCCTAAATACGTTACTTCACGGCGAAGAAAATTACATTTTTCAATATTTAACTTCAGGTTGTGTTGCCTTAACTTATCCAAAACCTTTGCAAGCTTTTCGTTGTGTTGTTCAAGATTTTTGCCATAGACGACAATATCATCCAAATAAACAAAACAATCAATGCCATGCAAACCAGTCAGGATGTGATTCATGATCCTTTGGAAGGTTGCTGGGGCACCGGTTAGCCCAAACGGCATTCTATTGAATTCGTAATGCCCTTTGCTGGTGCTAAACGCGGTTTTTGCCTTGTCAGCCGGATCGATCATTACCTGGTGGTAGCCACTTGCCAAATCCAATGTGGTGAAAAATTGGCAGTGTCCCAATTGGTCAAGAATTTCTTCGATTCTTGGTAAGGGAAAAGCATCTTTTATCGTGATTTCGTTTAGTTTTCTGAAATCCACAACGACCCTCCACCTTTTCTGACCTTCAATGGATTTCTTAGGTACAATAAGCAATGGTGAATTCCATGGAGATTTACTTTCCGAAATTATTTTTTGCTCAAGCATCTCTTGTACTTGTCTTTCAATTTCTTTCTTATGAATCTCCGGGGTTCGATATTGCTTAGTGTTAATCGGTCCTTGGTCAGATTTAGTGGGTATACTGTGTGCCAAGACAGGTGTGAAGCTTAAGTTATCACCCTTCAGTAAGAAAACGTCATTAAATTAGGAGCATAGCTTTTCTACTGACTCCTTCTCTTCCCTATTCAGGTTGTCTTCTAATTTTAAGGAACTAATCAGAGTACTGACCCGTTCACTAAGCTGTTGTGTTGGAAAATTAGCCAATATTCTGTTTTCCGCACTCTGGTTAATAATTTTAAAGTTTTTGAAATTCGAATGCTTTGGAACAAAATTTCCGTCCAAACAGTAGTCTTGTGTGGTACAATTCATGATAGGAACATGGACGTAGCTATTGTTTGCTTTTACTATTGCATTTCCCAAGTAGACCCCGCAATCAATCTCTTGTGAATGTATTAACAATTCATTTGATTTTGAGTTGGGAATATAAAGCTTAACAGCTGTTTGGGTCCGAGCTCCTATTATGAACTTCTCTTGTGTTTCCTGTATTGAAGATATTTTAGAAGGTAAACACTTTAGCGGTAATTCGATTATAACTTCCTTTTTCCCATTAAATAATGTTATTCTTTTTGAAACAGTGTCGATGATTGATTGATTCCATAGGATATCACGGCCTAGGATACCGTCAGCAGGTATTTCATCTAAACCATCGACAACGTTCCACTTAGTACATAACTTGTTGTTGGGGAATGATAAGGAAGTTTTGATTGTACCTTTTGTTGAGCCTATACCACCAAAAACGCCACCCAATTGCTTAGTTTCGTGGATGTTGATATTGCACCCTTTGTTTAACGAACTTCGTTTTAGCAAGCTCGAGTCTGCTCCCGTGTCGACAAGTACCAAAATCTTTCCGAATTTGGCCAACGACATCGGCAGTTCCACAAACACGTCATGCTTACGAGTCTTTTTATATGTGTACAATATCTTTCCGTCTTTATTTTTACTGCCAAACTCAATTAATTTTGCAAAAAGAATACAAAAATATGAATGTAATTTGTACACCGCAAAGACAGTCCATTTCTTAAGTTTAAAGCACTCATTCAAAAACAAGCAAAAATGTAACCAGAGATCAGCCTGACCTAGGCTAACTTTATTTCTGTGTACCTCATTCTTTTTCTGTTTTGTTTTACAGACTGACTGAAAAGTGAAGAAATTTGACTCCCGGTCATTTACATTTAGACTACTCTTCACTTTTCGTTGCTGTTTGTTGCTTGAGCCCAGCGATGGCTTTGTTTTGTGGTTTGTTTTATTTTTTAATGTACTCGTAGTTTCATTTTCGATTTTTAATGTTTCTTTGTTAGATGGTTGTGAATTTGTTGGGGGTTGAGAATTTGTTTTGATTTCTGTAGACAGTAAACTTTTTGGGGTGCAGCCTACTTTCTTAGACTGACCCCCGGTCCGTTTCCCGCCTGTTCCTTCAAGTAGTTTTTCTTTTAGAAACAGTCGTCCTCCACATGACCCAGTCTGGAGCACCACTTGCACTTCACTTTGGTCTTCTGAGTAGTGCGCGTCACAGTAAAGACACTAGATTTTGGGCAAACATCTCTACTTGTTACAGAACCCGCATTTTATCTGAGGATGTCGCCTGGTATCTTGATCATTTGCTTGTGGAGGCGGAAAATGTAAACTACTGTTCACAGAAGGCGTGCAGTGTAAATTGTTGTTAACACCGTAAGCATTGGAGGGATTGAAATGGTCATTCATGTACGTGTGATTATATGGGCTAACAAGGTGTATGGATGTGTTTAGATGTGGTGATGCGAGGTGTGATGTGGTGCCATGAAGATGAGGCAAATAGCTGTTTACTTGCGTGTTCGCAGAGTATCCCGGCCGCAGTAAGTCAGCTGTTTTTGACACCGTGTCTGCTAGTGTCTGCAAATCATTCTGGTTGACCGTGAGTACGAATTGACGCAGCGTTGGATCCATTAACCCCTTTTTGAAACTTGCAATAGTAGCATTTTTCAATTCAGTCTTTAGGGCTACGGAATCACTAGCTGCGTAATTCGCATCAATGATTTCGTTGGCTTTAACTTGCAGACCAGCTAGGCGTCTTGCAAATGCCTGAACATCTTCCGAGGACAGTTGATGGGACTGTTTGATTTCTCCCGTAACGTCTTCAAGGGTCCTCACAGTCAGGTACGTCCCCTTAATTAGGGTTTCGAGCTCCCTAACTGTTTGTGGCTTCCCACATCTCACCAGTTCGAAAGCATCGCCAACCAGTTTTGTGGATATCATACTGACATAAATTGCCTCACTATCCGCTTCTATGCACTTTAACCCTAAAGAACATGCATTTAAGAACTCGTACACTTTGCACGATAGTTCTGGGGTTCGTGCCCCAGAAAACTGCGGTATGAGTTGATGTACTAATTTGGCGACTGAATCGTACCCCATTGTGGAAGGAAAGGTGTTGGCGAGTGTGTCTGTAAGTGTTGCAAGCTTTAACTGTTGGTTCTCTTTCCGGAATCGTTCCAATCTTTCAGAGTTTTTTAACGCTTGGACACGTACGCTTTCAAACTCTGCTCTAAGATTCGTTTCTGCACTAAGAGAGGCTCTAAGTTCGCGCTCAACTCTCAGAGATTTGCCACGGAGAGTATCAATTTCTAAGTTCAATTTTGAAATTGTTTTCTCGGCTTCAGCGTTAATCTCCTCTGCTTCAAGTTGAGAGCGGTCTAGACTAAATCGAACCTTTTTGGTTTTATTAAGCTCAGACTGAAGCTCTTTGAGTTCTCCTTCGTGAGTCTCCTTGAGCTTTTGAACAGCTTCGAGATATTCGGCAAGTATTTGATCAGTGGTTTCTAGCCTTGTAAATTGACCCCACTGTGCACTTAGCTGCGAATATTTCAAAGCGAACACTTCTCTGCCTAGTAACGATTGAAGCTCCGATAACAGAGTTTCGTTGAAAGCCTTTATCTCTTGCCCCTGATCCTTTCTTTCCTTTTTTAGTTGTTGAATTTCTTCAACCAATTGGGATACTCTGTCCATAAACTTAATTCAGGCCAAAACTCAAAACACCTTGCAAAAACTAAATAGGTACTTAAACATAAACAATTCGTAGGTAGCCAAAAACAGTAAAAAAAAATATATCTCACGAAAAAAATACACGAAAACACAAAAACCAAAAACCATCAACGGAGTAGGAAAAACGAGTGGATAACAATGTAAATAGAGAAAAATGTAAATAAAAGAAAATAAAAATTCTTACCAGTATCAGTTGTCACGATTCACGATGATTTTTTTCAATTCAATTCTTCTCTTTGAGTATCAGTAGTATGTATGTCGTAGTTTTTTTTTTCTTTTTCTTTTCACTAGTGCACACTACACAATCACAATCGCGAGAACGCACGATAGGTATTTTTTATATATTTATCTAATTTACACTGTTAACACAAATTCCTTTTTCAAGGTTCGCGAACCGGCTGCGCCAATGTAATATATTATCTCTTTGTGCTCTGAGCACGTGAATATAGCGCCGGCGCAGTAGCCCAGTACTCATTTGCAGCATTGCTTCTGCACACTTCGGTGTTTGCATGATATTGGTTTTATAAAAGAAAAAACGCTTTCCTTCGTATTTCTTCCCATGGACACATGCTTATAAACAAAAATGTATATGGCAGGTTTGCAGGCTGAGGTAGGTTTCTGCTTGAAGAACAAGAAAATAACCCGCTGGTCTCCGACTTATTTCATGAATTTGTTTGTGTCTCTGGACTGATGTGTCAAAGGTTGCCACTTTGATAACAAATGTGCGTGGGTATTAGATCTCATAGCATAAAGCATATTTTTGGCAGAACATGCAAAAAATAAATAGAATTTTTATAAAGTGGCACAACTGGCCAAAATGAATTCAGTTTCCAATGAACCGTATTTTATTTGAAAAACGCAGTTTACCAGCAGAACGCAGTGCAATACTTATTTAAATTGATTTAGTGCTTTTCGTGATTTTTTTAAATTCTACAAGTTTAGGCTTTAAAAATTGAAAAGTGCAAAAAGTCTGAAAAGTTTTCCGATAGTAAGTTTCTGTGGTTTGATTATGGCCTTAATATCTATTGACTTTTGCTTAACTGATTTTCACTTAGAGGAAACAAGTAGTCTTAATAAGCTTAGTTTTATAAAAAAAAAAGTTATGACGCTCTACCTAATACCAAAGTTGGTTTGAAATACTTGACTTTTTGGCTTGATGCGAAGACAAACATTGCACAAAAAAAATTTTAAGTAAACTTTGTTTTTGTTGGTGACTAAGTTTCCTTCGAGTTACCTTTTGGAATTATTCATCCCTCGCCACTGACATACATACATGCTTTCTCCTACCTTACTCTTTATTAAGCTATAGTCATACCCAATTTAATACTTACACTACCTATTATCTAATCAATAACACATTCATACACTAATCTACAAAAAAAAATTACATAAATCTCTCTCTCAAATGTCTTTCTACTTAATGCATTATTATATTGCTGAATTGCAATAACTCATTACTTTGAGTTAGAGGGAGATGGATAGTCTGCGCAACCCAGTGCGTAATCTAAGTGTCAAATCAATAATTGATATCGTCGGTGTTTCGCGAATTTACATTTTGTATTTTCTTTTTTTTTTGTTTTGCTTCCTTAATTTAATAACACGAGTTAATTCGTTGTTTTGTTTTGTTTTCCTATTTCTTTTTTTGTTATTATTTAGGTGTTTTTCATTTTCTTTTAACTTTTAAAGGTAAGTACAATTGTGTTCTTTTGTTTTTGTAAAACCTCAGGTGGGAGTTTGTTTACATATGTTACATACATACATTTTGTAGGTACTTGCATTTTGTAAACAATTCTTGTTTTTTTTTTTTTTTTAATCAGTTTAATTTATTTTTACTATACTTTTTAGGGTTGATTGACGAAATCAAAACTAACACAACGGACAACAGAAAAAAGGAAATTTTTGTACGAACTATGGTAAGTAGGTTAAAGTTATTTGATTAAATGATAATTCATTGGGGTATCTTTTTTTCCAGGTTTTGCTACGTAACAAACCTGAAACAATAGAAAAAAGAAATACATTTGTTTCCCAATCAAGCACACAAATTAGCCTGTTTGTTGCACCCTTCAACTCCTGGGCAGGTATACAATACACTATACACATTACACAGTACACACAAGGTACAGGAACTGGTACTGATATCGATACCAAATCGACTACCCACCTAAGTACCAAACTACCTAAAGTAGCTTAACCTACGAAATGACCACTCGAGTAAACATACACTAAAAATACGAAATGCCGTATGTTTTTTTTCTTTGAGTTGTTAAAAAATCAACGTCCAGATGTATGTATGGTTAGCGAAACTAGGCTAAACCAGCATCACAAAATGACGAATAACAATTACATTATCGTAAGGAGAGACCGACCCAACTCGACTTTCGCGGATGGGGTTGCGATCTTCATACGTAAGGGCGTTGCTCATAAAGTAATATATAATGGTGAAGTACGCCGATGTATCGTATGCATCCCTCTTCAACAGGGGAAGCGGTTGTATGTGGTCGCGATTTATGCGCCGGAGGCTTTTCAACCCTCATTTTTTATAACAGAGCTCGAATCACTTTTTCGAACTCTGAAACTGAACTCAGAAGAAAACTATTTCCTTTTGGTCGGTGATTACAATGCTAAACACCAAGATTGGGGAAATCAATTTGCAAGTCCAAGGGGGACCCAGCTATTCAATTGGCTGGGGCTTCACCATATTGAGTGTAAAGTCGATCTGATGGCTACTGACAGGCCTTCATATCCTCGAAGTGGCTCGTATTTGGATCTATTACTTTTAGACTCAAGACTTAAATTGACCGACGACATTTTTCGGCGGACAAAAAATTGTTTGACGACGCCACGGTTGAGTACGACAGTGACCACTGTGAACTTGCCGCCGCCATACGAACGACCTTGTGGAACTGGAGGAGTACGTGCCGATGCACTCTTACAACTACGGTAAGCCACGTTGGCCGCACTTTTCCGGTGCCGTCTCAAGGGAACTTCGTTCGAACGGTATTGCGCCGTCATGCAACAGGAATCTATCGAACGTTGAGATCGATGGGTACCTGCAACGTATGGAGGATGCAATCCGTAGTACAATGGACAGGACAATTCCTAAATATAGGCAACATGACTGTACAAAATACATTCAGACTTGAATTTATTTAATCAAAACTTATTTCTTTAAAAGAGAAAATTCAATTATTATCAAATTTACAGCGAAAGTTAAATACCAAGCGAACGATGTGCAAGCCAAACTATCAATGATGACCGCTGAGATCTTGTTCGTCTTTCTTGCAATGTGTTTGTTATGTACATCTCGATTATTTCAGTCTCTCTCTTCTCCTTCTTACTTTTTGTCAGAGCTGCCACTTTACAAATCTCAAACATCCTGCCCGGCTGAACGGTTAAGTTCAGTTTTCTCCAAAAGCCTGCATAATTTTTGTATAGGTCGGGTGCATTCACTTTTAGAATGCTTTATAGTAGCCACACGAACTAGTCCATCTTCACCAGGGTGTAAAGCAATAACCTTGCCAATCCGCCAATGGGTTGCAGGTAGGTTCTCGTGTCGCACAATAACAATGTCATCAATTCGCAGATTGTCGTTGGGTTGAAAGATATTCATCGTGCCATTGCTGCCAAAAATGTTGTTGCATCTGCCTTAATTGACGAAAATACGACAAACGGTTTGTAGGCAAGTTGGTTACGGGCTTATCCGGCACAGCTACGATGGACCTTCCTATCAAAAAATCAGCCGGTGTCAACGCCCAACTATCATCCAAAGTCTCGTGTAACGCAATGAGTGGTCGCGAATTGAGGCATGCTTCCACATGAACTAAAAGAGTGTGCAATTGGTCATAATAAATTGATTGGGTACCAACAACTCGAAGCAAATGCTTCTTTGCGGATTTGACTGCCGCTTCCCACAGTCCGCCATGATGTGGGGCACCAGGTGGAAGAAAATGGCATGTCGTTCCTCTATTTGCCAAATGTTGTTGTGCATGTGTACCATGCCAAGCTGCCAAATCTTCCTTCAATATTCGATTTCCGCCAACAAGAGCGGTGCCATTGTCGCTATGTAGATCTGTGCACGGACCACGTCGGTTTACAAAGCGAGTGAAAAGGTTTATAAAAGCCTCTGAAGATAAGTCTTCTGCCAATTCAATATGAAAGGCCTTGGTCGCCATACATACAAAAATCGCCACAAAAGTTTTCTTAACGGTACGCACATTTTTCGAGCCAATTCGAATATGGAATGGACCACAATAATCCAATCCAGAAACAGCAAATGGTGGTGTTGGGGCTACGCGGGCCTTCGGCAACGATGCCATGCGTTGAGTCATCATTTGATGTTTATGACGACGGCATACCGTACACTCATAAATACATCGTTTTATTAATGTACGGGCTTGTAGTATCCAATAATTCTCTCGAAGAGTGTTCAACATGAGTTGGATGCCTCCATGTAACGTGTCGTAGTGTGTTTTTCGTATGATGAGCTTGGTCAAAGTGCTTTCCCTTGGTAAAATGATCGGATAGCGCCTTCCGTCTCCAACTGATGCGTGTTCCAGTCGACCAGAAACTTTCAAAATTCCACCTGTGGCTGCGTCGACGAATGGTGTCAATGATATAATTTTGCTTGATGGGAAAATACATTGTGATTTCTGCAATTGGTTGATTTCCGAGCTAAAGAACTTAATTTGTTCCGAGCGAATGTGCCAATTCAAGGCAGTATCCATTTCGTCTGCTTTTACATGTAAATGTGAACGAAACTTCCAATATCGTTTCCGGAATCGCCAGATGTAAGCGGTTGTACGTAAAAGCTTTCCAAGACTGCTAAATCGTTCCAATAGATCGATGGTGATCGCTTTGTCGTCCTGAATGTAATAAGTTTGCAATGAGTAAAGTTTGGCCTGTACCACTCTTGCCTTCAAAGGTTTGAATTCGGTCTCCATTAAAACAATCTCCTCATCCGATAATGACTGGAGTTCAGTAATAGGATAGTTTTGTGAACATGGTCCATTCCACCACAATTGGATGATTGATTAATGCTGATGCATGTATACCTCGGCTCGCACAATCTGCTGGGTTTAATTTTGTGCGGATGTGATGCCAATTGCCAACGATTGAATTTTCCTGAATGAAGCGAACGCGATTTGCCACGAACTCCTTTAGCTGAGTTGGATTTTTGTGTAGCCAATGCAGTACAATCTTTGAATCAGACATCATTGTATACGTGACGCCTTTCAGTTGCAATGTGTTCTGAGTTTCCTTCATCAATGTGGTTAATAATTGAGCCGCGCAAAGTTCCAATCTAGGTATGGTTACTGGATGCATGGGTGCCACTCTGGTTTTTGAAGTAATCAATTGGTTGTTACATCCTCCATGGCTTGGTTTCGTACACAAATAAATAACAGCTGCGTATGCCTTTGTACTGGCATCACAAAACCCATATTGGTGTGCTTCAAGTGGATCTTGAACACCTAACCATCGGGGTATACGAATAGCTTCTAATTGTGACAGTTGATTGCGGAACACCAGCCACTCGTGCAATAATTCAGATGGAAGCGGGTTGTCCCAATCCAATTACAATCTACATACGCTGTATAAAAAGCTTTGCCAAAAGTAAGACTGGTGCTAACATACCAGTTGGATCGTAAAATTTTGCTGCGTCGCTAAGTGCCTGTCTCTTTGTGATGTATGTATCTCCACTCAAACTAACACGATAAAAGAGCTCGTCTGTCGAAGGGTCCCAATGCAAGCCAAGCACGGTAGTTTCTCCCAGATATAAATCGAGTGGGAACGCCTTTGATGTGCCAATGATATGAGCCAAAAATACTCTACTATTTGATTTCCATTTCCGGAGGTGGAAATGACCTCCAGCAAACACTGATGACACATCAGTTGCTAATTGAATTGCCTCGCCTACCGTTTTCACACTTGTCAGATAGTCATCCACATAAAAGTCTTGCAAAATACTAGTTCGAGCGGCCAGAATTCTCTCCGGGTCAGTCAGTTGATGGCAATTATCCAACCCACACTGTTGCATTGATCGGACAGCCAGGTACGGTCCGCTTGTGGTGCCATAAGTATTTGTAGCCAGTTGGTAGGTACGAATCGGTTGAGTTGGTGTATCTCGCCAAAGTATTTGTTGCCAGCGTCGATGTCGTTTATCTATGCGTACCTGCCTGAACATTTTTTCCACATCAGCTGTCAGTGAAACTGCATAGAGACGGAATCGATGTAACATTTGAATTAATAAGCCTTGAATAGGTCCACCAGCATATTGTGTATCGTTCAATGAATATCCATTCGAAGTTTTCGCAGAAGCATTGAATACATTACGGAACTTCGTTGTGACAGCGTGATGTGGAATGTAGTACAACTGAGATGGTTCATCTTGTTGATCTGGAACATGGTACATGTGGCCTAATTGCTCATATTCAAGCATGAAGTCCAAATATTTTTGCCTTAGATCAGGGTCGGAAGCCAATTTTTTCTCCAATTGAAGAAACTGTCGAAGAGCCAATCGATGTGAACTGCCAAGCGCAGGAGCATCCTGGCGAAATGGAATCTGCACTGAATAACGCCCATCGCGACTGCGTTTAAAGGTTGTCTTGAAGATTTCTTCGCAGGGGTCAATTGCAGTTGTTTTCATGCTAGGTTGTGGATTCTCAAGTTCAACTTCAAACAGAGTGCGTAAAAACTGGTCGACTGACGCATCTTCACAAGCCATCTGGATTGAAAAAGATTTAACTGACATGTCGGTGGAAGAGGTTGATTCTGCTGGTCCAAAAACCACCCATCCAAGTTGAGGGCATTGACCAATTGGATCGTTTCGATTGCCCCGAGTAACTCCATCAGATATTACTTGGCCCCATGCATCAGAACCAAGTAACGCCTGAATGTGGCCAGGTTCACCAAATTTCGGCCTCGGGTGTATGAGTACGCTCCGTCAACAATGCCTTCTATTTTCAGGGTATGCTTTCGCCTGGGAATAGACAAGTGGTCAAAAAAATGTTTTGTAATTAGACTAACCTGTGATCCAGGATCGCAAAGTAATCTGCAAGTTGTTGTATTGCCAAAGCCATCCATCATGAGCACTTGTGCTGTAGCCAGTAGTATCAAACGGTTACTTTAAATAGTATATGTCTTGACGGTGCCATCTAGTCATTGATGCACCTTTGGAGGTAGTGATGACGTCATGTCCTTTGCGCCAACCTTTGATGATGTTCCTCGAACAGGAACCTCTGAGGCTACCTGTGAGTTTCGACACAATAAAGTGTGGTGTCGACCGTTGCATGTTCTGCAATTTGTAAAAGAGCAAGCTTTCGACGAGTGTCCAGGTTTCAAACAGTTGAAACAAAGATTTGATCCTTTAAGCCTTGAAAATCAGTCAGATACCGGCAACGACGTAAGATCCGGGCACTGACTTATTCGATGGCCCGAAATGTTGCAAAATACACAGTTTCCAGGTAAGATTGTTCCCAAATTGGTTTTGACGAGACGTACTGAGTGATCAGCTGGCATAGCGTTTCGATTGCCACCAACTTTAGTGCCAGATGTGGTTGTCGATGTCCATTTAAGTAGGTCTGCAGTCTGGCTATGTGCTCGCCTCTCCAAAAATTTTAACAATTCTTCTAGAGTTGGAATGTCATTGTTAATCCGACTCATTCCCCAAGCCTGTTGGGTACGACTCGCCAACTTTGAGATGACTATAGGAACTGCCAATGCATCCCACGTGTCCACTGGTAATTTCATCACTACTAGTGCCCGCAACGATTCACGAACAGTGTCGACTACGGATAGGAATGTCGAGGTAGATTCTGTTGTAATTGGTACAATACCTATAAATCGTGCCACATGTATCTCTGCCAGTTGCCTCGGATTATCATAGCGACCCTTGAGGGCCTTCCATACATCTTCATAGCCGCCACTGTACATGCCGCCCACCAATGATACAGCATCGCCTTGAACCGCCTCCCGTAACTTACCAAGTTTATATGCCTCTGGGAAATCTTGTGAATGTACCAGTGTCTCGAAAGTGTCCTTAAACGCAAGCCAATTGCGTAAGGTTCCATCAAATTTAGGAATGGAAAGCCGTTCAAGTTTTATGTGCATTGAATTTGAGATCACCGAGCCACTATCGCCAATGTTCTCGGACTGAGCACTGTCAGCCATAGCTGGGTTTAGCACTGTTGATGAAGCTGCCAGCAAACTACTAAGTTTGGCCATAGCAGTGTTGTAAAGATGTTCCATCCGATCCCATAGTTCCAGATGTACATCTAAGTTATCAATATCTGCTTCGGAAATGAGTTCAACAAATCCGCAACAAATCGATCAAAATGTGTTTGCAACGAATATTGACTTTGTCTAAGGGCAAAACCATCACCATTGTAGTCCTCTTCTAAAATGTGCTTCACCACACGATTGATCCCATTAACTGCCCCCGTCCGTTTATTTAACGCAGCCATCACGTCTCCTTAATTCTAGAAGAACTTGCCAAAAACTACCGTTCCACCTATAAGCATGTACATGTACAGATGTACTGTTGGAACGCTAAACCATACGACACTTAACGTGTTCACGCAATTGCAAGCAAAAAACTTTGCCGTTGTATCCAAAGTATGTAGATAATGTATGTTCTTCGGTATGGTTTTTTTTCCAACGGTTGCTTACTCCAATTCTTAAAGCAACGGAAAATTTCTATAGCCAAAAACAAAATGCACGCAATATTACTTTACTTTATAACATTTCCCGGGTTTCGGCACCAAAAAATGTACAAAATACATTCAGACTTGAATTTATTTAATCAAAACTTATATATTTAAAAGAGAAAATTCATTAATTATCAAATTTACAGCGAAAGTTAAATACCAAGCGAACGATGTGCAAGCCAAACTATCAATGATGACCGCTGAGATCTTGTTCGTCTTTCTTGCAATGTGTTTGTTATGTACATCTCGATTATCTCAGTCTCTCTTTTCTCCTTCTTACTTTTTGTCAGAGCTGCCACTTTACAAATACAATGACCCTACGAACATGTACAGAAACGCGACAATAGACGCACTTTACAAACAAAAAAGTAGACTTCTGTCCAGACTGAAACTCTTGCACAGAAGGTTAACTGACCGACATGATTCGGAGATTAGGACTCTGAAGTCACAGATCAAAAAACTCCAACAGTTAATTAAAGAAAATTACAGAATATCTATATCTCTTTTCTAGAACAACAAAATTCGGGCTGTACAATCCAACAACCTGAGTATGTTTCCGAGAATAAATAAAATTTTTAGGAGAAAAGATCAAAATGACCTTCAGAGTTTTAAACTCCAAAGGACGACAGAGAACAAAAACTTACTTCTGACACTAGGAATAGATCCAGATGACGCCATCTTGGATGATGACTACTTTATAGTGGAAGATGCTCAAGAGAAGGTAGAGACGGTGGGTGCTGTTTTCGAGCGAGTATATAAGGTGAATGAGTGCATTCGCCCGAATTAAGACCTTGAGAACAGAGCCTTCGTTGGACACTTCTATCTTAGAGGTGAGATCTCGCATTGGCGATCGGAGAATCCTTGTTTCACCCTGTTCGTTTCTAAGATGGACCTCGAGAACAACTTTCAAAAAATAAAGAAAAAGAAGTCAGCAGGAGTCGACGGCATACCCAATGTTGTGCTGCGAAACCTCCCTGCGGAAGCGGTGGACATATACACCACGTTGTTCAACAATGCGCTGAATAATGCATGTTATCCAGTGCGTTGGAAGACGGCTGTGGTCCATCCTCTCCTTAAAAAAGGTAAGGATGGTTCCAGTCCAGCAAATCTCCGGTCAATTAGTCTTCTTCCGAGTATCAGTAAGGTATTCGAGAAAGTTCTCAATAGAGCACTGTCCACATGGGCTGAGGACAAACATATTATTCCCGAAAATCAGTTCGGTTTTAAGGCGGTCCATGATACCATACATGCGGTGTCTAAACTAATATCTGACATTCAATGGAACAAAGCTAAAAAGCAGTGTACGGGTGTATGTTTGGTTGACTTGGAGAAAGCATTCGATACCGTTTGGTTAGACGGTCTTTTTTATAAGTTGATCAGATATGGCATGAGTAAATCACTGCTTTATATTCTGAATGACATGTCTCATGGTAGAACGTTTGTTGTGAAAAGTTGCAACATAACTTCTACTCGAACTTTTAAAATACAGAACGGTCTACAACAGGGGCGGTGAATTCGCCTATTTTATTTAGCATTTTCACCGGCGATCTAATTGGTTCTTTTCACCATGCTATAGCGTACGCTGATGACCTCATTGCGTACAGAACAGATCCAAGGATCGAAGACATCAGAGGTCTCTTGCAATGTGACTTCGATAAGATTCAGCAATATTGCGATGACTGGAAGTTTAAAATCAACTTTCAGAAATCGGAAACAATTGTGTTTAGGCGCGGCCGCGCGCGGGCCTCATGGGATACGAGAAAGAACTGGCGAAAGCTGGTGATCGTTGATCTACATGGCCACCCACTGCAAATAAACACAAATAAACAGAATCGACAACTTCATGATAAAACTGACTCGGGGTCACACTGCAAGGGCGATGACTTCGAACAATGGCCTGATTTTTGGGGCTTACTACCCCAACATAGAATATATGGAGAGAACACGTTTCAGTGGATTTGTCCCACCGGAGGCCTTTCTCCATGATAGGTTTGATTCAGGACAGATTGGCGGTTCCATTAATCTACCATGTCTGCCGTAAGTCCGTAGAACGACGGCTGCTTTACAACCGTACGTCACCGCAGTGGGCGAAGAAGTTGAAGAGCTCCTCCGGTTCAGTAGGGCGGTTTCAGATCGCGATCGACGGGACGTTATTAAAACGTCAAAACTATTTTGGTGGTTGTCTGAGCAACATATTGAAAATGTTACTGATAGCAAGTCACTTATGGCTGGCTTGCAAAGGTTTAGACTAAGGGTATAGGGGGTGGGCACAGTGACAACCAAAAAAATTTTTAAACCAAAAAAGAAATACAAAAATCCAAAAAAAAAAAAAAATTATAAAATTGAAACGGCATCGAAAATTAAAATAAAAAATGTAAAGAATTAATGAAATCAAAAAAAAATTTCAAAATTAAAGGCGTCGAAAATCCAAAAACATAGAAAAATAGAAACAAAAATAAAAAAAAAAAAAAAATATCAAAAAACGAGAAAAAAAAAATTTTTGTGAAAAAGCTACTGTGGCTGCTCTAGTCTTAAGTTGTTTTAATTAGTTTTAAGTAATTCTAATTAGTTGTAAGTAATTTTAAGAAAAACCAAAAAAAGAAGGATCAAAAAAACTAAGTTTTTAAAATTTTCTTAGGGTTAATATTGGTTATAGTTTGAAATGTATACGGTATCTTTAGGCCGAAAGGCATTAGAATTAAGTTATTGAGTAATTTAGAGTACCCGCTTAGGGTCAGTAAGTTAATTAAGTTATTATGTAAGCTAGTACATTTTTGTTAGCAAGTAAGTAGTTGCAAGTGATATAAAAATAAAAATGAATTTAAAACTGAAACATACGAAATGCCGATACCGATACTGAGTAGCGAAAGTAACTAAACATACGAAATGCCAGCCTGAGTACCTAACTACCCAAAGTAACAAAAACATACGAAATGTCAATACCGATACCGAGTGCCGAAAGTAACTAAATATACGAAATGCCAACCCAAGTATCTAACTTCCCAAAGTAACTAAACATACGAAATGAAGATACCAATGCCGAGTAACGAAAAATTTCGGATCTGCCAAAGGTAAGCCACTCAAATGTTGCCAACAATGATCTGCAACCGGAGCCACTGGCGTCACAGATGTGATTGAGTCGACGATGTGGAACTCAACTGGAATCGTAAATGATGGGTTGATCACTGAAGCAAGACTAGTTTCTGCCCGGCCTCGGGTGTATGAGTACGCTCCGTCAACAATGCCTTCTATTTTCAGGGTATGCTTTCGCCTGGGAATAGACAAGTGGTCAAAAAAATGTTTTGTAATTAGACTTACCTGTGATCCAGGATCGCAAAGTAATCTGCAAGTTGTTGTATTGCCAAAGCCATCCATCATGAGCACTTGTGCTGTAGCCAGTAGTATCAAACGGTTACTTTAAATAGTATATGTCTTGACGGTGCCATCTAGTCATTGATGCACCTTTGGAGGTAGTGATGACGTTATGTCCTTTGCGCCAACCTTTGATGATGTTCCTCGAACAGGAACCTCTGAGGCTACCTGTGAGTTTCGACACAATAAAGTGTGGTGTCGACCGTTGCATGTTCTGCAATTTGTAGAAGAGCAAGCTTTCGACGAGTGTCCAGGTTTCAAACAGTTGAAACAAAGATTTGATCCTTTCAGCCTTGATCAGATAACGGCAACGACGTAAGATCCGGGCACTGACTTATTCGATGGCCCGAAATATTGCAAAATACACAGTTTCCAGGTACGATTGTTCCCAAATTGGTTTTGACGAGACGTACTGAGTGATCAGCTGGCATAGCGTTTCGATTGCCACCAACTTTAGTGCCAGATGTGGTTGTCGATGTCCATTTAAGTAGGTCTGCAGTCAGGCTATGTGCTCGCCTCTCCAAAAATTTTAACAATTCTTCTAGAGTTGGAATGTCATTGTTAATCCGACTCATTCCCCAAGCCTGTTGGGTACGACTCGCCAACTTTGAGATGACTATAGGAACTGCCAATGCATCCCACGTGTCCACTGGTAATTTCATCACTACTAGTGCCCGCAACGATTCACGAACAGTGTCGACTACGGATAGGAATGTCGAGGTAGATTCTGTTGTAATTGGTACAATACCTATAAATCGTGCCACATGTATCTCTGCCAGTTGCCTCGGATTATCATAGCGACCCTTGAGGGCCTTCCATACATCTTCATAGCCGCCACTGTACATGCCGCCCACCAATGATACAGCATCGCCTTGAACCGCCTCCCGTAACTTACCAAGTTTATATGCCTCTGGGAAATCTTGTGAATGTACCAGTGTCTCGAAAGTGTCCTTAAACGCAAGCCAATTGCGTAAGGTTCCATCAAATTTAGGAATGGAAAGCCGTTCAAGTTTTATGTGCATTGAATTTGAGATCACCGAGCCACTATCGCCAATGTTCTCGGACTGAGCACTGTCAGCCCCAGCTGGGTTTAGCACTGTTGATGAAGCTGCCAGCAAACGACTAAGTTTGGCCATAGCAGTGTTGTAAAGATGTTCCATCCGATCCCATAGTTCCAGATGTACATCTAAGTTATCAATATCTGCTTCGGAAATGAGTTCAACAAATCCGCAACAAATCGATCAAAATGTGTTTGCAACGAATATTGACTTTGTCTAAGGGCAAAACCATCACCATTGTAGTCCTCTTCTAAAATGTGCTTCACCACACGATTGATCCCATTAACTGCCCCCGTCCGTTTATTTAACGCAGCCATCACGTCTCCTTAATTCTAGAAGAACTTGCCAAAAACTACCGTTCCACCTATAAGCATGTACATGTACAGATGTACTGTTGGAACGCTAAACCATACGACACTTAACGTGTTCACGCAATTGCAAGCAAAAAACTTTGCCGTTGTATCCAAAGTATGTAGATAATGTATGTTCTTCGGTATGGTTTTTTTTCCAACGGTTGCTTACTCCAATTGTTAAAGCAACGGAAAATTTCTATAGCCAAAAACAAAATGCACGCAATATTACTTTACTTTATAATATTTCCCGGGTTTCGGCACCAAAAAATGTACAAAATACATTCAGACTTGAATTTATTTAATCAAAACTTATATATTTAAAAGAGAAAATTCATTAATTATCAAATTTACAGCGAAAGTTAAATACCAAGCGAGCGATGTGCAAGCCAAACTATCAATGATGACCGCTGAGATCTTGTTCGTCTTTCTTGCAATGTGTTTGTTATGTACATCTCGATTATCTCAGTCTCTCTTTTCTCCTTCTTCCTTTTTGTCAGAGCTGCCACTTTACAAATACAATGACCCTACGAACATGTACAGAAACGCGACAATAGACGCACTTTACAAACAAAAAAGTAGACTTCTGTCCAGACTCAAACTCTTGCACAGAAGGTTAACTGACCGACACGATTTGGAGATTAGGACTCTGAAGTCACAGATCAAAAAACTCCAACAGTTAATTAAAAAAATTACAGAATATCTATATCTCTTTTCTAGAACAACAAAATTCGGGCTGTACAATCCAACAACCTGAGTATGTTTCCGAGAATAAATAAAATTTTTAGGAGAAAAGATCAAAATGACCTTCAGAGTTTTAAACTCCAAAGGACGACAGAGAACAAAAACTTACTTCTGACACTAGGAATAGATCCAGATGACGCCATCTTGGATGATGACTACTTTATAGTGGAAGATGCTCAAGAGAAGGTAGAGACGGTGGGTGCTGTTTTCGAGCGAGTATATAAGGTGAATGAGTGCATTCGCCCGAATTACGACCTTGAGAACAGAGCCTCCGTTGGACACTTCTATCTTAGAGGTGAGATCTCGCATTGGCGATCGGAGAATCCTTGTTTCACCCTGTTCGTTTCTAAGATGGACCTCGAGAACAACTTTCAAAAAATAAAGAAAAAGAAGTCAGCAGGAGTCGACGGCATACCCAATGTTGTGCTGCGAAACCTCCCTGCGGAAGCGGTGGACATATACACCACGTTGTTCAACAATGCGCTGAATAATGCATTTTATCCAGTGCGTTGGAAGACGGCAGTGGTCCATCCTCTCCTTAAAAAAGGTAAGGATGGTTCCAGTCCAGCAAATCTCCGGTCAATTAGTCTTCTTCCGAGTATCAGTAAGGTATTCGAGAAAGTTCTCAATAGAGCACTGTCCACATGGGCTGAGGACAAACATATTATTCCCGAGAATCATTTCGGTTTTAAGGCGGTCCATGATACCATACATGCGGTGTCTAAACTAATATCTGACATTCAATGGAACAAAGCTAAAAAGCAGTGTACGGGTGTATGTTTGGTTGACTTGGAGAAGGCATTCGATACCGTTTGGTTAGACGGTCTTTTTTATAAGTTGATCAGATATGGCACTGCTTTATATTCTGAATGACATGTCTCATGGTAGAACGTTTGTTGTGAAAAGTTGCAACATAACTTCTACTAGAACTTTTAAAATACAGAACGGTCTACAACAGGGGCGGTGAATTCGCCTATTTTATTTAGCATTTTCACCGGCGATCTAATTGGTTCTTTTCACCATGCTATAGCGTACGCTGATGACCTCATTGCGTACAGAACAGGTCCAAGGATCGAAGACATCAGAGGTCTCTTGCAATGTGACTTCGATAAGATTCAGCAATGGCGCGGCCGCGCGCGGGCCTCATGGGATACGAGAAAGAACTGGCGAAAGCTGGTGATCGTTGATCTACATGGCCACCCACTGCAAATAAACACAAATAAACAGAATCGACAACTTCATGATAAAACTGACTCGGGGTCACACTGCAAGGGCGATGACTTCGAACAATGGCCTGATTTTTGGGGCTTACTACCCCAACATAGAATATATGGAGAGAACACGTTTCAGTGGATTTGTCCCACCGGAGGCCTTTCTCCATTTTGACATGATAGGTTTGATTCAGGACAGATTGGCGGTTCCGTTAATCTACCATGTCTGCCGTAAGTCCGTAGAACGACGGCTGCTTTACAACCGTACGTCACCGCAGTGGGCGAAGAAGTTGAAGAGCTCCTCCGGTTCAGTAGGGCGGTTTCAGATCGCGATCGACGGGACGTTATCAAAACTATTTTGGTGGTTGTCTGAGCAACATATTGAAAATGTTACTGATAGCGAGTCACTTATTGCTGGCTTGCAAAGGTTTAGACTAAGGGTATAGGGGGTGGGCACAGTGACAACCAAAAAAATTTTTAAACCAAAAAAGAAATACAAAAATCCAAAAAAAAAAAAAAATTATAAAATTGAAACGGCATCGAAAATTAAAAAAAAAGTGTAAAGAATTAATGAAATCAAAAACAAATTTCAAAATTAAAGGCGTCGAAAATCCAAAAACATAGAAAAATAGAAACAAAAATAAAAAAAAAAAAAAAATATCAAAAAACGAGAAAAAAAAAATTTTTGTGAAAAAGCTACTGTGGCTGCTCTAGTCTTAAGTTGTTTTAATTAGTTTTAAGTAATTCTAATTAGTTGTAAGTAATTTTAAGAAAAACCAAAAAAAGAAGGATCAAAAAAACTAAGTTTTTAAAATTTTCTTAGGGTTAATATTGGTTATAGTTTGAAATATATACGGTATCTTTAGGCCGAAAGGCATTAGAATTAAGTTATTGAGTAATTTAGAGTACCCGCTTAGGGTCAGTAAGTTAATTAAGTTATTATGTAAGCTAGTACATTTTTGTTAGCAAGTAAGTAGTTACAAGTGATATAAAAATAAAAATGAATTTAAAACTGAAACATACGAAATGCCGATACCGATACTGAGTAGCGAAAGTAACTAAACATACGAAATGCCAGCCTGAGTACCTAACTACCCAAAGTAACAAAAACATACGAAATGTCAATACCGATACCGAGTGCCGAAAGTAACTAAACATACGAAATGCCAACCCAAGTATCTAACTTCCCAAAGTAACTAAACATACGAAATGAAGATACCAATGCCGAGTAACGAAAAATTTCGGATCTGCCAAAGGTAAGCCACTCAAATGTTGCCAACAATGATCTGCAACCGGAGCCACTGGCGTCACAGATGTGATTGAGTCGACGATGTGGAACTCAACTGGAATCGTAAATGATGGGTTGATCATTGAAGCAAGACTAATTTCTGCCCGGCCTCGGGTGTATGAGTACGCTCCGTCAACAATGCCTTTTTGTTTCAGGGTATGCTTTCGCCTGGGAATAGACAAGTGGTCAAAAAAATGTTTTGTAATTAGACTTACCTGTGATCCAGGATCGCAAAGTAATCTGCAAGTTGTTGTATTGCCAAAGCCATCCATCATGAGCACTTGTGCTGTAGCCAGTAGTATCAAACGGTTACTTTAAATAGTATATGTCTTGACGGTGCCATCTAGTCATTGATGCACCTTTGGAGGTAGTGATGACGTTATGTCCTTTGCGCCAACCTTTGATGATGTTCCTCGAACAGGAACCTCTGAGGCTACCTGTGAGTTTCGACACAATAAAGTGTGGTGTCGACCGTTGCATGTTCTGCAATTTGTAGAAGAGCAAGCTTTCGACGAGTGTCCAGGTTTCAAACAGTTGAAACAAAGATTTGATCCTTTCAGCCTTGATCAGATAACGGCAACGACGTAAGATCCGGGCACTGACTTATTCGATGGCCCGAAATATTGCAAAATACACAGTTTCCAGGTACGATGGTTCCCAAATTGGTTTTGACGAGACGTACTGAGTGATCAGCTGGCATAGCGTTTCGATTGCCACCAACTTTAGTGCCAGATGTGGTTGTCGATGTCCATTTAAGTAGGTCTGCAGTCAGGCTATGTGCTCGCCTCTCCAAAAATTTTAACAATTCTTCTAGAGTTGGAATGTCATTGTTAATCCGACTCATTCCCCAAGCCTGTTGGGTACGACTCGCCAACTTTGAGATGACTATAGGAACTGCCAATGCATCCCACGTGTCCACTGGTAATTTCATCACTACTAGTGCCCGCAACGATTCACGAACAGTGTCGACTACGGATAGGAATGTCGAGGTAGATTCTGTTGTAATTGGTACAATACCTATAAATCGTGCCACATGTATCTCTGCCAGTTGCCTCGGATTATCATAGCGACCCTTGAGGGCCTTCCATACATCTTCATAGCCGCCACTGTACATGCCGCCCACCAATGATACAGCATCGCCTTGAACCGCCTCCCGTAACTTACCAAGTTTATATGCCTCTGGGAAATCTTGTGAATGTACCAGTGTCTCGAAAGTGTCCTTAAACGCAAGCCAATTGCGTAAGGTTCCATCAAATTTAGGAATGGAAAGCCGTTCAAGTTTTATGTGCATTGAATTTGAGATCACCGAGCCACTATCGCCAATGTTCTCGGACTGAGCACTGTCAGCCCCAGCTGGGTTTAGCACTGTTGATGAAGCTGCCAGCAAACGACTAAGTTTGGCCATAGCAGTGTTGTAAAGATGTTCCATCCGATCCCATAGTTCCAGATGTACATCTAAGTTATCAATATCTGCTTCGGAAATGAGTTCAACAAATCCGCAACAAATCGATCAAAATGTGTTTGCAACGAATATTGACTTTGTCTAAGGGCAAAACCATCACCATTGTAGTCCTCTTCTAAAATGTGCTTCACCACACGATTGATCCCATTAACTGCCCCCGTCCGTTTATTTAACGCAGCCATCACGTCTCCTTAATTCTAGAAGAACTTGCCAAAAACTACCGTTCCACCTATAAGCATGTACATGTACAGATGTACTGTTGGAACGCTAAACCATACGACACTTAACGTGTTCACGCAATTGCAAGCAAAAAACTTTGCCGTTGTATCCAAAGTATGTAGATAATGTATGTTCTTCGGTATGGTTTTTTTTCCAACGGTTGCTTACTCCAATTGTTAAAGCAACGGAAAATTTCTATAGCCAAAAACAAAATGCACGCAATATTACTTTACTTTATAATATTTCCCGGGTTTCGGCACCAAAAAATGTACAAAATACATTCAGACTTGAATTTATTTAATCAAAACTTATATATTTAAAAGAGAAAATTCATTAATTATCAAATTTACAGCGAAAGTTAAATACCAAGCGAGCGATGTGCAAGCCAAACTATCAATGATGACCGCTGAGATCTTGTTCGTCTTTCTTGCAATGTGTTTGTTATGTACATCTCGATTATCTCAGTCTCTCTTTTCTCCTTCTTCCTTTTTGTCAGAGCTGCCACTTTACAAATACAATGACCCTACGAACATGTACAGAAACGCGACAATAGACGCACTTTACAAACAAAAAAGTAGACTTCTGTCCAGACTCAAACTCTTGCACAGAAGGTTAACTGACCGACACGATTTGGAGATTAGGACTCTGAAGTCACAGATCAAAAAACTCCAACAGTTAATTAAAAAAATTACAGAATATCTATATCTCTTTTCTAGAACAACAAAATTCGGGCTGTACAATCCAACAACCTGAGTATGTTTCCGAGAATAAATAAAATTTTTAGGAGAAAAGATCAAAATGACCTTCAGAGTTTTAAACTCCAAAGGACGACAGAGAACAAAAACTTACTTCTGACACTAGGAATAGATCCAGATGACGCCATCTTGGATGATGACTACTTTATAGTGGAAGATGCTCAAGAGAAGGTAGAGACGGTGGGTGCTGTTTTCGAGCGAGTATATAAGGTGAATGAGTGCATTCGCCCGAATTACGACCTTGAGAACAGAGCCTCCGTTGGACACTTCTATCTTAGAGGTGAGATCTCGCATTGGCGATCGGAGAATCCTTGTTTCACCCTGTTCGTTTCTAAGATGGACCTCGAGAACAACTTTCAAAAAATAAAGAAAAAGAAGTCAGCAGGAGTCGACGGCATACCCAATGTTGTGCTGCGAAACCTCCCTGCGGAAGCGGTGGACATATACACCACGTTGTTCAACAATGCGCTGAATAATGCATTTTATCCAGTGCGTTGGAAGACGGCAGTGGTCCATCCTCTCCTTAAAAAAGGTAAGGATGGTTCCAGTCCAGCAAATCTCCGGTCAATTAGTCTTCTTCCGAGTATCAGTAAGGTATTCGAGAAAGTTCTCAATAGAGCACTGTCCACATGGGCTGAGGACAAACATATTATTCCCGAGAATCATTTCGGTTTTAAGGCGGTCCATGATACCATACATGCGGTGTCTAAACTAATATCTGACATTCAATGGAACAAAGCTAAAAAGCAGTGTACGGGTGTATGTTTGGTTGACTTGGAGAAGGCATTCGATACCGTTTGGTTAGACGGTCTTTTTTATAAGTTGATCAGATATGGCACTGCTTTATATTCTGAATGACATGTCTCATGGTAGAACGTTTGTTGTGAAAAGTTGCAACATAACTTCTACTAGAACTTTTAAAATACAGAACGGTCTACAACAGGGGCGGTGAATTCGCCTATTTTATTTAGCATTTTCACCGGCGATCTAATTGGTTCTTTTCACCATGCTATAGCGTACGCTGATGACCTCATTGCGTACAGAACAGGTCCAAGGATCGAAGACATCAGAGGTCTCTTGCAATGTGACTTCGATAAGATTCAGCAATGGCGCGGCCGCGCGCGGGCCTCATGGGATACGAGAAAGAACTGGCGAAAGCTGGTGATCGTTGATCTACATGGCCACCCACTGCAAATAAACACAAATAAACAGAATCGACAACTTCATGATAAAACTGACTCGGGGTCACACTGCAAGGGCGATGACTTCGAACAATGGCCTGATTTTTGGGGCTTACTACCCCAACATAGAATATATGGAGAGAACACGTTTCAGTGGATTTGTCCCACCGGAGGCCTTTCTCCATTTTGACATGATAGGTTTGATTCAGGACAGATTGGCGGTTCCGTTAATCTACCATGTCTGCCGTAAGTCCGTAGAACGACGGCTGCTTTACAACCGTACGTCACCGCAGTGGGCGAAGAAGTTGAAGAGCTCCTCCGGTTCAGTAGGGCGGTTTCAGATCGCGATCGACGGGACGTTATCAAAACTATTTTGGTGGTTGTCTGAGCAACATATTGAAAATGTTACTGATAGCGAGTCACTTATTGCTGGCTTGCAAAGGTTTAGACTAAGGGTATAGGGGGTGGGCACAGTGACAACCAAAAAAATTTTTAAACCAAAAAAGAAATACAAAAATCCAAAAAAAAAAAAAAATTATAAAATTGAAACGGCATCGAAAATTAAAAAAAAAGTGTAAAGAATTAATGAAATCAAAAACAAATTTCAAAATTAAAGGCGTCGAAAATCCAAAAACATAGAAAAATAGAAACAAAAATAAAAAAAAAAAAAAAATATCAAAAAACGAGAAAAAAAAAATTTTTGTGAAAAAGCTACTGTGGCTGCTCTAGTCTTAAGTTGTTTTAATTAGTTTTAAGTAATTCTAATTAGTTGTAAGTAATTTTAAGAAAAACCAAAAAAAGAAGGATCAAAAAAACTAAGTTTTTAAAATTTTCTTAGGGTTAATATTGGTTATAGTTTGAAATATATACGGTATCTTTAGGCCGAAAGGCATTAGAATTAAGTTATTGAGTAATTTAGAGTACCCGCTTAGGGTCAGTAAGTTAATTAAGTTATTATGTAAGCTAGTACATTTTTGTTAGCAAGTAAGTAGTTACAAGTGATATAAAAATAAAAATGAATTTAAAACTGAAACATACGAAATGCCGATACCGATACTGAGTAGCGAAAGTAACTAAACATACGAAATGCCAGCCTGAGTACCTAACTACCCAAAGTAACAAAAACATACGAAATGTCAATACCGATACCGAGTGCCGAAAGTAACTAAACATACGAAATGCCAACCCAAGTATCTAACTTCCCAAAGTAACTAAACATACGAAATGAAGATACCAATGCCGAGTAACGAAAAATTTCGGATCTGCCAAAGGTAAGCCACTCAAATGTTGCCAACAATGATCTGCAACCGGAGCCACTGGCGTCACAGATGTGATTGAGTCGACGATGTGGAACTCAACTGGAATCGTAAATGATGGGTTGATCATTGAAGCAAGACTAATTTCTGCCCGGCCTCGGGTGTATGAGTACGCTCCGTCAACAATGCCTTTTTGTTTCAGGGTATGCTTTCGCCTGGGAATAGACAAGTGGTCAAAAAAATGTTTTGTAATTAGACTTACCTGTGATCCAGGATCGCAAAGTAATCTGCAAGTTGTTGTATTGCCAAAGCCATCCATCATGAGCACTTGTGCTGTAGCCAGTAGTATCAAACGGTTGCTTTAAATAGTATATGTCTTGACGGTGCCATCTAGTCATTGATGCACCTTTGGAGGTAGTGATGACGTTATGTCCTTTGCGCCAACCTTTGATGATGTTCCTCGAACAGGAACCTCTGAGGCTACCTGTGAGTTTCGACACAATAAAGTGTGGTGTCGACCGTTGCATGTTCTGCAATTTGTAAAAGAGCAAGCTTTCGACGAGTGTCCAGGTTTCAAACAGTTGAAACAAAGATTTGATCCTTTCAGCCTTGATCAGATAACGGCAACGACGTAAGATCCGGGCACTGACTTATTCGATGGCCCGAAATATTGCAAAATACACAGTTTCCAGGTACGATTGTTCCCAAATTGGTTTTGACGAGACGTACTGAGTGATCAGCTGGCATAGCGTTTCGATTGCCACCAACTTTAGTGCCAGATGTGGTTGTCGATGTCCATTTAAGTAGGTCTGCAGTCAGGCTATGTGCTCGCCTCTCCAAAAATTTTAACAATTCTTCTAGAGTTGGAATGTCATTGTTAATCCGACTCATTCCCCAAGCCTGTTGGGTACGACTCGCCAACTTTGAGATGACTATAGGAACTGCCAATGCATCCCACGTGTCCACTGGTAATTTCATCACTACTAGTGCCCGCAACGATTCACGAACAGTGTCGACTACGGATAGGAATGTCGAGGTAGATTCTGTTGTAATTGGTACAATACCTATAAATCGTGCCACATGTATCTCTACCAGTTGCCTCGGATTATCATAGCGACCCTTGAGGGACTTCCATACATCTTCATAGCCGCCACTGTACATGCCGCCCACCAATGATACAGCATCGCCTTGAACCGCCTCCCGTAACTTACCAAGTTTATATGCCTCTGGGAAATCTTGTGAATGTACCAGTGTCTCGAAAGTGTCCTTAAACGCAAGCCAATTGCGTAAGGTTCCATCAAATTTAGGAATGGAAAGCCGTTCAAGTTTTATGTGCATTGAATTTGAGATCACCGAGCCACTATCGCCAATGTTCTCGGACTGAGCACTGTCAGCCCCAGCTGGGTTTAGCACTGTTGATGAAGCTGCCAGCAAACGACTAAGTTTGGCCATAGCAGTGTTGTAAAGATGTTCCATCCGATCCCATAGTTCTAGATGTACATCTAAGTTATCAATATCTGCTTCGGAAATGAGTTCAACAAATCCGCAACAAATCGATCAAAATGTGTTTGCAACGAATATTGACTTTGTCTAAGGGCAAAACCATCACCATTGTAGTCCTCTTCTAAAATGTGCTTCACCACACGATTGATCCCATTAACTGCCCCCGTCCGTTTATTTAACGCAGTCATCACGTCTCCTTAATTCTAGAAGAACTTGCCAAAAACTACCGTTCCACCTATAAGCATGTACATGTACAGATGTACTGTTGGAACGCTAAACCATACGACACTTAACGTGTTCACGCAATTGCAAGCAAAAAACTTTGGCGTTGTATCCAAAGTATGTAGATAATGTATGTTCTTCGGTATGGTTTTTTTTCCAACGGTTGCTTACTCCAATTGTTAAAGCAACGGAAAATTTCTATAGCCAAAAACAAAATGCACGCAATATTACTTTACTTTATAACATTTCCCGGGTTTCGGCACCAAAAAATGTACAAAATACATTCAGACTTGAATTTATTTAATCAAAACTTATATATTTAAAAGAGAAAATTCATTAATTATCAAATTTACAGCGAAAGTTAAATACCAAGCGAACGATGTGCAAGCCAAACTATCAATGATGACCGCTGAGATCTTGTTCGTCTTTCTTGCAATGTGTTTGTTATGTACATCTCGATTATCTCAGTCTCTCTTTTCTCCTTCTTCCTTTTTGTCAGAGCTGCCACTTTACAAATACAATGACCCTACGAACATGTACAGAAACGCGACAATAGACGCACTTTACAAACAAAAAAGTAGACTTCTGTCCAGACTCAAACTCTTGCACAGAAGGTTAACTGACCGACACGATTTGGAGATTAGGACTCTGAAGTCACAGATCAAAAAACTCCAACAGTTAATTAAAGAAAATTACAGAATATCTATATCTCTTTTCTAGAACAACAAAATTCGGGCTGTACAATCCAACAACCTGAGTATGTTTCCGAGAATAAATAAAATTTTTAGGAGAAAAGATCAAAATGACCTTCAGAGTTTTAAACTCCAAAGGACGACAGAGAACAAAAACTTACTTCTGACACTAGGAATAGATCCAGATGACGCCATCTTGGATGATGACTACTTTATAGTGGAAGATGCTCAAGAGAAGGTAGAGACGGTGGGTGCTGTTTTCGAGCGAGTATATAAGGTGAATGAGTGCATTCGCCCGAATTACGACCTTGAGAACAGAGCCTCCGTTGGACACTTCTATCTTAGAGGTGAGATCTCGCATTGGCGATCGGAGAATCCTTGTTTCACCCTGTTCGTTTCTAAGATGGACCTCGAGAACAACTTTCAAAAAATAAAGAAAAAGAAGTCAGCAGGAGTCGACGGCATACCCAATGTTGTGCTGCGAAACCTCCCTGCGGAAGCGGTGGACATATACACCACGTTGTTCAACAATGCGCTGAATAATGCATTTTATCCAGTGCGTTGGAAGACGGCAGTGGTCCATCCTCTCCTTAAAAAAGGTAAGGATGGTTCCAGTCCAGCAAATCTCCGGTCAATTAGTCTTCTTCCGAGTATCAGTAAGGTATTCGAGAAAGTTCTCAATAGAGCACTGTCCACATGGGCTGAGGACAAACATATTATTCCCGAGAATCATTTCGGTTTTAAGGCGGTCCATGATACCATACATGCGGTGTCTAAACTAATATCTGACATTCAATGGAACAAAGCTAAAAAGCAGTGTACGGGTGTATGTTTGGTTGACTTGGAGAAGGCATTCGATACCGTTTGGTTAGACGGTCTTTTTTATAAGTTGATCAGATATGGCACTGCTTTATATTCTGAATGACATGTCTCATGGTAGAACGTTTGTTGTGAAAAGTTGCAACATAACTTCTACTAGAACTTTTAAAATACAGAACGGTCTACAACAGGGGCGGTGAATTCGCCTATTTTATTTAGCATTTTCACCGGCGATCTAATTGGTTCTTTTCACCATGCTATAGCGTACGCTGATGACCTCATTGCGTACAGAACAGGTCCAAGGATCGAAGACATCAGAGGTCTCTTGCAATGTGACTTCGATAAGATTCAGCAATGGCGCGGCCGCGCGCGGGCCTCATGGGATACGAGAAAGAACTGGCGAAAGCTGGTGATCGTTGATCTACATGGCCACCCACTGCAAATAAACACAAATAAACAGAATCGACAACTTCATGATAAAACTGACTCGGGGTCACACTGCAAGGGCGATGACTTCGAACAATGGCCTGATTTTTGGGGCTTACTACCCCAACATAGAATATATGGAGAGAACACGTTTCAGTGGATTTGTCCCACCGGAGGCCTTTCTCCATTTTGACATGATAGGTTTGATTCAGGACAGATTGGCGGTTCCGTTAATCTACCATGTCTGCCGTAAGTCCGTAGAACGACGGCTGCTTTACAACCGTACGTCACCGCAGTGGGCGAAGAAGTTGAAGAGCTCCTCCGGTTCAGTAGGGCGGTTTCAGATCGCGATCGACGGGACGTTATCAAAACTATTTTGGTGGTTGTCTGAGCAACATATTGAAAATGTTACTGATAGCGAGTCACTTATTGCTGGCTTGCAAAGGTTTAGACTAAGGGTATAGGGGGTGGGCACAGTGACAACCAAAAAAATTTTTAAACCAAAAAAGAAATACAAAAATCCAAAAAAAAAAAAAAATTATAAAATTGAAACGGCATCGAAAATTAAAAAAAAAGTGTAAAGAATTAATGAAATCAAAAACAAATTTCAAAATTAAAGGCGTCGAAAATCCAAAAACATAGAAAAATAGAAACAAAAATAAAAAAAAAAAAAAAATATCAAAAAACGAGAAAAAAAAAATTTTTGTGAAAAAGCTACTGTGGCTGCTCTAGTCTTAAGTTGTTTTAATTAGTTTTAAGTAATTCTAATTAGTTGTAAGTAATTTAAAGAAAAACCAAAAAAAGAAGGATCAAAAAAACTAAGTTTTTAAAATTTTCTTAGGGTTAATATTGGTTATAGTTTGAAATATATACGGTATCTTTAGGCCGAAAGGCATTAGAATTAAGTTATTGAGTAATTTAGAGTACCCGCTTAGGGTCAGTAAGTTAATTAAGTTATTATGTAAGCTAGTACATTTTTGTTAGCAAGTAAGTAGTTACAAGTGATATAAAAATAAAAATGAATTTAAAACTGAAACATACGAAATGCCGATACCGATACTGAGTAGCGAAAGTAACTAAACATACGAAATGCCAGCCTGAGTACCTAACTACCCAAAGTAACAAAAACATACGAAATGTCAATACCGATACCGAGTGCCGAAAGTAACTAAACATACGAAATGCCAACCCAAGTATCTAACTTCCCAAAGTAACTAAACATACGAAATGAAGATACCAATGCCGAGTAACGAAAAATTTCGGATCTGCCAAAGGTAAGCCACTCAAATGTTGCCAACAATGATCTGCAACCGGAGCCACTGGCGTCACAGATGTGATTGAGTCGACGATGTGGAACTCAACTGGAATCGTAAATGATGGGTTGATCATTGAAGCAAGACTAATTTCTGCCCGGCCTCGGGTGTATGAGTACGCTCCGTCAACAATGCCTTTTTGTTTCAGGGTATGCTTTCGCCTGGGAATAGACAAGTGGTCAAAAAAATGTTTTGTAATTAGACTTACCTGTGATCCAGGATCGCAAAGTAATCTGCAAGTTGTTGTATTGCCAAAGCCATCCATCATGAGCACTTGTGCTGTAGCCAGTAGTATCAAACGGTTGCTTTAAATAGTATATGTCTTGACGGTGCCATCTAGTCATTGATGCACCTTTGGAGGTAGTGATGACGTTATGTCCTTTGCGCCAACCTTTGATGATGTTCCTCGAACAGGAACCTCTGAGGCTACCTGTGAGTTTCGACACAATAAAGTGTGGTGTCGACCGTTGCATGTTCTGCAATTTGTAAAAGAGCAAGCTTTCGACGAGTGTCCAGGTTTCAAACAGTTGAAACAAAGATTTGATCCTTTCAGCCTTGATCAGATAACGGCAACGACGTAAGATCCGGGCACTGACTTATTCGATGGCCCGAAATATTGCAAAATACACAGTTTCCAGGTACGATTGTTCCCAAATTGGTTTTGACGAGACGTACTGAGTGATCAGCTGGCATAGCGTTTCGATTGCCACCAACTTTAGTGCCAGATGTGGTTGTCGATGTCCATTTAAGTAGGTCTGCAGTCAGGCTATGTGCTCGCCTCTCCAAAAATTTTAACAATTCTTCTAGAGTTGGAATGTCATTGTTAATCCGACTCATTCCCCAAGCCTGTTGGGTACGACTCGCCAACTTTGAGATGACTATAGGAACTGCCAATGCATCCCACGTGTCCACTGGTAATTTCATCACTACTAGTGCCCGCAACGATTCACGAACAGTGTCGACTACGGATAGGAATGTCGAGGTAGATTCTGTTGTAATTGGTACAATACCTATAAATCGTGCCACATGTATCTCTACCAGTTGCCTCGGATTATCATAGCGACCCTTGAGGGACTTCCATACATCTTCATAGCCGCCACTGTACATGCCGCCCACCAATGATACAGCATCGCCTTGAACCGCCTCCCGTAACTTACCAAGTTTATATGCCTCTGGGAAATCTTGTGAATGTACCAGTGTCTCGAAAGTGTCCTTAAACGCAAGCCAATTGCGTAAGGTTCCATCAAATTTAGGAATGGAAAGCCGTTCAAGTTTTATGTGCATTGAATTTGAGATCACCGAGCCACTATCGCCAATGTTCTCGGACTGAGCACTGTCAGCCCCAGCTGGGTTTAGCACTGTTGATGAAGCTGCCAGCAAACGACTAAGTTTGGCCATAGCAGTGTTGTAAAGATGTTCCATCCGATCCCATAGTTCTAGATGTACATCTAAGTTATCAATATCTGCTTCGGAAATGAGTTCAACAAATCCGCAACAAATCGATCAAAATGTGTTTGCAACGAATATTGACTTTGTCTAAGGGCAAAACCATCACCATTGTAGTCCTCTTCTAAAATGTGCTTCACCACACGATTGATCCCATTAACTGCCCCCGTCCGTTTATTTAACGCAGTCATCACGTCTCCTTAATTCTAGAAGAACTTGCCAAAAACTACCGTTCCACCTATAAGCATGTACATGTACAGATGTACTGTTGGAACGCTAAACCATACGACACTTAACGTGTTCACGCAATTGCAAGCAAAAAACTTTGGCGTTGTATCCAAAGTATGTAGATAATGTATGTTCTTCGGTATGGTTTTTTTTCCAACGGTTGCTTACTCCAATTGTTAAAGCAACGGAAAATTTCTATAGCCAAAAACAAAATGCACGCAATATTACTTTACTTTATAACATTTCCCGGGTTTCGGCACCAAAAAATGTACAAAATACATTCAGACTTGAATTTATTTAATCAAAACTTATATATTTAAAAGAGAAAATTCATTAATTATCAAATTTACAGCGAAAGTTAAATACCAAGCGAACGATGTGCAAGCCAAACTATCAATGATGACCGCTGAGATCTTGTTCGTCTTTCTTGCAATGTGTTTGTTATGTACATCTCGATTATCTCAGTCTCTCTTTTCTCCTTCTTACTTTTTGTCAGAGCTGCCACTTTACAAATACAATGACCCTACGAACATGTACAGAAACGCGACAATAGACGCACTTTACAAACAAAAAAGTAGACTTCTGTCCAGACTGAAACTCTTGCACAGAAGGTTAACTGACCGACATGATTCGGAGATTAGGACTCTGAAGTCACAGATCAAAAAACTCCAACAGTTAATTAAAGAAAATTACAGAATATCTATATCTCTTTTCTAGAACAACAAAATTCGGGCTGTACAATCCAACAACCTGAGTATGTTTCCGAGAATAAATAAAATTTTTAGGAGAAAAGATCAAAATGACCTTCAGAGTTTTAAACTCCAAAGGACGACAGAGAACAAAAACTTACTTCTGACACTAGGAATAGATCCAGATGACGCCATCTTGGATGATGACTACTTTATAGTGGAAGATGCTCAAGAGAAGGTAGAGACGGTGGGTGCTGTTTTCGAGCGAGTATATAAGGTGAATGAGTGCATTCGCCCGAATTACGACCTTGAGAACAGAGCCTTCGTTGGACACTTCTATCTTAGAGGTGAGATCTCGCATTGGCGATCGGAGAATCCTTGTTTCACCCTGTTCGTTTCTAAGATGGACCTCGAGAACAACTTTCAAAAAATAAAGAAAAAGAAGTCAGCAGGAGTCGACGGCATACCCAATGTTGTGCTGCGAAACCTCCCTGCGGAAGCGGTGGACATATACACCACGTTGTTCAACAATGCGCTGAATAATGCATGTTATCCAGTGCGTTGGAAGACGGCTGTGGTCCATCCTCTCCTTAAAAAAGGTAAGGATGGTTCCAGTCCAGCAAATCTCCGGTCAATTAGTCTTCTTCCGAGTATCAGTAAGGTATTCGAGAAAGTTCTCAATAGAGCACTGTCCACATGGGCTGAGGACAAACATATTATTCCCGAAAATCAGTTCGGTTTTAAGGCGGTCCATGATACCATACATGCGGTGTCTAAACTAATATCTGACATTCAATGGAACAAAGCTAAAAAGCAGTGTACGGGTGTATGTTTGGTTGACTTGGAGAAAGCATTCGATACCGTTTGGTTAGACGGTCTTTTTTATAAGTTGATCAGATATGGCATGAGTAAATCACTGCTTTATATTCTGAATGACATGTCTCATGGTAGAACGTTTGTTGTGAAAAGTTGCAACATAACTTCTACTAGAACTTTTCAAATACAGAACGGTCTACAACAGGGGCGGTGAATTCGCCTATTTTATTTAGCATTTTCACCGGCGATCTAATTGGTTCTTTTCACCATGCTATAGCGTACGCTGATGACCTCATTGCGTACAGAACAGGTCCAAGGATCGAAGACATCAGAGGTCTCTTGCAATGTGACTTCGATAAGATTCAGCAATGGCGCGGCCGCGCGCGGGCCTCATGGGATACGAGAAAGAACTGGCGAAAGCTGGTGATCGTTGATCTACATGGCCACCCACTGCAAATAAACACAAATAAACAGAATCGACAACTTCATGATAAAACTGACTCGGGGTCACACTGCAAGGGCGATGACTTCGAACAATGGCCTGATTTTTGGGGCTTACTACCCCAACATAGAATATATGGAGAGAACACGTTTCAGTGGATTTGTCCCACCGGAGGCCTTTCTCCATTTTGACATGATAGGTTTGATTCAGGACAGATTGGCGGTTCCGTTAATCTACCATGTCTGCCGTAAGTCCGTAGAACGACGGCTGCTTTACAACCGTACGTCACCGCAGTGGGCGAAGAAGTTGAAGAGCTCCTCCGGTTCAGTAGGGCGGTTTCAGATCGCGATCGACGGGACGTTATTAAAACGTCAAAACTATTTTGGTGGTTGTCTGAGCAACATATTGAAAATGTTACTGATAGCGAGTCACTTATGGCTGGCTTGCAAAGGTTTAGACTAAGGGTATAGGGGGTGGGCACAGTGACAACCAAAAAAATTTTTAAACCAAAAAAGAAATACAAAAATCCAAAAAAAAAAAAAAAAAATTATAAAATTGAAACGGCATCGAAAATTAAAAAAAAAAATGTAAAGAATTAATGAAATCAAAAAAAAATTTCAAAATTAAAGGCGTCGAAAATCCAAAAACATAGAAAAATAGAAACAAAAATAAAAAAAAATAAAAATATCAAAAAACGAGAAAAAAAAATTTTTGTGAAAAAGCTACTGTGGCTGCTCTAGTCTTAAGTTGTTTTAATTAGTTTTAAGTAATTCTAATTAGTTGTAAGTAATTTTAAGAAAAACCAAAAAAAGAAGGATCAAAAAAACTAAGTTTTTAAAATTTTCTTAGGGTTAATATTGGTTATAGTTTGAAATATATACGGTATCTTTAGGCCGAAAGGCATTAGAATTAAGTTATTGAGTAATTTAGAGTACCCGCTTAGGGTCAGTAAGTTAATTAAGTTATTATGTAAGCTAGTACATTTTTGTTAGCAAGTAAGTAGTTACAAGTGATATAAAAATAAAAATGAATTTAAAACTGAAACATACGAAATGCCGATACCGATACTGAGTAGCGAAAGTAACTAAACATACGAAATGCCAGCCTGAGTACCTAACTACCCAAAGTAACAAAAACATACGAAATGTCAATACCGATACCGAGTGCCGAAAGTAACTAAACATACGAAATGCCAACCCAAGTATCTAACTTCCCAAAGTAACTAAACATACGAAATGAAGATACCAATGCCGAGTAACGAAAAATTTCGGATCTGCCAAAGGTAAGCCACTCAAATGTTGCCAACAATGATCTGCAACCGGAGCCACTGGCGTCACAGATGTGATTGAGTCGACGATGTGGAACTCAACTGGAATCGTAAATGATGGGTTGATCATTGAAGCAAGACTAATTTCTGCCCGGCCTCGGGTGTATGAGTACGCTCCGTCAACAATGCCTTCTATTTTCAGGGTATGCTTTCGCCTGGGAATAGACAAGTGGTCAAAAAAATGTTTTTTTGTAATTAGTGATCCAGGATCGCAAAGTAATCTGCAAGTTGTTGTATTGCCAAAGCCATCCATCATGAGCACTTGTGCTGTAGCCAGTAGTATCAAACGGTTACTTTAAATAGTATATGTCTTGACGGTGCCATCTAGTCATTGATGCACCTTTGGAGGTAGTGATGACGTTATGTCCTTTGCGCCAACCTTTGATGATGTTCCTCGAACAGGAACCTCTGAGGCTACCTGTGAGTTTCGACACAATAAAGTGTGGTGTCGACCGTTGCATGTTCTGCAATTTGTAGAAGAGCAAGCTTTCGACGAGTGTCCAGGTTTCAAACAGTTGAAACAAAGATTTCATCCTTTCAGCCTTGATCAGATAACGGCAACGACGTAAGATCCGGGCACTGACTTATTCGATGGCCCGAAATGTTGCAAAATACACAGTTTCCAGGTAAGATTGTTCCCAAATTGGTTTTGACGAGACGTACTGAGTGATCAGCTGGCATAGCGTTTCGATTGCCACCAACTTTAGTGCCAGATGTGGTTGTCGATGTCCATTTAAGTAGGTCTGCAGTCAGGCTATGTGCTCGCCTCTCCAAAAATTTTAACAATTCTTCTAGAGTTGGAATGTCATTGTTAATCCGACTCATTCCCCAAGCCTGTTGGGTACGACTCGCCAACTTTGAGATGACTATAGGAACTGCCAATGCATCCCACGTGTCCACTGGTAATTTCATCACTACTAGTGCCCGCAACGATTCACGAACAGTGTCGACTACGGATAGGAATGTCGAGGTAGATTCTGTTGTAATTGGTACAATACCTATAAATCGTGCCACATGTATCTCTGCCAGTTGCCTCGGATTATCATAGCGACCCTTGAGGGCCTTCCATACATCTTCATAGCCGCCACTGTACATGCCGCCCACCAATGATACAGCATCGCCTTGAACCGCCTCCCGTAACTTACCAAGTTTATATGCCTCTGGGAAATCTTGTGAATGTACCAGTGTCTCGAAAGTGTCCTTAAATGCAAGCCAATTGCGTAAGGTTCCATCAAATTTAGGAATGGAAAGCCGTTCAAGTTTTATGTGCATTGAATTTGAGATCACCGAGCCACTATCGCCAATGTTCTCGGACTGAGCACTGTCAGCCCTAGCTGGGCTTAGCACTGTTGATGAAGCTGCCAGCAAACGACTAAGTTTGGCCATAGCAGTGTTGTAAAGATGTTCCATCCGATCCCATAGTTCCAGATGTACATCTAAGTTATCAATATCTGCTTCGGAAATGAGTTCAACAAATCAGCAACAAATCGATCAAAATGTGTTTGCAACGAATATTGACTTTGTCTAAGGGCAAAACCATCACCATTGTAGTCCTCTTCTAAAATGTGCTTCACCACACGATTGATCCCATTAACTGCCCCCGTCCGTTTATTTAACGCAGCCATCACGTCTGCTTAATTCTAGAAGAACTTGCCAAAAACTACCGTTCCACCTATAAGCATGTACATGTACAGATGTACTGTTGGAACGCTAAACCATACGACACTTAACGTGTTCACGCAATTGCAAGCAAAAAACTTTGCCGTTGTATCCAAAGTATGTAGATAATGTATGTTCTTCGGTATGGTTTTTTTTCCAACGGTTGCTTACTCCAATTCTTAAAGCAACGGAAAATTTCTATAGCCAAAAACAAAATGCACGCAATATTACTTTACTTTATAATATTTCCCGGGTTTCGGCACCAAAAAATGTACAAAATACATTCAGACTTGAATTTATTTAATCAAAACTTATATATTTAAAAGAGAAAATTCATTAATTATCAAATTAACAGCGAAAGTTAAATACCAAGCGAGCGATGTGCAAGCCAAACTATCAATGATGACCGCTGAGATCTTGTTCGTCTTTCTTGCAATGTGTTTGTTATGTACATCTCGATTATCTCAGTCTCTCTTTTCTCCTTCTTACTTTTTGTCAGAGCTGCCACTTTACAAATACAATGACCCTACGAACATGTACAGAAACGCGACAATAGACGCACTTTACAAACAAAAAAGTAGACTTCTGTCCAGACTGAAACTCTTGCACAGAAGGTTAACTGACCGACACGATTTGGAGATTAGGACTCTGAAGTCACAGATCAAAAAACTCCAACAGTTAATTAAAGAAAATTACAGAATATCTACATATATCTCTTTTCTAGAACAACAAAATTCGGGCTGTACAATCCAACAACCTGAGTATGTTTCCGAGAATAAATAAAATTTTTAGGAGAAAAGATCAAAATGACCTTCAGAGTTTTAAACTCCAAAGGACGACAGAGAACAAAAACTTACTTCTGACACTAGGAATAGATCCAGATGACGCCATCTTGGATGATGACTACTTTATAGTGGAAGATGCTCAAGAGAAGGTAGAGACGGTGGGTGCTGTTTTCGAGCGAGTATATAAGGTGAATGAGTGCATTCGCCCGAATTACGACCTTGAGAACAGAGCCTTCGTTGGACACTTCTATCTTAGAGGTGAGATCTCGCATTGGCGATCGGAGAATCCTTGTTTCACCCTGTTCGTTTCTAAGATGGACCTCGAGAACAGCTTTCAAAAAATAAAGAAAAAGAAGTCAGCAGGAGTCGACGGCATACCCAATGTTGAGCTGCGAAACCTCCCTGCGGAAGCGGTGGACATATACACCACGTTGTTCAACAATGCGCTGAATAATGCATATTATCCAGTGCGTTGGAAGACGGCAGTGGTCCATCCTCTCCTTAAAAAAGGTAAGGATGGTTCCAGTCCAGCAAATCTCCGGTCAATTAGTCTTCTTCCGAGTATCAGTAAGGTATTCGAGAAAGTTCTCAATAGAGCACTGTCCACATGGGCTGAGGACAAACATATTATTCCCGAAAATCAGTTCGGTTTTAAGGCGGTCCATGATACCATACATGCGGTGTCTAAACTAATATCTGACATTCAATGGAACAAAGCTAAAAAGCAGTGTACGGGTGTATGTTTGGTTGACTTGGAGAAGGCATTCGATACCGTTTGGTTAGACGGTCTTTTTTATAAGTTGATCAGATATGGCATGAGTAAATCACTGCTTTATATTCTGAATGACATGTCTCATGGTAGAACGTTTGTTGTGAAAAGTTGCAACATAACTTCTACTAGAACTTTTAAAATACAGAACGGTCTACAACAGGGGCGGTGAATTCGCCTATTTTATTTAGCATTTTCACCGGCGATCTAATTGGTTCTTTTCACCATGCTATAGCGTACGCTGATGACCTCATTGCGTACAGAACAGGTCCAAGGATCGAAGACATCAGAGGTCTCTTGCAATGTGACTTCGATAAGATTCAGCAATATTGCGATGACTGGAAGTTTAAAATCAACTTTCAGAAATCGGAAACAATTGTGTTTAGGCGCGGCCGCGCGCGGGCCTCATGGGATACGAGAAAGAACTGGCGAAAGCTGGTGATCGTTGATCTACATGGCCACCCACTGCAAATAAACACAAATAAACAGAATCGACAACTTCATGATAAAACTGACTCGGGGTCACACTGCAAGGGCGATGACTTCGAACAATGGCCTGATTTTTGGGGCTTACTACCCCAACATAGAATATATGGAGAGAACACGTTTCAGTGGATTTGTCCCACCGGAGGCCTTTCTCCATTTTGACATGATAGGTTTGATTCAGGACAGATTGGCGGTTCCGTTAATCTACCATGTCTGCCGTAAGTCCGTAGAACGACGGCTGCTTTACAACCGTACGTCACCGCAGTGGGCGAAGAAGTTGAAGAGCTCCTCCGGTTCAGTAGGGCGGTTTCAGATCGCGATCGACGGGACGTTATTAAAACGTCAAAACTATTTTGGTGGTTGTCTGAGCAACATATTGAAAATGTTAATGATAGCGAGTCACTTATGGCTGGCTTGCAAAGGTTTAGACTAAGGGTATAGGGGGTGGGCACAGTGACAACCAAAAAAATTTTTAAACCAAAAAAGAAATACAAAAATCCAAAAAAAAAAAAAATTATAAAATTGAAACGGCATCGAAAATTAAAAAAAAAATGTAAAGAATTAATGAAATCAAAAAAAAATTTCAAAATTAAAGGCGTCGAAAATCCAAAAACATAGAAAAATAGAAACAAAAATAAAAAAAAAAAAAATATCAAAAAACGAGAAAAAAAAAATTTTGTGAAAAAGCTACTGTGGCTGCTCTAGTCTTAAGTTGTTTTAATTAGTTTTAAGTAATTCTAATTAGTTGTAAGTAATTTTAAGAAAAACCAAAAAAAAAAGGATCAAAAAAACTAAGTTTTTAAAAATTTCTTAGGGTTAATATTGGTTATAGTTTGAAATATATACGGTATCTTTAGGCCGAAAGGCATTAGAATTAAGTTATTGAGTAATTTAGAGTACCCGCTTAGGGTCAGTAAGTTAATTAAGTTATTATGTAAGCTAGTACATTTTTGTTAGCAAGTAAGTAGTTACAAGTGATATAAAAATAAAAATGAATTTAAAACTGAAACATACGAAATGCCGATACCGATACTGAGTAGCGAAAGTAACTAAACATACGAAATGCCAGCCTGAGTACCTAACTACCCAAAGTAACAAAAACATACGAAATGTCAATACCGATACCGAGTGCCGAAAGTAACTAAACATACGAAATGCCAACCCAAGTATCTAACTTCCCAAAGTAACTAAACATACGAAATGAAGATACCAATGCCGAGTAACGAAAAATTTCGGATCTGCCAAAGGTAAGCCACTCAAATGTTGCCAACAATGATCTGCAACCGGAGCCACTGGCGTCACAGATGTGATTGAGTCGATGATGTGGAACTCAACTGGAATCGTAAATGATGGGTTGATCATTGAAGCAAGACTAATTTCTGCCCGGCCTCGGGTGTATGAGTACGCTCCGTCAACAATGCCTTCTATTTTCAGGGTATGCTTTCGCCTGGGAATAGACAAGTGGTCAAAAAAATGTTTTGTAATTAGACTTACCTGTGATCCAGGATCGCAAAGTAATCTGCAAGTTGTTGTATTGCCAAAGCCATCCATCATGAGCACTTGTGCTGTAGCCAGTAGTATCAAACGGTTACTTTAAATAGTATATGTCTTGACGGTGCCATCTAGTCATTGATGCACCTTTGGAGGTAGTGATGACGTTATGTCCTTTGCGCCAACCTTTGATGATGTTCCTCGAACAGGAACCTCTGAGGCTACCTGTGAGTTTCGACACAATAAAGTGTGGTGTCGACCGTTGCATGTTCTGCAATTTGTAAAAGAGCAAGCTTTCGACGCAGCACAAAAGATCTTTCAGGTCGACGTGCTTGTAAAGGTAATTTTCACCTTCACCCTACAAGTTAAGCTTTCGACGAGTGTCCAGGTTTCAAACAGTTGAAACAAAGATTTGATCCTTTCAGCCTTGATCAGATAACGGCAACGACGTAAGATCCGGGCACTGACTTATTCGATGGCCCGAAATATTGCAAAATACACAGTTTCCAGGTACGATTGTTCCCAAATTGGTTTTGACGAGACGTACTGAGTGATCAGCTGGCATAGCGTTTCGATTGCCACCAACTTTAGTGCCAGATGTGGTTGTCGATGTCCATTTAAGTAGGTCTGCAGTCAGGCTATGTGCTCGCCTCTCCAAAAATTTTAACAATTCTTCTAGAGTTGGAATGTCATTGTTAATCCGACTCATTCCCCAAGCCTGTTGGGTACGACTCGCCAACTTTGAGATGACTATAGGAACTGCCAATGCATCCCACGTGTCCACTGGTAATTTCATCACTACTAGTGCCCGCAACGATTCACGAACAGTGTCGACTACGGATAGGAATGTCGAGGTAGATTCTGTTGTAATTGGTACAATACCTATAAATCGTGCCACATGTATCTCTGCCAGTTGCCTCGGATTATCATAGCGACCCTTGAGGGCCTTCCATACATCTTCATAGCCGCCACTGTACATGCCGCCCACCAATGATATAGCATCGCCTTGAACCGCCTCCCGTAACTTACCAAGTTTATATGCCTCTGGGAAATCTTGTGAATGTACCAGTGTCTCGAAAGTGTCCTTAAACGCAAGCCAATTGCGTAAGGTTCCATCAAATTTAGGAATGGAAAGCCGTTCAAGTTTTATGTGCATTGAATTTGAGATCACCGAGCCACTATCGCCAATGTTCTCGGACTGAGCACTGTCAGCCCCAGCTGGGTTTAGCACTGTTGATGAAGCTGCCAGCAAACGACTAAGTTTGGCCATAGCAGTGTTGTAAAGATGTTCCATCCGATCCCATAGTTCCAGATGTACATCTAAGTTATCAATATCTGCTTCGGAAATGAGTTCAACAAATCCGCAACAAATCGATCAAAATGTGTTTGCAACGAATATTGACTTTGTCTAAGGGCAAAACCATCACCATTGTAGTCCTCTTCTAAAATGTGCTTCACCACACGATTGATCCCATTAACTGCCCCCGTCCGTTTATTTAACGCAGCCATCACGTCTCCTTAATTCTAGAAGAACTTGCCAAAAACTACCGTTCCACCTATAAGCATGTACATGTACAGATGTACTGTTGGAACGCTAAACCATACGACACTTAACGTGTTCACGCAATTGCAAGCAAAAAGCTTTGCCGTTGTATCCAAAGTATGTAGATAATGTATGTTCTTCGGTATGGTTTTTTTTCCAACGGTTGCTTACTCCAATTGTTAAAGCAACGGAAAATTTCTATAGCCAAAAACAAAATGCACGCAATATTACTTTACTTTATAATATTTCCCGGGTTTCGGCACCAAAAAATGTACAAAATACATTCAGACTTGAATTTATTAAATCAAAACTTATATATTTAAAAGAGAAAATTCATTAATTATCAAATTTACAGCGAAAGTTAAATACCAAGCGAACGATGTGCAAGCCAAACTATCAATGATGACCGCTGAGATCTTGTTCGTCTTTCTTGCAATGTGTTTGTTATGTACATCTCGATTATCTCAGTCTCTCTTTTGTCCTTCTTCCTTTTTGTCAGAGCTGTCACTTTACAAATACAATGACCCTACGAACATGTACAGAAACGCGACAATAGACGCACTTTACAAACAAAAAAGTAGACTTCTGTCCAGACTGAAACTCTTGCACAGAAGGTTAACTGACCGACACGATTTGGAGATTAGGACTCTGAAGTCACAGATCAAAAAACTCCAACAGTTAATTAAAGAAAATTACAGAATATCTATATCTCTTTTCTAGAACAACAAAATTCGGGCTGTACAATCCAACAACCTGAGTATGTTTCCGAGAATAAATAAAATTTTTAGGAGAAAAGATCAAAATGACCTTCAGAGTTTTAAACTCCAAAGGACGACAGAGAACAAAAACTTACTTCTGACACTAGGAATAGATCCAGATGACGCCATCTTGGATGATGACTACTTTATAGTGGAAGATGCTCAAGAGAAGGTAGAGACGGTGGGTGCTGTTTTCGAGCGAGTATATAAGGTGAATGAGTGCATTCGCCCGAATTACGACCTTGAGAACAGAGCCTTCGTTGGACACTTCTATCTTAGAGGTGAGATCTCGCATTGGCGATCGGAGAATCCTTGTTTCACCCTGTTCGTTTCTAAGATGGACCTCGAGAACAACTTTCAAAAAATAAAGAAAAAGAAGTCAGCAGGAGTCGACGGCATACCCAATGTTGTGCTGCGAAACCTCCCTGCGGAAGCGGTGGACATATACACCACGTTGTTCAACAATGCGCTGAATAATGCATTTTATCCAGTGCGTTGGAAGACGGCAGTGGTCCATCCTCTCCTTAAAAAAGGTAAGGATGGTTCCAGTCCAGCAAATCTCCGGTCAATTAGTCTTCTTCCGAGTATCAGTAAGGTATTCGAGAAAGTTCTGAATAGAGCACTGTCCACATGGGCTGAGGACAAACATATTATTCCCGAAAATCAGTTCGGTTTTAAGGCGGTCCATGATACCATACATGCGGTGTCTAAACTAATATCTGACATTCAATGGAACAAAGCTAAAAAGCAGTGTACGGGTGTATGTTTGGTTGACTTGGAGAAGGCATTCGATACCGTTTGGTTAGACGGTCTTTTTTATAAGTTGATCAGATATGGCATGAGTAAATCACTGCTTTATATTCTGAATGACATGTCTCATGGTAGAACGTTTGTTGTGAAAAGTTGCAACATAACTTCTACTAGAACTTTTAAAATACAGAACGGTCTACAACAGGGGCGGTGAATTCGCCTATTTTATTTAGCATTTTCACCGGCGATCTAATTGGTTCTTTTCACCATGCTATAGCGTACGCTGATGACCTCATTGCGTACAGAACAGGTCCAAGGATCGAAGACATCAGAGGTCTCTTGCAATGTGACTTCGATAAGATTCAGCAATATTGCGATGACTGGAAGTTTAAAATCAACTTTCAGAAATCGGAAACAATTGTGTTTAGGCGCGGCCGCGCGCGGGCCTCATGGGATACGAGAAAGAACTGGCGAAAGCTGGTGATCGTTGATCTACATGGCCACCCACTGCAAATAAACACAAATAAACAGAATCGACAACTTCATGATAAAACTGACTCGGGGTCACACTGCAAGGGCGATGACTTCGAACAATGGCCTGATTTTTGGGGCTTACTACCCCAACATAGAATATATGGAGAGAACACGTTTCAGTGGATTTGTCCCACCGGAGGCCTTTCTCCATTTTGACATGATATGTTTGATTCAGGACAGATTGGCGGTTCCGTTAATCTACCATGTCTGCCGTAAGTCCGTAGAACGACGGCTGCTTTACAACCGTACGTCACCGCAGTGGGCGAAGAAGTTGAAGAGCTCCTCCGGTTCAGTAGGGCGGTTTCAGATCGCGATCGACGGGACGTTATTAAAACGTCAAAACTATTTTGGTGGTTGTCTGAGCAACATATTGAAAATGTTACTGATAGCGAGTCACTTATGGCTGGCTTGCAAAGGTTTAGGCTAAGGGTATAGGGGGTGGGCACAGTGACAACCAAAAAAATTTTTAAACCAAAAAAGAAATACAAAAATCCAAAAAAAAAAAAAAAAAAAATTATAAAATTGAAACGGCATCGAAAATTAAAAAAAAAATGTAAAGAATTAATGAAATCAAAAAAAAATTTCAAAATTAAAGGCGTCGAAAATCCAAAAACATAGAAAAATAGAAACAAAAATAAAAAAAAAAAAAAATATCAAAAAACGAGAAAAAAAAAATTTTGTGAAAAAGCTACTGTGGCTGCTCTAGTCTTAAGTTGTTTTAATTAGTTTTAAGTAATTCTAATTAGTTGTAAGTAATTTTAAAAAAAACCAAAAAAAGAAGGATCAAAAAAACTAAGTTTTTAAAATTTTCTTAGGGTTAATATTGGTTATAGTTTGAAATATATACGGTATCTTTAGGCCGAAAGGCATTAGAATTAAGTTATTGAGTAATTTAGAGTACCCGCTTAGGGTCAGTAAGTTAATTAAGTTATTATGTAAGCTAGTACATTTTTGTTAGCAAGTAAGTAGTTACAAGTGATATAAAAATAAAAATGAATTTAAAACTGAAACATACGAAATGCCGATACCGATACTGAGTAGCGAAAGTAACTAAACATACGAAATGCCAGCCTGAGTACCTAACTACCCAAAGTAACAAAAACACACGAAATGTCAATACCGATAGCGAGTGCCGAAAGTAACTTAACATACGAAATGCCAACCCAAGTATCTAACTTCCCAAAGTAACTAAACATACGAAATGAAGATACCAATGCCGAGTTACGAAAACTTTCGGATCTGCCAAAGGTAAGCCACTCAAATGTTGCCAACAATGATCTGCAACCGGAGCCACTGGCGTCACAGATGTGATTGAGTCGACGATGTGGAACTCAACTGGAATCGTAAATGATGGGTTGATCATTGAAGCAAGACTAATTTCTGCCCGGCCTCGGGTGTATGAGTACGCTCCGTCAACAATGCCTTCTATTTTCAGGGTATGCTTTCGCCTGGGAATAGACAAGTGGTCAAAAAAATGTTTTGTAATTAGACTTACCTGTGATCCAGGATCGCAAAGTAATCTGCAAGTTGTTGTATTGCCAAAGCCATCCATCATGAGCACTTGTGCTGTAGCCAGTAGTATCAAACGGTTACTTTAAATAGTATATGTCTTGACGGTGCCATCTAGTCATTGATGCACCTTTGGAGGTAGTGATGACGTTATGTCCTTTGCGCCAACTTTTGATGATGTTCCTCGAACAGGAACCTCTGAGGCTACCTGTGAGTTTCGACACAATAAAGTGTGGTGTCGACCGTTGCATGTTCTGCAATTTGTAGAAGAGCAAGCTTTCGACGAGTGTCCAGGTTTCAAACAGTTGAAACAAAGATTTGATCCTTTCAGCCTTGATCAGATAACGGCAACGACGTAAGATCCGGGCACTGACTTATTCGATGGCCCGAAATATTGCAAAATACACAGTTTCCAGGTACGATTGTTCCCAAATTGGTTTTGACGAGACGTACTGAGTGATCAGCTGGCATAGCGTTTCGATTGCCACCAACTTTAGTGCCAGATGTGGTTGTCGATGTCCATTTAAGTAGGTCTGCAGTCAGGCTATGTGCTCGCCTCTCCAAAAATTTTAACAATTCTTCTAGAGTTGGAATGTCATTGTTAATCCGACTCATTCCCCAAGCCTGTTGGGTACGACTCGCCAGCTTTGAGATGACTATAGGAACTGCCAATGCATCCCACGTGTCCACTGGTAATTTCATCACTACTAGTGCCCGCAACGATTCACGAACAGTGTCGACTACGGATAGGAATGTCGAGGTAGATTCTGTTGTAATTGGTACAATACCTATAAATCGTGCCACATGTATCTCTGCCAGTTGCCTCGGATTATCATAGCGACCCTTGAGGGACTTCCATACATCTTCATAGCCGCCACTGTACATGCCGCCCACCAATGATACAGCATCGCCTTGAACCGCCTCCCGTAACTTACCAAGTTTATATGCCTCTGGGAAATCTTGTGAATGTACCAGTGTCTCGAAAGTGTCCTTAAACGCAAGCCAATTGCGTAAGGTTCCATCAAATTTAGGAATGGAAAGCCGTTCAAGTTTTATGTGCATTGAATTTGAGATCACCGAGCCACTATCGCCAATGTTCTCGGACTGAGCACTGTCAGCCCCAGCTGGGTTTAGCACTGTTGATGAAGCTGCCAGCAAACGACTAAGTTTGACCATAGCAGTGTTGTAAAGATGTTCCATCCGATCCCATAGTTCCAGATGTACATCTAAGTTATCAATATCTGCTTCGGAAATGAGTTCAACAAATCCGCAACAAATCGATCAAAATGTGTTTGCAACGAATATTGACTTTGTCTAAGGGCAAAACCATCACCATTGTAGTCCTCTTCTAAAATGTGCTTCACCACACGATTGATCCCATTAACTGCCCCCGTCCGTTTATTTAACGCAGCCATCACGTCTCCTTAATTCTAGAAGAACTTGCCAAAAACTACCGTTCCACCTATAAGCATGTACATGTACAGATGTACTGTTGGAACGCTAAACCATACGACACTTAACGTGTTCACGCAATTGCAAGCAAAAAACTTTGCCGTTGTATCCAAAGTATGTACATAATGTATGTTCTTCGGTATGGTTTTTTTCCAACGGTTGCTTACTCCAATTGTTAAAGCAACGGAAAATTTCTATAGCCAAAAACAAAATGCACGCAATATTACTTTACTTTATAACATTTCCCGGGTTTCGGCACCAAAAAATGTACAAAATACATTCAGACTTGAATTTATTTAATCAAAACTTATATATTTAAAAGAGAAAATTCATTAATTATCAAATTTACAGCGAAAGTTAAATACCAAGCGAACGATGTGCAAGCCAAACTATCAATGATGACCACTGAGATCTTGTTCGTCTTTCTTGCAATGTGTTTGTTATGTACATCTCGATTATCTCAGTCTCTCTTTTCTCCTTCTTACTTTTTGTCAGAGCTGCCACTTTACAAATACAATGACCCTACGAACATGTACAGAAACGCGACAATAGACGCACTTTACAAACATAAAAGTAGACTTCTGTCCAGACTGAAACTCTTGCACAGAAGGTTAACTGACCGACACGATTTGGAGATTAGGACTCTGAAGTCACAGATCAAAAAACTCCAACAGTTAATTAAAGAAAATTACAGAATATCTATATCTCTTTTCTAGAACAACAAAATTCGGGCTGTACAATCCAACAACCTGAGTATGTTTCCGAGAATAAATAAAATTTTTAGGAGAAAAGATCAAAATGACCTTCAGAGTTTTAAACTCCAAAGGACGACAGAGAAAAAAAACTTACTTCTGACACTAGGAATAGATCCAGATGACGCCATCTTGGATGATGACTACTTTATAGTGGAAGATGCTCAAGAGAAGGTAGAGACGGTGGGTGCTGTTTTCGAGCGAGTATATAAGGTGAATGAGTGCATTCGCCCGAATTACGACCTTGAGAACAGAGCCTTCGTTGGACACTTCTATCTTAGAGGTGAGATCTCGCATTGGCGATCGGAGAATCCTTGTTTCACCCTGTTCGTTTCTAAGATGGACCTCGAGAACAACTTTCAAAAAATAAAGAAAAAGAAGTCAGCAGTAGTCGACGGCATACCCAATGTTGTGCTGCGAAACCTCCCTGCGGAAGCGGTGGACATATACACCACGTTGTTCAACAATGCGCTGAATAATGCATATTATCCAGTGCGTTGGAAGACGGCAGTGGTCCATCCTCTCCTTAAAAAAGTTAAGGATGGTTCCAGTCCAGCAAATCTCCGGTCAATTAGTCTTCTTCCGAGTATCAGTAAGGTATTCGAGAAAGTTCTCAATAGAGCACTGTCCACATGGGCTGAGGACAAACATATTATTCCCGAAAATCAGTTCGGTTTTAAGGCGGTCCATGATACCATACATGCGGTGTCTAAACTAATATCTGACATTCAATGGAACAAAGCTAAAAAGCAGTGTACGGGTGTATGTTTGGTTGACTTGGAGAAGGCATTCGATACCGTTTGGTTAGACGGTCTTTTTTATAAGTTGATCAGATATGGCATGAGTAAATCACTGCTTTATATTCTGAATGACATGTCTCATGGTAGAACGTTTGTTGTGAAAAGTTGCAACATAACTTCTACTAGAACTTTTAAAATACAGAACGGTCTACAACAGGGGCGGTGAATTCGCCTATTTTATTTAGCATTTTCACCGGCGATCTAATTGGTTCTTTTCACCATGCTATAGCGTACGCTGATGACCTCATTGCGTACAGAACAGGTCCAAGGATCGAAGACATCAGAGGTCTCTTGCAATGTGACTTCGATAAGATTCAGCAATATTGCGATGACTGGAAGTTTAAAATCAACTTTCAGAAATCGGAAACAATTGTGTTTAGGCGCGGCCGCGCGCGGGCCTCATGGGATACGAGAAAGAACTGGCGAAAGCTGGTGATCGTTGATCTACATGGCCACCCACTGCAAATAAACACAAATAAACAGAATCGACAACTTCATGATAAAACTGACTCGGGGTCACACTGCAAGGGCGATGACTTCGAACAATGGCCTGATTTTTGGGGCTTACTACCCCAACATAGAATATATGGAGAGAACACGTTTCAGTGGATTTGTCCCACCGGAGGCCTTTCTCCATTTTGACATGATAGGTTTGATTCAGGACAGATTGGCGGTTCCGTTAATCTACCATGTCTGCCGTAAGTCCGTAGAACGACGGCTGCCTTACAACCGTACGTCACCGCAGTGGGCGAAGAAGTTGAAGAGCTCCTCCGGTTCAGTAGGGCGGTTTCAGATCGCGATCGACGGGACGTTATTAAAACGTCAAAACTATTTTGGTGGTTGTCTGAGCAACATATTGAAAATGTTACTGATAGCGAGTCACTTATGGCTGGCTTGCAAAGGTTTAGACTAAGGGTATAGGGGGTGGGCACAATGACAACCAAAAAAATTTTTAAACCAAAAAAGAAATACAAAAATCCAAAAAAAAAAAAAAAAAAATTATAAAATTGAAACGGCATCGAAAATTAAAAAAAAAATGTAAAGAATTAATGAAATCAAAAAAAAATTTCAAAATGAAAATCCAAAAACATAGAAAAATAGAAACAAAAATCAAAAAAAAAAAATATCAAAAAACGAGAAAAAAAAATTTTTGTGAAAAAGCTACTGTGGCTGCTCTAGTCTTAAGTTGTTTTAATTAGTTTTAAGTAATTCTAATTAGTTGTAAGTAATTTTAAGAAAAACCAAAAAAAGAAGGATCAAAAAAACTAAGTTTTTAAAATTTTCTTAGAGTTAACATTGGTTATAGTTTGAAATATATACGGTATCTTTAGGCCGAAAGGCATTAGAATTAAGTTATTGAGTAATTTAGAGTACCCGCTTAGGGTCAGTAAGTTAATTAAGTTATTATGTAAGCTAGTACATTTTTGTTAGCAAGTAAGTAGTTACAAGTGATATAAAAATAAAAATGAATTTAAAACTGAAACATACGAAATGCCGATACCGATACTGAGTAGCGAAAGTAACTAAACATACGAAATGCCAGCCTGAGTACCTAACTACCCAAAGTAACAAAAACATACGAAATGTCAATACCGATACCGAGTGCCGAAAGTAACTAAACATACGAAATGCCAACCCAAGTATCTAACTTCCCAAAGTAACTAAACATACGAAATGAAGATACCAATGCCGAGTAACGAAAAATTTCGGATCTGCCAAAGGTAAGCCACTCAAATGTTGCCAACAATGATCTGCAACCGGAGCCACTGGCGTCACAGATGTGATTGAGTCGACGATGTGGAACTCAACTGGAATCGTAAATGATGGGTTGATCATTGAAGCAAGACTAATTTCTGCCCGGCCTCGGGTGTATGAGTACGCTCCGTCAACAATGCCTTCTATTTTCAGGGTATGCTTTCGCCTGGGAATAGACAAGTGGTCAAAAAAATGTTTTGTAATTAGACTTACCTGTGATCCAGGATCGCAAAGTAATCTGCAAGTTGTTGTATTGCCAAAGCCATCCATCATGAGCACTTGTGCTGTAGCCAGTAGTATCAAACGGTTACTTTAAATAGTATATGTCTTGACGGTGCCATCTAGTCATTGATGCACCTTTGGAGGTAGTGATGACGTCATGTCCTTTGCGCCAACCTTTGATGATGTTCCTCGAACAGGAACCTCTGAGGCTACCTGTGAGTTTCGACACAATAAAGTGTGGTGTCGACCGTTGCATGTTCTGCAATTTGTAGAAGAGCAAGCTTTCGACGAGTGTCCAGGTTTCAAACAGTTGAAACAAAGATTTGATCCTTTCAGCCTTGATCAGATAACGGCAACGACGTAAGATCCGGACACTGACTTATTCGATGGCCCGAAATATTGCAAAATACACAGTTTCCAGGTACGATTGTTCCCAAATTGGTTTTGACGAGACGTACTGAGTGATCAGCTGGCATAGCGTTTCGATTGCCACCAACTTTAGTGCCAGATGTGGTTGTCTATGTCCATTTAAGTAGGTCTGCAGTCAGGCTATGTGCTCGCCTCTCCAAAAATTTTAACAATTCTTCTAGAGTTGGAATGTCATTGTTAATCCGACTCATTCCCCAAGCCTGTTGGGTACGACTCGCCAACTTTGAGATGACTATAGGAACTGCCAATGCATCCCACGTGTCCACTGGTAATTTCATCACTACTAGTGCCCGCAACGATTCACGAACAGTTTCGACTACGGATAGGAATGTCGAGGTAGATTCTGTTGTAATTGGTACAATACCTATAAATTGTGCCACATGTATCTCTGCCAGTTGCCTCGGATTAACATAGCGACCCTTGAGGGCCTTCCATACATCTTCATAGCCGCCACTGTACATGCCGCCCACCAATGATACAGCATCGCCTTGAACCGCCTCCCGTAACTTACCAAGTTTATATGCCTCTGGGAAATCTTGTGAATGTACCAGTGTCTCGAAAGTGTCCTTAAACGCAAGCCAATTGCGTAAGGTTCCATCAAATTTAGGAATGGAAAGCCGTTCAAGTTTTATGTGCATTGAATTTGAGATCACCGAGCCACTATCGCCAATGTTCTCGGACTGAGCACTGTCAGCCCCAGCTGGGTTTAGCACTGTTGATGAAGCTGCCAGCAAACGACTAAGTTTGGCCATAGCAGTGTTGTAAAGATGTTCCATCCGATCCCATAGTTCCAGATGTACATCTAAGTTATCAATATCTGCTTCGGAAATGAGTTCAACAAATCCGCAACAAATCGATCAAAATGTGTTTGCAACGAATATTGACTTTGTCTAAGGGCAAAACCATCACCATTGTAGTCCTCTTCTAAAATGTGCTTCACCACACGATTGATCCCATTAACTGCCCCCGTCCGTTTATTTAACGCAGCCATCACGTCTCCTTAATTCTAGAAGAACTTGCCAAAAACTACCGTTCCACCTATAAGCATGTACATGTACAGATGTACTGTTGGAACGCTAAACCATACGACACTTAACGTGTTCACGCAATTGCAAGCAAAAAACTTTGCCGTTGTATCCAAAGTATGTAGATAATGTATGTTCTTCGGTATGGTTTTTTTTCCAACGGTTGCTTACTCCAATTGTTAAAGCAACGGAAAATTTCTATAGCCAAAAACAAAATGCACGCAATATTACTTTACTTTATAACATTTCCCGGGTTTCGGCACCAAAAAATGTACAAAATACATTCAGACTTGAATTTATTTAATCAAAACTTATATATTTAAAAGAGAAAATTCATTAATTATCAAATTTACAGCGAAAGTTAAATACCAAGCGAACGATGTGCAAGCCAAACAATCAATGATGACCGCTGAGATCTTGTTCGTCTTTCTTGCAATGTGTTTGTTATGTACATCTCGATTATCTCAGTCTCTCTTTTCTCCTTCTTACTTTTTGTCAGAGCTGCCACTTTACAAATACAATGACCCTACGAACATGTACAGAAACGCGACAATAGACGCACTTTACAAACAAAAAAGTAGACTTCTGTCCAGACTGAAACTCTTGCACAGAAGGTTAACTGACCGACACGATTTGGAGATTAGGACTCTGAAGTCACAGATCAAAAAACTCCAACAGTTAATTAAAGAAAATTACAGAATATCTACATATATCTCTTTTCTAGAACAACAAAATTCGGGCTGTACAATCCAACAACCTGAGTATGTTTCCGAGAATAAATAAAATTTTTAGGAGAAAAGATCAAAATGACCTTCAGAGTTTTAAACTCCAAAGGACGACAGAGAACAAAAACTTACTTCTGACACTAGGAATAGATCCAGATGACGCCATCTTGGATTATGACTACTTTATAGTGGAAGATGCTCAAGAGAAGGTAGAGACGGTGGGTGCTGTTTTCGAGCGAGTATATAAGGTGAATGAGTGCATTCGCCCGAATTACGACCTTGAGAACAGAGCCTTCGTTGGACACTTCTATCTTAGAGGTGAGATCTCGCATTGGCGATCGGAGAATCCTTGTTTCACCCTGTTCGTTTCTAAGAT